>JAKFHU010000316.1:1250000-2500000 GCA_023783475.1 Daubentonia madagascariensis
TAAATATTTTTATTATAATGTATCTGGATGTTCATTTCTTGGCTTTTATTCTACTTAGAATTAATTGAGTATCTGAAATGTATAGTTTAATCTTTTTCATCAATTTTGGAGGGAATTCAGCCATTGTTTTTTCAAATAGTTTTGTCTGCTGTTTTTATCTTTTCAGTCCTTCTGGCACTCCTATTACAAATATGTCAGTGTGCTAATGGTTTCCCACATTTCTTTGACACTGTGTTTATTTTTCTTCATTCCTTTTTCTCCTTTTCTTTAATACATGATCACAATTGATAATTTTCAAGTTCACTAATTTGCAGGACAATTCTTTGGGTGGTGTTAGACTGACCTAATTCTCTCCCATCCTCTCTCCTCCCTCCTCCTTTCTTGTAGCTCTCAAAAATAACTGTAGAATATGCTGTGAATACAATATTCTGAGATAGGGAGGAACAGTCTGAACAGTCCAGGCCTTGTTCCTCTCCCCTCTAGAAAATGCAACATTTTGAGTAGAGAGGAACTGCAGGGACATCCTGGGCATTGTTCCTTTCTTCCCTGGAGGAGAGATAACCTTCAAAGCTTTTCTCAGTGAGTCACATGGCTCCTGAGGTATAGAAGCCAGGGCCAGCTGCCTTTCAGGGTTCCTCAGCTGTGGTGCAAGTGGAGCATGTAAGTCAGGACTCCTTCCACCTGGGCAGCTATCTGGAACCTTGGGGGACCAGCTCACAATGGATCTTAGGCTCCTTTGTCCCTTACTACTTATCTGTAAGTAATAAATCTACTTCATATACCTTGTTGTGTGTAAGTGTGTTTTGTCTCATTAGACTCAGGTAGAGGGTAACCAGTGCATGGCGAAGCTGCTTCACATAATTCTTTCTTCTGCCAGTTCAAATCTGTTGAGTACCTGTAGTGATTTTTTTTTTTAATTTCAGTTATTGTACTTTTCAACTCCAGAATTTCCACTTTTTCCTTTTTATAATTTCCATCACTTTATTATTTTCCATTTGATGAGACATTGTCATCATGTTTCTTTAACTTTTGAAACATAGATTTCTCTAGATATTTCACATATTTATACTAGCAACTTTGCAGTTTTTGTCTGCCAAAGCCAACACTTAAGTTCCGTCAATAGCAAACAATATTGTCTGATCTTTATTCCTGTATATGGGTCAGACTATCCTGTCTCTTTGTATGTTTCATATATTTTTATTGAAAAATGGACACTTTTTATAATGTTTTTTAGGAACTCATGACATTGATAACTTACATGCTTCCCAGGCCTCTTTTTTTTTTTTTTTTTTTTTCTGTTAGATAATATGTCGTAGAAACTCTGGACACTTAGTCCTACCCCACACTCCAGACCTTGGTGGCAGTGTTGTTATTTGTATTTTTGCTTGTTTATTTGTTTAGAAGTTTGGCTGGACTAGATCCAACCAAGATTATTTGCCTGTCCTACATTGGGGACTGGGTGAGAGGGTGAGAGATGCCCATCACAGTCTTCTTGGCTGCACTTTCATGGAATCTATCTTTTGCAACATAAAACTGAGGAGGATGAGAGATACCTCTGAACTGCCCTGCCTAGTGTGAAACTGTAGCCCTAGACTGGGAGCGACAGGATGAAAAGCCCCACTTTCCTGTTAGGATATACCCAAATTAGAGCTTCTGTCATATTCATCTGGGGAGGAGGATGGGAATGGCTTATGGCTCGAATGCTGTAGACTCACACTGTTACTGAAATTTATTAAATTTTCTTGAATGAATTTTTATCCATTTCTTGTAAGTTATTAGGAAACTTTACAGAGATATCAAATAGTTATTTTATTATAACGTTCACCAGTAAATGGTTATTTAGCTGGGAAAAGGTCTTGCCAAACTTCTAGCACTGACATTCTGGAAGTTCCACTATTTTACTTTTCTTATATATTAAAACAGCAAATATAAAATGTAAAGATGTCTATACTATCAACGTATTTTTCTTTTTTTTTAGTTGATGCAAAATATTTCTATAATATTCAATTAAAGTATTTACATATTTTCACAGATTTCTTTTAAAACTTTATGTCTATTTTTTTACTTCAAAGTATTATGGGGATACAAATGTTTTTGGTTACATGGCCTGTCACCCAGATGGAGTTCATTGTACCCGTTAGGTAGGTTTTCACCCATTCCCTCCTCCCCCTGCCCCCTGCTTAATTTCCATTGAGATTCACTTCTCTTTATGTACATGTGTGTTCATCAGTTAGTTCCAACTCAATAGTAAGTACGTGTGGTGCTTGTTTTTCCATTCTTTAGATACTTCACTCAGGATAATGGTCTCCAGTTCCATCCAAATTGTTGTAAAAGTCATTAAGTCATCTTTCTTCATGGCTGAGTAGTATTCCATGGTATACATATACCACATTTTGTTAATCCACTCGTATTGATGGGGCCTTGGGTTGATTCCACATCTTTGCAATTGTGAATTGTGCTGCTATAAACATCTGAGTTCAGTTGTCTTTTTGATAAAATGGCTTCTTTTCCTTTGGGTAAATACCCAGTAGTGGGATTGCTGGATCAAATGATAGGTTGACTTTTAGTTCTTTGAGGAATCTCCATACTGTTTTTCATAGAGTACTATTTTGCAGTCCCACCAACAGTGTATAAGCATTCCTTTCTCTCTGCATCCATACCAGTTTAAATTGAAAAGCTTCTGCACAGCCAGGGAAATAATTAACAGAGCAAATAGACAACATGCAGAATGGGAGAAACTATTCACAAGCTGTACATCAGATAAAGGACTAATAACCAGAATCTACAAGGAACTCAAGCAAATAAGCAAGCAAAAATCAAACAACCCCATTAAAATTGGGCAAAAGACATGAATAGAAGCTTCTCAAAAGAAGATAGACAAAAGGCCAAAAAACATATGAAAAAAGCTCAATGTCACTAATCATCAGGGAAATGCAAATCAAAACCACAATGAGATATCACCTTACCCCAGTCAGAATATCTTTTATCAAAAAGTCCAAAAACAATATCAATATATTTTTCTTTACTTCCTAGTCCAAAATAAGTTTACTGACTGCTATTTAAACTATTTTAGTTTGCTAGGCATTCTCTGGCAAATTAATATTTTAGTATAGGAAATATTACTGATTTGTACAGTTGATTATTTAATCCACACATTATTCATATGAGTTTCATAAATTTTTATTGTATTCAATATCTTTTGGTCTTTGACTTGATTTTCTATATAACTCTTTCTTCACTGCTTTATTTCTCTCTCTCTCTCAAATTATAAAAAGAAATAGAAAAATATGTATTTATTAAAACTGCTTATTAAAATTTTTATATTCTCTCTTGCAATATATGTTCACTTTATAAATAATAAAAAACTCAGTAGATAAAAATGGAATGTTTATCACAACTATATATGTTAATCTTTTCTCAATGAGAATATGATATTGGGAAGAAGAGTTTTTTTTAACATTTTTAACAGTGTTTATATTTATTCTACTTGAAATTAAGAAATAAGCCCTCTAAGGATACCTTCAGGGATTTCTAAACCTCTCAGGATGTGAATGACAATTTCAAAGCCAAAAAAATACATAATTTTCCTAAGTGAAAACAAATTGCAGTTAATTAAAATGGGTAAATTCTTTGGCAACTTGAAAAGGAATTCCAAATAAAATAATAAATTCATATTTTTGAGCAATAGTAACTTAAAATTAAGTATAATTATTGATGTATAGAAACATAAATTTTGCCTTCGGTGACATTTTAACATAGACTATTTGTGTACTTATTACAGACATACAGTTTAACAAATCAGAATATCAGAAACCATAGAATCTTAAGAAACTTAAAGTACAGTACTAGATAAAGTACACTACTAGATAAGATACTGTCTGCAAAGGTTACTTCTTTAACAGAAAAACCCAGAAAACTTAGTGCTCAAACAAAATAGATGTTTATTTCTTGTTCATAGGAGGGCCTAGAAAATTTTGTAAGCCTGTGTTCTACTTATGGTTATCCTTTCATATTATTGTTTTAGTTTCTTTGTTTCTTGTGACCCTGCTCCCCTACAGAATTGCAGCCCTGTGCATCAGGTAAAAAACATGGAGGAATCATACTAGGAAGGTTTGATAATCATGGAAAAAGTGACACATATCCTTTCTGCTCACATTCTATTGGCACATAGTCATACTTAAATTTATAGGAGGCTGGGTTATGAATTTTAGCTATGTGCCCTGGAGGAGAAGAAAATAGATTTGGTGAGAAGTTACTCAGTCAGCCACAATATGCCACCCCGTGGCCCAGATTTCAGAAAGGAAATTCATAAGTCATCCACAATTCAGGATTTGCAATCCACAGGAGTCTGTAAAACAACTGCAATTTGTAATTTCTGTCCTTTATATGCTTCTGAATACTTTAAATTTAAATTATTTCCTCATTTTTGTAATTAATAATTAGGGAGAAATAAAAATCGACAATGTGATAGCTGGAAAGCATGTCCCCTCATTTTGCAGATATTAATAAGAAGACTTGGAGAGATAAACAGGCTTGACCACGTCACAAAACTAATTAGTGAAAGATAGTAATTTTTTTTTAAAAAGTCACAACTGATGATAAGCAGTGAGACAATACAAGATAATGAATAGAAAATTAGATCAGTTGGAGGAAACATGGATTTTACACTGGATATACTATAAACTTGGTGTATGAAACTTGATATAGTGTTTTCTCTTTTTGAGCCTTACCTTCCTTATCAGTCAAGGGATGAATTTTAATGAGAATTTCTCTAAGTTTCTCTTCATATTGCTCATTTTATGATCTCTGAACCTAATAGCCCACATCATAATCCACAAAAATAAAAGCATTAACATAAAGTAAAATGTACTTATATTCTCAAAGGTTATCTTCTCATATTCACTCAGCTTATTTTGACCTCCCTCTTTGTGTTGTTGTCTCTTGAAAATTGAAAGTGTTTTTAAGACGTGCTTTATTCCTTAGTTCTTTCCTCAAGGTTCCCATTGTGAATGGCCAGGATAACTCCAGTGATTTGGGAATGCTCAGGCTATTGCTTTATCAAGTTGTCCCTAGAAGTACACATAGTATTGGGCAGACATTAATTTTTAAATTTATTTTCCAAATTTATCAAAGATAAGTCTCCATTGAGTAATTTTTTCTATTCTAACGTCCGAATTCTTTTTATTTAATCACTTCTATACATAACAATATCTGAATTTAAAGATAAGAAAGATTTACATAGTAAATTCTGTAGGAAAATATAGATATTTGAGTTAACATGGAATAAAAGCTTAGAAATAGATACTCTATAATGATTTTACTATAACACTGTTTTCAATAATGATATTTTTCTTACACTTTTTGTAGAGTTTTACATTTAGATTTTAGTAGTGACTAACTCTTATCACTTTGAGATAGATAACATAGGGAATTAATAACTTCTTCTGAGAGGGAACAGAGCAAGATGGCCAAATAGAAATCTCCAGTAATCATCCCTCCTTATGACAACAACTATCTGCACAAGCAAGCACCTTCAGAAGAACCAAAAATCAGCCCCTGACACAACAAGAATTTCCTTTGAGGATTCTGCCCAGTGATACAGCTTATTTCCTGCTCCCAGCTCCAAAATCTCAGCCTTGATGAGTGCTTCCCTATCTTAAACACCACAACCACTCCTGGGATTTGAGAGCTGAGGTGTATTCCCCAGTGGGATTTAAAGTCCACCTGAGAAGTTGTTTAAAGCCAAGATGGCTGACTAGAGACATTGCCTGTTGGATTGTCCTGGCTGGAAGGTGGAATGCTGGACTGGGGACAGCATAATGCAGTTGCAGCTCAGGTGTGGATCACAGGGAGAGACAACAGAGATGTTGGGAAACACAACCAAGAAAATCTATGAAGCTGAGAAATAAGAAGATAGAGAGGAGAAGACTGCAATATGGACCAAACCCAGAGAGGTGGGAAACCCAGTGAAAGGATAAGGGGGGATTTCCCTCACCTGCTTAGGTAACTTCATTGAGCAGTGGGACACAAAACATATTGGAGGTGCTTCCAGCCACTATGAGCCCAGGCATGGCAGCTAAAGAGGAATAGTGGGGTGAACAAGTGAACCCCAGGAATTAGGGTATTCAAAAGGCACACCACATAGTAGAGTGCCACAATAAACCAGAGTTCTGGCTTTCTTACACCTAGACACTTCATTCTCTGCACCTCCTCCAATCATGGCATCAGAGAAAAAAGTTTTAGCTCAGTCCTGCTGATAGCCACAGGCCTCCTCTACAATCTCAAGAGTGCTCTGAATTGAGAAGCTTGCCAGTGGCTGCTTCTCTGCAGCGGGTGCTTGTTCCCAGCTGAGCCTGCAACTGAGAGCGGGGCTGCCACATTTTGCAAGCTTCCTGCCCACTGGTGTTTTGTGGGATTGCCTGCTGGCAACTAAAACAGATGGCTGGACCTGATGCACTCCAAACACAAAAGCGGTACAGGAAGACACAGGGGAGAGTTCTTGGGCCTGGACTCATGCGGTGAGAAAGCCCTCATAGACACATCCAATGGGAGAATGTGGAGGGGGGCTGAGGAACGGGGATTTGTGAGTGTGCCCATACCTTACCACCACTGGAGAACCACCATATTGGATAGGGGTGTGGCACTTGGAGTTAATTAGCCTAGCCCCTGGTTCCCATGACAGTCAAATGCCTCAGGTGGGCCAGCTGAATGGGAGTAGCAGTCCCTCTCCACCACTCATTGTAATACAAAGTGCAGCTTCAGCCAAGAAACACGTAAGCATCTGCTTCACCCTGGTGGGAGTGTGCCCTTGGCTGAGGACCCTGAGGATAGACAGGCTTATTTATCTCCCACTGGGGTCTTGTGGTGGAACAGGGGTGCAGAATTGGGGGTGCTCCTACCTGCCAGCATCCCCCAGAGATGCATGCTAGTGGGTCAGACACACAGACTGAGGGGTAGTTTGAGAGCTCGTCTTGGGCAGTGAGGGAATTCATGTGGACTGATCTGATGGGAGTGTGCTGTGGAGTTCCAGGGAACAAACAGGGAGGATGCTCATCCCACCCCACAGAGAAACTGCACTAGTGGACAAGGAGCCTGGCCTGGGGCCTTAGCACTCAGTGATTAGACCCCCCCAAGAAACAGTCTCCCCAGCTTGGAGAGATTGCCCTGAACTTCACATCAGTGGCTTCCCCCTAGCAGCTGTATAAAGAAACTCTTAACCCTGCCGAGGCTTTGCAAACCCTCTCAGGCTCTTGCAATCCAGCCATAATTTGTCTTGCTCCTCCCCACACTTCAGGGGGAGTTGAGATCAAGCAACCACTTGGAAGCTACAGGGTCCTTCTTAAAGCTTACAACATTCGTGTTCCCCACCTGGGGGATCAGAGCTTACCACGGGCACAAAAGAACACCTCAGCAACTGGCTCTTGCTTGTAAACTTCAATCAATAACAGGAGGAACAACCCCGTAGCTAAGCATAGTGCCATCCACTCAAGCAAACAGGGGGTGGTGGATTTGTACTCACAAGTACTGCCCAACTGCTCAGAGATTAAGTGGGGGACATAACTCACTACACACTGTTGGGAAGAGGTGTAGTGTAGACAGTAGGTCAGAGGTAATGGAAATGGTTCATCAAACCTGCTAAAACACCCATAGGCAACTCAGGACCAGCACTCCTCTCCCTGGCACAGTCAGGGATCAATCTTTGGGGACCCAGAGACAGGCCTGTAAGCCAGGCCTAAGGCCTCCAGATCTCAATTGAGAGGCCAGATGAGAAAGAATCAGTGAAGGAACTCCAGAAACACGAAAAATCAGAGTGAACAGATAGCCTCAAAAGGAGACAATAACTCCTTACCAATGGATATCAACCAAAATGAAAAGATTGAAATGAGAGATGAAGAAGTTTGAATATGAATTATAAGGAAGTTCAATGAAATACAAGAGAAAATAGAAACCCAATACAAAGAAACCACAAAATCCATGCAGAAGATGAAAGAAAAATTCACTGAAAAAATCAAATTATTAAAGAAAAATCAAGCAGAACTTCTGGAAATGAAAAATTCATTCAAGGAAATACAAAACACAGTGGAAAGCCTTAAGAATATGCTTGATCAGGCAGAAGAAAGAATCTCAGAGCTTGAAGACAACACCTTTGAATTAAACAATCAGTCAAGGAGAAAGAACAGAGAAATAAGAGGAACAAACAAAGCCTAAAAGAAATATGGGATTATGTAAAGAGGCCTAACATAAGAATCATAAGCATCCCTGAGGGTGAAGAATAAAATAGGTTGGAAAGCCTATTTGAGGGAATAATTGAGGAAAATTTCCCTGGTCTTGCTAGAAATCTAGATACCCAGATACAAGAAGCTCAAAGGACTCCTGGGAGATTCATTGTAAAGAGGCAATCAACACAATACATAGTCATTAGAGTGGCCAAATTAAACATTAAGGAGGTACTCCTATGAGCAGTAAGGTGAAAGTATTAGGTAACTTACAAAGGAAAACCCATAAGGCTAACTGCAGACTTCTCAACTGAGATCTTACAAGCCAGAAGGGATTGGGGCCCCATTCTCAGTCTTCTCAAAGAGAATAATGGCCAACCTAGAATTTTGTATCCTGCAAAACTAAGTTTCTTATATGAGGGAGAAATGAAGCATTTTCCAGACAAGCAAACGCTGAGGGAATTTGTCAAAACCAGACTTGCCCTGCAGGAAGTACTCAGAACTGCATTATTCATGGATCACCACTACAGACGCCCAACAGTGTAAATTCACCAAAAGCAGTCCTAAGAGGAAAATTCATAACCCTAAATGCCTTTATCCAAAAGACAGAAGGATCACAAACCAACAATCTAATGAATCGTCTCAAGGAATTGGAAAAGGAAGAGCAAACCAATACCAAACACAGCAGAAGAAAATAAATAACTAAGGTCAGAACTGAATGAAATTGATAGCAAAAGAAATATACAGAAGATTAATGAAACAAAAAGTTGGTTCTTGGAAAAGATAAGCTAAATTTACAGGGCTCTTGATAAAATTAACCAGACACAGAAAAGAACAGACTCTAATAATTTCAATCAGAAATGAAAAGGAGATATTACAACTGATACCACGGAAATACAAAATACCAACTCTGAATATTATAAACATCTCTATGCGTATAAACTTGGGAATGTGAAGGAAATGGACAAATTCTTGGAAACACACAACTTCCCAAGGCTTATTCTGGAAGAAATAGAACTCCTGAACAGACCAATATCAAGTAACGAAATGGAAGCAGCAAAAAAAATTGGCCAACAAAAAAAAGTCCCAGACCAGATGTTTTTACAGCCAAATTTTACCAGACCTGCAAAGAAGAACTGGTACTTATACAGCAGAAATTATTTCATAACATTGAGAAGGAAGGGATCCTCCCCAACTCATTGTATGAAGCCAATATCACCTTGATACCAAAGCCAGGAAAGGACACAACAACAACAACAACAAAAAAAACTACAGACCAATATTCCTTAGGAATATACCTGCAAAAATTCTCAATAAAATCCTAGCAAACTGAATTCAGCTGCACATCAACAAAATAATCCACCACAACCAAGTAGGCTTCATGCCAGAAATGTAAGGATGGTTCAACATATGCAAATCTATAAATGTGATGCACCACATAAATAGAAGCAAAAATAAAGACTATATGATCCTCTCAATAGATGCAGAAAAAGGATTTGACAAAATTCAGCACCCTTCTATGATAAGAACACTTAACAAAAAAGGCATAGATGGAACATACCTCAAAATCATAAAAGCTACATAGGCCAAACCCACAGCCAACATCATAGCAAACGGGGAAGATTGAAAGCATTCCTGCTTAGAACTGGATCCAGACAAGGCTACCCATTATCACTACTTCTATTCCACATAATGCTAGATGTCTTAGCCAGAGCAATCAGCCAAGAGAAGGAAATCAAGGGTATCCACATGGGGAAAGAAGAGCTCAAACTATTGCTCTTTGCTGACGATATGATCTTATATCTAGAAAACCCCAAGGATTCCACCAAGAAACTCCTGAAATTGAAAAATAAGCTCAGCAAAGTCTCAGATTACAACATCAATGTACACAAATCAGTAGCATTCCTATAAACCAACCACAGTCAAGCTGAGAGTCAAATCAAAGACTCAATATCTTTCACAATAGCAACACAGAAAATAAAATACCTAGGAATATATTTAACCAAGGAAGTGAAAGACCTCTACAGGGAGAACTATGAAACACTGAGGAAGTAAATCATGGAGGATATAAACAATTTGAAAAATATATCATGCTCATGGATCAGCAGAATCAACATAGTTAAAATGTCCATACTACCCAAAGTGATTTACAGATTCAATGCAACGCCCATTCAAATAACTAAATCTTTTTTTGCAGATCTAGAAAAAATAATTCTATGCTTTGTATGGAACCAGAAAAGGCCTCAAATAGCCCAAGCAACCTTAAACAAAAAGAACAAATTGGAAGGCATCAATTTACCAGTCTTCAAGCTATACCACAAAGCTATAGTAACCAAAACAGCATGGTTTGGCACAAGAACAGAGACGTAGACCAATGGATCAGAAGAGAGAACCGAAATATAAAACTTTCCTCATATAGCCATCTGATCTTTGACGAAGCAAACAAAAACATACACTGGGGAAAAGAATCCCTATTAATTAAATGGTGCTGGGAAAATTGGATAGCCACACATAGAAGACTGAAAAAGGATCTGTACCTCTTACCACTCACAAAAATGAACTCTTCATGAATAACAGATTTAAACCTAAGGCATGAAACTATAAGAATTCTGGAAGAAAATGTCAGAAAAACTCTTATAGATATTGGCTTTGGCAAAGAATTTATGAAGAACACTTTGGATAACAGTCAAATCAAAATAGAAAGTAATAAAAAATATAACCAGAAAATTCTATATATGTTCAAAAATTAAGCAGTGCACATCAATGGAGAAACAAAATGGAAATTAAAAATGATTTGAATTAAAAAAAAGAATTTATGAAGAAGACTCCAAAGGCAATCACAGTAATAACAAAAATAAATAAAAGTGACCTGATCAAATTAAGAAGCTTCTGTACAGCCATGGAAACAATCAATAGAACAAACAGAATAAATCTACAGAATGAGTAAAATTATTTGCATGGTATACATTGATAAAGGGCTAAAAACTAGAATCGACAAAGAACTCAAGCAAATCAGCAAGAAAAATTCAAACAACCCCTTCAAAAAGTAGGCAAAAGACATGAATAGAAACTTTTCAAAAGAAGATAGACTAATGCCCAGTAAACATGAAAAAAATGCTGAACGTCTATACTCATCACAAAAATGCAAATTAAAACCACAATGGGATATCATCTAACTCCAGTGAGAATGGCTTTTATCAAAACGACCCAAAACAATAGGTGCTGTCATGGATGTGGAGAGAAAGGAACACTTATACACTGTTGGTGGGACTGCAAACTAGTACAACCTCTATGGAAAGGAGTATGGAGATACCTCATAGAACTAAAAGTAGAACTACCATTTGATCCAGCAATCCCACTACTGGGTATTTACCCAAAGGAAAAAAAAATCATTTGATCAAAAAGACACTTGCATTCAAATGTTTATAGCAACACAATTCACAATTGCAAAGATGTGGAATCAACCCAAGGCCCCATCAATACATTAGTGGATTAATCAAATGTGGAGTGTATGTATACGATGGAGTACTACTCATCCATAAAAAGTCAAACAAATACCTTTTGTAACAACCTGGATGGAACTGGAGACCATCCTTTTAAGTGAAATATTGCATGGACAGAAAAACAAACACCACATGTACTCACTATTAAATTGGAACTAATCAATCAACACTTACAGGCACATATGGAATTAAAACTCAACAGAAATCAAGCAGGGGGGAATGGGGAGGTGTAGATGGGTAAATTCACACCTAACAGGTACAATGCACACTATCTGGATGATGGGCACGCTTATAACTTTGACTCAAACCTTACAAAAACAATTCATGTAACCAAAACGTTTGTACCACCGTAATGTTTTGAAATTAAAAAAAGTATATTCTCCTTGATCTCAGGCTTATACTTTAAAACATGAAATTCTATTACCTTCATTATTTTGGGCTGGTATAAATATAAATGTGATTAGTAGGAATAAAATGTAATCAAACAATTCCCAAAATAAAGGAAATTATCATCTTGAAGAAATATCTGCACTCCCATGTTTATTGCAGTACTATTCACAATAGGCAAGACATGAAATCAACCATGTCTTGCCCATCAACAGATGAATGGATAAAGAAAATGTGGTATATATACACAACAGATTATTATTTTGCTATAAAAAGAATGAAATCCTGGCATTTGCAATAACATGGACAGAACTGAAAGACATTATGTTGAGTGAAATAAGCCAGACATAGAAAGACAAATGTTACATGTTCTCATTCATATGGAGGCTAAAAGTTGATCTAATGAAGTTAGTGAGTAGAATGGTGGTTACCAGAGGCTCAGAAGTATTGGGGATAAAGAGGGCTTTGTTAATGGGTAAAAAAATACAATTACATAGAAAGAATAAGAGCTAGTGTTTGGTAGCACAATAGGATGACTGTAATTAACAATATTTATTGTATATTTCAAAATAACTAGAGAAGTGGATTTGGAATATTTGCAACACAAAAAAATGATGAGGTGATGGATAACGTTTGAGGTCATGGATATTCCATTTACCATGATTTGACCATTACACATTGTATGTTTTTATCAAAATATCACATTTACCCTATACATATGTACAACTATTATGTATCCATTAATATTTTAAAAATTGTGAAAAAATATAATCATACTGTTTATAAAACAAACCAGTTAGTTTTCTAACTCTAAAATTCACCACGTGATTTCTCTCAGCAAGGCAATCCTTGTATTTTTTCTCAATTCTCTCTATATTTTTTTAATTATCCATCCCTTTAAAATTCATTAATTACCTTATCATCTTCTTATCACAAGTCTTCTTTGATGTTCATCAAATGTCTCAATCTTAAATCAATATTCAAATTACTGGCTCAATTATATTAATTCATTATGATGAATTATGAATATTACAAATGTTTAGTTCACACATTTTGTTATGCTTTGGTGAAACTTAAGATAGATGAGATATAACTCCTGATGACTCAGTTTAGCATTAAAATAGACATTTAAACAGATAATTACAGCATAGTTTGGTTAGTGCAATGAGAGAAACATTCACCCTCAACTATGGAAACATCTGAGATTGTCACTTGGACAATAGCTTCCCAGACAGATCATGAGTATCCTTAGGAGAAATTGATCAGACAGAGAGAAAGGAAATTTCTGCATTCCAGGGAGAGGGGGCAAGTAAATCACAAGTACTAATAGCAAATAATATCATATGAGTAGGAAACTACAACCAATTTAGTAGAAGTGGAATCAACTAGGTGCAGTGGTATGCTGGAGCTGATCCTTACCAGTTCACAAAAACTTAATGTATCTCTTCCCAACACTGACTCTGGTGATATCACTTCATTGGCCTGGATATTGGCCATGATGGGAGTACTTACACCATGGAAACTGGCAAATATTGCAAGTCAAGTTTTTCTTTCTTTCTTTCTTTCTTTCTTTCTTTCTTTCTTTCTTTCTTTCTTTCTTTCTTTCTTTCTTTTTTTCTTTCTTTCTTTCTTTTAGAATTGGTTATTAAACATTTAGTAAATGCCACTGCTCTAGTAGTAAAATATTTATAATAAAATTATACACCAAAATGTGTGTAATAAACAAGCAGAACTATAACTTAACTACCATGAACATGGGCCTGAAAGTCTATATTTTACACAAGTTGACCAGGGGGTATTTTTGTACTTGAAAGCTTGGGAAATGTTGACAACCATAGAATAGGAAGCCACTGGGGATTCTAAAGCAAAAAAATGACTCTGATGGATTTGTAGTGGGAATGAAACTGGTGACCAGGAAACTAGTTATCCTGCATAATTTAAAAAAAAATGGAGAAGATTTTCTTCTTTTCTGGGAGTGTTAAATTGATTGTTTGGAAAGGTGTTGAGAAGGGACACCACAAAATCAAATGCAGTGCCCATGTGTTCTCATGAAGAGTTTTAGCTGTTGGAGAAAAGTAAAGAAACTATCTGGAAGGGAGTCACTTTTAGTTTTCCCTGGGTCCAACAAGGGGCTTTGGTCTAGGAAGGGGGAAGGAAGCATTTGTCTTCTTTATTTTAATATAATGGCAATGAGTGGCTACTATTGTCAAAGTCTGCAACACTTAGAGAAGGAAAATTTAGAAGACAGAAATAGAGCACCTTTAAATTACGGATACAGAACCTATCTGGGTGAACACATTGTGTACAATGTATCACTCTAGCAGTACCACAAGACTATGCTTAAAGTTAAGATGGTAAAGAGCTATCAACACTTTATAAACTTTTGAAATAACTTCTTTATCAATAGAGCATTGCATTGTCTCACCACTTAACTTTCACAAATTTGTCTTCTTTTGAACTATTTAATTTCTTATTATGATCTTGAGTACTTGGCAGCTAGATGTATATAAAATGACATAATGGACTTTTTATGGGCTTTTCAACTAGTGATCTTTGAACTCATATTGCTAAATAGCCTGCAGAAGAATAGCCATTTTAGCCCAATTTTTAAAGCAATCTGAATTTCAAAGCCACTCTGATGGTATATTTATTGGTCCTAGTAATATATTACATACTGTCAAACTTTTAAAAAATGATGTAAGACCCTATCAGGTTTAAAAAAGAGTAATTATATTTCTTTCAGGTCACCAACCATAAATTTCATGGCTGAGTTCTGGTATATCACCTTTTCCACACTCATTTTGGTTATACTCTAGGGGTCTAAAAGGATTCAATTTAAGTAAACTGGTAATATAATTATAGTCCAGATGGATTGGTTTAAATATTAAAGCAATAGATTGAAGAACCCTTTCTTAGGTAAGGCTTAGAATGTGAAGTACCAGCTGTCAAATGTATTTATCCTCAGAAGTACAAAGTCCTGAGTGTCTATAGTAGTAGGGATGGAAGTGCTATATAGTTTATAAAACTCTTTGTCTCTGAATAATCCAGAGTAACATAACCCTAAATTCTCAATAGCCTGTGAATTTCTAGGAGACTAGAAAATATCATGTTAAGAACTGTAAAAAGTCTGAGATTTTACCCTATTTCCCAGCTAACAAATTGTTCTGCCACTGGTTCATAGATGCTGGCAGAAGACATGGGGCTCTTGGGTCACAGACAAGGGACTTTATTACTCACAGCACAATAAGCAAAATGAACTTACATTTTTGAATCAGTTCCCATTGCACACTGTGACTGGCAGACCTTAAGGTGGCCCTTGCTCCCACAATGATTTTCATGTCCGGATGTTCATGCATTTGTGGAATCCCCTTCCCTTGAGTGCTGGTGAGGTCTATGACTTGCTTCTAACAAATGGAATATGGCAAAGGTGATGGGATATTCATTTTATAATTAGGTTACATCATATGGCAAGGTAATAGGATGCCAGTCTTAGGATTATATTACATTAAGTAAGACAGTTTTAGAATATTGGAACTAGAGATCCTTCTTGTTGGCTTAATGAAAAAAGAATCATATTGGAGAATCCACTTGTCGAGGAAGGGCTGGTGGCCTTTAGGAACTTTCTGCAGCAAGTAAACTCTAGTCAACAGCACATGAAACGTGAGGTCATCAGTCATACAACCACAAGTAACTGCCAGTAATCTGAATGAACTTGGAGACAGATTCTTCTTCAGATGGGCTTGAGGGACATGGAGATAACAAATGCGTGTATGTATGTTGTTTTGAGCAACTGTGTTTGTAGTAATTTATGTGACATAGTAAATACCACTGAAGTCCCATGGGAGTTCAGTGACCAGAGGCAGGCCCAGGTAGATTCTGCACACACAGTGGGTTTGTGTCATAGCTGAAGAACCCTGAGAATAGGAAATCTTAATCTTACATAAGGGACTTCTAGCAAATCTTCCTAACCTTTATCCTTAGAGGGAAATGTTACCTCTATTATCCTGGACATATCTTCCCTCTGCCTGGGAGGAAAATACTGTCTTCATCTTCCAAAGCTATTTGCTATACAAATATCCTCGCAAAAATAGTCCAGGACAACTGCTGTCAAAAGATGCATAGAAATGCCATGGAGAATTATTGCCAACAGTTCAGAGTTCCTTCCAGTAGTCTAGGAGTATTTCCATAGAGTTAGTATTATATAGCTGTGTGGAAGAGACCACTGTTATATCACATCTATACCAAAAGTTCCACTTGGGGCAAAAACAAAAATAGTAGACAAATAGCAACACCTTTTAGAAAATCATATATGATTATCTGTGGTTTCTCCCTTGAAAAACTCAAGTTACAGTCATTATTACTAATGCACAGATAATATACTTTGGTGCAAAGCAATTATGGGAGGATGCATTAACTTAAAAAACATATATAAAGATATAAGGGAAGTGAAATAAGCCAGTCATAGACAAATACTATACGATCTCACTTTTATGTGGAATTTAAAGAGTTGAACAGAGAGAGAATGGTGGTTGTCAAGGGCTGATGGGTGGGGAGATACTGGCCAAAGGGTACAAATTTTCAGTTATAAGATGAATAAGTTCTGAAGACCTAATGTATCACATGGTCACTCTAGTTAATAATAATGTATTGTATACCTAAAATTTGATAAGAAAGTAGATCCCAACTGTTCTCACCACACACATACACAATGTGAGGTGATAGGTATGTTAGCTAGTTTAATTGTGGTAATCACTTCAAAGTGTATATGAATATCAAAATATCATGTTGCACACCTTGAATATATATATAATTTTTATTTGTCAATCATACCACAATAAAGCTGGAAAAAAGATAAAGGGAGAATTTTCTGCTCTAACTGCATGAAATATGAAGAAGACATAAGTACTATTATCCCTTCCTCAATACTCAAAATATTGGTATTTTAGAACATATAAACATAAGAATCTGAAGATACCACCTAACGTTAATAAAATTTAATAAATTCATTTCAATTAAAAGATTTTAAGCTGTAGTTTTTTTAGTTTTTCACTACTTTCTAACATTTTTAATATACAGAATTAGTGGGTCCATATGTGACAGGTGAACTTATATTCTAGGGTGCTTGATTTTGAAGGCTGGAACTTCAAGTAAATGAGAGTTTATTGATTTGGAAGTATTAGCTCAAGATGCAGCTTTTAACATCTTAGAAAGAATCTCAGGAGATGATGTGAACTCTATGGGAAGTACTATTAAAAGTATGAAAAAAGTGATGGCCAAAGTCAGTG
Source organism: Daubentonia madagascariensis (assembly GCA_023783475.1). Lineage (NCBI taxonomy): Eukaryota > Metazoa > Chordata > Mammalia > Primates > Daubentoniidae > Daubentonia > Daubentonia madagascariensis. The sequence continues at coordinate 1,267,392 of JAKFHU010000316.1, forward strand.
AGAACCCAAGAATGGCATTACTCAACTTTTACACCATGAAGAAAATTTTAAAATGAATGATCTGGAGGCTGGAGGAAGTTACCCCATTAAAAAGTTTAACATCTCTTTCCTAGTGTCTGAACTTGATCCAGTATTTGACTCAGAACCCACTCATTAGAGAGGATAGTAGGCCATCTGGGAGAAGGACCCTGTAACATCATGGGAAATATACAAGGTAATCATTCACTAAGTTTATTCCTAGCCATTTACTAGAGTTAATTTACAGTAAGAAAAGAAGGATATCCAAACATTTGGAGGACTGTTGAACATTGATATCTATGTCTCTCTCTTTTTCTTTTCTTTTTGAGACAGGGTCTCACTCTGTTGTTCTGGCTAGAGTGCAGTGGCATCATCAGAGCTCACTGCAACCTCAAACTCCTGGGCTCAAGTGATCCTCCTTCTTCAACCTCCCAAGTAGCTGGACTATGGGCATGCACCACCACACCTGGCTAAATTTTTTCTACTTTTGTAGAGACAGGGGTCTCGCTCTTGCTCTGGCTGGTCTTGAACTCCCAACCTCAGTGATCCTCCTGCGTTGGCCTCTCAAAGTGCTAGAATTACAGGTGTGAGCCACCATGCCTTTTTTAAGAATAGCATACAGGGGTCCATTAATACACCATTTGGGTAATATGGGGCTCATATTAAATCCATAGATCCACCCTAATCTGCTAATGTAAACTTAGGATAGATATACTTGATTGTTAGTGCCACCATCACATTGAGTTCTTGCCCTATGAGGCAACAACTATTATAGTAGGGAAGAACAAGTGGAAGCCTCTGACACTGACGTTCCCATCCTGAACAAGTTAATCAATGAAATAATCACATCCCAGAAGAAGATGGCAGAAATTAGTGCCACCCCTAAAGAGGTAAAGTGTTGGTCCCTGTCTTGCTCCATTTGTGTTGGTATAAAGAAACCTGAGTCTGGGTAATTTATAAAGAAAAGAGGTTTATTTGGCTCAAGGTTCTGCAGACTGTACAAGAAGCTTGGAGCCAGTATCTGCTTGGCTTCTGGAGAGGGTCTCATGCTGCTTCTATTCATGGCAGAAGGCCTCACCTCCAATATTGGGATTGAATTTCAATATGGGGTTTCGAGTGTCAAATATCCAAACAATAGCAATCCTGTTCAAGTCACCATTTAATTCACCAATATTTGCACAAAAGAAACCAGATGAATATTAGCAGATCATGTGCACTACCTCAAACTCAACTAGTTTACTCCCAATATTGTTGCAATTGCCAGACATGGTAGTTGTGTTAGAGCTGGATTACATGGCCTCAGTACATTAAACAGCTACTGATTTAGCAAATGTGCTATTTTCTAGCTACATGAAAAAGAGGTTTAGAAACAGTTTGCATTAAGGTAGAGTGGACAATGGTATATATTCACAGTTTTTCTACAGGTTTACATTTACTTTTGTGTCCTTTAATACTACAATTCCAAAAGATTTGGACCCTCTAGATGTCTGGGAGAATATCACATTGATCCCTTGAATAGGGGACATCTTGTTAATGGAACTGGGTGAACCAGACTGGTTAACAAATTGAAGGCCTTGGTAAGACACACACATTCCATGGAGTGGGAGATAAACTCTTTCAGGGACTACTATAACAGTAAAATTTTTAGGGGTCCACTGCCCCAAGATTTTCCAGCATATTCTATCCAAAGCAAAAGTATCCTGCATGTCTTGCAAGCAAATCTACAATTTGGAGCAAACAACCTGACAGTTCCCATATTATTAGGTATATTAGTGCAGTTTACAGCAAGTGCCTGCAAGAAAGATCAAAAAGAAATCCCATGGGGATATAATCAAGGTCATTTGATTTGTAGCTGAGAATTATACAACTATTGAAAAATAACTCTGGTCATATCAGGAAGAGATGAAGTGACTGACCATTGAAAAAGTGATATGTGTCTGGAACTGTCTATAATAAAATGGGTTCTGGAAGATCCACTAAGTGATTTAATAGTTGGTCAGGCTGAGCAACAGTTCACCCTCAGTGGGAAGTGGTATAACCAGAATTGAGTATGAGCAGGAAAAAGGACATAAACTTACTTCTTAAAAAGATCTACCAGGACCTACACCATTGACAAAATATGCATCATTGCTCCCTCCTAAGCACATATCTTAAGAATGTGCTCAGTATGTGGATTTAAGCTGAAAATGGACAGTAGCTACCCTAGAACCTAACTCAGGGGTGAACTTGAAAAACTTTACAAGAGAAATTCTCCCAGTGGTAGACTTTCAGGCAGTACACCTGGTCTTAATGGTTTGTTTGGAAGTGGTTAGAGGTTAGAATATATACCGGCCTGTGGACATGGCTAATAGCCTGATCTACTACTCAGGCACCTGGATTGAGAAAGATTAGAAAATTGGGGACAAAGAGTCTTGGATAGAAGCATGTGAATGGACATATGGGAGTAGGCAGAAAGTGTAAATTTATTTGTATCATATTAACGCCCACCAGACAGTAGTCATCACAAAATGGACCCTAAACAACCAATTAAACAAAATGATTCTGTCACCTATTTATTTCAGCCAGCCTCTATAGTCAGCAACTCCAGTCCTGGTACAGTGAGTGTATTAATGAAGTGGTCCTGGTAGCAGAGATGTCATTTCAAGGGACTGATTCCATGAGCTCCCACTTAAAGCTGATCTAGCTATTGCCATTGCTGAATGCTCAACCTGTTAGCAGTGGAAATGCTAAGCCCCCAATATGGCAGAAACCATTGAGGAGACAAACCAGCCACTTTGGCAAGTTGACAGCATAAGTCTCCTTCCAATCTGAAAGGCCAATGGTTCATTCAGACAGGAATAAAGACATATTCTGGTTATGGAACTATTTTTTTCTGCCCATACAACCTCAACCAGCAACACTGTTAGAGAGGGCTTACAGAGTGTTTGACACAAATGTCATAGGGTCCCACAAAATATTGTTTCTGACAATGGTACCATTTTATTAAAAAGGATATGCAGGAATAAGCCATGACTATGGGATCAACTGGTGACCTACAAGATTGGAATGGTCTTCTGATGACACAGCTGAACTGGCAATCAAAAGTGACACTTTAAGAGGACTGGGAACCATTTTCCTGGATGCAACTGACACCTTGAAGTGAAGACATTTATGTGAGGCTGTGTCTTCAATAGGAGGAATTTATAGGACTGGCATCCAAATGGAAAAAGAGGGACAAAACTTACACTAATTTCCGGTGGTCCCTTGAGGAGGAATACAGTCATGCATTGCTTAACAATGGGGATATATTCTGAGAAATGTATCTTCAGGGAATTTTGTCATCATGTGAACATTATAGTTTGTACTTTCACAAACAGATGGGATAGTGTACTACATGCCTATGCTACTGGAATGGCCTTTTGTTCCTAGGTTATGAACCTGCACAACTGTACTGGATACCATAGGCAGTTGTAACACAATGGTATTTGTGGATCTAAACATAGAAGAGGTACAGAAAAATGTGGTATTCTAATCTTATGGGATCACCGTTATATATGTGGTTATTTGTTGACTGAACGTTCTTATGCAGCATGTGACTGGATTTATTTCCTTTCCCTGCAAATATGGGTTCTGCAGGATTAGAAATTCTAGGAATGAGAGTCCTATTGAACTCTAAGAGACTAATGCTCTTTGGTGAGGAATTCAGCCTCAGGCCAAAAGCCTGTTTGATCATTTGTTTGTTTGTTTGTTTGAGACACGGTCTCTTTCTATTGCCCAGGCTAGAGTGCAGTGGTGTCATCATAGCTCACTGCAACATCAAACTCCTGGGCTCAAGTGATCCTCCTGTCTCAGCTTCTCACGTACCTGAGACTACAGGTGCACACCACCATTCCTGGCTAAGTTTTCTATTTTTTTCTAGAGACAGGGTCTCACTAGGTTGCTCAGGCTGTTCCCAAACTCCTGGCCTCAAGTGATCCTCCCACCTTGGCCTTGAGTGCTAGGATTACCCACTGTGCCTGGTCCTGTTTGATCATTCCGACTGGACCAAAGGAAATTACAAAGTCATTGTCCATCAGGTCTCAAGTGAGAAATCTGCCCCAATGAAACTATACTTAGTGCAAAGCTAGAACCTTATAGTTTTCTGAAGGGAGTTGCTGCAAAGACACCCAGGCCAGCCATGTTCACATGTCTATCTGCATTCCTAGGCCAGGCACCTCCATTCTGAGGCCTTCTTATTATGGGTCTTCATTTGAGACCCTTTTTATCTACCTCCTCATAAGGAGATCTTGATTAAGATACTTCTCTACTCTGACTCAATTCCTCCATCTGTGCTGATCCATCTCACACTAACCTGGTCCATAGGGAAAAATGGAACACTGGGAAGCCAGCACCTATTTTGCCTCTTGCCTATAATATCACAGCAAGTAAATAAAGGTTTTATGATTACTTTAGTTTAGGTAATCTAGTTTAGGTGCTGATTGTCCTAATATTGAGCACATTGACATCAGGCAGCTTGACATCTGAAGCAACACTTCATACAAGGGAGCAGGAGGCAAGAAGAGGAGTCACCAGCTTGTCATGGGTAATTGACCCTGGTCATGGGTAGGAGGTAAGCCTGCTGTTACACAACATGGTCAGGGAGAAATATATTTGGCACCCAGATAACCCACTGGATGCCTTTTGGTACACTCTTGCCCAATTCTGATGGTAAATGGATAAGTGCATTAACCCTAGGCTAAGAAGGGGATCATAGCCCTTTGGAAATGAGGCTCTGTGTCTTGCTACCAGGAAATACGACAAGACTGGTGTAGGTGCTAGCTGAGGGGGAGCAGAATTTGGAATGGATGAGAGAGAAGGAAGACAATGAGTATCTGTTGCAACACCAAAAGATTAGGGCTTGTACTTTTTCTTACTAGCTTGCTAATTTTAGCCTCCTACTTCTAAAATTCTCCATGAAGTGCAGCCCATCAGAACCTGAGAAGAACTGCCACCAAAAAGTATACGAAATGCATCCAAGCAGTACAAAAGTTGTGCTATGGTGGACACTGTGATGTACCCTAAAATCCAATTAAAAGGAGTGAGTGTGCCATTGGACCTGCTATCAGAAGATGGCCATCAACTCCCAGCTTCTTTAGGGAGTGCCTCTGTTGTAGAGAGCTGGCCCTTCCAAGTCACACCTCCCACAACAGCCTACACTCAATGACTGACCTGGCACAATATAAATGTCTGAACATTTTGGCCCCAAATGGGACAACCCTGATGAATCATTCTAGATCCAGAGATGCTCACAGGTTCATTGTCAGGACTTCTCCCTCTGTACAATCTTGCTTCTTTCTCCTGCATTCTGTAGTCATTAATTTCAGGGACACTCACTATCAGAGTCTGCACAGAAAATCTGATGTGAGTTGGCTTTCTGACTACCCAAACTGTGCCACGAATTATTTTTAAATACTAAAATTCTAATGACCCTTAGGCTGAGAACATAATCTACCTTAGTCTAGTTATATTTTCTGAATTCACTTAAATGCCTCATATGGAATTATTTATATATAAGATTGATAGTGGAGTTTCATTTTAGACTTAATACTTATTGTAACAAAATGTTTCATGTGTTTGCTTCTGAAAGATTCTGAGCCATTATAAATACGACTATGAATAGATGAGAATGTATTCTAACCAATCTTAAATAAACTTAAATAATGGAGAATTCTAATTGTCTTTATTACATATTTGTATATTACTCAAAGTTTATAGTTTATGTTTTCGTAAATGGCATATTATACTTGCTTTTTGAAATGATGAGTTCCAGAAATTTGCAGCAGAACAAATTAATTGTAAGTGAAACTTTATCCACTGGGACCAAGTTTTGCCTGTGGAAAAGATAAAGTTATGCTTTAAAATTTTTCCAGTAAATCAAATAAATGCAAATTTCAGGAAATGTAAACATGGCAACACACTTGCACTGTTAAACACACACACACAACAATGAAAATGAAAACATTTGTAATTGGTTTATTCTTGTCATTTTAAAGTAAAAGCAGCCTGCAGTTCAGATTTTCACAAGATAACCTCATCATTGGATAAATCTTGGTTAATATATAAATTCTCAGGTCTTGTTCCAGACCCACTGGGAATATGTTGATTTAATAAGAGCCCAATGTAATACTTATGAGGTCAAGAGGTTGTCTCATTTCTGCACGGCTCCTCACTAATCACAGCCTGGAATTCCACTACTCCTGTACCACTACTCTGGCAGGAGTGGAAGGGTGATTTTTACTTTTTGTCCCTGAACTGAATCATCCACCAGAGTTCAACAGTGTAAGAATGCTATATATGCAATAGCCTTTCCTGAAATTGAAGAATTAACAAGAGGATTATAATTTGGAGGAAAAATCTTCAAAATATATTCCAAACTGGCTGCCAACGATTGGTTTCTCAATATTATCCTTTATTCCTCAGGCTGAAAGCAGAGGTGATGTGAAGGAATATGTAAATAAAACCTGCATTGTTGTCTGGTAATGAGAGTACCTTTTAAAAACTTGCTTTCCCACATTGAGATCTACTTCCTCTCTACTTTTTGGAGAAACTCTCTTCTTCAATCTTCCATTGAAGAATCTTTTATTTTCCCCTTAATTTGAAAAACTCTTGGAGTTTGAACATATATTCCATTCACTTTTGCCTACCAGGATTATCAATAGACCCTATACTCTATAACAGTATGCAACGTTACTCCTGCGCTATTCATAGCATGTGGTGGGCAGAGTAGGAATGTACTTCTACATAGGCAGAAAATGTACTTACTAAATTGACTAATCATTATCTCATATGCAGTTTGCATATTTGAAGTCTTATAGCAGAGTTGCAAACTGAATTTAGGTCTTTATGCTTTGTTATACCATACAATTAAAACACACAAATGAATGATGACATGAATACATGATTGAATGAAGAACAAAGTTTTCAATCCTTTATAGCATCAAAACAATGTCAAAGTTCCTGAGAAAATAGAAATGCCTTCACTTCCATTGTATAGCCATAGTGTTTGGCACGCAATTGGGTACCTATTAGGGATTTTGCATGGTGAAGGAAATAATGCAGATACAGAACAAATAAGATGACAATAAAAAAGAAAGGAAATTAGAGAACAACAACAACAAAATAGAATTGAAATCATAATCAAGGATATAAAGTAAGAAAGTTTCCTAGAATGAGGGAATAGCTAATTCGTACTTAGTGAGGAAACCTTAGAAATGGCATGATTAGTGCTCTCTGCATTCCTTGGATAATGGCCCCTTCCTTCCATATTTAAAACCAGCAATGTCTGGTTGGGTCCTTTTAACATCACATCCACTCTGGACTTCTTCTCTGCCTCTGTCTTTCACTTTTAAGGACCCATGTGATTATACTGTCCCAACTAGATAATCTAGGAACATCTCCCTATTTTAAATTCAGCTGATCAGTAACATTAATTCTAGATTCAAATTTAACAACTGGGTCTCAATATTATCCTTTGCCATGTAACCTATCATACTTACAGGCTCCATGAATTAGGGCATGCATATCCTTGGGAGGACATTATTCTGTCTACCACAACTGACTAATTCTATCTACTCTAATTGTTTCCTCGTGCTTCTTCTCTATTCGTTTTTCCCCTAATCTTACTTAGCAGGTCAAAAATATCATGTGTAAAAGTACTTTATAAACTGTGAGGCACCAAGATAAAATATAATGATTATTCTGCTTATAGTATTACATACTCATTTATTTTATATCAGTGATATAAAATACTCAGCTTTCCTGTAGCATATACCATCAAGTGTAGCAGCCAGCAAATGAAAAACTAAATGTTTCTTTTGTGGTCAAACCAAAAAGGAAAAAAGGTACGTTCCTTCATTTGCTAGAAAAGTGCCTCATTAACCTATATTGAACTTCCTTTCAATCAAATCGGTTATAGTAAATAAGTCCAAATTTCACTCAAATGAAATACCATGCAAACTTTATCCCTTTAAGTAAATACATTGATCTTTGGTTTTATAAGTGATTAATACCGAATAAAAAGAAAACTTCTTTTTGCATATCTTCTTGCAAAGTAACAGTGCAATTAATTGTGAAATAGTAACTTGACTTGGATAAATCCATAACAGTCAACAGAAAAATGAAGATCCAACATATGTGGAATCTTAAAGTTAAGAAATTTTGCATTTATACCCTTGTTATCAATAATGTGCAAGACTGAGAATTCTACCTAACTATATTTCCAAATGTCTCATAGAGATTGGTTTAACTTTGAATTACAAATGAAATGTGATTTTGATGGCTAAATTCAACTCAAATTCTCTAGTGTAAAAGTTATCATCTACACATTACTATAAAATAGTTATCCTTTTCCAAATTTAGAATGCCAGAAAAACACGGACTGATTAAAGTCCATTCTTTGATATAAAAAATATGTAAAAACATGTATTTACTCTTGATCACTCATCTAGGTTGCTATGTTTTGACCCACTCTCAGGATGTTCAATAATATTAATTTATTGACATAAAGCAAGTATTTTAAAAAATAGTATGTCACATTCTTGAATAAACTCATAAGATAACTTTATATTTCTCAACCTTCCCTCCTGGAGTATTATTCCTTAGCCTAAGGAAAACAATGAAGATGTGTTGATAACAAAATGCAAAATCTGCTTTAAGATCAAGCAGGTTCTATATACTATATTTTATATTTTAGTGATTCTATATTTTAGTGACTGCTCATCAAAATTCTCTTTATAATCACATAATTTGTTTTGATGATTCTCTTTTTACACATTCCATCATTGAAGTATAATATTGCAAAAGAGTAAATTCTTAAAGAAAATGTAAAGAAGACATGCAAGGAAGTAAAGAAGGAAGAAAGGAAGGAGAGAAAGAAGCAAGTGATGGAGTGAGGCAGGAAGAAAATGAAAAGGGAAAGAAGAAAACCTTTAAAACTGGCATTGCTTTAATGCTCAGTGATAAAAGTACAAGTCTCTCAGATTTTACCACAAGTAAGATCCCTCAAGTCCCCAAAATCAATTTAGAAATTATTTCTTTCAGTGTGTTAAATGCTACCCAAGTGCCCTCAGAAAGATCAACCAGTGGAACACATACTTGTATATCTCTATCTCTGATGGACTTAAAATTACAAAAAGGAATAATCCTGTCTGAAAATCTACTTTTCTTATGGATAAACAAGATTAACTTACCTGACACCATTGAAGAACAATGGGATTTTAAAAAATAAAAACATTCCAAACATTAAAATTGTGTGCTTCAGGCTTCAAATGTTATTAATTCAGAAAAGGGTGAAATCTCTCCAGAATGGATTATTCAAATACATGTTCACATAAAAAAGTGAGGTTAGACATTCTAAAAAGTTGGTAGCAATTGAATTGGGAAAGAGGAGACAGAATACTTTAGTAGAGGCAGGTGAACTGAGAGAAGCCATATGCCCTCCTGGCAAAGTGACAGTACAGCTCTAAAGTAATTCCGGTGTGATGTAGTCCAACATACTGTATTTAAATAGCTGACTTAAGTTTTCTGGTAGGAATTGAAAGCTCTTGTGTGTGTGTGTGTGTGATAGAGATCCACAACCATCCTCACCTTTGGCCACTTTATTGCATCTTCCATTTAGGTTCACATAGAATTTCACTACATTAAATTTCCCTTATTGGGACTGAGGTTATATATAAGACCCATCATTCTGATTCTGTATGAAATTATTTCCATGGCTTGTTGTAATATTGCTTTTTGGGTTCTGTACAATAAGTAATAACACATAGCAGATATTTTCTCAGTCCTTTTCCATGCCACAATCACTATGAGGAAAAAGCATCCAACTTCTGCTTAGGATGTAAATTTTAAGTAGTGTGTCAGCAACTGCAAATGCATTAAATCAGCAATAATAAAATTAATGTGGACAATTTGAAAATTACTTAGATTTGTGTTCATATTGGCCCATCTCAAAGACAAAGCATCTACAGCAAAACAAAATTAATTTATTTTAATACTTGCCACAGGAGGGACAGAGTCCTCTTGCCCTTTACTGAAGAAAACCTATGGAAGAGGAAGGCAAAATGGCATCTGTCCCTCTTTATAATAAGAAAAAGAATTTTCACTGAAGGCAAATTAATTGAAAATAAACTCTTAAATTTGTCCACTGCTTTTTAAAATTCATTTTTCTTCAAGTATCCACTTAGAAGTTTGAAATTGTAAAAATGTATGACAGGAGGATTTTCTTCTTGACTATAAACCTCACTCTGCTGTTTGCTTTTACATGAATCCATAACAAAGTTTCCAAAAACATAAAATAAAGCTCAGCAAATTGATTAGGTAAAATACCATTATGATGGTTATATACACCATAAACCAAACTAAGACAAAGTCAGCAAATGGAAATACATTTGAAGTTAGTGAAACTCAAAAAAAATGATAAGCTAGTATTGTACTACTAGGGTCTATCCAAAAACTATGTGTTTACAGTAAAATATTAATAGTTTTTAAGAATCTTAGTCTTAGCTCTAAAACTGGAACTATGATATACCTAAAGCATAGTTTTAAAAAATCTACTTCCTCTCTGCTATACCTGATCACATAACAAATAGTTACCCTATTAAGGAACAGCTTTAATTGCCAGTTTATTTAAGTAAAGAGTAGAAAATGTCAAATAATGTGAAAGAAACCTCTTTCGAAAGCAATTAACAAGAAAAATAGGGTTGAAGTTCTCAGAATTTTACATTATACATTATTCATAATTATAACAAAAGTACTAATAAGAATAAAAGTTGATACCCTTTCTTAAGCTTATAATATTGCAGTATTAATTAATTTACCCAACACCTCTTAGTCATAACATACTAGTCATTGAGTTAGTTCAAGAATGGATGTGTCATGATCACTGCTACTAAAAATTTATAATCTACTGAACCACTAACAAACCACTAACAAAAGTACAGGGGATAATAAAATATATTATTTCAGAGATACTTATAATAATAGGACTTAGTAATTTAATAATGACTAAACAATTATGTGCAAAGCATTGTTTAAAGCACTCTATCAGTTCTTTTTAAAAATGTCTCACAACAACCTTTCTTTTTTTTTTTAATTTTTTTAATTTAAGAATATCATGGGGGTACAACACTTTGGCCATACACATTGCCCCTGTTCTGCCCGTGTCAGAGCCACAATCGTGGTCATCCCCCAAACTGTGCTCCCCGCATCCATTCAGTGAGAGTTTTTCCCATCCCTTCCACCCCCCTCCTGCCCGCCCGCCCTCAGATGAATGATATTGCCCTGTGTGATGTAAGCGTTCATCAGTTAGTACCAGTTTGATGGTGAGTACCAGTGGTGCTTGTTTTTCCCATCCTGTGACAATTCGCTTCGAAGAATGGGTTCTAGCTCCAACCAGGATAGTACCAGATGTGTTAATTCACTGTTGTTCCTTATTGCTGAGTAATACTCCATGGTGTACATATACCACATTTTATTGATCCACTCGTGTATTGATGGGCACCTGGGTTGTTTCCACAACTTTGCAATTGTGAATTGTGCTGCTATGAACATTCGCGAGCAGATGTCTTTATTATAAAATGTCTTTTTTTCCTTTGGATAAATACCCAGTAGTGGGATTGCTGGGTCAAATGGTAATTCTACTTTTAATTCTTTGAGGTATCTCCATATTCTTTTCCATAGAGGTTGTACTAATTTGCAGTCCCACCAGCAGAGTATGAGTGTTCCTATCTGTCCACATCCCCGCCAACATTTGTTGTTTGGGGATTTTTTAATATGAGCCAATCTCACTGGAGTTAAGTGATATCTCATTGTGGTTTTGATTTGCATTTCCCTGATGATTAGAGAAGTTGAGCACTTTTTTATATGTTTGCTGGCCATTATTCTGTCTTCTTTGGAAAAGTTTCTGTTCATGTCCTTTGCCCATTTTTTAATAGGGTTGTTTGATTTTTTCTTGTTGATTTTCCTAAGTTCTGTATAGATTCTGGTTATCAGCCCTTTATCAGAGGTGTAGCATGCAAATATTTTCTCCCATTCTGTAGGTTTTCTGTTCACTCTAGTGATAGTTTCCTTGGCTGTGCAGAAGCTTTTCAATTTGATCAGGTCCCATGTATTTATTTTTGTTGCTGCTGTGATTGCTTTGGGGGTCTTCTTCATAAATTCTTTGCCTAGGCCAATGTCCATAAGAGTTTTTCCAACGTTTTCTTTGAGAATTCTTATGGTTTCATGTCTTAGGTTCAGATCTGTTATCCATTGTGAATTGATTTTTATGAGCGTGAGAGGTGTGGGTCCAGTTTCAGTCTTCTACATATGGCCATCCAGTTTTCCCAGCACCATTTGTTGAATAGGGAATCTTTTCCCCAGTGTACGTTTTTCTGGAATTTGTCAAAGATCAGGTGACTGTATGAGGTTGGTTTTATATTTGGGTTCTCAGTCCTGTTCCATTGGTCTACGTCTCTGTTCTTGTGCCAATACCATGCAGTTTTGGTTACTATAGCCTTGTAGTATAGTTTGAAGTCTGGTAGACAGATGCCTCCCAATTTGTTCTTTTTGCTTAAGATTGCTTTGGCTAGACAGGGTCTTCTCTGGTTCCACACGAAGCATAGAATTATTTTTTCTAGATTGGCAAAAAATGATGTTGGTATTTTAATAGGGATTGCATTGATTCTGTAAATCAATTTAGGTAGCAAAGCCATTTTTACTATGTTGACTCTGCCTATCCAAGAGCATGGTAGGGCTTTCCATCTATTTACGTCCTCTGCAATTTCTTTTCTTAGTGTTTCATAATTCTCTCTATATAGGTCTTTGACCTCCTTAGTTAGATATGTTCCTAAATATTTAATTTTCTTTGTTGCTATTGTGAAAGATATTGCATCTTTAATTTGTTTCTCGGCTTGATTGTTATTAGCATATATGAAGGCTATGGATTTGTGTGTATTAATTTTGTATCCTGAGACTTTGCTGAATTCATTTATCAATTCCAGTAATCTCTTGGTTGAATCTTTGGGGTTTTCTATGTATAATATCATATCATCTGCGAATAGTGAAAGTTTGACCTCTTCTGCCCCCATCTGGACGCCCCTGATTCCTCTGTCTTGTCTAATTGCTGTGGCCAGGACTTCCAGCACTATGTTGAAAAGAAGCGGAGATAGTGAGCACCCTTGTCTGGTGCCAGTTTTAAGGGGGAATGCTTTCAATTTTTCCCCATTCAGTATGATATTGGCTGTGGGTTTATCGTATATGGCTCTAATAGTTTCTAGGAATGAGCCATCTATGCCTATATTGTTAAGAGTTCTTATCATAAAAGGAAGCTGGATTTTGTCAAAAACCTTTTCTGCATCTATTGAAAGGATCATATAATCTTTGTTCTTACTTTTATTTATATGGTGAATTACATTTATAGATTTGCGTATGTTGAACCATCCCCGCATCTCGGGAATAAAGCCCACCTGATCGTGATGGATTATTTTTTTGATGTACATTTGAATTCCGTTTGCAAGGATTTTATTGAGAATTTTTACATCTATCTTCATAAGGGATATTGGTCTGTAGTTTTCTTTTTTTGTTGTGTCCTTTCCTGGCTTTGGTATCAAAGTGATATTGGCTTCGTAGAATGAGTTTGGGAGGATTCCATCCTTCTGGATATTTTCAAATAATTTCTGCAGTATAGGCACCAGTTCTTCTTTGTAGGCTTGGTAGAATTCAGGTGTGAACCCATCTGGTCCAGGACTTTTTTTTGTGGGTAGATTTTTTATTACTGCTTCAATTTCGGTGCTCGATATTGGTCTATTTAGAAATTCTGTTTCTTCCTGGTTGAGCCTAGGGAGGTAGTACGTTTCTAAGAATTTGTCCATTTCCTCCACGTTTTCGTGTTTGTGGGCATAGAGATTTTTGTAGTATTCAAAGATGATGTTTTGTATTTCCATGGTATCAGTTGTGACTTCTCCTTTTTCATTTCTAATTGAGCTTATTAGAGTCCTTTCCTTTCTGCTTCTGGTCAACCTGGCAAGTGGCCTGTCTATTTCTTTTCAAAGAACCAACTTTTCGTTTCATTAATCTTCTGTATTGTTCTTTTGTTCTTGATTTCATTTAATTCTGCTCTGATTTTGGTTATTTCGTTTCTTCTGCTGGCTTTAGGATTGCTTTGCTCTTCCTTTTCCATTTCCTTAAGATGATTCATTAGTTTACTGATTTGTGACCTTTCTGTCTTTTGGATGTGGGAATTTAAGGCGATAAGTTTTCCTCTCAGGACTGCTTTTGCTGTATCCCACAGATTTTGATAACTTGTGTCCCCACTGTCATTTAGTTCGAAGAATCTTTTGATTTCCATTTGAATCTCCTCCTTGACACAATAGTCTTTCATCAATAGATTGTTTAGTTTCCAAGTTTTTGGAGGAAGATGTGAGTTTCTGTTGGAATTGATTTCTATTTTATTCCACTGTGGTCTGAAAAGATACATGGTATGGTTTCTATTTTTTTGAATTTGTTTAGATCTGTTTTGTGACCTAGGATGTGGTCAATTTTAGAGAAAGTTCCATGAGCTCATGAGAAGAATGTATATTCAGTGTTATTTGGGTGGAGTGTTCTGTAGATATCTGTTAGGCCCAAATGTTCTAGAGTCCTGTTTACGTCTTTTATTTCTCTATTTGCTTTTTGTTTGGGGCCTTCCATCAGTGGGGTGTTGAAGTCCCCTGCTATTATGGCATTGCTGCTTATTATGTTGTCTAGATCTAGTAGTATTTGCTTTATGTACCTGGGTGCTCCTATGTTGGCTGTATAAATGTTTAGGATTGTTAAATCCTCTTGTGAGATTTTTCCCTTCACCACTATATAGTGTCCATTTTTGTCCTTCTTTACTTTTGTTGCTTTAAAGTTTATGTCATCTGAAATGAGGATGGCTACTCCGGATTTCTTTTGGTTTCCATTAGCCTGGAAAATTGTATTCCATCCTTTCACCTTGAGTCTGAATGCATCTTTGTGTGTAAGGTGTGTTTCTTGAAGACAACAGATACTTGGCTTGTATTTTTTAATCCATTCAGGCAGCCTATGTCTCTTTAATGGGCAGTTCAAGCCATTTACATTTATTGAGAGAATTGATATTTGGGGTAAATTTCTGATTATTCTATTGGGTGGTGTCTTTTGTTTTACCTCTAGCGTCATTGTGGAATCTGGTTTCTGGGGTTTTAGCTTTTGCGTAGTTTTACATTGGTGGGTGTCTGTTGTGCTGATTAGTGTACAATGCTGTTCTAAGCATTTCTTGCAAGGCCGGTCTGGATTTTGCAAATTCTATCAATGATTGCTTGTCTGGAAAAGTCTTTATTTCTCCCTCGTATAAGAAGCTTAGTTTGGCAGGATACAGAATTCTGGGTTGGCCTTTGCTTTGTTTTAGGAGACTGATGATGTCTCCCCATTCCCTTCTGGCTTGTAAGGTTTCAGCTGAGAAATCTGCAGTTAATCTGATGGGTTTCCCTTTGTAGGTTACCTGCTCTTTTCTTCTTACAGCTCTGAGGAGTGCCTCTTTTGTGTTTACTTTTGTCAGTCTAATAATTATGTGGCGTGGTGAATGCCTTTTCACGTTAACTTTCCCGGGAGTCCTGTGTGCTTCTTGTACTTGGATATCGAGATTTCTGGCTAAGCCATGGAAATTTTCCTCTATTATTCCTTCAAATAAATTTCCCAGCCCATGCGAATTTTCTTCCTGTCCCTCAGGGATACCTATGATCCTTATGTTTGGCCTCTTTACATAATCCCACATTTCTTGTATGCTTTTTTCCTGCCTCTTATTTTTGTGTTCTTTCTCTTTGGCTGATTTATTTAGCGCATAGGAGTTGTCTTCTAGCTCTGAAATTCTTTCCTCGGTATGGTCCTGTCTATTCTTAAGGCTTTTCACTGTGTTTTGTAGATCCTTGAATGCTTCTTTCATTTCTAGGATTTCTATTTGATTTTTCCATAATATTTCTATTTCTTTGGAGAATTTTTCATTCATTTCTTGCATTTTTCTTGTGGTTTCTTTGTGCTGGGATTCAATTTTCTCTTGAATTTCATTGAGCTTTCTTATAATCCATAAACGAAATTCCTCTTCTGTCATTCTACCCATTTCATTTGGGTTGGTATCCATTGCTGAGGGACTGATGGTTTCTTTTGGGAGTGACTTTTCACTCTGATTTTTCATGTTCCCTGAGTTCTTTCGCTGGTTTTTTCTCATCTGGCCTCTTGATTGAGAGCTGGGGGTGTTAGAGCTAGTTTATGGCCCTGTCACCAGGCCCACAATTTTTGTTCCTTGGCAAAGCCAGGGAGAGAAGTAGTGGCCTGTATTGCCTTAGGTGTATTTTAGCAAGTTTGTTGGATCTTGAGTTAACTCTGACCTGTGGTCTTCTCCTCTTCCTGGTGGAGTGTGGTGAGAATGACCTCCCAGCTTGGGCTCTAAGCTAATGAAATATACTTGAGGATATGAGTCCACTACTCCATATTAGCTAGGTATTCTGTTATGTCCGTTGCAGACTCTGATCCCCCAGTTGGGGTATGTGAAAGCCCCGTGCTTTGGGAGGGGCCTTGTAGCTCATAGGGGTTACTTTGACCCTGCTCTTCCTGAGGTGCAGGTAGAAACACAATTTCTTTTGGCTTCAGTGTGAGAGCTGAGTTGGGAAAATTCTACACAGCTCAGAGGTTGCTCATCTAGCCACGTGTGTCTGCCCTTCTGATGTGCGTCTCCGGGTGATACTGGTTGATAGGGGGATTTCCAATTGTGCACCCCTTTTCTACCTCTAGACCCCAAGGCGAGGTGGATGGCTGTCTCTATCCCCAGCAGTCTCCACCGGGGGGATGTTCTCACAGGGAGGGGGGAGTAGTGGCCGCTGGAAGTGCTCTTGGATGGCCCGTAGTTCCCTATTGAAGTGGGTAGGATTATGGGGAGCTGCTCTGGTTCAGCCTGTGGCTCTTGAGGTATTTGGTTGTCATGAGAACCAGCAGTTTTACCAAATAAGTCACTATAGCCAGCAACCTTCAAGATGAGCGATCTCTGGGGTACAGGAGGGCTGGGACCTGAAGGGCCGGCACTAGGACCAGCATGGAGCGGACTTGTCGGAGGCCAAAGCCGGGATAGCAGGTCCAGATGGACGAGCTGCAAGCTGTTTCCAATACACAAAGGTCCTGCCCCTACAGTTCCGGGATATCGTCCCACCTGGAACCCACGGATACAGCTGACCCTGGCCACCAAAGGCAAAGCCTGTCTCGCCCCAGCAGAAGAGCCCCAGGCCAGGGCGGGGCGGAGCTAGAGACGCGGCTCACAGCTCCGCGCGGGCGGCTGTAAAGATGGCTGCCGCCGCTAGCCTGGCACAGGGCAGGGCTCCGATCGCGCCAGGAGTGCAGCCTTTCTCCTCTGGCCGCGGTGGCGGCAGTTGCTAGCCACCTCTAAGGGCTTGTCCCGCTCTCCGTTAAACTCCTGGGCCCAGTCCCACTGACTTCCAGTGGCGCAGTGCCGGCCTGCAGGTTCCCACACACTGTCCCAGGAAGCTGTATCTCCGCCCAATGTGATCCCCAGCCCTGCGCGGTCTCTGTATACTGCAGCTGAGGGTTGTGTTTGGCTTTCATGATTACTCCTACTCCACAGGGTCTGTTGTCTTGTGCAACCGCCCTGCCCCAACTCTCGGATTGTCCCTGACTGAGTGGATGGGGAGGTGCGTAACCGCTTGGGGGGCAGGTTGCGCTGCGCCGACCTGGTGAGCGAGTCCTTCCCGCGCTCTGGGCTCTATTGTGCTCCGTGCGCCCTCTGATCTTTGTGAAAATTTTGTACCTGTTTTCGTGGGCTGGGCATTCGACATTGTTTCTCTGTAATTTGCAATGCTGTTTTCAGAGTGAGCGGTCGTGCTCAGATGTACCCACTGGCGTTTTTCACCTCCTTCCCTGGGAGTGGTGCAGTGGGAGGACTCTATCAGATTGCCATTTTTTTTTTTCTGATCACAACCACCTTTCTGAGTGAGGTTATACTTGTCATCATTTGCAGTGAGGATGCTGATGCTTAAGTAGGTGAAGACACTTGATTAAGACCTCACAGATAATAATTGGTAAACTTTGTTTTAAAACTTATGTTAATTCAACTCTAATCATGCTTTTTAACCACTATGCTGTATCAAGCAGGGAGTCACTCAAAAAGCTACTGATACCATAAGTTTATATAGAATTTTAGTACTTAAATAGTAAAGAATTAGTTTTTTTAGTATCTCATTTGATCTACGTTTTTACCCTGTGGGTAGCAATAATTTTTACCCCATTATGCTAAAGAAAAAACTAAAATTTTGAATGGTTACCTATGGACAAACATGTGGTAAGTGGCAAGGCCAGGACTCCAAACCAAAAATTTCCAGTATATAGCAGCAGTATATTTACTCATATGTTACTTTGAGATAAGTTCAGTCCTTTAACATGCTAAACAGTGATGAAAGTAAAAATGTCACAATTCCTGTCAGTAAAATGTTAAGAAAAATAATGATGTTTATGATGTCTTATTTGTCTCTGAGGGGCTGTGCATAGGATGTATCTTTATAGTTTACCATTTTAATTTCTAAATTTGGTAAATTTAAAATAATTTTTAGATTACTAAATTCATATATACTGCTATTACAAGAGAAAACAAGTAAAACCTCAAGATAATTAATGTCATTCAAAAATTCATTAAATCATTTGAGAACTGATATCAACATACTCTTCTGTTGCTTTACTAAACTTTTCTGACCCTGTGCCAAATGTGTTTCAAAGAAGGAAGTATATTTTCCTGTCTTTCTCCCAAACAGTAATAGGACCAGACAAAAATAACTTAGCTACTTTTACCAATAAATATATATTATTGAAATTCAAAATGGTGGACAAACTAAACAATTTCCTTATTAATACTCTACTTTAAGACTCAAGCTTTGTTGGACCCAGAAATCCAAAGCTATAAACTGTGTCATAATCTGCCCAATTCCAACAAATTCTCCACCTTTTAAGACCCATTGATATATGTTCAACATTATTAACCATTAGGTACATGCAAATTAAACCACAAAAAGTCATATAACACACTCATTAGAACAGCTAAAATGTAACAGAGATAATACCAAATGCTGGTGTTGATGTAGAGAAACTGGACCTCTTGTAAATTGCTGATGGGGTGTGCAGTGACTCATACCTGTAATCTTAGCATTTTGGGAGGCTGAGGTGAGAGGATCAAATGAAGCCAGAAGTTCAAGACCAGCCTGAGCAAGCGTGAGACCCTGTCTCTACAAAAAATAGAAAAATTAGCCTAGCATGGTGGCATGCAACAGTATGTAGTCCTAGCTACTTGGGAGGCTGAGGCAGGAGGATTGCTCGAGCCCAGGAGTTTGAGGTTGCAGTGAGCCCTGATGACACTACTGCCCCCTATCCTGGGCAACAAAGTGAGATTCTGTCTCAAAAAATAAATAAATAAATAAATAAAATGAAAATAAATAAGTAAATAAATTTTTGTTGGAATGATATGGCCATTGGTGAAAATATTTTGAACGTTTCTCACAAAACTAACCATACTACCCAGAAATGGCACTCATAGGCATTTATCTCAGAGAAATATAAATTTCTGTTCATTCAAAAACTTGTACACTGATGTTCATAGCAGCTTTATTTTTAATACCCAAATCTGGAAACAATCTCAATGTTCTTCAACAGATTAAGGATTAAACAATCTGCAGCACATCCATATCATGGGATACTTATTACTCAGTAACGAAAAGAAATGAACCATTCACAATTACAAAAGTCTAATAGTTGAGATGACAAGCGTAGGAACTCCCTGTACTACCTTTGCAACTTGTCTGTAAATCTAGAATGATTCCACAATAACAAGATTATTTAAATGAATAAAAATTAAAATATGTCCAGAATTCTTACATACGTTTTGAATTGTAGTATCATAGAAGTTTTGAGCTGAAAAAGGCAGTAGAAGTCAGCTAAGATTCCACTTCGTATAAGTGAGTAAACTGAGATATAAAGTGACAAAATAATGTTCAAAGTCACAAAGTCAATGTTAATATTTTAATTAGTAATAACTACAAAGTGTAATATTCTAGGTGACAGATTTATTTAAAAAGTATTTTAAAATAACTTTTTATCTTTGGAAACCCTACCTTTGGAAGGGTTTATTTATTATATTTTAAATGTTGACAGTTTTTTTCTAGTGTCCTACTTATTAATTTGGTCAAAAACTATTTCCTTGACTCTACTTTGTGCCTGCTTTTCCCTGGGCACTGGATATACAATGTCTGATTTAGCATTTTGCAGGGAACTGAGGGCTGAGAAATGAGCTGTATTAAATATACATAATATATAATGGCCACATTATTTACATGAGGAAGTAACTAATACTTCTTATGAAACTCTTAAGGTAGCAACACTTTTTCCAATAAAGATATTTTAAATAAAATGTTAGAAAATCTAATTACTTTAATGAAACTGATTTATGTCAAGATTTTAGAACCAAAACTGACATATGAAATATAGCCTTAAACATCTCCATCAATAAAATAATAAAAATGAAATAAAAAAGGGAATAAATTATTGGTACACACAATTTGGATGGATCTCAATAGTATTATACTAGTGAAGAAAGTCAATTTGAAAATATTGCATATTGTATTATTCTATTTATACGACATTCTCAAAATGACAAAATTTTAGAGATGGAAAATTGGAAGGACATGACTGGTCAGGAGGAGTAGGTATGCCTATAAAGGTGTAGCATGAGGGATCCTTGTGGTGATGAACAGTTCTACATTTTGATTGTGCTTGTGTTCATGTTCACATGAATCTATGCATGTGATAAAAGTTCATAGAATTACACACACACACACACACAAGTGTTTGTAAAAACTGGTGAAATCTGAACAATGTCTGTAGATGACACCGATGCCAATTTCTGCTTTTGATGTTGTACTGCAGTTATGTAGATACTACTACTGAAACAGATGAGTAAAAGGTGCATGGGACCTCGCTGTATTAATTTTACAAATTCCTGTGAATTTATAATTGTTTCAAAAAAAAGAGTAAAAGAATATTACCCAGTCCAGGCCATAGAACCCTGTAAATGTCCTTCTATTAATATTATGTCTACCTGAAGCACTATTAAGGCTCTGTCTAGGTGGTGTTCTTCTTTAGTATATAAATACAAACATAAACACACTTAGCTTTGCTTAATCAGTGGGTTATTCTGCTGGTCTTTTGGAGAGTTAACAATAGGTATAGTATATATTTATTGAGTCTCTACTATTTGCAAGAAAATGGGATGCAAAGACAACAGAAGAAAAGCCTTTACTCTCATGAAGCTTGGCGTCAAGTGGAGGCAAAGTAAAAGTATGGGTAAACCTACAAATGAAAAATTAAATACAAAATATGGCGAGTGTCATGAGAGAAACAAATACACTTTTAGCTATTAGATCATTAAATATGAAATGTCCGATTTCGAGTCAAAATTGTAGTTTATTATATCTCAAACAAGAAGCAGAAAAATTAATCAGAGTATGTGCCTAACTATTGACACAGTTTTGTCATCTTTCTTTTTTTTCTTTTGAGACAGAGTCTCACTTTGTCATCCTGGGTAGCGTGTAGTGGCATCATTGTAGCTCACTGCAACCTCAAACTCTTGGGCTCAAGCAATCCTCTTGCCTGAGCCTCCTGAGTGGCTGGGACTACAGGCACAGGCCACGAGGCCTGGCTAATTTTTCTATTTTTAGTAGAGATGGGGTCTTGCTCTTGCTCAGGCTGGTCTCAACCGCCTGAGCTCAAGCAATCCTCCTGTCTCGGCCTCTCAGAGTGCTGGGATTACAGGCGTGAGCCACCGTGTCCAGCGCAGTTTTGCCATTTTAATGGCAGCTTGCTTATGCCTGCAGCGAAGAAGCCTGGAGAGCAAGTGGTGATGAATGCGCAAAAGGCGTTTTCCACAGCTTGTTGAGAATTGAATATTTTTCCTTGCAAGAAGTGGGTCAAAGCCTGGAAGAAGTCGTAGTCAGTTGGTGCAAGGTCTGGTGAATACGGTAGATGACAGAGAGTTTCCAAGTCCAGCTTCTGTAGTTTAAGCAGCATTGTTTTTTGTAACATGTAGTCTTGCAAGAGGATTGGCC
The DNA here is from genome assembly GCA_023783475.1 of Daubentonia madagascariensis. Lineage (NCBI taxonomy): Eukaryota > Metazoa > Chordata > Mammalia > Primates > Daubentoniidae > Daubentonia > Daubentonia madagascariensis. The sequence goes on from JAKFHU010000316.1 coordinate 1,289,549, forward strand.
TGTCTCTGTTGATAAATCTTGGCTGCTTAATCACAAGCATCCTCATGATTTCATCCATTTGGTTGCAGTAGACCTCCATTGTAATCAATTGACCAGGTTTCATAAAGTTGCAGTGGATAATATCAGTGCTGGACCAACAAACAGAGTCCATTAGCTTTTTTTGATGAATATTTGGTTTTGGACTGTGTTTTGGCACTTCGTCTTTACCAACCACTGTGCCGAACGCTTGTGATTGTCAAACAGAATCCATTTTTCATCACACATAACAATATGGTGTAGAAATGGTTCTCCTCTGTGTTGTGACTTCATAAAAAGGCAACCTTGGGGATGATTTCTCTTCTGACTCTCATTTAATTCATGCGGTACTCATATATCCAGCTTCTTTACCTTGCTGACTTGTTTCAAATGGTCCAATATTGTTGGAATAGGAACATCAAACCTTGCTGCTAATTTGTGCGTAGGTTGAGATGAATTCACTTCCCCTACAGCTTTCAGCTCATCATTATCCACCTTGGTCTCAGGTCACTCACGTGTGTCATTTTCAAGATTAAAATCACCAGAATGGAACTTCTCAAACCGTTGATGTACCATGTGTTCATTAGCCACATCCTTCCCAAACACTTTGTTGATATTTCGAGCTCTCTGCACTGCGTTTGTTCCACAATGGAACTCATATTCAAAAATAACGTGAATTTTTGACTTATCCATGATTTCACAAAAATTGCTCTTAAAAAAATGAAAGATAATCACAAGCCAAACATGTGTTTGAAAGAATGAGGATGTACCTTCCCAATAAAAGTAAAGCAAGAAGTGTCAAAGTGAAATGCCAGAGATATCAACTGTCAAACATAGTACTTAAGGAACTAGGACATTCCATACTTAATAACCTAATAGAACAAGGGTTAGCAAATTACAACCAATTTTATTAAATTATGTTTTATTAGAACACAGCCATGCTCATTTGTGTACATATTGCCTGTGGCCACTTTCATACTATAAAGGTAGAGTTGAGTAGTTGCAACAGAGACATATGGCCGAAGAAAGACTATAATATTTACTATGGACCTTTAAGAAAAAGCTCCATTACTAGGGACAAAGGAGATTTGAGTCTCAAGCTAGGTCTCAATACTCCTTTACTTTTCCCTCTTTTAGCAAGATAATCTCTGTGAAAGCCTAATGTTGAGGGTTCTAAAAAATGTTTGTTTTTTAAAGATTCCCTCAGTCCTCAAATAACATATTAAGATATAGATCTAGTGGTTATATTGTAGAGTTTCTTCTAATTATAGCCAGACTATGAACCTTGCTCCTCTATGATAGTAGGAGGGTGTGAGAGAACAGTGATTTTTAAACCATATGTAGAAACCCATCAGTAGATTGTAAAGTCAGTTTACTGGTCATAACTGACATTTTTAGAAAGAGAAATCGACTACAGTGGAAAAATAGAGTGCCATGCACAAAGTAAAAGCAAGATTGCTTGTAAAATCTATGTTTCAGTTTGATGCACATGCACACACACACTTTTCTGGTTTACTGTTTATGGATACAAGTTTGACAAAGCTTGAAAGTCATTGTTTAATGAGATATGAAGCCTGCAGCTCACAGTATCTTAGAGCAGTAAGAGCAACAGAGTTAAAGGTGATAATCAATGTACCCATCTCATCCATTTGGGCCGCAGATTGGGAGAGGGGAGAAAGGAAAAGACTATCTAATGCAGAAGGACTTTGGCACCTCTTCTGCTTTAGGATTCTGGCAGGAGGTCCCTTTGAAGACTTTCCCTTGCAAACTCCCAAGGGCATGTCAGGGAAGGCGGAGTGCCTCTATGTGTATTCTGAATGCACTCACTTTTAAAATTGCATGGATTGTTGTATTACAGTGTAGTTGGGAACGGGAGCTGTGTCTGAAGCAAATTTTTGTTTTCCCAAGTCCTGTTTGTGACATATGAATTGAACCATGTAATTAAGGGAGGAAAGGTAAAATCATTGAAAGATGTATAAAAAGACTGAGTTAAGAGCAAATAGTTCCACTGTGTGCAGCCACATTGAGACTGAAAGTAAATGGTCAGGATGTAGTTATACTATTCCTTTTCCTGTCCCAGAAAGCCAGATGAGAATAGTGACCTCAGAAATGACCAGTGTAGGTTTCAGGGCAGACCAGTCATGCCTATGTGGAGACCAGTGGACTTACAGAGGCCATTACATGAGTCAAGGTGCCTATCTGATTTCTACCGTAATAAGATTGTGTAATACATACTCACTGGGTAATGCAGGTTTTGTGGGGCCTGATGCATATATTGTCTTGGAAGAAATCTTTAAGAAAAAGAATTTAAAATTGTAAATCCTTGCAAGGGGTTTATGAAGATGAGGGTCTCAGAACTGTAAGATTCATTTTCTTCATGCTAAAGCCACCTTTCCAATTATTTCTACAATATACTCCAAGGAATACTTAGAAATGGTGAGGCATAGGTAGAGACTTGAAATACTGAGACAGTACCTGAGGTTGGCTAACTGAAATTACCTAAAAAAAGAATTTATTTCTTCAGACTAAATTTAACAGCATTGACAGAATTTTGTATTTTGTTTTATTTTCTTTGCTACTTTATGCAGTAACAACTTAAAGTTCACTTGTGTTAATAAAAAATACACAAACTACATTTCATTTCCACATTTTTCATATGAGTAAATTTGGAAACTTAATCCATGGTGTAATCAATAAATCATAAATATTCAGGCATGCTTTGTGGAAGATGGCCCAGAATAAGTATGTTGCAAAATTGGTTGCCAGTTCTACCTAATCACCATTCCCAATAACCCCTTTATCTTCCCCGTTCTTCTTGCCATTAATTATTTAATTTTAAGACATTTATTTTATTGATTTGTAGACATCTACCACTCTAGAGTCTGAAATTGCCAGATACTCACTTTCCCAGCCATCCTTGCAGCTGGGCAAAGGCATATGGCATATGGTCCTATATTGGCAAATAGGCATGGGAAGTTTGATGATAGCCATCTAGGAAAATTAAAAAAGGTTATAGTCGGATACCGCCTCTCAATGTAATGCCTAAAAATGTGAAAGTCATCATACAATCTTAAGGGAACACAACTAAATTCCATTCCAAGTCAATATGCTAAGAATTGCAGGACCAAAAAGAAAGAAAGAAAAAAAACCCCGCTATAAGAATATAAGAACCTGGTTATTGTCATGATCTACAAGGAGCTAAATAAACTATTGCACTTGCAACATATGGACATTTGCAACTATAAAATTTCATCTGGCCGGGCATGGTGGCTCACACCCATAATCCCAATGCTTTGGGGGGCTGAGGTGGGAGGATTGCTTGAGGCCGGGAGTTCAAGACCAGCCTGGCAATATAGTAAGACCTCATCTCTACAAAAAAAAAAAAAAAAGAAAGAAAGAAAGAAGAAAATTCTTCATGTTTTTAGTTACTTTTACTTAGATATTCTCTTTTTTGTTGTAGTAAAAATAACCCACATAACATGAGATCTACCCTGTTGACAAATTTTTAATTGTAAAGTGCAGTATAGTTAACCATAAGGACAATGTTGTACAGCAGATCTGTAAAACTTTTTCATCTTTCATGCTATTTGTCCTTCTGTGATTGGGCTTATTCATTTAGCATAATGTCCTCAAGTTTTATTCCTACTGTTTCATATTGTAAGATTTTTTCTTTATAAAATAATATAAAATATATGTACATAATATATAATATATATTCAATGGCATATTGTTCAGCCACATATATGTTTGTGTTTCATATTTTCTTTATCTATTCATCCATTAATGGATGTTCAGTTTCTCACCACATCTTGGCTAATGTGAATATTGCTGCAGTGAACATGGGAGTGCAAATATCTCTCAGGGATACTGATTTTATTTCCTTTGTATATAAACACAGAGGTGGAATTATTGGACCATATGATAATTCAACTTTTAATTTTTTTGTGGGACCTTCCTCCTATTATCCATAGTAGCTGAACCATTTTACATTCCAACAGTATACAAGGGCTCCAATTTTCTACATCTTTGCCAGCGCTAGTTATCTTTTAAACATTTTTCTTGTATTAAACATCCTATTAGGATAATAGGAATGAGGTGATATCTTGTTCTGGTTTTAATTTGCATTTCCTTGAGGATTAATGTTGTTGAGTACCTTTTCATATTCCTCTTTGCTTTTTGTATGTCATCTTTGGAGAAATGTCTCTTCAAGTCCTTTGCTCATTTTTTAAATTACTGTTATTATTTTTTGCCCATTTTAAAAGTTTGGTTGTATTTCATTTTAACTATATTTTCTACTTCTATATTGTAAAGATGAATTCATGCTTCTGTGACCCTTTTACATAAATTGCTTCATAATCTAAAACTTGTAATTAATATATATCTATAATTCATTCATTCAATAAATATGGAATTCTTTTGCAGTAAGCAGTGCATTAACAACTTTAGCAGCTACTTCTATAGACCTTACAATTTGCCAGGGACTATTCTAAGTGTTTACTAATGTTTATTTATGTTTAGTGTTTATTTATGTTTATTAATTGATTTTACCCTCATAATAAATAAATTTATGTGCTATTTTTATGTTACCAAAATGTAAAATTACAGAAAGAAAATGAGGTACTGAGAGATTATATGACTTTCCTGAATTCTACACACAGCAAATAAGTTCTTAACGCCAGGGATTGAGCTGAAGTATGAGGGCTTTTCTCTAACTACTATTCTATACAGATGCCAAAAATATTCATATTATAAACCAGTCTTTGACCTCACGGAGCTTATAGTTTTATAAGGAGAGAGCATTATATAAACAAGTAAGTGCAAAACAAATTCTTAGATAGCAGGATATCAGTGTGTCTAAGAAAAGGAGGGAATAATCAACTTTACATAAAGTGGGTTTGGGGGAGCAGTGGTTCTTGTAGCTAATCTGATAGGCTGACACTTGAAAGGTGAATAGTTATGTGGCAATTTAATAAAGAGATGTAGGAAAAGAAGAAGCATGATGTGCTTGGGAAAATTTCATATAGTTTGGTGTATGTAGCTAGTTGCAAACCAAAATCTATCCTTTATTTCCCATTTACTTCAGAGCACAGATTTTGTTTGTAAGGGCAATGTGGTCAACCCCCTCTTGTGGCTGGTTTTGTCCATATACATAATTTCTAGTTGATGAAGAATGAAATAAAAGGTTGTTTCATAATACCTTAGGACCATCAATTTATACCTTAAAAATTTTTAAAAATAAAAGAAAGAGATACATTTCTATTCTGTTTAAGCCACTGTTTTTGAGTACTTCTGTTATATGAAATGGAACAAGATTCTAATTGATATAGAGTGACTGGAACATAGAGTGAGGGAGGAGTCCTTGTTTAGAAAAAGTTTGAAAACACTTGGAGAGAGATAATAACATGTATTGCACCCTATGCTAAGGAATTTGTGCTTTGTTCATAGCCAATGTTTCTCAACCCTGGCAACATTGTAATTATCTGTGAAGTTACATCAAAAGCATGTCTTCGAGATCCTACCCTAAAACCAACAGCATTAATCTCTAGGGAAGGGATTTTCAACCTTGGCGGCACATTTAAATTGTGAAGCCCAGGCCACACCCATACCTAATATGTCAGAATCTCTGGGCATCATTATTTCTAAATATCTCCCCAAGTTATTAAAATGTTCAGCCATGGGCGAGAAACACTCCTGTAAGCAATAGGTTTGGGTAGTCTCATAAGAATTTTAAGTAAGTTGAAAAGATTTAGTTTATGTTTTAATCATTCTGCCTGCAATGTGGAGGACTGATTAATTTAAAAAATTATGTTTTAGATGAAAAATACTACTTTTCTCTAAATTTTTCAAAAGCATTTTCCTTGGAGTAATAAAATCTAAAACTTCTCCTATATTAATATGAGTTGGTGAATTTCCCAAGGCATGGTGTGATCTATACAGTTTTTTAATTTTCTAGTAAATTGACAAATTATAATTATATATATTTATAGGGTATAAAATGATCTCATTTTTAAAAGGCGCTAGAAAAGTAATCAGAGTTAAGGGCTCATCCCAACCATATCAGTTGGAGTGCTCATGACTGAAGCTATTGGAAAACCTAACTAAAAATGACCTGTCCAATAAATGTATTTATTATTTCACTTAACAAAGTCCACAGGTAGGGTGCATCAAGATTCAGTTCATTCATCTGATTAATAGTGACAGTAAGTCCTTCCATCTTGCTCCTCTACCATTCATGGTGTAAGGATTATGGGTTGTTGTAGATACAGATGTTACATGCAGATGGTAATATCCAGGGACAGGAAAAGAGAATAACCTTTTTGTTCCTTATTAAGAGTGTGGACAATTTCTTAGAAGGCTTTCAAGCCAATTTCCTCTAACATTGGCCAAAATAATATCATGTGACCATTCTTAAAACATTCACAGTTGAAAGAATGGATTGAAACAATTGCCGTTCTTGATTCTACCTGCTACCTGTGAATCCTTAAATTTGAACTTAAAGTAGAACCAAATTTCAGGAGACTCCTTATAAAGGACTACTTTGGTAAAATATACCACCAGAGACACTTTTGACAATAGGAGATTGAAAAAATAGAAAGGCAACCAGAACTAACACTGTGAGTGCCTCAAGAGCAGGGAGGAAATGGAGCTTCTTTATCAAGTCAGCCATATGGAGAAGATGTGAAGCTAGAAAGCTAAAATGGAAAGACTTCCAGTCCCAATGTTGTCAGCATAGTGTGGTAAAGGAGCACATAAGAGAGTCTACAAAGACCTACATTGACTCTGTTATTAACTATACTTTGGTCCCCAGCAAGTCACTTAACATTTTTTGATCTCAGTTTCTTCAGTATTAGAATGATAATACTTTCTGGGCTTCCTCATGTGAATTTTTGAAAACACATGAGGTAACTGAATTCTCACACTATCTGCAAATTTCAATTATTATAGGAGTTTTTATGCATGCTTTATAGATAGATACTGTAATAGTAAATACTTATAAATAAAGGTATATAACAGCAAAATAGATTCAAACTTTTATGGTATATGTAGATTAGATTATTATTTTTACCTGAAAAAGGGGGAAGTGACACTTATTGAGTGTCCACTATGCTCCAGCTACTCCACTAGGAACTTTTTTATTATCTCAACTCTGTGAAATGGAACTCTACTCCATGAAGTAATTTATTAACCATCTTCATTTTAGAGATAAGAATTGATGCTCATGAAGGTTGAATAATTTGCCTAGTATTACACAGATAATAAGTGTCAAGATTTGGATTCCAATATAGTACTGAGAAATTATGTAGCTCATGTTGTTAAGATTTTTTTAATGTGTCTGGTGTGGGGAAGTATATTTCTACTTTAACTTACTCTTTTATACTTCTATATATTTACAAATTTTGTACAAGAAACACTTTTGGAATGTTAAACATGTTATTTAATAATACAAACTCATCATTTCTTTTCTTATACCAATGTCTATGCTATATTCAGGCAAATACATGACTCTAACAGTCAATTGGAAGAGAAGGTTGACGGTTATAGGAACAAAACAAAAAATAATTTTGAAAACTCAGTTTGAGGAAGAGTAAGACAAGTTGGGTTAATGCAGCACAAAATATTGAACAACAAGAGTATGGTTAGACAGAATCATCTCCCAGGAGAGCAGAGATAGGCAATACTAAGACATGAGGAACAGGAAGGTTACAAGACAAATTTTACCTTATTTTCTTTCGGGCCCGTCTCAGCTCTCCCCACGTGTCTTTTCTACTCTTTGCTCTGATCAGTGTGGTGCAGAATTAGGAAAGAGATGTAACTCTGTCAAAGTAGGCATGCTCTATGTAGACTATAGAGATCATAGGATTCTTGATGCACAGAACCATCTGTTATTCATTATGTGATTCTTCATCACCCAGTATAGTGCCTAGCCCATAGTAGATAGCCAAGAAATAGTTGTTGAAATAAACTGTCTTTTTAAAAAACTAGCTGCTCACATGTAAGTGATCAGGCTGTGTACTAAAGATAGAAATTGGGCAAGGTTATGGCTACTGTGATTTAACAGAAACTGGTTAGTTGCTTCTACTAATGCTGAGTCAGCATTTAGTAAGTGCATAATAAGCATATAATACTATTTTTTCTGGTTGTGGATTTGGGATGATGCAAGATTACAGTGATGGGTCAGAAAACACCAAGCTGAACAACACTTGAAGGAGGGAAAACCATAAATCTAATATAGCCAATGTAGGCTAATTAATTCCATATGTGAGGCAGTAATTTTGTTAAAGGGAGTCCTAAGATTACAGCAATAAGTGAGAAATTCCAAAATTTAAATCTGCAAATATGAAAGCCAAATCTTTGTTATAGCCTTGAATCTGGAAGCAGTGAGAGAAAACAGACAGCGTGACCCAGGGTTGTGATATTGGTTGGCTATAGTATTTCCCCTGATGTTTGTGTGAGAGCTTCTTTGGAAAATATCTTAGAACTCTTCCTCCAGGACACACTTTTATCCACATTAAAGAAGAAAGAGCTCTGTAATTATGATTCTTAACATTTTCCATGGTTAGGAATTTTTAAAATTTTAAAATTGATTAAGTTCTTCTTATAATATTTATAAAACATGATCATTTTATGTTTTGAATTATAATTTTCTTAAATGATTCATTGTGTTTAAAGAAAATTATTGATACTTGATAAGACCCCAAATAAATGTTTGATTAACTCTCTTGGACCCTGGTTTTCTCATCTAAAAATTAGTGCATTGACTCCTATTATTCTTTTAGGATTGGAAGAGAGAAAGCCTTGGATAAAGTAACACACAGTTGGATCATGATGCCCTGAGGTATTCTATTGTGTAATCCTTGTTGATTAATCTAGGTTGATCTTTAAATCATAAACACCCTAGAAATCATGTGAGTCTTGGCATAGAAGAAGCTACAGGGGAACCACCATCCTAGGTTTCAACTTACATAAAGAGCAGCCTTCTGCAAGACACTATGAACGTCTATCTAGAGAAACCTAAAGACTCCACCCAAAAACTTAGAACTGATAAACTAATTCAGTAAAGTTGCAGGATACAAAATCAACATAGAAAAATCGGTACCATTTCTGTATGTCAACAGTAAACAATCTGAAAAAGAAACTAAGAAAGTAATTCCATTTACACTAGCTACAAATAAAATAAAATACCTAGGAATAAACTTAACCAAAGGAGTGAAAGATCTCTATAATGCTATAAAACATTGATGAAAGAAATTGAAGAGGACACAAAAAATGGAAACATATTCCATGCTCATGGATTGGGAGAATCAGTATTGTTAAAATGTCCATACTACCCAAAGCAATCTACAGATTCAATGCAAACCCCATCAAAATACCAATGACATGTTTCACAGAAATAGAAAAATAATCTTAAAATTTATATGGAACCACAAAGGATCCAGAATAGCCAAAGCCATCCTGAGCAAAAAGAACAAAACTGGAGGAATCACATTACCTGACTTCAAATTACACTACAGAGATGCAGTAATAAAAACAGCATGGTATTGGCATAAAAACAGATACATTGACCAATGGAACAGAATAGAGAACTCAGAAGTAAATTCACACATTTATAGTGAAATTTTCTTTGACAAAGGTGCCAAGGACATACAGTAGGGAAAGGACAGTCTTTCCCATAGATGGTGCTGGGAAAACTGGATATCCCTATGCAGAAGCACAAAACTACATGCCTATCTCTCACCATATATGAAAATCAAATCAAAATGGATTAAAAAATTAATTATAAGACCTGGAACTACGAAAGTACTAAAAGAAAACATTGGGGAAATGCTTCAGGACATTGGTCCGGGCAAAGACTTCTTGAGTAATACCCCCAAAGCACAGGCAACCAAAGCAAAATTGGACAAATAAGATCACGTCAAGCCAAAAAGCTTCTACACAGCAAAGGAAACGATTAACAAAGAGAAGAGACAACCCACAGAATGGGAGAAAATATTTGCAAACTACCTGTCTGACAAGGGATTAATAACTAGAATATATAAGGAGCTCCAACAACTCAATAGGAAAAAATCAAATAATCCAATTAAATGGGCAAATGATTGGAATAGACATTTCTCAAAAGAAGACGTACAAATGGCCAACAGGTATATGAAAAATGCTCAACATCACTGGTCATCAGAGAAATGCAAATCTAAACTACAATGGGATATCATCTCACCCCTGTTAAAATGGCTTTTATGCAAAAGATAGGCAATAACAAATGCTGGCAAGGATGGGGAGAAAGGGGAACTCACATGGACTGTTGGTGGGAATGTAAATAAGCACAATCACTATGGAAAACAGTATGGAGACTCCTCAAAAAAACTAAAAATAGAACTATCATATGATGTAGCAATCTGACTGATGAGTATATATCCAAAGGTTGGGTACACCAAAAAGATATCTGCACTCCCATGTTTATTGCAGCACTATTCACAATAGCCAAGATACGGAATCAACCTAAGTGTCCATCAGTGGATGAATGGATAAAGAAATCGTGGTATATATACACAATGGAATATTATTTAGCCACAAAATGAATGAAATCCTTCCATTTGCTACAACATGGATGGAACTGGAGAACATTATGTTAAGTGAAATAAGCCAAGCACAGACAGACAAATCTCACATGTTCTTACTCATATGTGGGAGCTAAATATTAAAAACAGTTGATCTCATGGAGACAGAGAGTAGAATGATGGTTACCAGAAGCTGGGAAGAGTGGCAGGGGGTTGGGGGAGAGTAAAGTGGGGATGGTTAATGGGTGCAAAAATATAGTTAGATAGAATGAACAATATTTGATATCACAACAAAGTGACTATAATTAACAATAAGTTAGGTTATACTTTAAAATAACTAAAGGTGTGGCACTGGAATGTTCCTAACACAAAGACATGTTAAATGCCTGAGGTGATGGATATCCCAATTACCCTGATTTGATTAATTCACATTGTATGCCTATATCAAAACATCACATGTACCCTATAAAGACATACAACTATTATGTACCCATACTAATTAAAAATTAAAAATTAAAAAAGGCTCACATTTTCTTTTTCAGATAGATCTCAAAATTCCAATGGCACTTTTTCACGTAAATAGAAAATACAATCGTAAAATTAATGTTTAATTAATATTAAAACTGCATATTCATTTTTTGTTGCTGTTTTGGATTTCAGGTGCAGAACTGAGTTACTTAATACATTAGTATTTAAAACAAAACAAAACAAAAACCCAAAAAACAGACAAACAAAATGGTTCACATTAACAGAGAAGAGAATCCTGATGCCAAGATTTTATTCAAAATCAATGAAAGAGGCGGCAAAATGGGTAAAGAAGATTGGGCTCTCGCTCCACTTTTGTAAGCTTATCCCTGAATTTTAGCCTAAGGTACAGCAACAAAATAATAAGTGAGAACTAAACTAAATGAATCACCACCATCTGAAAGGCAATGCAGCAGCTCCAACATCTGTGAAATGGTTTGGCAGTGTTGTGAGACAGCCTATTGTCTGGGCATGAGCAGGCTCCTGTTGAACGTCTATGACTAGGAGGAGCAGAATATTTAGGGACATTAACAGGACAGCTCGTATTTTACAGGGCACATACATAGGGCCAGCTATATAAATTCTGGTATCTAGAACAAATAAAAATGTGAGCTCTCTTGTTTAAATAACAGGAAAAAGCATTTTCCTTTCTTTGACAGTCTCCTTTTTGACCTGTCTTGTTTTTTGTGTTTTCTTAAATTTGTTATTTAATGTTGTGTTCCTTCAGGCACACACACTTGGTGAGTGAGTGTAGACTCTCAAGCTGTCTTAGGCTCCACCCTGAAACTGTGTGCAGGGCCTTGCTGAGACTCTTGTGGAACCACTGTAAGCTGAAACTCCTAGCTCCCAGCACATGATCTATTGTCCCATTGGATTTTACCAAAAACACAAATTCAAAGTTAGAATGATTAAGAATTCCAAGATAGTGTTCACAGAGCATCAAAGCCCAAGTATGGGACCCTTTTCTTAGTTTGCAGCCCTGTTTAATTGTGCCTGTAGCATGCCTATGAGGCCAGGCCTGCACACACACCAACAGTTGACATATCCTCAGTGAGTCACAGAAGAACCAGAAGAAATGTCAGTTGTAAAATGTAGACCAGTTTTATGAATGAATATTCCTGTGATATTCATCTGGGAATCCCAAAACATTTTGGAGAATTTAGACGTGACAGGAGTGGAATTTGCGAAGACTAGTTAATTACTATGTTTTGGTTGTTACTGGGAGTTTACCCAGTAACTTCAATATTGTGTTTGGAAACAGATAAAATATAAATTGAAGGAAAGGTCAGGATTTACTTATTTGAAGAACGAAGCACGGATAGCCAAAAACAAAAAATGAGTACACAAATAAAGGTATTTGTTATAATAGAAGATACTTGATATTCAAAAGTTTCACAAAGAGTATTGCAATATTTTCTGCCTGATCACTTTTCTTTTAAAGAGTATAAAATTTTAAAATGACACATGAAAACTTAGAGTGGGGTTTAGAAATTAATGCTATCTTTTACATCTCTCTCCTTATCACCAATTAAAATATTAAATATTTCTATGATTATAGTATTTGTTATTGCTATTTTAATGAAATGAAAGGGAAGGTAGAGGAAAAGCAGTAAGTTTTAATTTTTTATAGTATTTACATTTCATTTCATTTAAGATAACTGATTCATTTTTAAAATTCAACTACTTTTTGTCCCATGCTTTAAGTATATACATATGTGTGTGTATATCTGCAAAGTATATATGTAGGTGTGTGAGTATTTATATATATACACACACACTAAGCACTCCATATTCATGGGTTCTGCATCTGTAGATTCAAACAACTTTGAATCAAAAATACTTGGGAAAAAAGCTGCAACTGTACTGAACATGTACAGACTGTTTTTCTTGTCATTATTCCCTAAATAATACAGTATAACAACTATTTACTTAGCTTTTGCATTGTATTAGGTATCATAAGTAATCTAGAGATAACTTAAAATATACAGGAAAATGTGCATAGGTTATATGCCAATACTATGCCATTTTATATCAGCACCCACAGATTTTGGTATCCTTGGGAGGTCTTGGAACCAATTCTCATCCATGAATACTGAGGGATGAGTGTATATATACTTATGAGTGTGTATGCATTTTCATTTACTTATTTGTTTATTTGTTTATCTTGATCTCTTCCAGCAATTCCTTTAGTTCATTTATTTGAGGCACTGATTCTATTACTGTAAATGCATATGTGGTAAATATTCTTCCTTTCTATTTAAATTATAATTGTAAAATTGATGATTTGTGTCTTTCTTATTAAAGAGAAAAATAGTTTTGAAACAATATCTAAAATTTTCTTAGAATCAAATCATATACTAATTAAAATTGTGTTGTTCTTTTTTAATGTTATCTTGCTAATGCTTATTTTTAACTTAACTAAGAAGATGTGACAAATTAAAAGACCAGTTGAGGCTGCAAGGAAAAGAATTGTTGGTATTTGCTTTCTTCTAAAATAGGGTTTTAAAAAAGATGGTGAATAACAAATATGTACAAATACCTATGATGTTGCTGCTGTTCAAATTATATAATTTAGAAATGGTTTGTTGTACTACTTAGAATCTTTCCATGCTATTAGCCTAATATCTTTTACTTCTATTAAAGTCAAGTTTTAAAATTCCTAGAAGCAAGCAGCTTACTTATGATGGGTTCTTTATATTTCAAAATTAATCATTATTAATATAAATTAATATAATTAATTACATTGATAATATAATAATTCTTTTCTAAAAGAAACAAGTATAAAAATGCAAACTAATCATTTAAATATATATAAATATATGTAAGACATACATGTAATAATCTTATATAAGACACAAAGAAAAAAGGAAAGGTGGAGGCGAGGATGCTTTATATCAGGCTATATTGGTTTTACATTGCTAGCTAACAAATTGCCATAAACTTAGCTGCTTAAAACACCACCTATTTATTGTCTCAGTCCTGTAGTTCAGAAGCCCAGACATGGCTTGACTGGCTCTTCTGCTTAATGTCTTACAAGGCTGAAATTAAGGTGTCAATGGCTGTTCTCATCTGGAGCTCAGAGTCTTCCAAGCTCAGATAGATGCAGTAGACTTAATTTCCTTGCTGTGTAGGGCAGAGGTGCCTGTTTTCTTGCTTGATGTCAGCTGTGGGCCCTTATCAGGTTTGGAGGCTGCCCATATTCCTTACCAAGTGGCCCCCTGCATCTTCAAAAAGCGAGCAACAGAGAATTTCCCTTGTGTCAAATTTCTCTTATGCTTCCAGTCTCTGAAATCTGGAAGCTCCCAGTTCCTGTTAAGAGTTTAGCTGATTAAGTCAAATCCAACCAGGATAGCCGTCTCTCATAAGGTGAGCTATTCCGAGACCTTAATAGCCTCTCCAAAAATTCCTTCAGAGCAGCATCTACATTAGTGTTTGGCTCAATAACCAGTAGAAAGTGTGTTACACCGGGAGAGTGGATTTTGGAGTTATTTTAAGGTTCTGCCCATCACAAGGACTCTGGAAAATATTATGTGCAGATTTTACATATTTCAAGGCCTTTCTCATTCTGGTCCCAAACTTTCCTTCTCTTCTTACTGACCACTAATCCCTTGTACAAACCAATTCCATCCAAACTAGTTTATTAATTGTATCTCTAAAAAGCCTCAGGATTTTCTACATTTCTCTTTTGTACATTCAATTTAATCTATCAAGAAGAGTCTGATTTTTTCTTCCATTTTCTTGGTCTTTTCGTCTTGTTTTTCATAATGCTTAAGTTCAAATTCTAACAACTTATAATTTATTCCCTTAAAATTTTTGCCTAAAATGATTATTTTTCCATTTAATTGATTTATATACACCCTTCACTTTTTGATTTTTGGCAATGTAGGGGAAGTATTTTTAGTTGCAACAAACTTTATTTTTCCAAGATAAAGCATTTGGATAAAGGTTACTCACATGCTACGTATTAAGCCACCTTGTCTTCATAAATGTTACTTAATGAGAAGAAAGTTTTCAATAAAGGGTTAGGAACTCAATTTAGCTAAGTAATACATTAGAATACCTTCTTGTTCTAAGAGATTTCTTTTTTCTTATTCAGAAATACATTGACTTTTTATTATTAATTACAACCATTTACTGATCTCCTTAGTGCTTATGTCTTAATTACAAGCAAAACAGTAACAATTATGCATATCACTATATGCATAGAAGATTAATTTTTGGGGGGTTTAGAGCGTTTTTTAATCTTTATAATGAATTTCTCACATGTAAGTTTCTCTGCTTATGGTATACATTATACAACCGAGAGGATAATTTGCAGTTAGATTTAGGTTTATATCCTGACCCTTCACGTAATCTGGAAAAATGATGTAACATAGTTGAGCCTCATTTTATTTGTAAAAGGCAGATAATAAATATATCTCAAAGGGTTATTGTGAAGATTTATGTGAAAATTTCAAAATGTGAGGGACAAGTAGGTAATTGTTATTTGTGTTCTTTTTCTTTATCCTCCCTCTCACTATTCCCAATGATTTGAAAAGGTATGCATTTACATTTAATATTTAAAATTCTATGTAGTAAATAAGGAAAAATATATTGAAATATAACATATAAAACCTGCTCTGAAAGATAGGCTATAAAAGTAACACAGCAGTCTCTTCTAAATCCCCTAAAAGAGATCGGATCTGACTGAAGATACTAATACACTAATAAAATAACACACTAATAGACTAACAAACAAACAATTCCAAATGAGATAGGGAGGTTGGTTAATAGTAGCATATTGTTCTTGAAGGTTTATGTTGGAAGATATGCTAATATTGGCAGTTTCTGCTTCAGTAGAAGCAAGGGATACTATACTGTCTTACAATAGTTTACACTGGTACATACTTCCTTTTCCAAATATTAGATGTGTTGCAGGGATATAAACATGTTAGTCCTGTGAGTACAGATACTCTTCTCCACATCATAGTTTATTTTTTTCTTGTGAGTGTATACATTTGAAATACAATGTAAACAATTAGACTTTGTGTGCTTTGTCAATGTGAGTCTGTCCCCTGAAAAGTAAGAGTTGCCTCTGTCTATAGAGTAATGAATTTAGGTATTTGAGATTGCAAGACTGAGCTTTTATAGACTGCATTCTGGAATCACATAAAGGCCCACTGATGGAAAGGAGGAGTGAGCAGATGAGACTGATAGGAAAGAAAATTTGTTTTCTTATTCTAATATGTGGTCACTATGTCAAAGAACTATGACGTAAGTGTGATACTTTTTAAAAAGGTGGAATAAGGCACTTCCTTATACATGCTTAAAGCATTTTTTAAAAGTTAGTTATTGTGTTTTAAAACTTAAGTATTTTAAAAGTTTTTGTAATAGATATTCTAAGGTATGATTAATCATTAAAGTGCTAGCAAGATAACTGGAGTTATGTAGTATTTGGCTCTAAGAGAAAACCATCTTTCTCTTCTGATCTATTACCTCTGTAAAAAGTACTTTGTAAGAACATAGGAAAGAAAGATATTAAGTAAATCTTGAAAAATTGTTAGAAAGAAATAATAATGTATACAAAAAAGATTAATGAATGCTGGAACTCTAAAGAGGGCACTAGGAACAACATAGTGAACAAGAGGAATAGGACTAATAACACAAGTAGGGTATGAAAAATGTCTACAGAGATGTGAAGAGGCTTCAACATGGAATGTCTTTCTTACACAAATATATAGACAAACCATGAACCATACATTTTAAACTACTGAAGTCTGAAGTTTTTATTCAAGTCAAAAAAGTATATATTGAAAGGATATTATGTATTAGAAACTATGCTAATTTATGTTGCTAAAAAACAAAGAAAACATAATCCCAGTACTCAAGTGGTTCATAATGGTGATAAAATTTATATGGTGATAAAAATTGTAGTTTATGATTGTAAAACATAATAAAATGTGATGATTGTGGCAAGGTCAGGGTACTAGGAGATCATAAAGCAGGAGGGAATACCTAACCTCTGGGGCAGTGAAGCAAAGATTCACAAAATATTGAAACCATAGCTTAAATTTGAAAATATTAATAACTTGGAGTTCACAAAACAGATAAAGCAAGAAGGACAGATTACCTGGGAGGGTAATCCTGGTACCAATGACCTAGCTGGTACTATCTTCTTGTTTGATCTGACCACTCCATGTGCAACCATCTTGAACTTGACACCTCAATCAAACAGTATGAACTTCCTTAATTAAGGCATACCATTCTTTGACTACATTGTCTTAATTTTTTAGACTACATAATCCTAAAATTTGGTGCTATATATTAGTTCCATTACCTTCACAGTCGGTATATTATTTTATGTAGAAATTATTCATTAAATCACAGAATCCACAAAAGAGAAAATATATTTAAAAATAAAGCTTACTCTATGAATTGAAAACTAATATAAATATAGTTAAATATGAGAAACAAACTATTCTATATCCATTCTCATTATTCCTGTTTTACAGAACTTACACTGATTTACATCCTACTGGTTATCATTTCTAAATGACTCTGTGATCACCAAAGTTATTTTAAAGAAATGTCAGGGGATATTTCTACACCTTTATTAATTTAAGTAATGTGATCTCATCTATCAGGGAAGCTATGAAGCCACAATGAGTCTCAGTTATTTAAAGATCCATTGATTCCAATTTGTAAAGAGATTGACAAAACCATATATATTTGGCCTATCATCAGTTACAATTGCTTATGTGCCACTTGTTTTTTATTTACAAGATGGGATTATATATATTTAGAGTAAATACTTAAAGAAAATTTTTCCTTTCTCCCCCTTGGCCTTTCCATATGTAAGTGTAGTTTGTCTTTGTAGCTTTCTGAATTTATAGGAATTATAAACTTAATAAATAGTTCATTTGTGTATGTCCTATCCATCTCCCATGATTTTTAGGTAGTGCAAATTCTCCTACAACCTTGTTGGTATCTTCCAATGCTCCACTATTCACTTTAAGGGAGCAAATTTACACAGATGAGATGACATTGGAAATATAATTGCTGTACTTAAATAAACATATTGAAAATATTTTTCCTGAACCAAGTGCAACAGGTATTTTCAAGTATTTTATTACTTTGGAAAGGTGATAAAGTTTTTAAATTCAAAGTTATTTGTATAAAATATATTCTGAGTATTCCTCCAAGCCCAATGAAAACAAAATAACAACTGGAAAAGATGGAGAAGCCAATGGCATTTATTCAGGAAAAAAAAACAAAACAACTAGAGTCTATTGTAATCAAAGTTAATATGTATCCAGGGCTCATTTTGTGCCAGGTAATTTTCTAAGGACTTTAAATTAACACACATATGCAATATTAGGATTCCCTTTTCACAGAATGGACAATGAGAGGCATAGATAATTAACAAACTTGTTGGTGTTGCACAGCAAGTAACAAGCAGGGGGCCTCTGAACTCAGGCAGTCTGGCTTCAGACCCCATGTTCTTAATCATCGTGTTTTCTTACCTCTTAGATATAAGAAGACCCGCTTTTGTGGAAGAAATACATAAATAGTACATGCTACTCTTATCTACAATTTTCAGCTTTGAGCCATGATGTGTCCATTGTTCCAAATACAAAAATGACATTACTGAAGCAACTGTCCTTCTCAGAAATTTGTCTTTTATCCTGGAAATGGTGAAAAGAGTTATTATATCCACCAAAAAGATCTTGGAAATCTTTTAGTATGACTCTTGACTTAGACTTTTTGATATGGAGGCGGGCTACACTATTTGCATTGATGAATCTGAAAAGAATTATGAATATGTTGTAGCTTAGAACCTATGTTAAATATGATAACTGTCTAGTGCTAATTAGTTCTGTGATGGCACTTTGTGATGTCCTATTCCCTGAGTCCTGCACTCTGTGGAGCCAAATGTGGCTATGGAAATTATTATTTTTTGTATGTATTGTGCCTAAAATAGACAAACTTTACAAAAAAATCAATAATTTCTTTTATATTTTTCCTTTTAATTATTGTAAATATTTATAAATTTTATCCCTCTGCTAATTTTGTCTTATTATTTTTTCGAGCCTATACTCTTCAAGCATCTGTCTGAATATTTACTTATGTCAAGGCAACATTTACCACCTTTGAGAAGAAGTCTTGTGTGTGATATTGAATAAACAGTATTGTGTAGTGGAAGGACAGGATTTGGAGACTATAATCATGCTCTATGATTTATTTGCTAGTGGCCTTGGACAAGGTACCTCGTCTCTGTAAGCCTCAGTTTTTCATCAATAAAAATGGGATTAACAGCAATTATTTTCTATTTTTTTCTCAATAAGAAAAAATATTTTAAACCTGGCACAGTTTAACTAGTTATAATATCGATTCTCTCCTGCACAGTTCATATTTCTAAGAAAAATTATTTTCACTTTTATAAATAACTTCTACCCTTTATCAATAAAAATCATAGATTTAAGGAATTTCAAGGATCAAAGGCAAAAGTAAACAAAAAATTATTTGTCTTGGCTTATATCATCTTCAGACAGTGGTAATTGTTAGAACATTAAGTCAAAATCTCCCTGTCTCCAATTTTTTTCTGGATTCAATTGTGATGCCTAAGGCCAAAGAAAACAACTAAAATCATTTCCAATGATATCTAACTTGTCTTTACTGTTAATGTTTCAAATAGAAATTTTAAGAACTCTAAATCTAAATTTATTTTAAAGGCAATAGTGTTTCACAATATGAAAAATAATAAAAATCTACAATTTATGCACACTCCTCTATAAAAGCATATTGCACATATTGTTATTGATACTCACCGCAAATGATTATCATTTTTTGACTGCCATAAATACATTAATACACAGTTGAGAAAACTGACTGTTAGAGAGAAATAGTGACTGACAGTGAAATTGCAGTTTATGCTCTAAAAGAAAGTGTGAACTTGATAAACAAGTCAATCTTTTCAGTATCAAAAAGAAATTCTGTTGTCTTCCTAGAGAGAATGCGGAGATCTTTACAGAAATTGTAATTATTCTTTTTTTCCCACACTTAACAATGTTTATTTTTCATGACTGAGAGGAAGCTGTTTACCCTGTTGCTATATTGTTGTTCAGATCTTGCATTAGTCAAGACTCTTTGTTTCAGGAGTGAAGGATTGAACTGTACAAATTTAAGAGAATAGTACACTGGGAAGTTCATATTAGATCAGTCTCATCTGGATCCTGTGGCTTGTATGAGGCCATCAGGACACTGCTGTCTTAGTTTTCTGGCTCTGTCTTCCCTTGTGCTGCTTCTGGCAGGCAGGAGAATGCCGCAGTGAGGTAATAATGTGATATTAACAACTCTAGGTTTTCACTCAATACTCTAAAACAATAAACTAAAAGATGTGTCTTTTTATTGCAATTGCCAGAGGACAGCCAGATGGGCTACGTGGGGCCACGTGGGGCCCTGGGCAGGAGCCTTTTGCCCTGGTTAAGTATGTTATTGGCTGGGGGATAAAATGCTCTGATTAGCATTCGGGGTCATGTGCCTACTCCTGAGGCCAGGGGTGGGATCAATTTCACACAAACTACCTGGCCTGAGAACGAGTTGGAATGTTCCTTTCCTCAAGGAAAATCAGAGTGCTCTTACCAGAATGTGAAGGAATTAAGATAAAGCAAGTAGAACTGTCCCTTACAGCTCAGCTCCCTTTGTTGAGTCCTTAATAAGGACATGATGCTTGGAGAATATATAAAACTGGCTTAAAGTCACACCACTAGTAATCGCTAGGGTCCTCTTCCTCAATCCAATCTCCTTGCTCTTTAATACAATGCTGTCTGTACAGCCTGCCCTGCTACTTTTGATGAAGTTCTTGTCTTTCATTAGCTTTTTCCAAATGCTCAGATACTAAAAAAATAAATATAGATGAAAAAAAATCAGACTTCTACTTATAAGTAAGGTTTAGTAGCTAGCAAGAGAAAACTACTCCCAAAGCAACAACTAAGATAAATCAAAGATGAATTGAAAATTTGTGTTTTTTGAAATACCGGAGGTGAAGAGGACAAGACGAATGAAAATAGAGAGGAAAGAGCCTTTCTTAAGTAAGCTTGGGATTGTCAGACCTTTTTTGTCCCTGGGGTTATTGCATTACAGGTTGAGGGTCAGTCTTTTTCTAGGTAAAGATTATCAGCTGAAGATAGAGACACCCTATGAACTTGTGATGGCTATGGGGGTTGAGGTGCTGGATTGGAATCTAGAAGAACTCCAGGTTTATGGCAGTCTTTTTCCTCTTCTAAGTGTGGAGATGATGATGTAGAAGACCGGAGGCTTGAGTTGGACAGCCAAACTGAGTTCTTTTAGCCTGGTGGTGTTTAGGAGACACAGTTCCACTAGAGGGAGGGCCTGAAACAAACACAAAATACATCTTGTGCTGGAGACATAAGAAATGAGAGGTGAGCTAAATCCTGCCTGAAACTGCAAACTAGGCTTGATTTTGATCAATGCCTGATTGGATTAAGGTGATAGCTCCTCCCTATATCCCCGACAAAGAAAAAAGAAAACTTTCTCAGGGGAAGAAAATAGCGTCAATTTCAGTTTTTTATGTTTCTTTTGTGTATATATACACAAAATATATGTTTCTTTTGTATATGCTGTCCAGTATAAAATATTATATTCTAATATACATAATATTGTATACATAGTATATATCATATATACACATATGTCATATATTATGAAATATATTTGCTATTATAATTAAATAAATATTTATATATATTAACTAATTAAAATATGTAATTATATAGATAATATATAAAATATATAATAACATATAAAATGGAAAGACTTAGGAAAGTGTGATTTTCTTCTGTCTTCACTGACCAACTGTTCTAAGTTTTTTCCCCTGATTTCTCCCTATCTAATCAAACACTGAATATTGGAGTGCCCCAACTCTCACTCAGTCCTCTAACTTACCTGCTTTTTTCCCTACACTCATTCCTTTGGTGATCTTATCCATTCCCATGGTATTAAATATCATCTATAAATTGATAATACTGAAGTTTATATTTAAAAAATATATACATATGAATCTGTGAACACCAGACTTGCATATGCAACTGTCTACTCAAATTTACCATTTACACATCTGCAGGCAAATCAACTTAATGCTTTCTTAACTAGACTCCAGATTTTCATTCAAAACTTGTTCTGTCCACAGTTTTAATTTCAGAAAATGCAATTCCCATTTTCCAGATACCCAGACAAAAAACCCTGGAGTCTGCCTTCACACATTTCTTTCCCTCATGCCAAACCTCCAATCCAATGGCAAATTCTACCAGATTTGTCTTCATTATATGTTAGAAATAATGGCCATTTGTCATTTCATACACCTTATTCAAGACATACTCATTTCTCACCTGGAGGCTCGCTATAGCTGCAACCGGTCTGCCAGGTTACACCCTAGTTTTCCAACCGGCTTTTCTCAACATAGAGCTCAGAATGAGAAATTTTCCACAATACTGCTTTAAACCCTGCAACAAATTCCCATCTCACTCAAAGGGAAGCTAAAATCCTTACCATGATCTACAAAGCCCTATATAATCTGTTTCTCTCTTACCTCTCTGAACTCATTGGCTATTTTCTCCTAAACCACTTGCCGCAGCTATGCTGTCCTATTTGTTGTTCCTGAAATATAACCATGCCTCTGAGCTTTGGCACTTGGTGCTGCATGTGCCTGGAATACTCTTCCCACAAAAGTCAGTGTGGATATCTCTATCATCTCATTCAGGTCTTTAATCAAATACTAAATAAATAAGGCCTTTTCTTATCATCATATTTAAAAATTATACTCTTCCCATTCTATACCTTATTACTCTTTTATGCTCTGTATTTTGTCCACAAAGCCAATTACCACCTCTCTCTCTCTCTCTCACACACACACACAAACACACACACACATTTTACTTACGTACTTGTTTATGGTTTTCTACCATTACTGGAATATGACCACAATAAGGGTAGGTAATTTTTTTTCCTTTGTCCGTTGCTATATTACAATCACTCAGAACATGGACTGGAACTTAGCAGGTACTGAATAAATAGTAGTTGGATACATAAACATGGATATGATGTATTTTTCTTTAGCAGACTTTGTTGATATGGCTTAACTTTATCTTTATTGGAAAATGTTTATAATTTTGAGTTAGCCAGCAAAAACTCAAAGAATATTGGATTTATTTCATGATAGAAGAAAGATGCTATCCAAATTATACTTTTGATTTGTTTGCATAATGCACCTTTAGAAAAAAAATAATGCTTCTCCACACAAATATAAAATAGACACAGAATTAACTTAGGTAGGTGGTAGCAGGAAGCCAGATACATTTGCATTAAAAATTACTGGTCCTTTTATTGAATCTTACAAACAGAGTTAGACTAGGAAGAAAATAGAAAGAACATCTGATACCCATTATTAGATACTCATTTAACAATTCTGGGAAATAGCAATTCTCATTCACATTTTCTGTTAGTATCCTGAAAGTGGTCCTGTCTGACAATGCAACCATGGGGAAACTTGTTTTGATCAAGTCTGTTGCTTTTCGTTTCAAAGTGAACTAGAAAATGCACCTGTGTAACTTCACCTCTTAATCGGATCAGCAGGATCCCATTGAAACTGAGAGAAATGCTGCTATAAGTTGAGGTTTCCATGTAAGAAGCGTTCTAATCCCTATTTGTCTTCGAAAGAAGAAAATAGATACTACTCATATTTCTGTTCCCCAAATTTAGTAAAACTGGGCAAAACTTTAAACAATATAATTTGCTGTCTTTGTATTAGGTGTGGTACATATTTTTATTAGTACAACCATTTAAAAAATAATAATATATATGCTACATTAAACTCTGAATAACAGAATTTCATAGAAAAGTGTTTTTCTAAATCAAATACTTAAAACATCACTAATAATCTTATGTTGTAATTGCTTTGAAAATAATAAACTGGTAGTAAGGCTAGCTTCTGGACTAGCTAATAAAGGAAGCACAATTCATCCCTCTTTCTTTGTGTATTTGCTGTTTTTGTACATTAATTTCACTACATATTCTACTTTCTCTTTTTCCTCCCTGTATTAAAATTGAGCTGCTCTAAACCAGTAATTTTAAGTTAATCATTTATACACATTTGTGATTTTTGCACCATTTGTGATTTCTGTATCTTTATTGTGTTTTATGACAGAATGATTTTTTTTTTGTTATGCCACATTAAATACGGAAAACGAAGAAGTACTCTAGGCAATGTGGGAATTCTAAAGTATCTTCCTGGGGTTTCTGAAATCAAAATCATTTTCTAACTTGTGTTATAAAAAATTTAGAGGAGAAAGTTTCAGAAAAAGAAAAAACAACAAACCACTATACTCGTGAACACATTTATCTTCATGTAGAAGCATAGGTATACCTATCCCTTAATTAGGCAATAATTGCAGTTTATAACTTCTCACTTGCTTGTGCAGATCTTGTTTTATACATTAGTTGTCAGGAAAACTGTTAAGGATTTTGGAAGACTTGCAAAACTTAAGTGGAAAAGAAAGAAACCTGAACATTCGACTAAGATAGAAACACCTAAAAGAAGATTAAGACTGCTGTTTTGTATACAAAGAACACATTTTAAGTGAAAGACAAGATTCTTGCAACATATATAACTTCTTAAAGATTTAAATTTCATTACTTTTTCATCAGTTTTTCAACCTCCTTGAGATTAACACAATCACCTTCATCCTTCTTCACTTGACCAACTTAATTAACACAGATATACCTTCAGTCCTTTACATGTTAATCTTTAGCACAAGTAATTGATCTCCTTGAGTATAATTGTTGCAATTTCTAGTTTTTCATCTTGATTCCTAATTCGTATAGATGCCACACCTCTGTATCTTCATAGTTGCATATTATTAATGACAATAAAAACATTTTAGTGTTTTAGCAAGTAAAATTAGCATTTTATCAATGGAAAGATTCAGCTGCAGATGTGCACATCTCCAAATTTGCTTGTAAGTAAGAATGTGTTTGTACCACACTAACATAGATATTTTGGCAAAAAGCAAATCAGTGTATATCATTGTCAATATTAAGAAATTGTTAGAAAATGTCTATGTAAAATATTTGTAGCATTTTTCATTGCACACCTACTCTGCTCTAGAAACTGTGCTATATATTAAGGTTAACAGGGTTGCTTAAAGAAAAATGTGGGCAAAGTAAAGCCAACCTCTTGACTAGTGGTTACTTAATCATTGAACAAAGTTTTTCTTTCTTTCTTTTCCTTTCTTTTGTTTTTGTCTCTTGCCTTGAGTATTATATGAGAAGAGTAGAGAGGTGGAGAATAGATAAGAGATTTAGTGATTGTGTATATTATATTAGTGGTATGTATTAGAAACATATTAGAATGACAAATCCCTTCCAGATAACTTCAAATCCCCTTGATTCCCCAAATATATTTTTTTCACATAAACAATGGGCAAAACACTGAACCATATATATAAATATGGGGGTGATCCAGCTTTTGCCTTCAAATAATTTATAAACTAGTAAGTAAAACATCATAATTATATAAATCAGTATAACATAAGAACTGATGTGACAAAAGCTTTTAAGTATAAAAATCAGGTCCTTAGTTAAAAGCTCTTAATTATTTTATAGATCCTCTGTTTGAATGAGGATATTGATGTTAAAACACCAGAAATGTCATTAAGATCTACACTTGATCAAAGTATGAAAGGGATTCTACCTAAGATTAAAACTAACATTCACCCCTTTTTAACCTTCTCTTAAACATGAAGCTCAATTAAGACAACATTGTGTTTTTATGGATACTGGAAAACTTTGTCTCTGTTTTGAACAAAATATTAACTTTCCTTTAAAACATTCAAATCTTTTTTTGGTCACTGAATCTTATTTATTGGTATAAAAAGATTTTCAAAAATAAGTTTTAGTGATCCATGGCACGGCATTGTAACCACAGTTAATAATAATGTGTTGTATATTTCAAAATTGTTAAAATAGACTTTTAACATTCTCATTACTAAAAGAAAGAAACCAAGAAGTTGGTCAGGTGATGGATATGTAAATTAGTATGACTGAATCTTTCTATAATGTATGCATAGATCAAAACATCATATTATACTCTATAAATATACACAATTATTTGTCAAATAAAAATTTTTAAAACATCAGCATCTATTACATTTGAGATTAGTATCTTTTAATGAGGTTATCTCTTTGGCACATTATTTGCAATTCACAATCTTTCCAAATGAATACATCATTAAAAAACTACAGGATTCCTTTGGACCATTAATAGGATTCCTTTGGACCATTAATAGGATTCCTTTGAACCAATAACCATACACACATAGTACATGAAATTAAGAAAAGGAAGGAGAGGAGGAAGAGATGAAGGAAGAGGGAGACTCTTCCTGCTATGTAAAGCATCCCACAACTTCTTTCTTTCTGAAAACAGATAAGAAGAGCATTACAGATGCAATTGCATTTCATGGCTCTTTAGTGAGAGATAGCCAAAGGCATCGGAGTCCTAGGGAACTTGAAGGAAACAATAAATGTCACAGAGGACGCTAACGTGGACATTACAAATCATGAAGATTCCAAAGAAAATAGTATAGTAAGTATCTTAGTCACATTTTTTATTATTGAAAGCTGTGCAAATTACAACATGGCCAATACACAGATCAACTCTTTTTTGGCTCATTTGATAGACACTTTTTGTCTACTTACCAAAAAAAGATGTTTATTATAGAATTTTGAAAATAAAAGTATAATGAGACAAATCAAAGTCACACATAATCTCATTACCCAGACTTTACAACATGTCTGTTAGGATTATTTAGGTTACAGGTGAGAGAAATCTGAGCTGAATCAGCATAAGCACAGAAAAATAAATTTATTTAAAGATAGTGTGGTGTTATAAAGAAACAAAGAGACTGCAGGATCTCAGGAACAGATGAAGCCAGATGCTCAAATGCAATGAGGCCTCTTTTTGTTTCTCATCCTCATGTCCACATAGGGCTTTGTCTGAGTCCCCTCCTGTCAGTGGACAACCTTTTCTGTGACTCACAGGGCTGAAGATTCCTTATATTTTTTAGGTCCAACCACAGGATAAAGACTGAAGTCATCAAATCCAACAATGCCAAGGAATGGGGGTTGGATTGTCTTAGATTTCAAATGCATACACTTGGAACAACTGTGTGTATCCAAGTCGGTGTCACAGTACTATACTACCTTGGAGATGCTGACAGTAACCCTGTACCTGGAGGAAGAGAATTTAGAAAAAAGTTGCTGGGGGTTGGGGGGAAACATCACGAGTGTCTTCTACAGACACTCTTGACATCTTGAAGTTCTGTCTGTTCTTCTATAAGACAAGTTTTTGTTTTTGTTTTTAGTGCAAATTAACTCAAAAATATCTATTTAATAAGGGGAAGTGGTATGATAGTATACTGAGGAAGTCTTGCCCCCAAATTTTCTAACACATTAATGTTCTAAAAAGATCAGAAGCAAGTTTTTTTTTTTTTGCAGAGTTTATCGAAGTTGTCAAAGGCTTAACAATATAGAGAGAAATTGAAAAGTTGAAAATAATACAGAACTGCTTTCCTTTTATAGAAGTAGTGACTAGTTTAGAGGTTTCAAAAATACTACACTTCCATCCGTATTAAGAGCTCTGGAGAAGGTGAAAATGCTAAGGAAGAAATTGTGAAGATATATCCCTGTGTCAAAAAGAGAAGTAGCCTGGGTGTGGTGGCTTACGCCTATACTCCTAGCACTCTGGGAGGCCAAAGCGGGAGGATCGCTTGAAGTTAGGAGTTCAAGACCAGCCTGAGCAAGAGTGAGACCCCCATCTCTACAAAAAAATAGAAAAATTAACCAGGTGTGGTGGTGCACACCTGTAGTTCTTGCTGTTCGGGTGGCTGAGGCAGGAAGATCCCTTGAGCCCAGGAGTTTGAGGTTGCAGTGAGCTATGATGACACCACTGCACTTCAGCCAGGGAATAAAAGTCTCTCTGTCACCAAAAAGAAAAAGAAAAAAAAAAGCAATGTATTTCGGGATTTTCATTTCAAAGGAGAAAGCAAGACTTCCAGTTTTTAAGACTGCAAAGGATTTCAGGATAAAATGCCAGGAGACATTTGACTTTTTATTAGGGTGCTATTGTTTTTGTTGGTGCTCTGGCTATAGGATTTCATAGGATTTAGGCAGACTGCACCTTTCCCTGATTTCCCCAAAAATATCATTACTTTTAGCATATAGTTTTGTACAACTAAAGGTTTTTCAGAGACATATATATGGCATATCAGCAGAAATGCCTGTGTGTGCTTTCCTGTTCTTCTCTCTCTGTAGATGTGTATATATACAGACATATCACATATATACACACATACATGTATATACCCACCAATGTCTTTAAAAACATATTTATACACACACACACACACACACACACTCTTGTTATGGTCTGAATTATTTCCCCCCCAAAATTCATATGTTGAAGTCCTAACCCCCAGTATCTCAGAATGTATTTGAACATAAGGTCTGTGCAGAGACAATGATGTTAAAATGAAATCATTAGCTTGGACTGTGATCCAATATGACTGATGTCTTTATAAGAAGAGTAAATTTGGACACAGAATGTACAGAGGGAAGACAAAGTGAAGACACAAGGGAAAGATGGCCGTCTATAAGCCAAGGAGAGAGGTGTGGAAGAGATGCTCGCATCTGTGAGTATTTCCTGATGGATTCCTGGAGTGAGAAGAAGTTGTTTGATTTCATTGTTTTTATATTTTAAAATGCTGACATAAATCATTTAATAACCCTCAACAATGTTGTGCCAATTTATACATGTTCCTATTTTTGCATGAGAGCACCTGCTGCTTCACATTCTCTTAGCTCTGACCAGTACTACAACATACTAAAACCAAAATTAAAACCCCATATTCATTAACAGAAAATTGTTCTGATATATGCAGTAAAAGGAAATTGAAAGCATTATTTCCAAATTGATCACACTATATAAATTCGCCCAAATATGAATCCACCATATTATGACAAACTCCTGTCTTGGTTTTCCACTTTGCTTTACATATTTTTCCAACAACATCCGATATTTTGGGTATGCATGACAAGAGGTGACACAACACGAAAGTTGGAATCATTATGGTTAACCTGAGCATGTTGGAAATTACAGAGAGGTTGAATGTTATTACATGCAGACTCATGAATCAGAGAAAGTTTGAAGCATTGACAATAATAGACTGCAGGGTATCTTGAAATAAATGTCTATCCATTGGGAAATGTTAAATGAAATGAAAATTTTCTCCAAATAAAACTACAAAACTAAAAATACAAAGGTTAAATTTGTATTTGACCCGCAGGAGTTGATTACAATTGAGGAATTTGACCTGCAGGGATAAATTGTTCAATTGAATCAATTGAGCAATTGGACTCAGGGACAAATTGTTTAACTGATTCTTTTTTATTTTTTCTTTTCTGTCATATGTTCTTTTACTCAAATTCTCTATTGCTATCTGTTTTTTTTCCCCCTTGTCTCAAAAGAGGCATTCAACAGGAAACCCCCAAATCTTTCTCACCCTCCCACTATTGACCACGGCACCTGAAATCATGTGGGTTATGTATTTAAAAATAACCTACAATCTCTTTGGAGATTATATTGACCACATGATGCCTGGCTGTGCATGAGAATAGATTTGATCCTATCTCAAATCAGACTCAGGGAAACACCTTTTCACAGAGATTTTTATACATAATTCTCTTATAAGATTTCCAATTTCTGTTCCTTCCTATATCTATCATGACATATATATTATAATAAACAAGTAGACCTATTACCTAAAGTGGCAGGAGGGAAAGCTTTTGGTGTTGGACTTTTCCAGTCCTTTTTGTTAGATCTTGTTGAAATTCAAATTTCAGACAAAATATATAAAGCATATATGTTGAAATTAGCTTAGATTTGTTGACTACAGCTATTGAGTTTTGCCTAGACTCTAGGACTACCCTGTTGCCTTTTGCTCAATCTAAGAACCCAAGTCTTCCCGGTTGCTCATTTTTTGAACTCTCAGTAGGTTTCCTTCTGTTGAATTCTCTTTTTGCTTAGAATGGCCATATGAGTGTCTATTGCTAACAACTATGAATGCTGACTTAAACAGTTAACCATTGAAGTTGTAGTTTTAGAGACTGGGGAACTGTTAAATGTGCCAATCTTTAGATGGTTTGCTGTAGATCAAGACTTTGGATGGCATGTGAGTACCTAGGGAACAGGTCATAGAACTTGTAGAAAGTTGCGAGGAGATTAAAAGGGGAAACGGGAGGATACCAAGGAGAGATATCAACTGCCTCACAATTTTGTCTAAGATGACCCTAAAAACATAAACCAAGCAGAAATATTTGAGCAAATTGAGCACAAGGGGCAGCAAAAGCTGGGCAAAGCTGAAAACAGATGGTTCTGTGACATGATCCCCCAACTGGGGTCGTGAACCAGAGTTCAACAGATCACTGGGCAAATGTCCAAATGCCAGGCATGTTACACTGTCCTTAATAATTAAGGCTAATTAAGTTGTCCTTTCATGTAAGTCCAATGTTTAAGCATTTACTATATATTATAGATAAATCTTATTTTATTGGGTACATTTACGTAACAAATACTTATTGATCACATGCTATGTAGAAATTACAGTATTGGTTTATTTATTCCTTAAGGTAAATTTGAACTGAAAAATTATAGAATTTCTTGACCACTAACAATTAGTAGACATTTTTAATACTAATGCATACATATAGATAGATATTAACCAAAGTAAAATACTGTCTTTCCTTACAATTTTTACCATTTAAGTGTATTTTTTTAATTTATTTTTTTAATTTCAGAATATCATGGGGGTACAACACTTTGGCCATACACATTGCCCCTGTTCTGCCCGTGTCAGAGCCACAGTCGTGGTCATCTCCCAAACTGTGCTCCCCACATCCATTCAGTGAGAGTTTTTCCCATCCCTTCCACCCCCCTCCTGCCCGCCCGCCCTCAGATGAATGTTATTGCCCTGTATGATGTAAGTGTTCATCAGTTAGTACCAATTTGATGGTGAGTACCAGTGGTGCTTGTTTTTCCATTCCTGTGACACTTCGCTTCGAAGAATGGGTTCTAGCTCCAACCAGGATAATACCAGATGTGTTAATTCACTGTTGTTCCTTATTGCTGAGTAATACTCCATGGTATACATATACCACATTTTATTAATCCACTCGTGTATTGATGGGCACCTGGGTTGTTTCCACAACTTTGCAATTGTGAATTGTGCTGCTATGAACATTCGCAAGCAGATGTCTTTATTATAAAATGTCTTTTTTTCTTTTGGATAAACACCCAGTAGTGGGATTGCTGGGTCAAATGGTAATTCTACCTTTAATTCTTTGAGGTATCTCCATATTCTTTTCCATAGAGGTTGTACTAATTTGCAGTCCCACCAGCAGTGTATGAGTGTTCCTATCTATCCACATCCCCGCCAACATTTGTTGTTTGGGGATTTTTTAATATGAGCCAATCTCACTGGAGTTAAGTGATATCTCATTGTGGTTTTGATTTGCATTTCCCTGATGATTAGAGAAGTTGAGCACTTTTTTATATGTTTGCTGGCCATTATTCTGTCTTCTTTGGAAAAGTTTCTGTTCATGTCCTTTGCCCATTTTTTTAATAGGGTTGTTTGATTTTTTCTAAACCTAAGACATGAAACCATAAGAATTCTCGAAGAAAACGTTGGAAAAACTCTTATGGACATTGGCTTAGGCAAAGAATTTATGAAGAAGACCCCCAAAGCAATCACAGCAGCAACCAAAATAAATACATGGGACCTCATCAAATTGAAAAGCTTCTGCACAGCCAAGGAAACTATCACTAGAGTGAACAGACAACCTACAGAATGGGAGAAAATATTTGCATGCTACACCTCTGATAAAGGGCTGATAACAAGAATCTATACAGAACTTAGGAAAATCAACAAGAAAAAATTTAAGTGTATTTTTTTAAAGTTTCCACACATTTAGAACTTAGGAAAAAAATCATAGGGAATTTTAAGTTCTTAAATTAATCATAGCCTCCTTTACCCACAAAGACAAAATTAATATTTTTCTAAAAATTCACTATTTTCTTGTCTTATTTACTTCTGTATCTACTCTACTACATTGTTTGAGATCACCTTTGACAACCTGCATTAAGAATGAGATTGAGATAGTTTTGTACTTTTCTATTCATACATGTTTATGCTTCCTATCTTTTATTTGTAATGAATTTCTTGAATTTCTTGTTTTTGGATGTGAATTAAAAGCAATAAGTGTTTGCATCTCTGAAGACTTATTTTCACACATTTTTATTCATCTTTGAGGGAAATAAAAAAATTAATTAAAATGCTGTAATGAAAATGGCCAAATAGAGCCATCCAGTGACTGTCTTCCTGCAGGAACACCTAACTGAACAACTATCCATGCAAAAAAGCACCTTCATAGGAACCACAAATCAGTTGAGTGATCACAGTACCTGGTTTCAATATTATATCAACGAAAGAGGCACTATGGAGGGTAGGAAAGACAGTCTTGCATTGCTTATGCCGCTCCTCCCCCATCACCTGTCAGAGCACTGTGCCGACACTGGGTGGAGAGAGTATCTTTGTGCTTGGGGGAGGGAGAGTGAGGTGACTGTGGGACTTTGCATTTGAACTCGGGGCCACCGTATCACAGGGGAACACAACACAGGGCAGAATTCCACTGGTGTACACAAAGGGAGAATTTGGACCAACCCCAGCCAGAGGGGAATCCTCTGCCCCAGAAGTAGAAACCTGCATTCTAGCTAGCTCTACCACCAGCTGATGAAAGCGGCCTGGGTTCCAGAATAAATTTGTAGTGCAATCAGGCCATGAAGACTGCAGTCCTTGGTCAATTCTTGCAGTTGTGCTGAGCTGAGAACCAGTGGACTTGGGGTGCACATAACCCAGTGAGCACCAGCAATAGCAGCCAAGCGAGTGCCTGTATCACCCCTTTTCCAACTCCAGGCAGTGCAGCTTGGGGAGAATCTTCTTTAGCTTGGGCAAAGGAAAGGAAAGAGTACAGAGAACACTGTCTTGCAACTTGGGTACCAGCTCAGCCACAGTAAAACAAAGCACCAAGAAGATTCCGGAAGTCCCTGATTCCAGCCCTTTACTCCTGGATGGCATTTCTAGACCCATCCTGGGCGAAAGGGAACCTGCTGCCCTGAAGGGATGGAGGCAGTCCTGGCAGGATTCACCACCTGCTGACTAAAGAGACCTTGGGCTTTGAATAAATATCAGAGGTAGCCAGGCAGCAGTTGCCACAAGCCTGGGTGAGACTAGGCTGGCTTCACATGTGACCTGGCATAGCTCCAGCTGTGGTGGTCACAGTGAAGTGCTCACATCCCTGCTCTCCCAACAGTGGCAGCCCAGTATGGAGAGTGAGGGAAGAAAGTGAGAGGCTTTGCCTGGTAATCCAGGGAATTCTTCCATTTCTTACCCAAGTCCACTAAGGTTGTACCACCAGCAGTCTGCAAGAGTCACAGTATCACTAAGCTTGGGGCACCCCAGTGCTGATATGGCTGCAGTGACCAAAGACTTAGATCACAACACTCAATTCCCTTTGAATACCTGGAAAGCCTTCTCAAGAAGGATGGAACAAACAAGTCCAAGCTGTGAAGATTAGGATAAGTACCTAACTCTTCAATGCCCAGATATTGAAGAACATCCACAGCATCAAGAACATCCAGGAAAATGACCCCACAAAACAAAATAAATAAGGCACCAGTGACCAATCCTGGAGTGTTGAAGATATGTGACTCTTTAGACAAAGAATTCAAAATAGCTGTTCTGAAGTTCAGTGAACCTCAAGACAACACAAAGGAGTTCAGAAGCCTATCAAAAAAATTTAACAAATAGAGTAAGGTAATAAAAAATAAGCAAGCAGAAATTCTGGAGAAGAAAAATTCAATTGACAAACTGAAAAATGTGTCAGAGTCTCTCAACAGCAGAATTGATCAAGCAAAAGAAAGATTTAATGAGCTTGAAGACAGGCTATTTGAGAACACAGTCAGAAGAAGAAAAAAGAAAAAAAATTAAAAAAGAATGATGCCCACCTGCAAGATACAGAAAACAGCTTCAAAAGAGCAAATCTAAGAGTTATTGGCCTTAAAGAAGAGGTAAAGAGAGAGAGATTGGGGTAGAAAATTTATTCAAAGAAACAACAAAGAACTTTCCAAGCCTAGAGAAAAATATCAATATTCAGGTATAAGAAGGTCATAGAACACCAAGCAGATTTAACACAAAAAAGACTACCTCAAGGCATTGAATAAGAAAGCTCCCAAAGGTCACAGATAAAGAAAAGGTCTTAAGGGAAGCAAGAAAAAAGAAAAAAATAACATATAAAGGAGCTCTAATATGTCCAATATGTCTGGCAGCAGACTTCTCAGTGGAGACCTTACACTCAGTGGAAACCTTGTCATGCCAGGAGAGAGTTGCATGACATATTCAAAGTGCTGAAGGAAAAATATCTTAACCCTAGAATATTATATCCTGCAAAAGTATCCTTCAAACATGAAGGAGTAATACTTTCCCAGAAAAACAAAAGCTAAGTGATTTCACTAATACCAGACCTGCCTTACAAGAAATGCTAAAAGGAGTTCTTCAATTCCAGAGAAAAGGACATTAACAAACAACAAAAAATCATCTGAAGTTATAAAACTAACTGGTAACTGTAAGTACACAAATATAGAATACTCTATTACTGCCATTGCAGTTACAAACCATTTATATCTTGAGTAGGAAGACTAAAAGATAAACCTATAAAAATAACAACTACAACAACTTTTTAAGATACAGATAGCATAAAAAGATATAAATGGAAACAACAAAAAGTCAAAAAGGGGAGGATGGAGTTAAAGTATAAATTTTCTTTTAGCTTTCTCTTTGCTTGTTTTTTTGTTTGTTGTAAGCAGAGTTAAGTTGTCACCTGTTTAAAATAATTGGTTAAAGATATTTTTTGAAAGCCTCATGGTAACTTCAAATCCAAAAACCTACAACAGATACACAAAAAATGAAAAACAAAAAATTAACATACACTAATAACTTTTACACAAATGAGGAAAGGAAAAAAGGAAGAAAGAAAGAGAGGACCACACAACAACCAGTAATCAAATAACAACACGGCAGTAGTAAGTCCTTCCTTACAAATAATTATGGTGATAGTAAGTGCACTAAACTCTCCAATCAAAAGACATAGAATGGCTAAATGGATAAAAAATAAGACCCAACAAGAAAACCACGTCACTTATAAAGACACACATAGACTGAAAATAAAGTTATAGATAAAGATATTCCATGCAAATAGAAGCCAAAAAAGAGCAGGAGTAGTTATACTTCTATAACACAAAATAGATTTCAAAACAAAAATTGTACAAAGAGACAAAGAAGGTCATTATATGATGATAAAAAAGGCAATTCAGAAAGAGGATATAACGATTCTCTCTATATATATGTGCACCCAACATTGGAACTCCTAGATATATAAAGCAAATATTATCAGAGCTAGACAGAGAGATAGACACCAATACAATAATCACTGGAGACCTCAACACCCCACTTTCAGCATTGGACAGATCATCCAGACAGAAAATCAAAAAAGAAACATTGGACTTAATCTACATTATAGACTAAATGGACCTAATAGATATTTACAGAATGTTTCATCCAACAGCTACAGAAACACATGTTTCTCCTCAGCATATGGATCATTCTCAAGGATAGACCATATATATTAGGCCACAGAATAAGTATTAAAAAATGCAAAAGTTTGAAAATCATATCGAGTATTTTCTCTGATGACATTGGAATAAAACTAGAAATCAATAATAAGAGAAACATTAGAAACTATACAAACATAAGGAAATTAAACACTATGCTCTGGGATGATTAATGGATCAATGAAGAGAATAAGAAGAAAATCAAAACATTTCTTGAAACAAACGAAAATGAAAACACAATATACCAAAACCTATGGGATATGTAAAAGTAGTGATAAGAGGAAAGCTAATAGCAGTAAGGTCTATAACAAAAAAGTAGAAAAACTTCAAATAAACAACCTAACAATACATATTAAAGATCTATGAAAAAAAGAGCAAACAAAACCCAAAATTAGTAAAAGAAAAGAAATAATAAAGATCAGAGCAGAAATAAATGAAATTGAAACATAAAAAACAAAAGATCAATGAAATGAAAAGTTGGTTTTTTGATAGGATTAAAAAACCTGACAAACCTTTAGCCAGACTAAGAAAAAAAAAGAAGACCCAAATAAATAAACTCAGAGATGAAAAAGGATACATTACAACTGATACTGAAGAAATTTAAAAGTGTTACAGACTACTATGAGCAACTCTATGCCAATAAACTGGAAAACTGAGAAGAAATGGATAAATTCCCAGACATATACAACCTACCATGATTGAACCAGGAAGTAATCCAAGACCTGAATAGACCAATCATAAGTACTGGGAAATAAGCATTAATAAAACGTCTCCCATCAAAGAAAAACCCAGGACTCGATGGCTTCACTGCTGAATTCTATCAAAAAACTAATACCAATTCTACTCAAAGTATTCCAAAAAAACAAGGAGGGAATACTCCCAAACTCATTCTAGTAGGCCAGTATTACCCTGATACCAAAAAAAGGAAAAGGAACAATAATTACAGAAAACTATAGGCCAATGTCTCTGATGAACATAGATGCAAAGCTCCTCAACAAAATCCTAGCAAATTGAATTCAACAACACATTAAAAAGATTATCCATCATGGTCAAGTGAGATTCATCCCCGGGATGCAAGGACGGTTCACCACACACAAATCAATCAATGATATACATC
This sequence comes from Daubentonia madagascariensis, assembly GCA_023783475.1. NCBI lineage: Eukaryota > Metazoa > Chordata > Mammalia > Primates > Daubentoniidae > Daubentonia > Daubentonia madagascariensis. The sequence continues at coordinate 1,326,591 of JAKFHU010000316.1, forward strand.
ATATCAACAAACAAAGGACAAAACCCATATGATCATTTCAATTTATGCTGAAAAAGAATCCAATAAAATTCAACACCACTTCATGATAAAAACTCTCAAAAAACTGGGTATAGAAGGAACATACCTCAACCTGATAAAAGCCAAGTATGACAAACCCTTATACGGAAAGGGGAAAAACTAAAAGCCTTTTCTCTAAGATCTGGAACACGACAAGGGTGCAGAGTCTCACCACTGTTATTCAACATTGTACAGGAAGTTCTAGCTAGAGCAATCAGACAAGAGAAAGAAATAAAGGTCATCCAAATTGGAAAAGAAGTCAAATTATCCTTGTTTGCAGTCCATATGATCTTGTATTTAGGGAATGCTAAAGACTCTACCAAAAAACTATTAGAACTGATAAACAAATTCAGTAAAGTTGCAGAATACAAAATCAACATACAAAGATCATTAGCATTTCTATATGCCAATAGTAAACAATCTGAAAAAGAAACCAAGAAAGTAATACCATTTACTATAGCTAAAAATAAAATAAAATACCTAGGAATAAACTTAACTAAAAAGTGAAAGATTTCTACAGTGAAAACTACAAAACATTGATGAAGAAAATTTAAGAGGACACAAAAAAAATGGAAAGTTATACCTTACTTTTAGATTAGAAGAATCAATATTGTTAAAATGTCCATACTGCCCAAAGCAATTTATCGATTCAATGCGATCCCGATCAAAATACCAATGATATTCTTTACAGAAATAGAAAAAAAACCCTAAAATTTTTATACTCAGAATAACCAAAAACTCAGAGTAGCCAAAGCCATCCCTAACAAAAAGAATGAAACTGGAGGAATCATATTTCCTGATTTCAAATTATACTACAGAGCTGTAGTGAGCAAAATAGCATGATACTGATGTAAAAACAGACACATAGACCAATGGAACAGAATATAGAACCCAGAAATAAATCCAAACGTCTATAGTGAACTCATTTTCTACAAACATGCCAAGAGCATACACTGGGGGATAGTCTCTTCAATCAATGATTTTGGGGAAATTAGATATCCATATGCAGAAAAATAAACCCCTATCTCTCACCATATACAAAAATCAATTCAAAATTGATTAAAAACTTAAATATAAGACCTAAAACTATAAAACTACTAAAAGAAAACACTGGGAAAATGCTCCAGGACTTTGGTCTGGGCAATGATTTCTTGAGTAATAACTCAAAAGCACAGTCAACCAAAGCAAAATGGACAAATGGGAGCACATCAAGCTAAAAAGCTTCTGCACAGCAAAGGAATCAATCAACAAAGGGAAGAGAAAACCCGCAGAACGGGAGAAAATATTTGCAAACTACCCATCTGACAAGGTATTAATAACTAGAATATATAAGGAGCTCCAACAACTCAATAGGAAAAAAAATCAAATAATTTGATTAAAAATGGGCAAAGGTCTTAATAGATATTTTTCAATAGAAGACATACAAATGGCCAACAAGCATAAGAAAAAATACTCAACATCATTAGTCATTAGAGAAATGTAAATCAAACCTGCAATGAGGTATCATCTCACCCCAGTTAAAATGGCTTTTATCAAAAAGGCAATAACAAAGCTGGCAAAGATGTAGAGAAAGGGGAACTCTTGTATGCTGTTGGTGGAATTGTAAATTAGTGCAACCACTATGGAGAACAGTATGGAGATTCCTCATAAAAATAAAAATAAAACCACCATATGTCCCAGCAATCCTACTGCTAGGTATATATTCAAAAGAAAGGAGATCAGTATATCAAAAAGATATCTCCACTCCCATGTTTATTGCAGCACTATTGACAATAGTCAAGATTTGGAATCACCCTAGTTGTCCATCAGCAGATGAATGAGTAAAGAAAATGTGGTATGTAGATACAATAGTATATTCTTCAGCCATAAAAGGAATGAAATCCTGTCATTCGCAACAACATGGATGGAACTGGAGAACATTATATTAAGTGAAATAAGCCAAGCACAGAAAGACAAATCTCACATGTTCTCACTGATACATGGAAGCTAAATATTAAAACAATTGATCTCATAAAGACAGAGAGTAGAATGGTGGTTACCAGAGGCTGGGTTGGGTAGCAGGGAAGGGAGGATAAAATGAGGACAGTTAATGGGTATAAAAATATATTAGATAGTTAGATAGAATGAACAATATTTGACACTACAACAAAGTGACCATAGTCAACAGTAAGTTAGGGTATACTTTAAAGCAACTCAAAGAGTGAATTTGGAATGTTCCTAACACAAAAAAAATGATAAATGCCTGACGTGATGGATGGCCCAATTACCCTGATTTGATTAATTTACATTATATCCCTATATTAAAACATCACTTGTACCCCATAAATATATACAACTATTATGTACCCATAATTACTACAAATTAAAAAATTTAAACAAAATGTCTTCATGGTAGGATTTACTAGAGATGAATTCCTTGTATCAGGGGGCAAATGTGTTTCTAGCTCATCTATTTAGGGCATATAAAAAGTTGATTATAAGAACACACTTTGGTTGTGCAGCCTTCTTATTGGGAGAAAGAGAAGCTATTTATTTCAAGTATTTGCTTATTTTTGTTTTGTTTGAGAAAATAAAAATTGCTTGCATTACTTATTTAAATTATTTAGATCAATTGTATTACCCATTAAATATGGATTGATGTTGGCTGGCACATTCAATGAATGTGCAACAAATGTTTATATGTTTATTTTTTAAAAACAGATACTTAACTATCTTCTCTTTTTGTGCCCTTCATATTTTCATTCTTCTGAATAATTTTTTTGACACAAGGAATCTATTACAGTAATTCAAATTGAAAACCTTATAAGACTCACATATGTAGAGAACATTTGGGCATACATAAACTACTTTAACTCACACACACAAATAATATTTTTTAATATAGCAAGCATGCATTCATGGAGTTTTGATACATGAATTTGCTTTACAAAAGATTACCTTTTACCAGCCTTTTGATGTCTTTATTCCATCCTTTTGGTAAAGTCTTCAGCTATGTTTGAGCTTTTTCTTAGGTCTGCATTCAGCAACCATCACTCAGCTGCTACTTATGCCACTCTTACACTGAAACCGAATGTCTTCTGGAGTGATGGCTAGCTATTCTACTTGATGGTTATGGAGCTTCATCATTAATCAGGCTGTGCCTGCTAGCTGTAGGGCACACAGTGTCTGCTGTGATATATTTTTTTACGTGGCACTCAAAAAACATAAGGTGTGCTTCTGAAGTTGTAAATGAACTTAATACTCACAAGAAAATTCTTATCACTACTCTGATAAATAATATTTTACAACAAAACTTTTGGTAGTGACTACTTTCTATTAACTAATTTATTTCTCAAAATGACAAGAAAAATATTTTATCATAATATACTTAAATCTTTCTAGCACTTTCTTAAAGTTAGTAAGTGAATGGAACATTTGTTATTGACCATAATAGTTTCAATTATTTTAAAAGGTGAAATAGTCCATTCAATTGTTTTAAAGGCAGAGTATAAGTATTTTAGAAAATAATGATCTTTAATAAAAATAACAGAATTAGATGCATACTGCAAATCAAATCATATTGTTTATCACCATCCTGTTATTTCTGAAGGGGACGGATGAAAGAATTATACTAGATTAAAAGCCTTCTTATTTGAATCTTTTACATTAACTGGATATACACACCCATACACCCATACACCACACACACCCCCTCACACATAGAGTAACTGCTTCTAAAGTTTATGTAGATTTTATAGAATCACAAGGTGAATCTAAAGACAAAATATTAATTTTGTGCTTGGTACTATTTCTGTGTAATATGATAGGATAAACCATAAAATGCTGAGAAATATCCTGTTTATTCTCTTTAAACTGGAGAATCAATAAAAAAATGGGAAGAAGATGATTATGTATTGCGCAATCTTAAATTTTACTCAAGTATAAAAAAAATTTTACTTAAGTATTTTGTAAACATCACATAATCTGGTCTTTGAGATCTGAGTATAACATTTAGACTTATTTTATTTTTAAGATCCCAGAGCAAGCAATTGATTATAACATGACTATTTTAAGAATGGTCAGCTCATTATTTATATCTATAGAACATGCAGTCTAGGCATTAAACAAATTTTAAAAGCATACATAATTAATTTTAAAGAGCAAATTGATTATTAAATGGGCAAGTTAAAATATACTAAATTGTTATTCAATGTGATTTTTTTGCAACTGCACTGAAAAAGGGCTACATAGAAATTTTCATTTTTGTTGCCTTGTAGAGAATTTTTCTGTCTTCTCGTTATGAAGTAAGATAAAACTTTGGTAATAAATAAGAATCTTTCCTCATAAAGGCTAGATTTTGCAAACAGCTTGCATCTCTATAAGGAGGGATATTTTGCATATCAGATGTACATTCTTCTTTGTTCTTATTGGTAGTGAGTCATACAAAGGAAATAAGGATGTAATACAATTTTGGGTAGTACTTCTGTGATTTAAGATAAGTATGTGAAAACATCCTCAAGATCAGATGTCTATGGCAATAATTCTTTCAGGTGAAAACTGAGATTATTATCCAGATAATATAAGCAAAACCCAGGTATGTCTGTTGCATGTAAATTTCTCTTGGTTTAATTTAATGTCTGAATTATTTGTGAGATTACAATTTTCTTACTCTACATGAACAGGATAGACCTGGTCTTCCTTTCATCCCTTTTTTATGAATAACATTTTTTACTAAACATATTTTCTATTTTTCACAATAAATTTTGGGGAAAATTATATTATGAAAATAAGAAATGAATAACACTTTTAGGAGCCAAGTGACGAGGCCAAATATTTGACAGCTGTTTAGCAACTCTATGAAAATCCCAGGCTTGCTCTGAGCAAAGGCTTCCAAATTTGTATTATTACCAGAAATTTGTAGTCCAGTGATGTGAACAAATGGGCTAAATTGAAGCCACTGAATTCATTCAATTTGATATCAGAGCCAGATTAAACCCAAACCTCTAAAGGTGAATGTTAAACATATTAAATCAAAATATCATGAAGCCTTATGCAGGATGGTTCCAAGCCATTAAAAATCTGTTAAAAATTGAAATATAAATAATTAACCAATCAAGAAAGTTCAACTAATTGTCTATAATATGTTCAATTTCAAGGTACCTATCACCCTCCAATAGATTCTGTTGACTTTCAATCCTACAAACTTTAGAAAAAATTTGTATAGAACCGTATGCTTAATATTTTTCCAGTCTAGTGCACTTTAAAGATTTGAATAATTAATTAAAATTAATAATTCCTCTATTTGAGAGACCAATACTACTGGAACAGAATATCCAATTACTAAGTGCTTCTTTCTGGCCAAGGGGACTAAGAAAGACCTCTGTCCCATTGATCTGCTTTCTTTCTAAATATATACTTCCGAATCTCTGTTAGTGTTAAGAAGAATAAAAAAAGAAAAGCCTAAATTGAAATATGAGTATTTTCCACATTGTCAAAAATATAGTCAAGCTACAAATAAAAAATATTTAGAAGAAACTGCTGTTTAAATTGAATGATATAAATCTAACTTAATGAAGTTAGGGATTTTTATCTTTTTTGTTCAATATTGTATCCCTTGTACTCAGAACTGTTTCAGGAACATTGTGGAGGTTTAAAAAATATTTGTTGAATGAGAATACTCCAATAAGATAGCAAATATATATAAATAGATTTTCTAGGCTTCTCAATATTTTAATCAAACTCTCATTGGGTCTACACACACACACACACACACACACACACACACTTTTTATTTTTATTTTTTTCTGACCACTATTTACCATCCAAACTACTATCAGGAACTAAAACATCAACCATATCACAATAACTTGGTTATAAGAACCATCTTCACCTTTCATATCTTACATAGGTAAAAGTATACCTATTCTTGGTATTCTTAGTGGTAAATATTTTAACAAGTGATAAAAATAATATTAGGAGTATTTATATGATTATTGGTAAAAGGACTTTCCAACGTCACTTAGTACATTGGATTCTTTGAAAAATGAGTTAATTATTTAAACATTTTACAGGAAGTAAAGAAAGTTTAAAATAAACTTTTGAACAAAACAACACCTACAAAGTATTCTTGCCCCAAAACTCAAACTTGAATCTAATTAAATATCTAGATGTAACAAGCATTTTTTTAGGAAATATAAAACAAAAGAATAAGAACACCATAGTGATATCCTAAACCTATATTAAAAGAACCCATGTATTAAAAGATCTATCAACCAATGTCATGAAGCTTAAGATAAAATTTATTTTGTTGAAATTGTCCATTTCTATTTCCTATTTACAAAATCTTCTTCAAGATTGAACAGTAGAGTCTAAAATTTTCCAAAGATAGTTTGGAATTTATAATCCTAGAAACTTCTTATTGATTTAAAATTATTTATTTACTCTAAAAAGTTTTTACATATATTAGCATGTAGATACTCTGCAATATATGGCAATATGGATCTCTAGGCTATTTCTAGTTTTCTTAAAGTAAAGATATAAGTAACAGTATCTCAGAGAATAAACCCAAAATTTCGTCAATAGTTCACTTTTTACTTGCCTGGGCAAAGTAATAAACTACATATTTCAAGTGTTGGCTGAATTTAAATCTAGCTAACTATAAATAGAACCTTTAGCATAATTTTGCTAGGAAATAAATATTTTCTTTTTTTAATATTATAACCATGGAAAATTATTATATCTCATGAATGAAAGATAACTGACAGGTAGGTGCCCTTGTTAATATAAACTACAGTGAATCAGATGTCATCTTTCATATTCATCAAAATGTTATGTCACTTTGAGGATGTCTGATTTATTTTCTTTTGTAAGGTGAATAGCTAGACATGAATAAATTTTGATTTAATATGTAAAATGAGTAAAAAGAGCACAATGCATAATTTATTAATGGTATTCATTTTCATTATGTTAAAACTTGGGTTCCTATTTTCCTTTAACACTAATAAAAAATAATTGTTTTAGATTTCATGATTAAAATAGCTGTGCTATGAGAAAATAGTTAATAGAAAATTATGATTTTAAAAAATTCGTCAGTAACTCAATTACTGTATTGCTCAAGGCTCATAAATACCAATTTAGGTTGCAATTTATTTGTAAACATGAACATAATACATAACACTTATTCTGGCCTATTTTAAAGGTACATTAGAAGCCATTTTTAGAATTAAGCTAACTAAGATAACATGTTGAATAAAAACAAAGTTTGACATATTTGAAATTCAGCACCTTAAGTCTTTCAAATTCACTAACAATTATAGACAGATTCAACTCGACCCTCAGTTTTCCAGAATTAATTGAAGTTTAAATATGGCTTTTAGGATGACAACTTTAATTTCCTTTCATTCGTTGGTATTTCACAAGTTGGCCATGGCAAAGTAAAATTATTACATTAAAATATTGCATACTTAAAATTACAGGTATTTTCCTATTGCAAATATGAGTACAATAATAGGTGGAAGAAATCCAAGGCCACGTGACGACCCTATCTAGGCATTTATTATGCTTTTTTGGCTTTATTTCTAAGTTGTTATCTTGGATTACACTCATTTTGCATTTTCTTTTCATTGTCAGGTCGAAAATTGGTATGGGAAAAGAAAAACCTTTTTTTGTTGCATATTAGAACATAAAGTTTATTTCAAACTCTATCAGTTTGAAAAGAAAATGTATTTTGATTAAAGATGTACTGAACACTAACAAAAGAAATGCAATGGTAACTGGAATAAAACATTCATTCATTGATAACTCATACTTTCTCCAAATTTATCAATAGAATCAGTCATAATAATTAAAATCTTGTTTTGAAAGGTTTTAAAAGCCTCATTTTATAGTATTCTCATAGAACTATTAGATTCTTGAAATAGAAAAGACCATGAGATTATCTAAAGAATTACAGAAATGTAACATTAGTCACAAAAGTAAGTAGCATATCTCATTGAAAACTTTCCATAGTTACATTAAAAAAGTAAAAAGAACATGTGCAATTAATTTTAATAATATATTCATTTAACCCAATATATCATTTTCATTTTGAAATATAATTAATATAAAAACACTAATAATATATTTTATATTTTTCTGTTGTTCTAAGCCTTTGTGTATTTTACATTTATAGCACATCTTAATTTGGAAAAAATGTTTCTAGTGCTCAATAGCCACATGTTTTTATTTACCATCATCTTGGATAGCAACAAAGATCTACAGCATCCTTTACCTTTATGTTCAGGTGTGAGAATATTTATTTTGAAATAAGTTGGTATGAAAGAGGACTATAAATGTGATAAATTTGTATAGATACACTTGGCTCTTCTTATCCGCATGGTCCGCTTCTACTCCATGGACTCAACCAACAGCAGATTGAAAATAAAAATAAAATAAAAATAAAAACAATAAAAAATACCAATACAACAATAAAAGATAACACAAATTAAAAAATATAGTATAACAACTTTTATCTAGATTTACATTATGTTAGGTATTATAAGTAATCCAGAGATGATTTAAAGTATACTGGAGAATTTGCGTAGGTTGTATGCAAATACAGTTGACCCTTGAACAGCACAAGCTTGAACTGCTGGTCCACTTATACGCAGATTTTTTTCAATAAAAGTTATGATGAGTGTGTCTGCCTCTCCTGCCTCTCCTTCCATTTCCTCCACCTTTTCCATCTCTGCCATCTCTGAGACAGCAATACCAACCCCTCTTCTTCCTCCTCCTTAGCCTATTCAATGTGAGGTTGACAAGGACGAAGATCTTTACAATAATCCACTTCCACTTAATGAATAGTAAATATATTTTATCTTCCTTATGATTTTAGTCATAACATTTTATTTTTTCTAGCTTACTTTATTGTAAGAATACAGTATATAATACATATAAGGTATAAAATATGTGTTAATTGTTTACATTACTGGTAAGGCTTCCAGTAAAAAGTAGGCTATTAGTAAGTAAATTTTAGGGGAATTAAAAGTTATGTGCGGATTTGCACCTCTGTGGGGGGGGGAGGGGTCATGGAACCAATCTCTGGTGTTTCCAAGGGACAACTAACTGTATTGGTCTCCATAGGGGCAACAGAGCTACTAGATACAAGTAGCTCTGGATCCTACAGTGGCTGAGTCCTGGGTCTATTTATTAGTTGGCACTAACCTTGGCATGTTATCTTTCCTCTTATTTGCCCAGTTTCCCCAACAGAAAAATGGGAATAGTACTAATACTTATCTCACAGAGTAGTGATTCAATATATGTAAAGTTCTTAAAATAGTGCCTGGTACATTAGGAGAATTATTGTAGGTATTCCTGTTTTACTTGACTTACTATCTTTATGTAAATAATCTAACCTCTATCACTTATTTTTCACTGTTAAAAATAAATTAGGAGTAATTACTGGCTGTAGAATGCATTTCTACACAATAAGGGTTTCTTGGATCAATATGTGATTGTCAAGTAAAATGTGTGCATGTTTTTTGAATATACTTTTTGTAAGGCCCAGTCTCTCATCCTCTCAGAACTGGCCATTAAAATCTAAAATCACCTATTAAAATTTTAGATATTTCTTTAATGGGTATACTATATCATTTAATATCAAATTATCCAATTATTTTCTTCCATAGTGTTTAAATCATGTTTCTGAATATTTTCATGTAACTTTTTGGTTGTTGTTGGACCAAGTGCTTCATTCTTGTCTGTTTTAATCTTAGTTTATAATACCACTAGATTCCCTTAGTCCTACTGGACTTTTCTCTGAACTCCTTCCAACCTGTCTACATTTCTCTGGTACTGAAGCAACCAAAATGAAGGGCACTTTGATGCAGTTCATCAGAATTATATAAAAAAGGCTATCAACCATGTGTCCCAGGGTGTCCTGTTTCTTTGTCTGCAGATCAAAGTAACAGTGAACATTTATGCATTTATTGAAGCATCAGCCAGATCTTTCGATGGATAACTAAGGTGCTCTTAGAAGAAAAAAGTCAAAATTAATAAGACTCAGGTAGAGGACCTAAAAGAAATGGAAACTGTTTGACAGTTTCTTCAGAATATGCTTTTTTATTTTATTTTTTTGAGAGAAACTTTGGGTTTAGAATTGAACTCTGTTATCATTTGAGGCAGATAGTATTTGTCTAATGTAAACGGGAGTGAAGAAGTGAAAATGGGAAGAATAAAAGATAAGAAAGGTAAATGTAGGTAGGACCCTAAAAATTTGCATTCCTAGTGAGTTTATAAATAATTCATTTGTAAATGTATACAGAAAATGTATTGCCTAAATTCATTCTTTTTTGGTTTTTGTAATGATCAAGCCCAGATTTTTCTTGCCTAATACCTTAAAAATTGTTCACTAACAGGTTCATTTTTTGGTAATTGCTTGGTTATATGTTTGTAGTATTATTATATCTTTAGTGTTAATAAATGCAATTTTATCTTTTTGCATTTGTATTCATTTACAAAATGTCTTGAGTACACACAAAGTATGGGCCAGTGAACTGAATTGTTTAGACCAGTGGTCTCCAGCCTTTTTGGCACCAGGAAGCATTTTCACAGAAGACAATTTTTCTACAGACTGGGGAAAGGGGCAATGGTTTTGGGATGACTCAAGTGCACATTTATTGTGCACTTTATTTCTATTATTATTACATTGTAATATATAATGAAATAACTATACAACTCACCATAGGTCGGGGACTCCTGGTTTAGACTATACAATTTCAATGAGCTGAAATGTGTCTAAGCTCATCAGAAAAGTGCATGTTAAGCTAAATTTATGAAGAAAGGTGTACTTAAGTGACTTCCCATCGCTTTGGGAAATTTGTGAATAGAAAGAGAGGATAGAAATGCCTAATGCAATTAGAACTTATGACACTCTTAAGAAACCATAGGAGTTAGGCCACTACTCTTTCTGGGCATTATTTTGAGTTAATTGAAGAAGAGTATTACTTTCTTGATTCTTTGTGATTCTTTTTTGCGTCTTAAATCCTATTGAATTTATTTGTGCTTCTATCATCATAATGGAGCTTATAAAAACAGAGAATCTCGTTTTTCATTGATTAAATCCCCATATCCAGTTCACAGTTAAGCTTTGAAAATAGGTAAATGCTGCCAGAAAATAACATAATCAATTTTGTAATTGGTGGTTGTTAAGCCTAGTACAGGAAACACTGAATAAATCACTGAATTAAAATCCCAATGTATGACAACTGTTGTGGTGTTGGCATTTACATGACAGTATGTGGATGTCAAGATCTTGTATTTTTCAAAACTTAGGCAATATTTCTGAATTCTGAAATTCTCAGTTTAATCTGAATAAACACATAATACTGTACTTGAACTTTTGAGAAATTAATATATTGGCAATTTCTGACAATTAATCTGCACTTGAAAAAAATTGAATACAACAAAACACAAAATATAAAGCTATTTTAATTATTATGCCAATATCAAGATATAGCTAAATATTATTTCAAACTCATAACTTCAGACTTCAGTTAGTTGTTATTGTATTACAGTCTGATCATCCGTTATTCAAAATACTTAGGACCAGACGTGTTTCAGATTTTGGATTTTTTGAGAATTTGAAATATCTACATGTACTTAATGAGATATCTTGGGGATGGGACCAAAGTCTAAACGCAAAATTTATTTATGTTTCATATACAACTTATACAAATAGCCTGAAGGTAATTTTATATGATATTTTTAATAATTTTGTGCATGAAGTAAAGTTTGTGTACATTGAAATATCAAAATGCAAACATATCAGGTGTGGAATTTTTCACATGTGGCATCATGTTGGTGCTCAACAAGTTTTGGATTTTGTATTTTTGGATTAGGATGCTCAACCTGTATCTATCAAATGGTTTTCTATTATCAATGTTACACCTATGGAGGGAGTTTTATTTTCCTAACAAAACAAGCATGTAAACTAGTCACCTAATCATATAATTTTTAGGACTACTTCAGGTGCATGATAAATCCTTACTAATTCTGGTTTAAAGTTTCATTTAAAGTTTCACATTACATTTCAAACTAAAATGTATTTCTAATGTTTTAAGGGAAAATGAATGTTTAGTATTATTTCTTGTGGGAAAAGGAATTAATAATCCATGGCCATTAAAATACTATTATTTTATAGGAAGACAGCTAGAGTTTCATTATTCTTATATATTCCCTATGAACATAAGAGTAATGATGATTACCAATGTTTAGGATTATTAGTAACCAATTAATATTTCCCCATAGAAGATGTCTTCTAGTTTTTTCTTTAAAAGTTCTACTCAAAACCAGTAAGTGGACCTATAATTCATTATACACATTTCTATACTTTTGGAAAACATGGTTTCCTAAGTGAGCATGCCGAATAGCCAAATAGGTAATCTTACCCTTTGTACTTTGCTTCTAGTAAACATTTATTTAAAAAATGTTTTTCCATTAATACTTTAAACTCATTTATTTAATATAATGAAATAAATGCATACACTTTTTTCCTCAAAGTATCTATGATATTTTGTCAAAAAAATATTAGGGCCTATGGCTAGCCTTAATACGTAATCCCACAAAGAAACATTTTTTGGTGAATATTTTCTCAAAAGAATGTATTCTATTGTGCTTGTACTTTTTTTCTGTAAACATTTGTTTAGAGAACTATGTGGCAGGCACAGTTTTATACCAACATTGTATGGGTCTTAGAGGTACCAAAGATAACTATAGGTTCTAACCAAAATAAGTTGATACAAGTTTAATTGAAAATTACACTGATGACACAGATCAGATATTATTTTCCCTTTGAGCTGACTACTGAATGATTATCTACTTGCAATAGTCTTCTGCAGTTTTATCTGAGAGTTCAATTACTTGTGAAAGAGGCTGTTTATGCAACCAAAAAAGCCTTTTTATTTGACATTTACTTCATGTTTCTTCTGCAACCTACTTGGATTAACTAAAAAGAAAAAAAATATCCAGAACTAAGTGTCTTTTTGGTGTTATTTACACAAATCTACGTACTCTTTGTTACAGTTTATCATATCGTACTTGAGTCATATTTCACGTCTGCAGTTTTTCCCCTCAAATGTAAGCCCATTGAGGAAAGCAACAATGTCTTACTCATCTTTGTACATTTAATACCCAGAATAAAGTCTTCCACCAAATATTTTCTTGATAAAATATTTTTAAAATGGCAATAAAATTTAGAAATATGAGAATTATGCATGAATCAAAATAAGTACTTTTAAAGCTGGGCTAACTATTTAAGAAATTACTCATTGTTTTTGAACACATATCATAATTGATTTTTAAAGAAAAAATTTCTAGAAATAAATTTAAAATCAGTTTATATAGCTTAATGAATTTCATCATTGCCTGAAATATATACTACAATAGTAAATATTGTAGTAATTGGGAGAGTTTGAAAACATGTCACTATGGAAAGTTATCATTGCTGTCTTGTTTATAGATGGAAATGTATCATTTTTGTAATTTCTGCCAATTAGTCATTTTCTTCAGGAGGAAATGAAATAATTTTTTTTATCTATCCCTGAGACTAACAGCTATTTCTTTATTATCCACATGATCAGACAAAATAGAATGTTTCTGCTCAGATATATTTAGCATTGTTCAAATTGTGTGGTAATGAAAGCATTTTGTAATTATCTTTGAAACAGTAACTCAAAGCCAAAGTAACTTTAAACAGCATTTAGAAATGTTCAACCAGGGCTACTAAGAAATGTGTGCATTCATAGATTTCCCTACAAACACAGTACATGGCTTTGCCTATATAGAGATATCCATGGTATTCCTTAAAAAATCTCATACTCATACCTGCGTCAATTTTTATTTGCAGGGAAATGAACTTCCTTATAATTGAAATACTGAATAAGCATTTTATACAAGATTGATGTTTGTGAAGAGTCTAGCATTACTGTTTACCTCTGGAAATTTGGCATCTCATGTTCTTTGCATAAAGTTAAAATTGGGTTGGTCACTTCTGGATATGTAGAGGAAAAGGGGAAACTTGCATTATTAAAACAGTGAATATTGAAAAAAATACTTAAAATGCATTTCAAATTAAATGGTCCTTTACACACATATCCTGTACATACATACATACACACTAGTACACTTACAATACACTACTGACGATAGATAGTGTCAATGCTGACTGCCTGTACATGTAGGCTCTGACACCTTAAGAAACAAAATATATTCTTTGACCATAGAATCAATACATTTACAATGATTGCATTTACATGTACCTACCTTAAGCAATTAATGGTTTTCAGTTTTCTTTTTTTTGTTTTTTTTGAGACAGGGTCTTGCTCTGTCACCCTGGGTAGAGTGTAGTGGCATCATCATAACTCACTGCAGCCTCAAACTATGGGGCTAAAGTGATCCTCCTGCCTCAGCCTCCTGAGTAGCTGGGACTACAGGCGCGCACCATCATGCCCAGCTAATTTTTTCTATTTTTGGTAGAAACGGGGTCTCACTGTTGCTCAGGCTGCTCTTGAACTCCTGACCTGAAGTGATTCTCCCACCTCAGCCTCCCAAAGTGCTGGGATTATAGGCATGAGCCACCCTGCCTGGCCCTCTTTTTTGTTTTTAATGAAGAAAAATATTCCATATTCACTTTAATAATTAAATGTTGGAATTAATGAATTTAACTTTTTTTTGTTCTACTTTACCATATATTTTCTCAACCATCTGATTATTTATAACAAGTTTAGTATCTTCACGTCACAAATGCAGACAGATAAAATAGATTTTCCTTCTAAATCCATCTCTGTATCCGTTGCCAAATAAATTATAATCACAGATGTACCACACTTCATTTAGGTTTCAACCCAATTTCACTTGATGAGGAACTTGACTACAATTTTCATTCATTCTGGCATTTCTAAAAAATTGCCTTTTGAAGTCTGAACAGTCTTAGAACTTCCCTTTCATGATATACACACGCATGCTACCTCATAAAGCTGTTTTGAAGATTACTTAACAATGAATCTGACTCCAGTGCACTGTATGACGTTAGTAAATGACAGCTATGACAGATATTACTATTGTTGCTGTTGTTGTTATTTACCTCAGTCACACTGTGCCACGTAATACCAGCAGATCAGTAGTAAATCTTTAACACTCTTATCTCTAGATGTTTGATAGATTCAAACCAGTGGTTGCATACTTTGCAAGTTCTATATTTGTTTTCTTAACTTTAAAACTTTTAGTGCCTTTTCCACAGAATTGGGGCTTAAATAATAATTATTTTTATACCAATAATAAAACATTAATGTTGGTAGGCATTCTGTTTGGTACCTTTTATGTACCTCATTTCATTCAATCTCCACAAAAACTTTGTGCTACAGGCATTACTAGCTCCATTTTACAGTGAGAACATGAAAGCTCAGAGTGGTTCAACAACTTGCTTAAACCAGTATAGCTGCTAAGCTGTTGATCCAGAAATCACCCCCAATTATGCTTCACTACCAATACAAAACCCTTAATACTCTGCAGCATAACTGTGTAAGGAAAAAAAGACTTTCAGGTAGACCAGCTCTTGTGCAGCAACACATAATTAATATTTTCAAGAAAATTAGGATCTTTCAAGTGGCAAAGTCCATATAACTAAGCTATAATTTTTTACCTAATTCAGAAAATTAAAACACCTTGTAAGCACATAAGCATTGTATGAACCACTGGGCATCTGGAGTCTGTAAAAATTGAAGGTAAAAAGGTCTGATTTCTTGGCAATAATTTCCTGATATGTCTAATAAGTCTAAATTTCAGAAGAACTCTCAATTTAATTGGACCCCTTTTTAAAGTGGAGATATTTGAAGTTAAATGTTAAACTTCTGAATAGCAAATGCCTTTAAAGTAAAGTGACCTTTCAGTCTTTCCTTGCTATGACAAGACCCATCTTCTTAAAAGACTGAACACAATTGTAATTTGATATTTGTACATCATGGAAAAAGTAGTCTAAAATTTTATAATTGTTTAAATTCTATGTATCACTGGACACCATGACATCATGCTATTAGTTGAAGTGATGTGTTCCTAGTGTGATAATTAAGGGATTTCATTTTTTCAAGATAATGAAATCACATCAATGACCTATTGCATTATAACTTGACAATTTCAAGTGTGTAAAATTTGAGAATTTTGCCTAGTTCCTAATGGATATAGCATGTATGATAGTTTACAATATTTAAAAGAACCATGCTTTTAGCAATATTTGCCAAAGAGGAGGGTGGATGGCAGTACCAAATTACAGATTAAATAGTAAAGCACCTAATACATAATTGTTAAAATAAGTGAATAATAAAAGTAGTTTCAATTTTATATGGTATTATAGCTTATAATGTACACTTAAAAATACCCAGTCATTTGTATTTCTAACAAATAATTGGGGAGCCCCTATATTTGGTAAGCATGAGGTTATTAACATGAACATGATAAGCTCTCTTCATTCACAAATTTTATGGGCTAATTAAAAATACAGACAAAAGGGTGATTTTAATACAATTCCCAGCACAGTATCTAACACATAATTTTTAAAAAAACAATACTTCTATGTTGAAAAAAGAATGAATAATTAGCATGGCATAGTTGAGCACTATTAAATAAAGTGGTATGATTAATAACACTAATAACAATAATAGTAACTACATATAGTAATAAGGCTGGCAGCCGACATTTACTGAAGTATCACTAGCTACAGTATATTGTGGGGAGCACTTCACTTGTGCTGCTTCCTTTAGTTTTTACAGAAGCCCTATGAGGTAAAAACAGCAATAGTTACATAATTTTCAAGTCCCAGTGCAAAATGAAAATGTGGCCTTTCATTCAAAAACTATTAATAATTTCAAGATGGCAAAAACTAGGCATTAAACCAAGTGCATGACACTCTTAAAAGTGGGGCCCTGTGCAATTACTTATGCCAAATGCACAAAAAGCCATAAAAACTCTATCCTTCATCTAACAGTTCAGGTAATAAAATACACATCTATTGGGGATATTTGCTCAAATACTTTTCTAAATGTTTGAAGACCACTGCTTTATGGAGATGTTCTTGCTATAATATGTAGAATAGCTTTAAATGGATAAGATTGGATTCAAAGACCAATGCAGAGGCTGTTGCATTAATACAAGCTGGTGATTATTTAACTGGTTCTCATGAAAACTTAGAGTTATAAGGTTAATATTGAAGTCCTAGTACATTCCTTTTTAACAATGATATCATACAGCTCCAAGGCCATTCCAGGACATTTTATTTACAAAATACTAAGCCTAAGTATTCTAGAAACATTTGTCTGCTGGGGGAGAGTTATCACAAAAAGCATCAAAAATTTTCTTGGTAGCGTAATGTTTGAATACTGCTACAGATTGAAATCTACCAAATTATCAGGCTTTTGGTACTGGGACTTCCGCTTGGACGAACGGTACTTGTGAGGCCAGTTAGCTCAATCATGTCACTTATCTGGGACACCAATAACAGTGCAAGCCCCGTAAGTGTCCTTACCCACGTCATCATCACCTTCTTGTTTGTGTTACATCATCCCACCTCAGGTCATGTTTTTCACTGATGACCTTCTTCATACCCCTTTATATTACATTTTATTTACTTCATTGAAATTTTCTTCCATTTAAAATACGTCACTTGACTTTTGGCTAAACACAGGAGATGACCTCAGCTTCCTACAAAAAACAAAACATACAAAAAACACGAAAATGACTGAACCAAATTTTAAAAAGGTACACACCCACAAGAATGAGAAAGAGAAGTGACAACTGAATATCAAATTTTTAAAACATAAGTGGCATAAATGATGCAAAAAGGAAAACTGAGAGATGAGCAGTCACATAACAGAACAGATGAACCTGAAAACCAAGTGCTGTCAGGAAGGAAGCCCGTGCAGTTCAAGTCAGTCTGTCACTCAGAACCCTCACGTGCCTGCAGAATGGAGGCACCGGGAACTCAGAGTGTGGGGGTGAAGGGAGCCCTGAAAGAGAAAGGATTTGTGGGAAACCAACTCCCCTCTCCCCCAACAAACCCACCTTGTAGGAAAGAAGACTTTTATGTTCTTAAGACATTAAATCAGAGAGACTATAGATTGGTGACTTTAGAACCCACTGAAAGTGTTATTGAGTACTGCTCTAAAGGTGGAGAGGTTAAGTCAAATTCTGTATGTTATAATAAAAAGAGTGGGTAGCCTGTTCCCAAACATTCAACTCCCTGTGCCTATATATATATATCCCAGTGCGTATACCCACACACACACACCCCCCCATATCTCCAGGGCAAATGAAACTTAGATTCTTCTCTGGAGACAATGAGAGGCCAAAAGAGATTTATAAATATTGCTATCTGGAAGTTAGTGCCCAATATTTTTACACTGAAACTCGTTCATTGACAATTCCCATCAGGCTCACAGAGATTCCAGATAGTATATTAGTAACTCACAGTTTATTATGAAAGTACAGCTAAGAATTGTGACACATTTGAGGAAGTAAACATCAAACAAAAATGAACACGAATGGAGCAGAGATAATGTAAAGGGCAGGAGAAATCTAAGTCTTAAAACAAGAATAGTGATAAAGGAACAATCGGAACACAGAAAAGTGTTTTTTATTTAACTTGAAATTTGTTTGCTAAAACATAAATTACATAAATATAAACAGGAGAAGAACCATTTTGGGAAATCACTGAGAAAGCACAATGAAATAGATGGTTATGTAAATTAATAAGAAAGAAATTGTTAGAATTTCAGAGGATCAATCCTGGGAAAGCCTGGTGAGGGGGAAATTATAAAATAAATGATTTACGAAAAAATTCCCAAGTAGAGAGCCACTGAATGGCTGGTTCAAAGAGCACACTGAGTACCTGGACAAATAATTTAAAAATATTGATACTAAGGCATAATGAAACACCAGAGAAAAAAATTAGCAATCTTAAAACTTCAAGACAGAGAGTATACACAGAAAGAATCATGTTCAACAATGGTGCTAATTTATCAAAGTAATGCTGGAAGTTAGAAGATGTTGGAGAAAACCCTTCAAAATCTAAAAAATTTTTTATTTCCAACACAATACTTTAGAATCTTCCTATATTATCTATCAAGTAGCAGGGTAGAATAAGGACGTTTCCATAATGCAGCTTTCAAAAACGTTGCCTCTCATTCTCTCTTTCTCACAAAGCTACTGGAATGATGTTGCACTAACAAACAGACAAAATCCAGCAAATAAAATAAGAAGAAAGAGTATAACGGGCCTGGACATTGGTCTGGAAGATAATCAGTACAGATTGGAGCTAGCGAATGGGTACTGAGAAGTGAGTAGGGGTCCCTACTAGCACTGATACCATAAAACCAAGACAAAATCTCTTACCTCATGTGGGTACCCCAAACAAGGGATTTACAATTTCTTTGAAGAACTTTGAAGAAAAATAGCAATTAGTGTCTAGACAGAGAGTCAAGCAAATGAAAAAAACTAGTATATATTAAATTCAGAAAAAAATGTTGGACGATGAAGATAACATTACTTTTGAGGCTCAGCTGTCTTACTGTCTTAGTTGTCTCCTTCTCTTACTATCACTGTCCTCGTTTGTGTCTCTGCCACACAATTGTGCTTGTCTTGTAAATAGTTTTCTTACTGTCAGTATTACTTCTCTCTAATCTATTCTTCAGATGGCAATTAGAATGATCTTTAAAAATAAAATTTAAAAACTGGTTAACTTACTCAGAGAGGAAACAGTTCCACATAACATATGGTAATTACCAAATGTGAATATTTAGCTTAAGTAAAGGGAACAACTTGGAAAATAAATTTAGAGAAAAGGCAATAAAACTTTAAATTAATTTTTATGAGTTTTGATTCATTCTTTGAAAAATTGACTGATTAAATCAGGTGTTGGAACAGAGAGGTAGGAAAGCAGAGTTTAAAAAGGCCAAACTGTTTGCAATGTACAGGCAAAATTTAGTTAAGGATATTTAGTTTGGTGACCCCTTGAATTGTTTAGAAGTAAAATGACAAGTACTTTGGTTCACTCAAGATTAGTGGAAATAGTAAATTTCAGGGAAAGAAAGCTCTAGAGAAAGAAAGAGAAACTTGGATATTATGATATATTGGATGTGTGATGTGATGGAGAGAAAGGTGACAGTTATTTTTTTGTGTGATATTATTTAAGAAAAGCTTTTCCTTCATAAAAAAATCTTTGCATTTACAAAAGACAGAAAGGCATAAAATTGAGAGTGTCCCAGTGTCAAATTCAAATTTTGTTAACTTCCTTGTACAGGCTGCATCACCAGGTTCTAATGGGAAAAGAGAATGAAAAAAATAAGCCTGGCTGAGAACCTACTGTTTACCCACTTAATCATTTATTCATTCACTGAGTACTGGACACTTTGATAAGACAATGGAAGGATTATTTGAAAAATAATCAAAAGAAATAAGAGCTTACACACTTATGCAAAGCTATATCAAATAATAAAAACTCACAGGTAGAGTTCCGTTAGTAACTAGTCATAGCTCATCACTAAGAATCAATCAGACTTTAGCCAAGTTTATCTCAGGAATTTTTACAGTTTTGGTTAAGATTGCATTTCTCTTCAGCTAATACTCTAGTCTGGGTTCCTTGCTATTTGGGCATAGGGGTTGTCACTTCCTGTTGTCAGGGAATTTTTGCAAAGATTGTCTTGACGCTGCATGCACCGACACTTTGTTTTCCAACAATGTGATTTTTTAAATACCTGTATGTAGTTACTAAAAAAAATAATTATTTCTCCCAGTGACTTTTTACTTTCATTCTCTCTGAGAACTTTAATTTCCGCTTCTATGTTTTGTTCCCATGTTCAAGTACGGCTTTTAAATAGTGGTTTTCTTTGGATCCAAGTTAAAATTAATCCTTCCATCACAAAGAAGCCAGTAATGACATCATAGTTACTAATAACCATTAATAAACACATAATTTATTTTTAATAGTTATCACTTTTCAGCTAATAACTCACAGTCTACATAGTACTAGTTATGTCAACTCTATCGAAGTAACTGACAGAGAGAGAGAGTTCTCCTTACCTTAGAATTGGATTCCTTTGGCCACTGGTTATGGTTCTTCACACTAATATCTTTAGACTGCTTTCTTGTGCTTATCTCATGAGATTTACTATTCTTCCAAAAATTAATCAATATTTTCCCTCTCTTCTCTTTCCCTGGCTTCTAACAACTTTCTCACATTCCCTTTATAAATGTGTCTTTTCCACTGTAAAATTCACACTTTATAAAGAACTAGTTGCTTTTCAATGACAGTTTGAGATACTCATTTACTTGCTAGTACAGACCAGTTACTGCTAACATTAGTAGTATTATTAATTTACTGATGTATTTTTTAAATGTGTCTTCTGTCTAAACTACACAGAAAATTAATGCTACTTTTTTCTGGCTTCTTTTTGGTTTATTTGTTCCTTTCATCAATTTTTTTTAATAGCTATTGCTTAGGTTTTCTTGATCTTACCTACACAGTTTTCTGGATGGTGGCCAGATAACTGAGAAACTAAATTTTTCTTGTTATTTGTTTTCTTCAATCCTGATGCCCCAGGGTAGAAACCCACCCAAAGGGAGCTTCAGAGTAGGCTTTGAGCTGAAGTAGAAAAGGCTAAATCACCCCTCTGGGTTAAGAATATGCTTCCAGACTATATGTATTCTTGGCATCTATAGATCTCACTGATGAGATAAGGAAGAGGATCTCCCAAGAGGCACCAAGCAGAAAAACCACTCTGAGAGGATCAACTTCCATCATCCTGATTGACAGAGTGGGGCAGCCCTTCCCTGCAGTCTGCAATGCTATGATTTAGATCTCAGCAAACAATTGATAGAGACTTTTTTTTCTCTCTTTTTCTTTTAGGTTTTTTTTTCACCCCCATCCTCCATTCAGGTGCAATTGTAACAGAATTTGCTAAACTCCAAATTGTATTTCTGAAAGTTATGAATTTTAATTTTTCTGTCACAAACTTGCAGTGGAACCTCAGGCAGATGACATATCTCAGTTCACTCTCTTAGTTTTCTTGGCAATTGGCTGAAATGACAAATTATGAAAAATGACTATAATAGACTGAAAAACTTCTTTATTTAACACATTTATTTCTATAATAAAACTAAAAATTAATGTTATAAAAATATACTATATTATAACATAAATGGTTGCCTTTTTGGGGGTGGTATTTTATTTTATTTTATTTTATTTTTTCCTTTTATTTCAGAATCTCAATAATTTCCTAATATGACTTAAATAATCTAAACTAAATAGCAAATGTATGCATAAAATGTGAAATAGAGGCATGAGTAAGAAAACTCCTTTTACTAACGAGTGTGAATGATCTGGGGATGAAAAAGTGGGAAATAAAGGAAGATATATAAATCTCATGAATATAATGCATTTATGGCCACATGCTAAGTATTTTCACATATGCCGTCTTAGTCAGTCTTCAAAAATACACTATGCAATTGATATAAATTTTGAAATGGCAGGACATACCTCAGCCCATATGAGTGCTTCCTAAGAAAGGGGAAGCCACAACAGTTTTTAGGAAATAATTTTGCTGGTGTATATGAATTATGTTTTCATTTTCTATTGGTCTTGAATATGGTAAAGGGCAAAAACAGGTGACAAATTGCCAATTACTGAGTAACTGGGTCAGTCAATTTAGTATGGGAGCTGTGAACGTAGATGAGGATCAGTTTAGATCAAAAACTATTCTAAAGTATAATAACCCTGGGAGGGGGATAAGTTTTCAACACAGTTTATTAAGTTCATTATAGGCAGACATCAGGTAGTAATAAATGGATTAAAAATGAGACCATTAGCAAATTGAGATCACCTACTTCATTAAACACATTAAAAAATTTTGCTGTGGGGAAAGATTACATTATGTGTAATTTAACTTATGTTTCAGACAATAATCTTATTGTCTGAAATATACATTTATGAAATGTATGCATCAAATTCTGAGAATTTCCTCCTGGGGGCCCTCAGTTTGTCTCTACAAGTCAAAATTGAACGCATTTTTGCCAAACATGGCATTAGAAGAGTTATTTCATGACCACATGTTAAAATTATAATTTGAACTCACTAAACCTTAGGTTTATGTTAAGGTTCAGACGGGTGTGAATGCTGACCACATAATTTAAATCTATAGAAAATATCATCAATAACATATTTTTGTCTAAAAAATGTCCATTTGGTACTATAGATTGAGAGCTAAGAAACTGGATTCAAAACAATAATAATCTTAGCGTTCTGTAGACAGGGAATTTTGAGGAAGACATTTTGACTTAAACTCTAAAACCCCAACATTGATATTCTTTTTAAAAGAATACTTCTTCAAGGATTGTAAGTTAAAATGCTACAAACAAATTATTACCACTTCCTTGTTTCCCCTTTGTCTACCTCTTTAATTCTACCACTCAACAAATATATTACACTAAACAAATATATTACAGAGTACTACTGAGTTGAAAGGATTAAGCAACTTGTTCCACTTTTTAAGAAAGTAAAAATATATGTCCACATTTTTAAGGCTAAGAAACTAGCTAGGATGAACTCTCAATTGTTCAATTTCTTTAAATACCACCAACAAATCCAATCCCAAGGAAAAATATTTACATATAGAAAATATCATTATTTTATTCCCCAGTTTATTTTTTCTGTTTTTGTGATGATTTGAGGGGAGTTCAATGATCTGAGTTTCCATATATCCACAAGTTATGGTCATATTTAGGAATCCACAAAGATTACCAATGTGAATGAACTCTTCACTGTGTGGCATTCTCTGAAATTTCTATTGCTTCTGTGAAAATACCTAAAAATTAGCATAAAGACAGAATCAAAAGATATTTTGGGAAATATATTTTTAAATATATGCATAAAATTCACTAATAGATGTATTGTCTTAATAATGTGATAATATAGAAGATGATGAGTTTTATGAAAATTATTTCACAATTACACACACACACACACACACACAAACCTTAGCAATTTCTACAAAAAATATACATACACCTTAGGTTCATGTAATTTATACAGTGGGCATACAATAGTAAGTATCAAAGTCTAAATGAAGTAAGACTCCTTTGTAAATGAATAGCTTTTAAAATCATCTGCTAAAGTGTGGGAATATTTTAGGAGAAAAAGAAAAAGATATTGGGAAAAGTGTATTAAAACAGAGTCACATCTGAAAACATTGGCATACCCCCCAAAATCACAAAAAATGACAAAATATTAACCATCACACCATGTATGATGATTCTTAAATTATTTCCCTAGATGGTGTTACTTGTCTCCATTCAAATGCAGTTAAATTATCTGTCTTGGTAATTAATCAGTGGAAAAGTGTATTGGTTTTCCAGGAAAGCACTATTCAAAGAACTGATGACTTTACATTCTAGCAAATGATATAGACAAAGTATTGATAACCTTAAAAACAATGCAGGTATTGAACAGGACATTTAGCATCTGTGATTTTTAAAATAAAATTGTAAGGGTTTATCAACAAACCATCATTGTTTACATAAAAATAATTGCATCAAATAATATTTCTTTTTGTTTTTAACATGCTAGTAATTATATAACTAAGAAGTAAAATTTTTATTTCTGTTGTTGAATGTCAAGATATTAAAAAATGTATTCCTTCTTTGAAAACTTATTTTACTTGATTTGAAGTCATTTTATTTATCCTAAGTGATTCTATATTTGTTGTAGAATCTAAGTCAAACATAGGAAATATAGTGTTTATTAATTTTGATGAATTATTCTGTTAAATATGTAGAAGGAAAACCTTGCATATGAGCTGAGTAAAAGGATATTGTCTCATGTTAATTATTCTGCATTTACAAAGGCATCTGCTTAATTTTGATCCTAAGTTTACATTTAATATGTATCTTTTTTATTTCTTGCTGAGTCTCTAGAAACATTTACTGAAAGAATACTTTTGATTTGTTTCTGCAGTAACAGAATTTTATCTCTTAAAATGTGGTCAATCACAAGAATAATGTGTCTATTAAATGTTTAATAGAAAATATTTGGCATTATTCCTTTTAGGGATATTTCCCATATATTATCTGTCAGGAAATTTAAACAGAAGTTTTAAGAGTTTATTTTTTTGAAACTTCTATTGGCAAACATGCTGGCAAATTTCATGTAAAATATATTGGTAGCTTTGTAATTTATCTTTAATAGTCAATGACTTTGAAATAATTTTAATTGTAAAGCATCCTTTTAAACACTGGAGGAAACCATAAATCTTATGTATTTAGAGTAATTTTTTTTGACAAGAAGGAGATATTCATTCATTCAATTTTCTTGGAAATTATATGTTACAAACTTTTTTTTATCCTTCTTCTGAAAAATGCTGTGTGTTCCGCTAAGCAAATATTTTTTCAACTAAGTTATGTGTCTGGAAGATAAAGGCCTCATAAGAACATTCTGAAACAAGGCAAAAAAATGCATCATCACTAAGAAGATTTTATGACTTGAAGGAAATATATAGAAAAACTATTTTTCTTAATGCAAGTGTCATATTCATAAAAGAAAATGATTAATCAGAATAAATGTTACATGATATTTATGAAATCTTTATAAATTATATTGAGAATGTATATATCTTCTTTCATTAAATAAGTGGATAAGAAAAGGCACCACAACATTATTTTATTTCATATTATAATTTTAAAGTTTAATTTCTTTTAGTAATTAAAAAAGTATATAGAAGTATAAAGAAAAATAATTATTTTCTTCAAAAGGAAAAATGAATCATGTATTTTGCAAGAATATGGTCCCTAAATAAACTATAAAGATATAGATGCTTGTGCTAATGTTTAGTATATCTTTTAAAATTCTACATCATCTAGTAAATAAATTTTAATTCCATTATTCTTTAGATTGAGTGGTAGCAAGAGGAAAGATGTTCACTTATTACCTTTTGTGATATTTTTGTAAGAAGCACTAAATGAAAATATTAATAGTATAATTTAGAAATGAAGAACTTTGAGATATGTATCTATAGAAAATACCAAATACTAGTAATTATTTTGATTAACTGTCTCAGCTAATTTTTACCATGTTGAATAACCTAAAATCATAAGCTTAAAAAGTCAATTATTTCTTCAACACAATGCTTTGGAAAAAAATTTTTAAATGAGAAAATAAAAATATCATCAAATTCTCATTAAATGCTCAAGATTAACTTAAGGGACCTCTGAAAAATATGCATATAAAGTGATATCATGTATATCCCATACAGTGCTATGCTTGGACTTATGTAGGCAATAGATCATAGCTCTTTTAAACTGACGTAATTACTAACTTAAGAAATAAAAGATCACTCAATTAGAGTGTGTAATTTTCACATATTGTTTTATATATATATATATATATATATATATATCTTTCATTACTTTCTTACACCATATTATTGTATGTGGAGGGGAAGAAAAACAAGGAAAAAATTTGAAAGAATAAGGACAGGAAAGAAAAGCAGAAAGGAAAGTGACTGAAAGCTCACAAAAAGAAAGGCAGTATAAGTTTTCACTATAAGCCAAGGGCTTTACTGATCATTGGTGGCACAAAACAAAAGGAAGAAAAAACAAGAAAACACACAAATACGAATTATCATAAAATTAGTAAATGCAAATATAATTTTCTGTACAAATGTGAAGCAAAATTGGAAAAGAGAATACATAACTTTGTTTAAATAGGTTTCCCTGAGTTGGTGTCATCATATATTTCTTTAAAGAAGGAATAGGAAGTAATTGAGTAAACAATTTTTAAACAGCCAGTTTTGGACAGAGGAGAAAGAGTATATAGCATGTTCAGGAATATATAATAATAATAAGTTTTATGGCAAGAATGTAAAAAATAAGAACTAACGAGTTAGACAGGGGCATACTAGGAAGGGAATTACTTTCAGACTGAAGTGCTTAAATAGTATCTTTTAAATTATATACAGAAATATTTAATAGTTTAAAACTGTGGAATGTGTCATTTTCTTGAACTTGGATTAATATTAACAGAAATGATACTGGAAGAAAGAAGTTCAGTTCTTTTGTAATGGTTATGTTCAGCATAATGAGGACCTGAATTAATTTATAATAATAGGGTTGGGGATTCAAATTGACAGGTCTTGATGATTGATTAGTGGAGGTAGTAATGAGGAAGATAATCTATTTAGGAAGATCACCAAGTCACTGGGTTGGGTGATTATGT
Source organism: Daubentonia madagascariensis (assembly GCA_023783475.1). Taxonomy (NCBI): domain Eukaryota; kingdom Metazoa; phylum Chordata; class Mammalia; order Primates; family Daubentoniidae; genus Daubentonia; species Daubentonia madagascariensis. The sequence goes on from JAKFHU010000316.1 coordinate 1,353,913, forward strand.
AAATGGAGATGCCATGAAACAAGAAAGAAAATACAAGAATTTTAAATAATGAATACAACTTGTATTTGGGTACAGTGCTTTAACACAAATTGTTGTATTTAAATGTTGATCTAAATCTTAAGAAGAATTCAAGGTCAAAGGCAACATTTGAGGGAAATCACCTAGGAAAGGTACACACAAAAAAATGAAGATGATTAAAGACATGATGTTTAGGAAACACAGTCATTTCAGACTAAGAAAAATGAAGAACGTTTAATGGTGGAGATTAAGAAGGAAGGTTTGAAAGATTAGAGGAGAACCCAGAAAAAGTGATCTTTCAGCAATCATGGAAGTAGAATGGAGATTTCACAAAGAAATAAATGATGAACAGTGGAAATTATCACACAAAGATTCAGAAAATACAAAAGAAAAAAAGAGCATTATTGGATGGATATAGCATACAGACAATTATCGGTGATTTCTTCTGTCTAATTTTAGTTAAATTGTCTGATTGCAATGAGGATGGGAGCTAAAAAGCTTTCGAAGAAATAACGGCCAGATAGTCTCAAACTTGTTGAAAACATTAGTATACAGATTCAAAAAGTTCTGCAAAATCCAAGCAGGATAAATGTAAAGAAAACCACATCTAGGTATATTATAGTTCAATTGCTGAAAATCAAAATAGAAAAAAAAATCTTGAACAATGATAAGAAAGATCATTGACTTCTCAGAAAAACAGTAGAGATTTAAAGAAAATGGAACACTATTTTTTTAAATTCTTGAAAAAAGTCATTTTAGAATTTTATGTGTAGTAAATATATCTTTTAAATTGCCAGGCAAAAAAAACCCCACATGTTAACATAACGGAAAGCTGAATGAATTCCTAGCCATTAGACCTATACACTATCTGAAATACTAAAGACAGGTCTTCAGTACGAAGGGGAATGACATGAAATAAAACCTCAGTTCTACAATAAAAAATGAACATCATCCAAAACAGTAATTATTGGAGCATTTATAAAAATAATATTTATCCCTGTTCTCAAATTCATTACAACACAAATGACTATTTAAGATAAAAATAATTTAGACAAATAGAAATGGATGGGAATTTTATAAATCTGATAAAAAGTATCAGAAACTCCTACAGCTATCCTAACACATAATTGTGAAATAGTAAATGCTTTTACTCTAAGATTGGGAAAAAGGCTTGGTTGCTCATTCTCATGCCCTATGTTAAACATTAGATAAACTATATTAAACATGGAGGTAGATTGTGTAATGGAGCAAGTAAAGACAGAAGGATCAAAAAAGAATAAGTAATTCTTTAATTACTTATTATACAATGAGAGTTGATTTCTGTGTATGGTATAAGATAGAGGTCCGATTTTATTATTTTGCATGTGAATATTCAGTTATTCCAAAATCATTTGTTGAACAAATTACCCTTACCCCATTATGCATTCTTGGCACCCTTCTTGAAGATCACTTGACTGTATATGTATGTGTGGGTTTATTTTTTGTCTCTCTATTCTGTTTCATTGGTCTTTGTGTCTTTCTTTATGCTAGCTCAATACTGTGTGAATTATGGTAGCTTTGTAATATATTTTGAAATTATAAAACTCCTTGAAAAAAAAATAGGGGAAAAGACTCTTGACATTGGTTTTGGCAGTGATTTATTGGATGTGACACCAAAAGCACAGGCAACAAAACCAAAAATAGATAAATGGGATTACATGAAACTGAAAATCTTATTCACAGTAAAGAAAACAACCAACATAGTGACGAGACATCCTACAGAATGGGAGAAAATAGTTGCAAACCCTCTATCTGACAAGGCGTTAGTATCCAAATAGTATATGGACCTCCTACAACTCAATAGCAAGAAAACAAATGACCTAATTGAAAAATTGGGCAAAGGACTTGAATAAACATTTTTCCAAAGAAGACATATAAATGGCCATCACATATATAAAAGGGTGCTCAACATCACCGTTAATCAGGGAAATACAGACAAAAACTGCAATAAAATATCACCTCACACCTGTTAGGATAGCTATCATTAAAAAGAAGAAAAGATAAGTGTTGGTGAGAATGTGGAGAAATGGGAACTGTTATACACAGTTGAGTGGAAATGTCAAACGGTGCCGCCGTTATGAAACGCACTATGAAGTTTCCTCCAAAAATTAAAACTAGAGCTACCACGATTCAGCAATCCCTCTCCTAGGCACGTATTAAAAAGAACTGAAATCAGGATCTGATCTTACACTCATTGCAGCATTATTCACAATAGCTAAGATATGGAAACAATGTAAATCAACAGATACATGAATAAAGAAAATGTGCTATATAAATACAATAAAATATTATTCAACCTCACAAATGAAGGGAATCCTACCATTTGCAACAACATTGATTAATTTAGAGGAAATTATGTTAAGTGAAATAAGCCAGTCATGGAAAGACAGACACTGCCTGATTCCACTTATATGAGGTAACTAAAATTATCAAACTTATAAAAGCAGATGATAGAATGCTGGTTGCCAGGAGCTGCTGGGAAGGGGAAATGGAGAATTGCTGCTCAACGGGTATAAAGTTTCAGTTGTACAAGTTGGATAAGTTCTGGAGATTTGCTCTATAAAAATACACCTCTAGTTAACAATACAGTATAATGCACTTTAAAATATGTTAAGAGGACTGATCTTATGTTAAATATTCTTACCACTAAAATGATAACAAAAAAAAACAAAGAAATACACATGCACACACACACAAAAACACAAGAAAATGTTTGGAGGTTTTAGATATGTTTAGAATTTTGACTGTGGTGATGATACCATGGGTGTGTGCAAATGCCCAAATTCATTGAAATGTATACATTAAATACATGCAATTTTTGTGTATCAACTATACTTCAATAAATCTGAAAAAACAAAAAGAAAAGAATAAGCAATGTTGTTGCTACTAGCACATGTTATACACGTTTATGTACAAAATCTTAAGTAATTTAGCATAAAAATATTAAAAGAATAAGTGAACCTGGCTTTCTTACAGTATGTAGGGATAATATACAAAATTCAATAGGCATTATAGACTAGTAGCAAAGAAATGAAAGATTTAAAAATTGTGTCATTCACTATGGCATCAAAAATAAAATGCTTAGAAACAAATTTAAGAAATTATATTTAACATTGTTACACTATAAACCTTAAATATTGCTAAGAGAAATTGAAGAGAACCTATATAAATGAAGAAACATACCATGTAAATATATTTAAAAACCTCATTTTGTTTAGTTTTTAATTCTCCTAATATTGATTTATGGATTCAATGCAATGCAATCAAAATCCTAAAGAGCTTTTGTATATAAATTGAAAAGGACCATAGGACCAAGAATAGACAAAGTAATCTTAAAGAATTATTTTAAAAATGTAACTACCTAATAATAACACTTTTATGTTAAACTTCAGTAATTGAGACAGTGCAATATTGTCATGAAAATAGACAAATAGACAATGAAAAAGAATAGAGAGTCCAAAAGTAGACTCACATATACATGGTATGTTATGAAGAATAATGGTCCCCAAAGATGTCCACATCCTAATCCCCTAAACCTGTGAAAATGTCATCTACATGGAAAAGGGGAATTTAGGCTGCAGATTGAATTAAAATTACTAATCAGTTGACCTTAAAATAGGGAGATTATTATGAATCATTCAGCTGCATCCAATGAAATCACAGTGGTTCTTAAAAGAAAAAATGAAACAGAAGAGAGTTGGAGGGAAATATGACCGGGGAAGACAGGAGGGATGCCCTGCTCTTGCTGGCTTTGAAGGTGGAGAAAAGTGGTCATGAGGCAATGAATATGTGAGTGGCCTCTAAAAGCTGGAAAAGGCAGGAAATAGTTTCTCCTCTACAACCTCCAGAAGAGATCACAACTCTGCCAACATTTGATTTTGCCTGGGAAGACTCATGTTGGATCCTACTTACAGAATTCTAAGATAATCAGTTTGTGTTGTTTACAGACATTAGTTTATGGTAATTTGTTATAGCATCAATAGAAAACTAATACAAATATTTAATTAATTTTCAAGTTAATTTTATGAGGAAAAGAAAGTTTTTTCAAGAAATAATGGTCTTTGAACAGCTAGATAAACATAGAGAAAAAAATCATGAACTCAAATTCATATTTCACAAAAAATTAAATGAGCATGGCAATTCCATTATAAAAGTTATAAAGCCAAAACATTCAAGCTGTATTGACTTTTCTCTTGCTCTTTCTCAGCACATCTATTCTAAAATCTAAAACTGTAAAGTTTCTAGAATGAAGCATAGGAAAATATTTTTGCAACCATCAGGTAAGCAAAATGTCTTAGAGAAGACGTAGTATGCATGAGCCCTAAAAACAAATAACAAATTGTGTTTCTTTAAAATGAAAACTTCTTACTATAAAAAGAAACATTTAAATTAATTAAAATCGATCATGGAGACTGGCAAAAAACAAAACAAAACATTTTAATACAAGTGACAAAAAACCATCTGACAGAGCTCTGATATAGAAATAACAAAAGACAAACAGCCCAATAAAAAATAAGCCAGAGGCTTAAACAGACATTTAACAAAATAATATTCACAGATGACCAAAAACACACACAAGATGATCAGCACAATTAGTCATCAGGAAATGAATATTAAAACCACAATGAAATGTCATTTAACATCCTTCAGTATGGCTACATTAAACCAATATTGGTGAGGATGTGGGACAACTCAAAATCTCAGACATTGCTGATGGGCATGTAAAATGATACATTCTTTAAACACTGTTTTTCTGTTTCTTATGAAGTCCAATACACACACACACACACACACACACACATATTGATGCTATAACAAATTACCACAAGCTTAATGTCTGTAAACAACACAAATTGATTATCTTAGAATTCTGTAAGTAGAATACAACACTGGTCTTCCCAGGCAAAATCAAATGTTGGCGGGGTTGTGATCTCTTCTGGAGGGTGTAGAGGATAAACTATTAATAGATCTTTGTCCAAGAGAAATAAAAATGCATTTCCACACAAAGACTTGTACATGAATGTTCATAGTAACTTTATTCATTATACACTCAAACTGTAAGCAATCCAAATACCTATCAACATGAAAATGGATACATAAAACATCCTATATTCATAGACTATTAGCAGTGAAAAAGAAGGAATTATTAATTTATAAAGTAACACAAATAAATATCAAAAACTTTATGTTAAGTAAAAGAAGTCAAACAAAATTGTACGTCCTATTTTATTCCATTTATATTAAGTTCAAGACTAGGTAAAATTAATCCACAAAAATAAAACACAGAGACCAAGTGTGGTGGCTCATGCCTGTAATCCTAGCACTTTGAGAGGCCTCAAAGGGAGGATTACTTGAGGCCAGAAGTTCAAGATCAGCCTGAGTAATATAGTGAAACCTCATCTCTACAAAACATTTTTAAAAATTTTTAAAAATTTTAAAAAATTTTAAAAACTGGTGGCATGTACCTGTAGTACCAGCTATTCTGGAGGCTGAGGAAGAAGGATCTCTTGAGCTTGGGAGTTTGAGTTTGCAGTGAGCTATGATGATGCCACTACACTTTAGCCTGGTCAACAGAGCAAGACACTGTCTCAGAAAAAAAAAATAAAAAGAAAGAAAATGGAAGTGCTAGTGTAATCCTACCACTCGGAGAGGCCGAGACGGGTGGATCGCTTGAGGTTAGGAGTTCGAGACCAGCCTGAGCAAGAGCAAGATCCCGTCTCTTCCAAAAATAGAAAAAGTTAGCCAGATGTGGTGGCGCACACCTACAGTCCCAGCTACTTGGGAGGTGAGGCAAGAGGAGCCCAGGAGTTTGAGGTTGCAGTGAACTGTGATGATGCCACTGCACTCTACCCAGGGCAACAGAGTAAGACTCTATCTCAAAAAAAAAAAGAAAAAGAAAAAGAAAATAGGACACAGAACACAGAAAAGTGTGTGCCTATGGGGAATGGGGATTGTGTGGAAAAGGCCATCACAGAATATTCTGGGGTACTATACTCTATATTTTGTATGGGGTAGTAGTGATTTGAGTGTATACATTTTTCAAAAATCATGACTTGTATAAGGTCTGTGTAGTTTATATATGCAAATTTCATGCAATTAAAAATAATTCTGCTCTTTAAGGAATATATTGATGGAGAGAGAGTGGAAGTGGCTACAGAAGTTATAAGGCTATGGCAGTGATTCAGACAATAGATGATGATTAGCTGCCAAATCAGGGTGATAGCTCCATAGATGGCAGTGACATTCTTTGGCCTTTGGTTAGATTTTTAAGGTAAAACCAACAGTATTACCTGAGAAATTCATTATAGGAAGTGGTGAAAAGTCATTATTACTCAAATGTGTTTGCCTTAGTGACAAGGAAAATGAAGTTGCCATGAACTGAAATGGGAAAGATCATAGAAAAGACAAATTTGTGCAAAAGAACAAATCAGTTCAATTTTAAAAATTTGTTCAGTTGGGATATCCACTAGACACTTAAATGGAAATGTCAAGTAGATAATTGGATTTATGAATCAGATGTTCAGGACAGAGGGCTAAGATGGGGACGTACATTTGGAGACTAGTACATAGCTAGTACCCAACACCAAAAGACTGGTTGTAGGATGGTAAATAGAAAAGAAGACAAGACCTGAGTCCTGGGGCTTTCCATTCTTTAGAAGTAAGAAATATCAGGAGAAACTAGTAAGAAATAACAAAAGTGAGCCAATAGTAATATAGGTATAGGAAGGAAAACAATAAAGTGTTCTGGATGCCAATTACACACAAGCCAGCAGGAGAAGTGATCGATTGTGTTGAAAGGTAATGGTGATGTCAAATAAGATGGAGGATAATAATTTACATGGGTTTTAACAATATGTTAAAAATTTTTTATCCTTGAACAGTTTCAAAGGCAAATAAAAATCTATTATACTGCTCTTAAGAAGTAATGGAGAAAAGAAATTTGATACCATAAATATGGGCAGCTTATTCAAGAATTTTCCTCTGTATGAGAGAGCAATGGACAGTTAGAAGAAGGGGAGGGATAGGTGTTAGGTCAATGAAAATACTGATAATGAAAGACATAGTTTTCTTGTGCTGTATGTGGAGTAATTCATTAGAGGTAGAACAAATAATAATGTAAGAGAAAAAAGGATGTTGAAGTGTTGTCCTCAGATATATAAAAGGATGTGGGATCTAGTGCATGTGTATTAGGAGTCAGGTAATCAAAACGCATGGTGCTACTGCTGATAAGAGAGTACATATGAGGATGGGAATCTTCAAATGTTCCTTTGTCCTAATTTTTATGTTCTCATTGAACTAAGAAGCAAAATTATCAGAGTAAAAATAGGCAAGGATGTGCTAGAACTTGGGGAGCAAAGAGGTAAAATAGAGTATTCTGGTAGCCTGAGATAAGGAATGGCCTATGTATATATAGGATTAGAATATGCTCACTGGGCAACATTAAGGGCTCACTTAAAGTTTGTTGTCAGAAATTACAAGTGAAGCCTATCATAATCATTGACATTTATGGGCACAGAAATAAATATGGAAAATAAATAGATACAAGATGGTGGTTTTTCAAAGAGCATAAAAATAAATAAAGGTGCCATCTGGCTTAGGGTAGAAGCACAAAAGTAATTAGAAAGACTAGTCATTTATTCATTTATTTAACAATTATTTATCAGTTGCCTTTATGTGCCAAACACTATCCTAGGCACTTGAGATACATAGGGCAAAAATAGACACCTAACATTACTGGAGATAAAAAGTAATGAAAAGGTCATAGGATCAATGGATTGGAGGTCTTGATGGATTTGGTGATTGTTAAATTTGGAAATACTAGAAAGAATGAGTCTGGAAATTAGGAAGAGGTAGTCATAAAATAGTATGCATAAAATTGGATTTATGCAAATATTGTTTTTGCTGGTCATGCCAAGGTCATGCAAGTCTTCAGTGTATGACCTGGGGAACTGGTGGTTGAGATAGGGTTGATGCTATCATTGGAGGAGAGAGTTTGATGGAATGGAAAGGCCTGCGGGTTACAAAGACTTTTTTTTTCTCTTTTTAAATGTGTAAATTGGTATAGCTATGCCAGAAATGGAATGGATTGCTAGGGGTTGGGGAGTAAACAGAGTTTTTCAGATGGCAATCAAGATTGTATGTAAATGAGTATCAAAGCTGAGGATTTTAAAGGGCAGCAAGAAAGAATGTCTTAAACCAACAATGAGAAGCCAGCAGGGAGAAGAAACATTTGAACAACAACATTTGTAGTGCTTTAAGAGGAGACATATCAGTGCTATATAAACATGCAGCAGAGATATTTATGGTGTGAGGTATAGGGTGGACATGTAAGACTCCCTGGAATAACTGATGCCTGAGCTGACACCCACAGCATAATTCTGATCTAGAGAAATCAAGAGAAAGCAAAATACAGCAATAGATATAGGGAGAAGCAAACAAAAAGGTCTTGAAGACAAAAAAAGAAATGCAGGAAAGTCAATGCACACAGATGAATCTGCAAGGTTGATGGAGTTTAGATCACAAAGGTATTTTTGAGATTTTATACTAAAAGTAACAAAAAATTTGGTGAGTTCTAAGTAGGAAAGGGATGTGATAAGATTTGCATTTCATGATAAATTACTCTGAATGCAGAGAGGAGCCTGAATTAGAAGAGCAGGTTAAAAGCAAACACTCTTAGGAGACTGTTGACTGATAGTTGAATACAATCAGGTAGAGGGTATCGAGGTGAATAGCATAAATGGATAATTGACAAGGGACTTAGGATCATTGACTAGATATTGTTGAAATTATGCACCACAGAGAAGAAAGTAAAGGAATGACTGGGAGGGAGAAAAAAGTAGAAAGATCATGTGATGGATATTTTAATGATGTCAAAGGTTAGGGATGATGAAAGCGCTTGAGTGATTAAGGTGGAAGATAGCAGATCATTTGATTTCTTGATCTCAGATATAGAATGTTTTTGGGTGATAGCAAAGTACATGGAGACAGGTGTTGAACAGAATGCACTGGAAAAAAAATGGAGATATAGAGGTTATAAAGCAGAGATTTCACATCACTGAGCATATTGTGAGAACTTTCTTGATATGCAATGGAAGACTCTGAGCCAAGTGGCAAATATTCAATGAAAGAAGCAGGCTGGTTAGACAGTTCAAAATCAACAGGACCGCAAACAAGTACAACCTCTATGGAAAGTAGTATGGAGATACCTCAAAGAGCTAAAAGTAGGCCCACCATTTGACCCAGCAATCCCACTACTAGTTATTTATCCAAAGGAAAAAAAGACACTTTATAAAAAAGACACTTGCACACGAATGTTTATAGCAGCACGATTCACAATTGCAAAGATCTGGAAACAACCCAAGTGCCCATCAATACATGAGTGGATTAATAAACTGTGGTATATGTATACCATGGACTATTATTGAGCCATAAAAAAAATGGTGATCAACCTGAATGGGACTGGAGACCATTCTTCTAAGTCAAGTATCACAAGAATGGAAAAACAAACACCACATGTACTCAATACCAAATTGAAACTAATTGATCAACACTTATGTGAACTTATGGAAGTAAAGCTCAATGGAAATCAAGTAGGTTGGAGGGGAGAGGAGGGGATGGGTAACTTCACACCTAACGGGTACAATGCACACTCTCTGGGTGATGGGCACACTTATAACTTTGACTCAAACTGTACAAAAGCAAATTATATAACCAAAACATGTGTGCCCCTGTGATATCCTGAAATTAAAAAAAAGACTTTTATCAAAAAAACCCCAACAAAACCAAAATCAACAGGAACTAGCAGAAATAGAAGGTACATATCAGAGAATATCTAAAAACACAAGGGAATTTTTGTATGTATATTTTGTATGTATATTTTCATATATAGGACTACTAATGTCATTGAGGAGTAAAGAGGTACAATCCTAACTCTTCACACTTGAGGATGATGAGTGATGGAGAAAAAACAGATCATAAAAAGTGATAGTTTTCAATATGGTTCAAAGTGTAAAAGCAAGGTTTAGTGAAAGGTTTAAGACTGTGCGGGAGAATCTTTTCTAGTGTGGGCTGGGCACACACTAGTGTGGTTCTCACAAAAAAGGTTCAGGAGAAAAAGAAGAGTCCTTCTGCCATCGATCAGGAGATGACCAGAGAATACACCACTGACATTCACAAACACATCCATGGAGTAGGCTTCAAGAAACATGCTCCTTGAGTACTCAAAAAGATACAGAAATTTACCATGAAAGAGATGTAATGTCAGATGTACAGCTGACACCAGGCTCAACAAAACTGTCTGAACTAAAGGGATAAGGAATGTCTCATACCTCATACCATATCCATTTGATTGTCCAGAAAATATAATAAAGATAATTCACCAAATTCTATACATTGGTTGCCTGTGTACCTTGTCACCTCTTTCAAAAATATACAGATAGTCAATGTGGATGAGGTCTAACTGCTGATTACCAAAGTTATAAAACCATATACACATAAACACACACACACACACCAATAAGTGAGTGTAGGGTAGAGTGTTAACCATATGAATGAAGTATTAGAAGACGACACAGTGGGGAAGTCTGGAAAGGGAGGAGAGCACCTGAAGACAGGATTTGGAAGGAATTTGAATAAATGAAATATGGAAATAACTTTAGGTGAAGAACGATGACCAAAGAATTCTACATACTGAGTGGTGAAAAGGAAAATTAGGAAATATGGTATATATTTTGCTCTCAGAAGTTTGTAAGGAATTATTTCTAGCAGGATATATTTTAAATTATTTAGTTAAGTTACTTTAACATATACTTCTGAGATATGTAGAGTGCAGATGTTCAATTAATATTGTTTATGATCCTGAAATTTTCTTATTAGAATTTCTTTTTGGTCATATATTCAGTATAACTCAAGGAGTTTTTATTCATGTTTGCTGAATCCGTTATATTTAATGAAAACCTACTTGCTATTTTAATGTGTAAGTGTAGCAATACCTCCTTATAACTTCTGTTAAAGGTTAGATCTGAACTAAACTGGTTATAGATTTTTTTCTTTTAAAGAAAGAAGAGCAAGATAAATGCTTCTTATAAATCTATGTGAAGGAGTTTTGCAAATGCTCTCATTTATTAATCTTGCTCTAGTGATGAAATAGTTTAGTGTTTTTATAAATTACAATGAACATGCCGTTTTTTAGTTCATGCTTTAAATTTTGACTGTATTTTGCTAGTGAATATGTCTTTATTGAGGCACTGGTACATATGTAACAATGAACTAAGGGCTTTTGGAGACTAATAACAACATACACCCTCTAAAAGCTAAAAGCTTTATTGGAGATGCATGGTCTATACAATGAATTGGTTAAAAAACAACATGAATTATGAAGTGTTACTCATGCACTACAGATTATACGTCATTTAAACAAAAAACAAAACAGTATGCTATGATTTGAATGTTTGTCCCCTCCAAAACTCATGTCAAAACTTAATCCCTACTGTAACAGTGTTGAAAGGTGGGTCATGTGGGGTCTTCCCCATGAGTAAATAAACCCACTTGTGGATTGATGGATCAATGGGTTAATGAATTCATGGGGTATCACGGGAATGGCATTAATGGTTTTATAAGAGGAAAGAGCTCATTCTCTCAGCCCCCTCGCCATGGCCATGTGATGTCCTATGCTGAGGGACTCCACACCAGCAAGAAAGTTCTCACCAGATTAGCCTCTCCTCCTTGAACTCTCAGCCTCCATAACTGTAAGACATAAATTTCATTCCTTATAAATTACCCAATTTCAGGTATTCTGTTGTAAGCAACAGAAAACAGACTCAGACACAGTGAAAACAGAATCATATAACCAAGTAAGATATTTTGGGAAGGACAAACTGGGAATGATTTTTGTTATTATTATTCACAGTTCTTTTGAGAATCAGTACCTCTTATACATTTGGAATGTCTGTTGTGTTCGAAATGAGTTGCAATAGAATTCTTTAGCTATTACCACAACCTAGTGAGGAAATTAGGTGAATAAACTTTTTTAAGAGTGCTAGTAAAAAGACTTGCACTTAAATGTAAGCTTTATTTTTATCAGCTTTTTTACTTTTGACAGTTTCATTTTGTGTGGAAATAGGAATAATAACTAGTATAAATATGAGGATTAAATAATATTCACTGTTATTATATGTATGTTAACTAATCCATTCATGAGAATATAAAGATGTGATTCTCATCTCCAGAGTCTGATAGATAGCAATACTTTCCATTGTTATTTGGGTTCCATGTGTTTGCACTTTTTATTGCTGTGGGGAGGAAACTGCCTACCTGCTTAGAAAACTCAACGGTGGGAACTATTCTACTGAAAAATCTGAGAACTGCTACCTTTTTATTAGGTTTTATTCATGAACACCTGTTTTAAGTCTATGTTACCTGCACTGTTGCTGCTAAAAATATGGAACACCATATGTGAAATATATGAGAAAGAATAAAACACTAGTGAACAAATGGGAACACTAAAATTGTGGTATTATTTCTGCAGTTTCTTCCGAGTTGCTAAGCTTAGGAGAGAAAAGAATGATATTCAATTTTGACTATATACACCAAAGTATGATGTGTCCCCAGATTGTAGTGTTAATAAATGTAGGGACAATAAAAATAATTATACATACATCTGAGTTAAGCTTACACTAGAAAAAAAGTCAGACAGCAATAAAGTCCATTTCTTAAATAAGTTTGGTATTTTTTTAACGAAAAAAAATTTTGTTTAAATTATTGCTTTACTTTTAGTTTCGATGTATAACTTCTAGTAAGACCAAGAGGGGTGGGGGGTTACCAAAAAGGGAAGATTTCCTCATATTCTGAACCAAAATCCAAATTTTGATGTCTTTATAAAATATTTTCTCACTTCATTCTAAAGTTCATTTAACGACTTGCACCTGGTCTGCTACTCAGGGTTCAGTAAGCCCAAGGAACAGATGGGCTAATTGTAAATCAGCCAGTGGCAGCCCCAAGTTTGCACAAAAATTTGCTTTGCAGTGGCCATTATGCACTATATACCTTCACTCGATGATAGACCTTTAAGAACGTATTTTCTCATCCCAAGGCTCATGCCTTTCCCTGCAGTCTGATTCTTATCCCAGGGCTGTACAATAGAGGGACAGTGTAATAGATGGGGGAAGTGTCTCTCTTGTGTGGTCTATAATGATCTCAGACACTACATGGTCTTACCATATTTGGATGGATGCTAGAGAACTTCTTTTTAAATTTCAGAATATTATGTGGGTACAAACACTTTGGTTATATATATTGCCTATGCACTGTCCAAGTCAGAGCTACAATCGTGAACATCCCCCAGACAGTGCACCCCGCACCCATTAGGTGTGAGTTTTTCTATCCCCTCCACACCCCTCGCACCTGCCTGACCTCTGGTGAATATTATTTCCATGTGTGCATATAAGTATTGATCAGTGAGAACCAATTTGATAGTGAGTACCAGTGGTACTTGTTTTTCTATTCTTGTGATACTTTGCTGCAAACAATGGGCTCTAGGGCCATCCAGGATAATACTAGAGGTATTCATTCATCGTTGTTTTTTATGTCTGAGTAGTACTCCATGGTATACATATACCACATTTTATTAATCCACTCATGTTTTGATGGGCAATTGGGTTGTTTCTACATCTTTGCAATTATGAATTATGCTTCTGTAAACATTCGAGCACAGATGTCTTTATTATAAAATGTCTTCTTTTCCTTTGGGTAAATACCCAGTAGTGGGATTGCTGGATCAAATAGTAGTTCTACTTTTAGTTCTTCCAGGTATCTCCACAGAGGTTGTACTAACTTGCAGCCCCACAAGCAGTATGTGAGTGTTCCTATCTCTCTGCATCCATGCCAACATTTGTTGTTTTGGGACTTTTTGATATAAGCTAATCTCACTGGAGTTAAGTGATATCTCATGGTGGTTTTGATTTGTATTTCCCTGATGATTAGAGAAGTTGAGCAATTTTTGTATGTTTGTTGGCCTTTATTCTGTCTTCTTTTGAAAAGTTTCTGTTCATGTCCTTTGCCCACTTTTTAATGGGGTTGTTTGATTTTTTCTTATTGATTTTCCTAAGTTCTGTACAGATTCTGGTTATCAGCCCTTTATCAGATGTGTAGCATGCAAATATTTTCTCCCATTCTGTTGGTTGTCTATTCACTCTAGTGATAGTTTCCTTGGCTGTGCAGAAGCTTTTTAATTTGATCAGGTCCCATTTATTTATTTATTACAGAGGATATAAACAGATGGAAAACCATATCATGCTCTTGGCTCAGTAGAATCAACATTGTTAAAATGTCTATACTACCTAAAGTGATTTACAGAATCAATGCAGTCCATATCAAAATACCAACATCATTTTTTGCAGAACTGGAAAAAATAATTCTACACTTTGTGTGGAACCAAAGAAGACCCTGTCTAGCCAAAGCTATCTTAAGCAAAAAGAACAAATTGGGAGGCATCAATCTACCAGACTTCAAACTATACTACAAGGCTATAGTAAAAACAGCATGGTAATGGCACAAGAACAGAGACATAGACCAATGGAACAGGACTGAGAACCCAGAAATAAAACCATCCTCATACTGTCATCTGATCTCTGACAAAGCAGACAAAACATAGACTGGGGAAAAGATTCCCTATTCAGTAAATGGTGCTGGGAAAACTGGATAGCCACATGTAGAAGACTGAAACTAGTTGCACACCTCTCACCTCTAACAAAAATCAACTCACGATGGATAACAGACTTAAACCTAAGACGTGAAACCATAAGAATTCTAGAAGAAAACATTGGAATAACTCTTACGGACATTGGCCTAGGTAAAGAATTTATGAAGAAGACCCACAAAGCAATCAGAGCAGCAACAAAAATAAATAAATGGGACTAGAGGTCTTACTCTTCCAGCAACACATTAGCTGGGTTTACATTGAAAAGGTAATCAAAAACCCTGCACAAAAGTGTTTGACTCTATCATCTCCAGAAATAAAGGAACAAGCTCTAAGGGTTCTCCTATGTAAGTCCTATTTCCATTGTGTAAACTTGTGCAATAATCTTATGACATATTTGAACTTAGCAATTGTTCTTTCAATTGGTGTCATTACATTCATTCAGCATTTATAACTTTGACTCAAACTTTACAAAAGTAATTCATGTAACCAAAACATTTCTACCCCTGCAATGTTCTGAAATATTTTTTAAAAAAGAAATTCTTTACTTAATAGCCAGTCACCTTCAGAGAATAACCTTTCCTGATTTTACATTTTTAATACATTATTAATATCTGTTCTTAAGATTTTTATGAGAGCCATCTTGTGTTTTTTATTTAATTTAAATTTTAGATGCAAGTAGGACAATCTAAGTTGCATGTCAATCCCTAATTTAAAACTGCATCTGAAATACTCCTCTTTGTATTTTTTCTTTGTTCCTTCACTCTATCATAATCAGAAATATCTTCCTTTCTTAATAAAAGACTATAGTTTGTGTATTAGGTAAGATTCGAAGTTATTTCACAGTATTATATCTATTTCAAGCCACAATGTATTATATAATTTTGTTTACATTTGTGAAATTATATGATTGCTATATTTTTATATGTGATTAAAATATTATTTAATTTTTTCTACTTTGTGTTTCAAATGTCAGAAGTCAAGCCTATAATAATCACTTTTGATAGAACAAAATGCAATTGTGTGTACAAAAAATACAATATTTAAATATGGAATTCATATTTTGTCTATTTGCATCCTTTTTATGTTCTGACAAAGTATATAATTTAATTAAATTTTATTTTTATATAAAGAACCGGTAAATAAAATAAGTATAAAACTTATAAAAATAAATAGAAGTGTATGGGTTCTGGACCCCAGTGACTGAGATATTATTTTGTCTCAGCCTTTACACCCTCTGAAGTTTAGAGTAGATTATTTTTAAGAGAAAAACAATTATTCATGGTTGGGCTCAGAACATTGATGGCATTCCTTGGTTACAGTGTTCTAAAAAGAGATATAATTGCCTGGAAGAAAAATAAATTCATGCCTTAAGACCTGTCTTTTTTGTGGTCAATATTTTTTTTTTGTGCCAATATTATTATAGCGTAGGAATAGGTTGACAAAATGTATCCATATAATTTCAGTGTAGTAACTCAATTTCAATATAAGAAATTAACTTGTTAAAAATAAATTTGAAGATACCATCTTATCTCAATAATTAACAATATATTTGATAGAGCTAACTCAGAGAAAATTTGCAAAATTTGTGAAATTTAGCTTAGGGGCTTTCCGTAACCTTCATTACTCTCCATACATCATCCAGCTGTCCACTCACATGTTTTGGCTCTTCCTTCAAGGCCCTATTTTCCCAATATTTACATCCATGTTCTATTTCCCTTGAAGATTTTTCAGGGATGTTGTTATCTGTTTGACCACACTTTGCCTTGATGTACACTGTGGAAGGGTGGGTGCCAGGAGTCCCCTGAAAATACTTTCAAGGTATACTTCAATTCAAAGCTATTTTTACAGTACTAAGATTTTTGGTGGAGTTTTTCAAAGGATACATGATGTGATATCATTACAGTAGTTTGATATTAGCGCTCATATGGCAATCCAATTGTCTTCTTTAATACAGACATTAAAAAGATTTTTAAAAATTTAATGCAATGACACTGTTCTCACAATTATTTTTGTCTTGGAAAATATATTAATATTTTTTTTTCATTAAAAATATGGTACTTATGTTAATATGTAAGGGTTTGTTATTGCTGTTTTTAAATTAATTAGTATGTAAATATTTATAAATTTATAGTTTGAATTTTATGTGTTAAATACAAATAGCTATATCCTACATAAGCAAAATCTTGTTGGGATTCTTAATAAGGTTTGAGAGTCTAAAGAGCTCCCAAGACCAAAAATTTAAGAATCACTGTTCTATAGTATGAAATACTGAATGGTGACACGTAGGGTATTAAGTGAACATTTCAACTAATAAACTTGTATTTTATAGTGGCTTCCTGTAATATTAATGTTTTATTCCTAAGCAATAAATTTAAGAATGATTAAGTAAATTGTGGCAAGCTATTAAGCAGTTTTTATAGTGGAGGTGGGGGAGGAGGATGATAAGGGCAAACAATTCCTGTTCTATAGAAGAACCGACCTACTTGTTGCAGAGCTGGCAGACATGGAGTTGTCTCAGATTCTGAATGCAGCTTACCGACTCTACCATGATATTGGACTTTGCACTTTAAAAGTGGAGCAGGAAGCAGATGGAACCCCATGTGTTTAAAATCATTTTCAGAATTTGTGCGTGTTTTTTTCTATTCTGAAAGGATCACTATAATTATATGTGCTATTTTAGTTAGTTCTATAGAGGAAAAAAATCCAAGTATGTCAAAAAAGCTTGATATAATTTTATTTAGTTAGTTATTAAAATGAAACATTCTTGAGATACCTGAATACTTGAATTTTATTAAGCAATTAAAATTTTTATGTCTAAACCTTTTTTCTGTTGAACTAAAGATATGTATCAGGCAAAGTGTAAAAACATCAATATGCAGCTCAATAATGTAGAGTCTTTGTTGAAAATCATACTGATTATTTCTTGAAAGCTTAATGAAAATGGCCTTTGAACTGCCCAGATGGAAAAAATCTAAACAAAACATAAACAGAAAAAAAGAATGTTAGATGGAAATACTAAGATGTTATATGTTGAATGGTCTGTTTAGAAAAATAGTGCAAATCTTGAAATTTTTATTTTAAATATGGCTAGCTTATTTTCTGCTCAATATTTTTATTTATTTTGGTGTATTTGGCAAATATTGCACATAAACTGTCAAAGTATTTTGTTTGGTACATTTGATTCAAATCTTTAAAATAAAAGAAAGTAAGATAGCTTAAAAACTTATATATATATATTTCCCCATTAAAAATTTTGAGAAAAATAAAAATGAAATATTCTCAATTCTTTAAAGGAGAAAATATAATATTCTGGCTATTTTCCCAAATATTTGTGAAGATAAAGAGTGGAATTTCATAGGGGTTCAGCTAAAAAATATTTTTGTGATATAAGCTGGGGAAATATTGCATACTTATTCCCCCTTGAAAATTGACAATACATACTAGCTTTTTATTTTTGCTTTTTTATTTAAAAAAATTTAGGGGGTACAAGAGTTTTTTGTTACATGGATGAATTATATCATGCTGAAGTCAAAGCTTTCAGTGTACCCATCTTCAGAATAGTGTACATTGTACCTGATAGGTAGATTTTTATCCCTCCCTCTTCTTAGTTTTCAGTGTCCATTACACCACTTTATGCCCATATATATCCTTCATTTAGCTCCCACTTATAAGTGAGTACCTGTGGCATTTGTTTTTCAGTTCCTGAGATACTTCACTTAATGGTCTCCAGTTCCATCCATGTTGCTGCAGAAGACATTATTTCATTCCTTTTTATGGCTGAGTAGTACTCCATGCTATATACATAGCACATTTTCTTTATCCACTTAAAAGTTGATGGGCACTTAGGTTGGTTCCATATATTTGAAATTGTGAATTGTACTGTGATAAACATCCAGGCGCAGGTGTCTTTTTTATAAAATGACTTCTTTTCTTTTGGGTAGATACCCAGTAGTGGGGTTACATAAAAAGTTAGATCTACTTTTAGTTCTTGAGGAATCTCCATACTGCTTTCCAAAGTAGTTGTACTAGTTTACATTCCCACCAACAGTGTATAAGTGTTCTCTTTTCACTGCATCTGTGCCAACATCCATGTTATTTGACTTTTTAATAATGGTGATTCTGACGGGGTAAGGTGGTATCTCATTGTGGTTTTAATTTGTATTTCCCTGATACTTAGTGATGTGGAGCATTTTTTGAGATTTTTTTGGCCATCTGTCTATCTTCTTTAGAGAAAAATCTGTTCATCTATTTTTCCCACTTTTGGATAAGGTTAGTTGTTTTTTTTTTCTTGCTGATTTCTTTGAGTTCTTTGTAGCTTCTGCATATTATCCCTTTATTTGATGTGTAGTTTACAAATATTTTCTCCCACTCTGTAGGTTGTCTATTTATTGTGCTGATTATTTACTTTCCTTGCAGAAACTTTTTAGTTTAGTTAAGTCCAATTTGTTTATTTTTGTTGTTGCTGTATTTGCTTTTCAGGTCTTACTAATAAATTCTTAGCCTAGGCCAATGTCTAGGAGAGTTTTTCCTAAATTTTCTTCTAATATATTTATGATTTCAGGTCTTATATTTAAGTCTTTAAACCACCTTCAGTTAATTATTATATATGGTGAGTCACAGGGGTCCAGTTTCATTCTTCTGCATGTGGCTATCCAGTTTTCTCAGCACCATTTATTGAACTTTAAATGCTCAGAAGTGTTCCAATAAAGAGAAGTGTGTATTTTCTCTCCCTGCGTTTAATTTAATTTTGAAATCATTTATTTTAGAACATCAATTAATATTTAAAAATATAGTGTTTCAAAGAAAACTGATTTGGAAATGCTTTTTGAGATTATTTCAGTTGTTTATAAGTTGAGTAAAACTTAATTTACCATTTTTGAATTTCTTCTTGTCTGATAATATAGAACAATACATTTTTATCTAATTTAAGTAAAAATTGATTCAATAAGTGTTTTGTGAATACATGTGATCTAGGAAAATATAAAATGTGTCATATATTAAAAATATAGTAACTGTGAATTGTTCAAGTATTAAGCTAGAACACATTAATGCATTGGTTGGGTATTAAGCTATAATCCTCAGTACTTTTAACTGAGGATTCTTGCTTTTACAAACATTCTTACTTTGTTCCTTATCTTAGAAAAAAAAGCTTTTGGTATTTCACTATTGTGTTAGGGTACTCCAGAGAACCAATAGGTTCTCTCTCTCTCTCTCTCTGTCACACACACACACACACACAAACACACATACAAGCCAGCAGTCTGTAAATTCAAGGAAGAAGTAACATTGCAGTCTGAGGCAGACTTCCTTCTTTGGGAAACCACCTGTCTTTTCTCCTAAGGAATTAATTGGCTGAGCCTCACCCATATTATGGACTGTAATCTGCATTACTCAAAGTCTACTGATATAAATGTTAATCACATATGATAAATTCTTTCACACTAACATCTAGAATGGTGTTGACCAAACAACTGAGCACCAAAGCTTAGTCAAGTTGACTAATAAATTAACTATTACAACCTTTAAATATGATGTTAGCTGTTGCTTTTTATTTTGTTTTGAGTTATCATATAGAACATTGCCTAATTTGCCTAATTTTCTGAGATATTTTTAGCATAAATGAGTCATACCTTTTGTACACTATTTTACTGCATCTGTTAAGACAGCAGTCCCAAACATTTTGGCACCAGGGACTGGTTTCAGGGAAGACAATTTTTCCACAGACTGGGGTGGGGGGATGGTTTTGGGATGATTCAAGCACATTACATTTATTGTGCAGTCAAATCTCTCTGCTAATGATAATCTGTATTTGCAGCTGCTCTTCAGCACTAGTATCACCACCTTTGCTCCATCTCAGATCATCAGGCATTACGTTCTAATAAGGAGTACGCAACCTCCCTCGCATGGGCAGTTTACAGTAGGGTTCATGCTCCTATGAGAATCTAATGCCACCGCTGATGTGACAGGAGGTGGAGCTTACGTGGTGATGGGAGTGATTCAGAGCAGCTGCAAATACAGATGAAGCTTTGCTCACTCACCTGCCGCTCACCTCCTTCTGTGCAGCCCAATTCCTAACAGGCCATGGACCAGTACCAGTCCACAACCCAGGGGGTTGGGGACCACAGTGTTAAGATTGTTAGGTCTGGTGGAGGGTAAACAGGTGGCAAGGAAGTGGCAGGAACCAAATTGTAGTCAGGGACCAAATTGTGGCTAGGAACTGTTCCCTGGGGGGAACATACTTAGCAAAAATTTCTAGTAACCCTTAACAGACCTGGAGCTAATTACCATCTAATTAGCATAACATGGGTACCGTTTCATGGAGAATTCTGGAAAAGACACATGTGCAGAAAGGGAAACTGTTATATAACCTACCTTGTTAGGTAACCTGCCATGTGAACTGTTATATAACTACAACCTGTCAATCACCCCCAAAGTCAGGAAATGACAACCAATCCTGCCAGGAGAAAGGCGAGACAAACTAGTGGGCTTATAAAAGGCAGCATGTGCTTAACCCTCAGCATCTTTCTCCACTAGTGGAGACTGACCCATTCCACTCTCTCTGGAATGTATTTTCACTTTGTGTAGCTTCCTTCTTTACTTTCATTCTTTGTTTTTGTGATAAACTGGATAAAATTGCTCTGTTTTTGCGATCACTCTGTCATCAGCTTGACTTGGTACCAGTACTCATTCTTGACACTGGGAACAGGGGGAACAGGGAACATCCACACAGACAAACCTAACAAGATGAACTCTTTTTTTTTTTTGGTAATTTATTCTGTTAATATGGCAAATTCAATTGATTGGTATTAAATCTTAAGCCAGCATTTAATATCTTTCCATTTATTAGTGTATTTTTAATTTCTTTTAATAACCTAAGACCCTCATAATACAAAATTTTTTAAAACGATTGTATTTGAACATAGAACCATTTAGGATTATATGTGCTTCTGTAGGTGCTATTAGTTTCAGATAAGAAACAAAATGCATGGCTTTATGTTATCTCTCTGAAAAGTGAGTAATGTACTTTTACTTG
Organism: Daubentonia madagascariensis; assembly: GCA_023783475.1. NCBI lineage: Eukaryota > Metazoa > Chordata > Mammalia > Primates > Daubentoniidae > Daubentonia > Daubentonia madagascariensis. The sequence goes on from JAKFHU010000316.1 coordinate 1,375,701, forward strand.
CATTTGTTGTTTGTGTTATGAGCACTCTACTGTTTAAAAGATATATGAGAACCCTTAAAACTATAAGGTACTAAACTATTGTAAGTTACACTTATAATTATCTATTTAACAAATATTTATGCAAAACCGACTATTTGCCAGTATATATACACTTCTCTATCTTCTCAAAGTGAACAGCCTGAGGGAGCTTTTCTTTAAACAAATGATTATACCCATAATTGCTTAATTACAAAGGTGGTACTTGCTATGAAAAATAAGTACAGGAAACTATTAAGGTGTATAAAGGAAACACCTAATTTGGGTTGGATTGTCAGTCAAGGCTCCCCTGTAGAAGTGACATTTGAGATTTTGAAGGAGTTGCTAAACCAAAGGGTTGGAGTCCTGGGGAGGGGTTAAAGAATTCCAAATATAGTGAATGGAATGGACAAGATTCCAAAGGTAGAAATTGGTATATACAAAAAGTGAAAAGGTAGTACTCTTTCAGTCAATACAAAAATAAATTTCCACCCTAACAATGCCTCCTCTTTTTTGATTGTTTTCCTCCTTATATTTCAGTGAAATAGTGCAATGCTTATGCAAGTAAATGAGGTTAGTAAACTCTTACTCAAAGTTTCCTAATTCACGCAATGGTGTGAGTTAGAATGCAGTGACAAAACTACGTGATGTGAAAATTCAATTATGAGTTTTCTAGCTTTGAGAGTTGAAATAGAACTTTCTCTAATAATTCTTACTATAATTTATGAAACAATCTAATAGAAATATAGAGATAAGGCAAGACTTATCTATTTGAAGATTATGGAAAACTATTATATTTTTGATAGCCACCATCATAAATATGAATTTATTTAAGAAAAGCTGTTAACATTTGGTTGTTATTTGGAATAAAAATTATGCTTTAAAGAAAATACCAAGTCTGTTCAATTGCCCAATATCTACAATTTTGAGAAAATGTAGAGAGCAAAAAATTGTATAAAACCACATACCCTACAAGAATTATAATAAAGTGAATATATATAACATTTACAAGTTTACACAATAATAAGAACCCCATAATGTCTAGAAACATAGGATTTGGTTGTTTGTGGGTAGCAAATAATCAATTTTGCTTATTCAAAAGGGGGAAATTAATTTCAATTTCTAAAATAAATTAAAAAATCATTGGACTTACAGAAAATAGATTATTTCAATGTTCATGGATTGGAAGATTTGATACATTAAGATACCAATAATCTGCAAGTCAGCCTGCATATTCAATGTAATTTCCATCAAAATTCCTATGGCCCTTTCTCAGATACAGAAAAACTGATCCTAAAACTTATATGGAATAATAAAGAGCCCCAAATTGCCAAAATGATATTGAACTATGAAAAAGAAAATAAAAATATTCAAATAATCAAAATGGTGTGATTCTGGCATAAGAATAGATACGTTAACCTGTGAAATAGAATTAAAAGTCAGGAAATAAACCCAAACATTTATGACCAATTGATTTTCAACAATTTTGCCAACACCATTAAATAGAGAAAGAATCTTCTCTTCAACAAATGGTGCTAGGACAATTATATAATAACAAGTAAATGAAATTTGGCCCTCTACATCACACTATATCCAAAAATTAACTCAAAATGGATTAACAATATAAATATAAGAACCAAAACTACTAAACTCTTAGAAGAAAATATGAGGTAAATCCTCATGACCTCAGATTTGGCAATGGATCCTGAGATTTGACACCAAAAACGTGAATAAAAAACTGGACTTCCTAAAAATTAAAAAAAAATCATATATCAAAAAATATTATAAAGAATGTGAAAACACAACCTACAGAATAAGAGAGAATGTTTCCAAATCACATATCTAAGTGCTCAATATCCAGAATATAGGGGGAAAAAAAGCTCAAACTCTTATAATTCAATGACAAAAAGACAACTCAATGAAAAATGGGCAAAGAGCTTGAACAGATATTTCTATAAAAGAAGATACAAATGGCCAAAACAAGCACACAAAAAGATGGCCAACTTCCTTGGTCGTTAAGAATATTCAAATCAAAACCACAATAAGATACCCCTTCATACCTACTAGGTTGGTTTCAATCAAGAAAATAGAAAATAACAAGTGTTCTTGAAAGTGCAGAGAAATAGGAATCCTTGTCCACGGCTCTGGCAGGAATGTAAAATGGTGCAGCCACTGTGGAAAACAGTCTGGTATTTCTCAAAAAGTTGAACATGGAACTACCCTAGCATTTTCACTCCTATGCATATACCCAAGAGAAATGAAACATATTTCCACCCAGGAACTTATACTCAAATATTTATACAAGCATTATTTATAATAGGACAAGGGTATAAGCAACCCAAGTGCCCATCAACAGATGAACGGATAAACAAATTGTGTTATATATGTATGATGGAATACCATTCAGCGATAAAAATGAATAAAGTATTGATACATAACACAACTTGTATGAAACCTGAAAACATTTTGTTATGTGAAAGAATTCAGACACAAAAGGTCACAAACTATACGATTCCTTTAATATTTTATGTCCAAAATAGGCAAAGTCATAGAGATAAAAAACAGATTAGAGTTTAGCAGAGGGTTGGGGGATGAGGATGATTAGCTAAGGTGCATGCGGTGTTTTTATGAAAAACTTTCGGAACTAGAGAGAGCTGGTGACTGCATAACTAAATACCAACAAATTGTATGCCTTAAAATGGTTAATTGTATATTGTGTGAAGTTAACCTTAAATTTAAACTCATGCATAATTTTCATCATACATCCTTGTCAGAAGGAAATGTAACTAAAACCTGCTGCTTAAATTTCCTATAGTTTATTATATGTGTTCCAAACCAGAATACAACATTTATATTTTACCATTAACATAATATTTTTTTCAGAATGAATTATCTGGTATTTTAGTCTTATTAATGACATAAAATTTTATAGGTAAGTTTTCAATTGTAGAACTACAAGATCCTTTATGAAAGGATCCTTTGGCAAAATTTTAAAACAGTAAACACTTTTTAAAATGTAATAAGAATGCTATCCTTTTTCTTGCTAAATTTCACACAGTGGTTCAAAATATTTTGTGTGTCATACATCTCACTCAAAATTAGTGGAATTAATACTTAAAATAATAACAGAAGTTTTTAATATGTGATAAAATGAATGTAGAATAGTAAAAAAAAACCCTAGATGTGGGTTTATTTACTGCATAGTTTAGTATAAAGTACAATATAATTCTAGAAAATATTACTGCTGTTGCTTCTGCTTTAAAGTTCAGAAAACTATAGATTAACAATGATATATATTATATGGCTATTATATTATTTTTATAAGATTTTTTTTAGTCATTATTTAGAAGATTCAGAAACTATACACTAAAATTGTTTTCTCCCCTTTTTATCATAAAAAGATACACTGACAGGAGTTACATTATAATTTTGCTGTAGTTTATATTTCAAATTAACTGACATACATTTTTGCTCCTGAATTGTGTATGAAGTCATTGAGAAAGAAAATAGGTTAATACATGTAGCATGTCTGTGTTTTTGGAACTGAGTAGCATTGCTTCAGTTATATTGTTTGTCTACAGTATAATCAGTGACATCTGTCACAGGGCCATAATGCATGTTGTGGGTTCATTTGTCTGTTTTATGATATACATTTTTGGCAAGATTGACCTGAAAGCAGAGTTATTTTTACTATATCAGATATATATGGTTATACATGTTAATGAATAGAAACCCAACTCAAACTACCTTTAAAAAATTATATATATATATATATATATATATATATATGTACACACACACACATATATATAAACATATACATGCATACCCATATTTATTGCCTTATGTAAGCAGAAAATCAAAGGATTTTTTTTTTTTACTTCAGGAATAATTGGATCCAGTGGCTGAAATAATTCATTAGCAATCACTTTTTCTTCTTTTCATAACTTAGTGTACCTCTCTTTGGCATGATTCCCAGGAAGACCTTTAGCAAATGTTGTGAAAAGTAGCCATCAACAGCTTCAGGATTCTATCCTGGCATTTTGGTAATTTCAGTTGAAAAAGTAAACCTTTTTCCCAATATTTCAAGTAATAGATCCTCTAAGGTTTTCTTGGTTTGGCTTGGCTCCTGTGAGGTTCTTCTTGACTATCCCTGAATCACTGTTGTCAATCACTGGGGGCTTTTATGAGCCAGGCCTGTGTCATGTGCTCCAGGAAATTAGATGTGAGCCAATCCTAACAGCACCCCAGAAATTGAGAGTAAGGAAGGGCATTCATCAGAGAAAAATCAAGGGTTTTCACCAGATGAAAGGTGGATAAATGTTAGTCACGCTAAACAAATTCACGTCCACAACATTCAATAATAAGTTACAATCTTTATGCAGCTAAAAAAGTGCTTCTGTCATGTACATCAGCCTGTTGACATTATAATTTAATTAGTACATAGGCATATTCAAGTAAATTTTATAAGCAATATGCATTTCTGCAGAAATATATCTTAGGTTCAACGTGAGCTACATTTACATCTTAGAAAAGAAATCCTTCTGTGTAACTGAAATCAGCAATTAGAATTCTATCAACATTGCAAATAGAATAGAGGCTGCATATTTTGAAGATTTGTATAGTACTTTGATTGTTGTAATAATTGGAAATAAAGATCAAATAGCAGCCACTTTAGGATTAATAGTGCATTAAATAATGAGAAAGTCAACATATTGCCCAGGAACACCCACAGGACACAAATAAATGGAAAAACCTATCATGCTCACAGATTGGTAGAATCAACATTGTTAAAATGTCCATACTAACCAAAGTGATTTACAGATTCAAAGCAATCTCCACCAAATATACTGACAACATATTTCACAGATCTAGAAAAAATAATTCTACACTTCATTTGGAACCAGAAGAGAGCCCGAATAATCAAAGAAATCTTAAGTAAAAAGAACAAAGCTGGAAGCACCACATTACCAGACTTCAAACTATACTACAAGGCTATAGTAACCAAAACAGTGTAGTATTGGTGCAAAAATTGAAACATACAAAAATGAAGACAGACACCAACGAAACAGAATAGAGAACCCAGATATAAAACCATCTACCTACAGCCAACTGATCTTCGACAAAGCAGACAACATACACTAGGGAAAAGAAGCCCTATTCAATAAATGGTGTTGGGAAAAATGAAATGGATTGCCATATGTAGAAGAATGAAACAGGACCCCTATCTCTTGCCACTCACAAAAATTAATTCAAGATGGATAAAAGACTTAAATGTAAAGCATGAAACCACAATAAGTCTAGAAGAAAATGTAGGGAAAACTATTCTAGATATCAGTATAGGCAAAGAATTTATGACTAAGAACCCAATGGCAATGATAGCAACAACGAAAATAAATAAATGGGACTTGATTAAATAAAAAAGCTGCTGAACAGCTAAGGAAATAATAGATCAAATAGACAACTTATAGAATGGGAGAAAATATTTGCAAACTATACATTTGATAGAGGGCTAATATCCAGAATCCACAAAGAACTTAAACAAATCAACAAGAAAAACACACACATATATTTTTAAGGAATCAACTTATTATCTGTCACAGAGACAAATTATGGCTACAATAACCTCAAAATAGCAGGAAAAATGGTGCTGATATACATGAAAATAAAGCAATGATACAATCTAAAAAATACTTTTATTACTCAATTGTCAAGGATCCTTAAATTCTAATTTTAAAATAGTATTCTTTTTATTTTTCAAAAACAAGTTGATGCCCAATCTCACCTCTAGAAAGCATTTACAAATAAACTTCAATAGTTTATGTTTTTAATTAGTATGTGCTAAATACCTTAGCATTAGGAAATAAAGCAGAACTGAGTAAAATACAAAAAGCTTGGTTTACAATGACTCATAGTCCACTAACATTTATTGACACAAAAGGATACTGAAAAGTATGTGTTGAGGAAATATATACAAAGAGTAAATGATTCTATATTTGGATGGGTGGGGGAAACAACATGAACAAGTATTACTGAGAAAAACGATTTTTTGGTGACTTCTTTGTTTCTTTTTTTTTCATAATATGAATAGAAATGCATCTGGTGAAGAAAGGAAGAGACTATTACATGATGGAGGAATATTGTGAAAGACTGCATGGAATTATCTAAGGACAAGCATTTCAATAGAGATTGGCTTAATAGTGTCTGTAGAAAAAGTCACTCATAAAATTTCTGAGAAGGGAAACTGTTGCTGGGATTTAAGGACTCTATTTAAGTATCTAAAAAACTCACATTTTATCCCACAGACCAGTGATCCTCAAATATCTCCACCTTAGGAATTATTTACACTCTTAAAAAGATTGACAACTCCAAAGTGCTTTAGTGTAGTTGAATAATTTAGGTGAATGATATCCATAGTACAAATTAAAACTGGGAAAGTGATAAAATATTTTTTGTGTTTTTTTTTAGAGAAAGAGTCTAGCTCTGCTTCCCAGGCTGGAGTGCAGTGGCAAGATCATAGCTCACTGCAGCCTCACACTCTGTTCAAGCTATCCTCCCACCTCAGCCTCCCAAATAGCTGGAACTATAGGCACACATCACCATGCTTAGCTAATTTCTTAAATTTTTTGTAGAGAGGGGATCTTGCTTTGTTGCCCAGGCTGGTCTCTAACTCCTGGCCTCAAGCAATCCTCCCACATTGGCCTCCTAAAGCACTGAGATTATGGCCATGAACTATTGCACCAGGCCCAAAATATTTATTTGATATTATTTAGCTGAGTTATCCAGATCCTGCATTTATTGACACATTTCAATATAGAACAAAAATAACATTCAGTAATACAATTTCCAATCTTTTCTGTAAAGTCTTCAATTATTGAGAAGCTGTGACAGATAAATTTTCCAAAATTCAAATTTTCACTTAAAACATGCATTTTAACATTGGCATCAGATACTGTCATTTGCTTCCCTGGAGTAACTTACTATCTTTGTTCATTTTTGAGAAAATGTTTGCCAGATACTCAAGTCCAAATAGTTTAGCTGTCTTTCTTTCAAACAAAAATAGTTATTGATGAAAAAGTGACTAGTTCAGGTCAGAATGCAAATAATAACTCACATGTTTTCTTCAAGACAACTGCCATATGGTATGCAGCAAAAGTTCTTCATGATTATTTCCATTTTCTTCACACAGTATAATGAAGAGAGAAGTATTCAAGGGTCAAGATTTAATAAAATTAATATTTTGTATTGCTTTATCAAGAGCATTCTTAAATGAACCCATGAAACAGTCATTTTATTTTGAGACAGGGTCTCACTCTGTTGTCCAGGTTGGAGTACAGTGTCATGATCATAGCCCACTAAAGCCACAAATTCAAGAAATTCTCCTACCTCAGCCACCCAAGTAGCTGGGATGGTAGGCATACGCCACCATGATGGGCTAATTTTCTAAAAATTTTTTGTTGAGACAGGGTCTTGCTATGCTGCTAAGACTGATCTTCCCACCGGGCTTCAAGTGATCCTCCCACCTCAGCCTCCCAAAGTGCTGAAATTACAGGTGTGAGCCACCACAGCCAGCCTGAAACAATAACTTTTAAAAAATAACTCTGACCGTGTAGCAGTAAAGAATAAAATGTTTCCTAGAACAGTTTGGTGCCACTGGCTCAATTTGTGCCAAGGGGCAAGACTTTTATCCAACATCACTTTCACACCATTAATGCAAACATCAACACAGTGAAAACAAAAATAACTCTTGTTATTATTATGAATGTATTTTTGACCTCCCAGGGCCTTTGAAAGTGCCTTTGGAATTCCCAAGCTCTCTGGACCACAATATTGTCAGGGAAATTAACTAGAAATTAAAACAATTCATTCTTACACAGTATAAAACAATAAATAATAGTCAAAATAAAGTGTTGATGTTAACAATAGCAACAATGCACTGGAAGAAACTAGCAGTAAACATTTATCTATACTTGAACAAGGAATTTCTAAGCCTGAAACCAATGGAAAAAGTAAATAGAAAAATAATGGTTGATTTGACAAAATAAAAATTAAAATGTGAGCATTCTACTGGATTAGAAGAATACCCCACCCCTCCCTATCACCTGATAGGGAGCAGCACCTGAACTCAGCAAGGCTTGCAGGCAATCAAGTTCACCAGGCTGGTCTCTGTCTGGTCCCCACAGGACCCAAGCATGCCATACAGAGGCCTTAGGACGGAAGATTACCTACCTAATCCATCACTACTGGTCCCTGAACACTCTTCTGGGTGTTTGAGGTCCCACTGACCCAAATTGCCACCAACACCACAGTGGGTACTTACCTCCATAAGCTAAAAGGCAGTGTACCTCCCTCTCTACACTGAGCAGCAGAGCTCTAGGCAGAAAGATCATGTGAATGCAAAGCACTCTGTTTTGAGCTGAGGGAAGAGTTTTTCCAGACAAGAAAGAACCAGCATAAGAAACCTGGCAGTCTGAAAAATCAGGCTGTTTCAAAATCCCCAAAGGACCACTCTAGCTCTCCAGCATAAGGACTCCAACCAAAAGGAAATTTTTGAATTTTCAGATAAGGAATTCAAAATAGGGATTGCAAATAAGCTCAATAAGATCTGTGTGAAAGTTGAAAACCAACACAAAGAAACCAATAAAAAAATTAATTCAGGAAATGAATGAAAATTCACTAAAGAGATAAATATTTAAAAATAAATAATAGAACTGGAAATGAAAGAGTCATTTAGGAAAGTACAAAATACAGTGGAAAGTTTTAACAACAGACTAGACTAAGCAGAAGAAAGCATTTCAGAGCTCGAAGATAAGGCTTTTAAATTAACCCAGTCAGTCAAAAGTAAAAAAAAAAAAAAATCAAAAGAAATGAATAAAATCTCTGGTAAATATGGGATTATGTGACATGCCCAAACATAAGAATCACAGGTATCCCTGAGGGAGAAGAAGAAAGAGCAAAGAGCATGGAAAACCCAATTGAAGGAATAATGGAGAAAAACTTACCTGTTATTGCTAGATGTTTAAAAATCCAGATAAAAGAAGCTCAATGAACTCCTTGAAGATTCATTGCAAAAAGGACTTCACCAAAGCACATAGTCATCAGACTGACCAAAGTCAACATGAAGGAGAAAATTCTATGAGCTGTGAGGCAAAAGCATCAAGTAACTTACAAAGGAAAACCCATCAGACTAACAGCAGAATTCTGAACAGAAACTTTAAAAGCCAGAAAGGACTGGAATCCTATCTTTAATCATCTTAATCAGAATAACCGTCAGTCAAGTAATTTGTTTTCATATATGAAAGAGAAATAAAGTCCTTTCCAGACAAGCAAATGCTGGGGAAATTTGTCACCACCTGACCAGCCCTTTGGGAAACTCTCAAAACAGTTTTAAACACCAAAACAAAAGGCCAATACTCAACAGTATAAAAATACCAAAAAGTAAAAAAAAAAAAACAAAAAAACCCCACAGCTTTCATAAAACAGTAACACAAGGGAGACTACAAAGTAACAATCATAATGTCTGGAACAGTATCTCACATATCAATATTAATATTAAATGTAAATGATCTAAACGCCCCACTTAAAAGATATAGATTGGCAGAATGAATAAATACAGGTGTCCAGATAACTGCTGTCTCCAAGACACCCAACTAACTCACAAATGTTCTCATAAATTCAATGTAAAGAGGTGAAAAAAAGATCTGAAAAAGTGGAAATCATAAGCTAACAGGAGTAGCTTTTCTTAGATCAGATAAATAGACTTTAACAACAGTTTAAAAAGACAAATGTCATACAATTACAAAAGGATCAATTGAACAAGAAGATATAACTATCCTAAATATATGTGCACCTAATATCAGAGCTCCCAGATTCTTAAAACAAATACTACTAGAACTAAGAAAGGAAATAAACAGCAATATATTACTTGTGAATGATTTCAATACTTCATGTAGAGAACTAGACAGAACATTGAGGCAAAAATACTTGACTTAACAAATGGATGAATAGACCTAACAGATATTTACAGAACATTCCACCTCAGAACTAGGGAATATACATTCTTCTCATCAGCATATGGAACATTTTACATGATTGGCCATATATTAGGCCACAAAGCTAGTCTCAAAGAATTTTTTTAAAAATTGAAATCATACCAAGTATCTTCTCAGATCACAGTGGAATAAAAATAGAAATAAATTCCAAAATAAATACTCAAAACCATAGAAATACAAGGAAATTAAATAACCTGCTACTGAATGATCTTGGGATCAAGGATGAAATAAAGATGGAAATTAAAAATTTTTTGAAATGAATGATAATAATGACACAAGCTATTGAAATCTCTGGGATACAGAAAAGGCATTGCTAAAAAGGAAGTTTATAACACTAAATGCCTACATCAAAAAGACAGAAAGATCACAAATTAATAACATAATGTCACTAGAAAAACAAAAACAATCCAAAGCCAAAGCTAGATGAAGACAAGAAATATCAAAGATCAGCGCAGAATTAAATGAAATTGAAAACAAAAAAGCAATAGAAAGGATCAGTTAAATGAAGGGTTGATTCTTAGAGAACATAAACAAAATTGATAGCCCACTAGCTAGATTAACCAAGAAAAGAAGAGAGAAGATCCAAATAAACACCATCTATAATAATAAAGAAACAAACACAACTAGTACCACATAAATACAAAAGACCTTCTGAGACTAATATGAATGCCTTGATGCACACAAACTAGAAATCTAGGGAAAAGAGATAATTTCCTGGAAATACATAACCTCCCAAGCTTGCATCAGGAAAAAAATAGAAATCATGAAGAGACTCATAATGAGTAGCAAGATTGAATCAGTTGAATCAGTAATAAAAAATCCCCAACTAAAGAAAGCCCAGGACTAGATGGATTCACAGCTGAATTCTACCAGACTTACAAGGAAGAACTGGAACAAATCCTACTGAACCTGTTCCAAAAGATCAAGAAGGGAATCCACCCTATCTCATTAGATGAAGCCAGTATCACCCTGATACAAAAGCCAGGAAAAGACACAACAAAAAGAGTGAACTAAAGACCAATATCCTTGATGAACATAGATGCAAAAATCCTCAACAAATATACTAGCTAACCAAAAGCACATGAAGAAGAAAATTTACCATGCTCAACTGGATTTCATTCCAGGGGTGCAAAGATGGTTCAACCTTCACAAATCAGTATCTGTAATTCATCACATAGAATTAAAAACAAAAACTATATGATCATCTCAATGGATGCAGAAAAAACATTGGCAAAATCCAACATCTCTTCATGATAAAACCACTGAACAAGAAGGCATAGAAGGAATATATTTCAAAATAATAAAAGCCATGCACAACAAACCCATAGACAACATCATCCCAAATGGGGAACATCTGAAAACATTCCCCTAAGACCTGGAATAAGATGAAGATGCCCACTTTTACCACTTGCATCCAACATAGTACCATAAGTCCTAGCCAGAGGAATCAGGCAAGAGAAATAAATAAATGGCATTCAAATCAGGAAAGAGGAGTTCAAACGATCTGTTTGCTAATGATATGATCTTATACATAGAAAAACCTAAAGAATCCTGTACCTCCTAGAATTGATAAATCAATTCAGTAAAGTCTCAGTTTACAAAATCAAGGTACAGAAATCAGTAGCATTTCCATAGTCTAATAACAACGAAGCTGAGAATCAAATCAAGAACTCAATACCATTTACAATAGCTGTAAAAAAAAAATTAAATACCTTGGCATATATTTAACTGAGGAAGTGAAAGATCTCTGCAAGGAGATCTACAAAACATTGATGAAAGAAATCATAGATGACACAAATAAATGGAAAAGCATCCCATGCTCATGGATTGGAAGAATCAATATTGTTAAAATATCCATACTGCCAAAAGTAATCTACAAATTCAATGCAATTTCTAACAATATACCGATGTCTTTTTTCACAGAATTAGAAAAAAAAGTCCTAAAATTCATATGGAACCAAAAAAGACCACAAATAGCTGAAGCAATCCTAAGCAAAAAGAACAAATTTGGATACATCTCATTACTCAATGTTCAATTGAACTACAAGGTGATAGTAACCAAAACACCATGGTACTGTTATAAAAGTATACACATAGACCAAGGGAATAGAATAGAGAACGTAGTAGCAAAGACAAATACATACAAGCAACCTATCTTTGACAAAACAGACAAAAACATACACTGAAGAAAGGGCACTCTATTTAATAAATAGTGTTGGGAAAATTGGGTAACCTCATGCAGAAGAATGAAATTGGATCCCTGTCTCTCACTATACACAAAAATTAATGTAAGATAAATTAGAGACTTAAATGTAATACCTGAAACCATAAAAATATTAGAAGAAAACCTAGGAAAAACTATCCTCCACATTGGCCTAGGTAAAAAATTTATCACTAAGAACCCAAAAGCAAATACAACAAAAATGAAAATTTAAAAATGGGACTTAATTAAACTAAAAAGCTTCTTCACAGCAAAAGAAATAATCAACATTGTAAATAGACAACCTATGGAATGGGAGAAAATATTTACAAGCTATACATCTGGTATATGACTAATAACTAGAATCTACAGGGAACTCAAGCAAATCGGCAAATAAAAAAAAGCTAAAGTGGGCAAAAGACATAAACAGACATTTTTCAAAAGATGATATATACAAATGGCCAATAAACATATCAAAAAATGCTCATCACTAATCATCAGAGAAATGTAAATTAAAACCATAATGAGATACCACCTTACACCTACCAGAATAGCAGTTATTAAAAAGTAAAAAAAAAAATAGATGCTGGTGCAGAAGTGGTGAAAGGGAATGCTTATATGCTGTTGGTGGGAATGTAAATCAGTAAAACCTCTATGGAAAACAGTATGGAGATTTCTCAAAGAACTAGAAGTAGATATACCATTCAATCCAACGATCCCACCACTGGGTATCTACCCAAAGGAAAAGAAGTCATTATATCAAAACAACACCTGCACCAATATGTTTAGCCCAGCACAATTCACAATTGCAAAGATATGAAACCAACCTAAGTGCCCATAAACTGATGAGTGGATAAAGAATACGTGGCATATGTATATTTATACCATGGAGTACTACTCAGCGATGAACAAGAATGAAGTATCTTTTGCAGCAACATGGATGGAAATGGAGGCCATTATCACAAGTGAAGTAATCCAGGAAAAAAAAAACAAACACCACATGTTCTAACTTGAAGTGGGAGCTGAGCAGTGGATATGAGTGTTCATATGGAGTGACATAAGGAACATTGGAGACTCAGGAGGGGGAAAATGAGAGTGGGGTTCAGGATGAAAAATTACCCGTCAGGTACAATGTATGCTATTTAGGTGATGGGTCCGCTAAAATCATAGACTTCTCCACTAAACAATTCATCCATGTAAAAAAAAAAAACCATTTGTAACCCTAAATCTATTTAAAATAAAAAAATAAAAGGGAAATCTCTATTCAGAAAAAAATTAAAATTTGCAAAAAAATGGACATAATTAAAGAAAAAGAGACAGGAAAAATGCTAGCAACAAAGATAAAAATAAAATACCAGTATTCTTAGGAGAATAGTTAAGAAATAAATATATAAATTTTGCCTTACTCACTTTTACCTTTATGCTCAACACCATGGAAAAGGATGAAAAAAACGTGCTATAAGAAAGATACTCTTCCTAGTTGCCACAATGGACAGAAAATTAGTGTTTATTGTATGATTGATTAGAGACATATTCTGTCCTAAACTCTTTATATTCATGTTCTCATTAAAGTACTACTTTGAAGAAATAAAAGTGGAGACATATAGGTATTTTGCTAGTAAGATCTGAAGTCAAATCTTTGCCAATAAACATATTTGAGGGAAAGCTCACGAGAAATTTTGTTCCTATCTAACTAAAAAATGTTGGAAGTAAACACTATTCTACGTGAGTGGGGTGAAGAAACATTCCAATTCATTGCTCTTATGAGGAAAAATTAGTGTTACTTTTCTTTATTTTAAAATTATTTTGTTTATTCTAAATATATAATGTAAATTAGTACTTTATTATAAAAACGTAAATAATGCTGATCCAAGACACAGAAGGGGAATAGCTAAAATTAGCACTTAGGTGGAAAAAGGGAAAAATGTTCAAAAAGCCTATATAATCAATCACCATTGCAAAATGCTACGTGTGTGTGGAGAGTGGTGGGTTTTAAGCATTGAATATGTAGTTATTAGTGTCATTTTACATTTCCAGATTACCAGTTGTTTCTGTTATCCATGGAGCAGAACAGTGTGAGAGAGAGAGAAAGAGGTAGAGAGAGACTCAAGCAATAAACAAGAAGCACCTTCCTCACTTACATATATTTCCTGACCCGCTCCTGTTATATAAAATTAGAGTACATTTCTCTGTAATATTTAAGCTGATGCTTAAGTATCTCCCTGTTCATAACTTATCCTCTTCAGTCATTTGCCATATTAAGTTTCCTCCTGAGTAATTTTGATATCATTGTATTTGTGCTTATTTTCATGTCAGTGTTTATAATTGAATGCTTAATACTATCTTTGAGTATGAATTTGTTAAAATAATGGGCATCATAGGCTTGATGAATATTAATTGAAGTAATGATAAATATTTGTCTAATAGTCATAAAGGTGTCAAATTTGAGTACTTCCAATGCTTTTCCTGTAATATATTAAACTGTAATATGAATAACAGACTCACGTACAGTAATTTTAAATTTTCATACACTTCCTATTTTTCCTCATCTTTCCTTTCCTGCTTTTTTCTCTACTTCTCTCACTAACTTTACAACATGAAAGTCACAAACTTAACATGTTTGTTAGTAGCAAGGATATTAACAGGGAATCAATTTTGGATAAGGATAATAAAATAACTACAGTTCTAGTAATTCATCAAGTAAAATAAATAGTTCTCTACAGGTAATTAAGAATGATCAGCTGGATTCTTCCATCTGTTCTGGGAGCATGAATTCCCTGCCCTCCAAGAAATGGTTGTTTTTCTTTTACTCCTCCAGGAACCTGCATTTTATCCAATGAATGGCAAAATTAACAGGGTAATTTGGGAAGCTCTGATAAATTTTATATATTCATCTTCAGTCATTCTTATTCTGTGATCATAGCTAATTAAATGCCTGCTTATCTTGGCACTTAATTATCTTGGGTAATAGATAGATACACAATAATAGTTTGTCATCAGATGAATATATGTCAAATATGACCACTTTTCTCTTTTTCAATATATAAAAAATATTCCAAGATATCATCATATTTCTCCTAACTGAAATATCCGACTTCACCCTTGCATTACTATATCTAGAAGATAACATGGGAGAAAATTGATGTAACCATGGGTTTATTAATGTGTGTTTAGGTAAACACCAAAAGCACAATCATGAAAAAAATTGATAAATTGGACTTCATTAATTTTGACAAATATATCATCCTAATGTAACACGTTAATAATAGGGTGTGAGATATAAGGAATCTCTGTATTATATATTTGCATATTTTCTATTTAATCTATTAAATCTAAAACTGTTCTAAAATAAAATATTTATTTTAAAAAGTCAGAGCAATATTTTAAAATGTAAAAATTTTGATATTATTCTTTATTAAAATCATGTAGTGTATTATGTTTAAAATCAAAAGTCCATTTATATGATTTGTAAGATCTTCTAATGTTTAGTAACATCCTGAACGATATATTCTTCATCACTGTCCCAGCCTCTCCTTCAACCACTTGTCACCTTACTGAACACCATGATGCTGCCTCCCTGTTCTTCTTTTGGTACCTCAGTTTGTAGTGGAATTGTTCACTCAAGGAAGTGATATATGCCGTTTCTAGGTCTGGCCTGTAACTCTTCCCAGTTCTTCATTTCTGCTGTCTAACTAGATAGAATGAAAATGATAACAACAACATTGGAAACCAGCAGTTGAAGATGGTCGAGCATGAGTCCCTGAATAACCATGTGAAGTAGAGCCTTAATTGACTGGAAACATTAGATTAAAAAAAATTAGTTTCTTATACTCTAAATCCTTAAATTTTGAGAGTCAGTTTGTTGTTGCAGCTTAGACTTCTAAAACTTACATAGGGTTGTATTGTAGTAAAGATTAAATGACATAATATATATAAAGTTCATGGAACTAAGACTGCACACAGTAACACTCATTCATAGCTCTTTTTTCTTTTAATATTATTTTTAATTGAAAAATCATAATTGTATACATTAATGGGGTCTTTTGAGATACACACACACGATGTTGAATGATAAAATCAAACTAATTAACATGTCCATCACCTCATTTATTAACATTTTTTGTAGTGACCCATTTGAAATTTACTTTTGCTATTTGGAAATATACAAAACATTATTATTGATTGTAGTCACCCTGCTATGCAATAGGTCTCAAAAACTTATTCCTCTTGTCTAACTGAAACTGTGTAGCCTTTGACCAGCATCTCCCTATCCCCTCCCTTCTCCCTCTCCCAGCCTCTGGTAACCACCATTTTTTCTCCTTCTGTGAGTTCAACTCTCTTATATTCCATATATAAGTGACATTATGTGGCATTTGTTTTTCTGTGCCTGGCTTATTTCACTTAACATAACGTCTTCTGGTTTCATCCATTTTTGTCACAAATGACAGAATTTTATTCTTTTTTAAGGCTGAATTGTATTCCATTGTGTACACATACCATATTTTCTTCATACATTCATCTGTTGATGGATACTTAAGTTGATTCCTTATCTTTTCTATTGTGAATAATGCTGCAATGAACATGGGAATGCAGATATCACCACAAGGATTTCCTTTTATCCACTTTCTTGCCAACACTTATTATATTTCATGTTTTTGACAACAGCCATTCTGACCTGAAACTCTAAAACTAATAGAAGAAAACATAGCGAAAATTATTCATGTTATTGCTCTGGGCAATGATTTTTTGGATAGGATCCTGAAAGCACAGGCAACAAAAGCAAAATTAAACAAACGAGATTGCATCAAATTAAACAAATGAGATTTTTTCCTTTCCTATACAGCAAAGGAAACAATTAACAAAGTGAAGAGACAACCCACAAACAAGAAGAAAATATTTGCAAATCATCTATCTGATAAAGTGTTAATATCCAAAATATATAGAGGACTCAAACCACTTCACAATAAGAAACCAACCTGTTTCCAAAAGTGGGCAAAGGACCTGAACAGTCATTTTTCAAAAGAAGACATACAGATAGCCAGTGTGTTCATGAACAAATGCTAAACATAACTAATAATTAGGGAAATGCAAATCAAAACCAGGATGAGACATAATTCATAGCTTTTTATTGTTATTATTCTGATTTTTAAATAAGTACTTATTTTACCACATATAGTTATCTGCATTGCACATATATTTATATTGTAAGTCTAAAGTATGAACCCTGATATATTTTAAGGAATAAGCTGCAGAATCTGTATCTGATTTGTCCTCTAAGTTTTTACAATATCCATTCTCATGCCTTTTACTTAGTAAAGTGCTTCACACATGAGTGGGGCTAAGATGGTTTCTACTAGGTTCTTAAATTTGAAATGTATCACAAATTATATATTATATATAAGACTTATTTCCTTAAACATTGACCCACTTATTAATGCATCAGTTGAAAATCACACTATTAATAATTTGTGAATGTTTTATATGATTTTTTTCCTTTATATTTGTAGAGTTTAAAGTTTTTAGGGCCGAATAGGGCATTGTATATGTTTAGGTATTAGGTTTTCCAAACCTATGAAACTAACACAGAAGAATATTCTTAAATATCCTTATTTTTTTAACCTAACCCAATTTTTCTAGGCATGACATCAGAAAGGATGTCTCATATCTGCCTGACATCAGCTATGAGGCTTAAAAATATTCTCCACAAAATTAGGAAATATTGTATATCTACATTATTTCTAGAGTAGAAAAAAATTTTTTGGTGTAACATGCCAATGTGAAGTGTTGAAGTATTTCCCTAAACATTTATTAATCGTTATGTATACAAGTCCATAGAGATAAATTAGAGAAAAGCTGTTGCTATAATGCAGTTAGCATCAGAATCAGTAGCAAACCATTGCATCAGCAAGAACAATCTTAATTAGACATTTCTTTAAGTTTTATCCAGGTGTAAGAGGGCCAAAAATACATCATTAATTCTTTGTTTGAAAAATGAGGACATGTGCTTCAAATGGTCTACTTGTACTACCTATGGAAAAGATAGTCTGCAAAGCAGTTTCATAAAATGGAAATGGGGCTTTCTCTTTAATAGTAAGATTTCAGTCCTTTTTTGTCATGAACTAAGTTTGACAGAAGGTATAATTCCGACATTAGCATAATGATATGTTTTTTGTTGTATCAAGAAAGTAAAAATTATAAATTTTTTGTCAACCATGTCCATGCTTTTTACTCAATTTTACTGCAAATGTTTGAATTAAAAATGTATTTTATGCTGTTAATAAATGTTTGAATGAATAAAAGAATGACTAAATGAGAGAATATACAACAATTAATAAAGTGGGACTAATATCATTTTTATTTGTGAATCTTTCTTTTATAAAAATAATGTTTTATTTTCTCTTTCTACATTTGACTTTTTTCTTTAGAAGGTTGCTAAGCATTATTTTAAGTAGTTTTATTTTTTAATACAATCTCATGTATTAATTAATAAAGGTATATTTAACAAAAATGTATGTAATGTAAAATGTATGTATGTATGTATGTAAAACTGTATGCTTACTATGCACCTGGTGCTATTCTCAAATCATTTAATCCTCATAAAATCCCTATACCTCATAAAATCCTTGTACCCTTATTGTTGTTATTACATTTACATGAGGAAACTGAGGCATAGAGAAGTAGGTAACTTGCTCAAGATTATTAAGCTAGTAAGTGTCAGAGCTGGGAATTGAATTTATGTCTGAGTTCCAAAGTTTGTGCTTAATCACTGTACTAGGCAGATGCCTATTTTAAGCAAATACCAGCTCTAAACTTATATCCACTTTTCAGAAGATTGCTCTAACTAGTGGGGTTTATCTCATGTACAGTAAATTTTGCTAAAATAAAAGTTCTTTAACTGTAATATTCACTGTACTTGTCTTTTGTCATCAATTTATTTAATGAGTATGCTCTTTTATTTTAAAAGTCATACTTATTGAAAGCATATTTGATATCTGTACAATAACAATGTTAATAAAATATTAATTTTTATAATATTTGGAATTATTTTTTAAATTTATTTTTGAAATATGCTCTTTAAATCAGCCTTTTAATTTTATCATTTTGAAGTTGATCGAAATTAATTAAATTAGGAATACACCAACAATGTTAGATGAAGAAGTATCTTTCAAAACATCATGTTTTTTATTATATTTTTGGTTAATTTTTAAAATTTTTTGTAAGTTCTTAATTTTTTTTTACTTTTAACTAAACTCCCAAAAAGTCACATAGTAAATAAATAAAATATATAGTAAATTCATATAATTACAGAAAAAATGTTGGATGTCACTAAAAAATCAAATGGAGTTTGCTAAACAAATTGTGTATGAAAATATATTGAAGGATGCAAATTAAAAATGGTAGAAGTAATTGAAAATGAGAAATGACAAAGTTTAAAAGGTAAGAGTTAAAAAACAGAAATATCAGAAGTCAGAATGGTGGCATGACGGGAACTGAGCAAAGCAGGAATAACGACTCAAACCTTATGGTGTTGTTTGTCAATCTCTGCAAGTCACTTAAGGTATCCCCATTATTATTATCACTGTCTTCATCACCAGCAGCAGTACCACCACCACTACCACCATCATCATCATCATCATCACTATCACCAATTATTACATAAAGAACAGAATATTTCATACTGAAATGTTATATGAAGTTAGGGGAAAGAAAATCTAAAAGTAAAATTTCAACTTGTTAAAGATAGATCCTCACTTTGAGTAAATACTTTCCAAGAGTTGAATGTAATAATTAATCCTCCTCTCAACTGAATGATGGGAATAAACCCCCAAATATGAACTTGGTTTGGAGATTAAGGTATACATTAAACATTAGAACCATTATTATTCATGAATTTGAGAATCCGGAGATGACAATGATTGTGCCAGAGAAGAGTAAATTAAGAGAGTTTGCTGCATGAAAAAAGTTAGAAAGGTATTTTTTAAGCATAAAAAAATAAATGATAGTACAGAATTCCAGCTATGTTAGAGTATAACAGCATTAAAACTTATTTGCCTTTTTTTTTGACATTTCTGTTGGCTATACAACTCTGCCACATAAATAATATATATTCTTATAGTAATGTCTAGCATGATATGGTGTAATCTCTTCAGGGTAGGAACAAACTCGTCAAGACAGATTATGAAAGCAATTTGAAGCTATTCATAAAATATGTTTTGTGGACAGGAAATACTAAGGGCTTTTTCCTTTGGCAGTCTTTGTGGAGCTGGTGAAGCCAGACAGGCTGCATGTAGAAACTGTGTAATGAAGAAGCCATCAATGATGGCGTGGGAGACGGGTCCCTTGGCTCATATAACCCAAGGAATATTACATTTTGTGATCCATTAAAGGTATGAAGGGAGGAATAAATATGCATTCAAGTAAGTGTAATACTTTCTCTTCCAGTATTGTTAAATATTTCTCTATTTTAATGAAATTATGAACCCTCACAGCATACCTCTAAGGTAAGTTATATTTTTGTGATGTTATTTATTTGATCCTTAGACTTGTGAGAAAGATGCAGAACTGTATCTTCAGAGGTTGGGCTGTGGGTGTATGAAGGAATCAGAATCCAATTTCCCAGTGACAGGAGTGGCAGGTGGACGGTTTCTTCTCTGGGCAAAGTGAGACAGCAAATTTGAGAAGAATTCTTAAAGAATTTGATGAAGTTTCTTTATTTTAACAATTGAGAGAAAAAGGGAAACTTTGTTTCTACATGATATACATGAATTTGACTCTTTGTCTTAAAAACACCATATGTCTTAAACCAAAACCTTAAACAAATAGATTTTTACCTTTAAATAATGGGTGATGAAAGCAATATAATTTTTGTCTTTTTTCAGTCACTCTATATTTCAATTTAATCTCAATTGAAAAATAATTTAACTTTTTGATGAACTCTGTCTGTGAAAACTCTGAATCTACATGGATTATTTTAAGATTGACACTGTTCTTTAGATTTACCAGAAACTTAAAATCTATCACTCTTCCTAAAGTTGATTTCTATAAAACAAGCAAATAAGAGGAATGTTAGTAACTTTACTTTAGCTCTGGAAAATTATTACTTGAAATGGAGAAAGATCACCAAATGATTTAAACTTTGAATTTCAAATTCTAAGTTACTAGTGTTATCTTATATACAAATTTAAATGCAGGTATTCTGCTTAGTAGAATTTTGACGAGACTAGATTCATGTCACTCAAACCGTCTGCATATGATTCATGAGTAGATTTGACCTGTGGCTACTGAAAGCTATTGCAAGCACCTGGATATTGTAGTGAAATGGTAACAGGTTGTGGACTAAAAAGTATATACTCTTTTCTTAGGAATGTATTTTATATTGTAGAAGCAGATGTCCAAAAGAAAGAAAAATGGCAAGCTTTAAGTGATTCAAGAAAGTAATGACCTATCTAGGCATACAGTCATAAAAAAACAGATTCTAAAAAACAGTACAGGTTCTACTCTTCAAATAATCTTCCAATAGCTAATAAAATTGTATTTTTCTTGATATGTACTGTTGTTTGTATTTGTTATATTACAGTTGTCAAGAAGTTGAAAAACGTGATTTTTAGTTAACAATGAATGTTTTATTCATAGAAGAAAAGGTGAAGTTTATGTACATGTCTTATGTCAAAAAGTTTATTTTCAATAGTAAATAGAGAATTTTAGATAATGTTTTAATTCCATTTCCAAATTCATGACAGAAGTATAAAATAAGGTGAAATTTTTAAAAATGAAAAATAGCATCATAATAGAGGATGTAAAGGGCTCTATATGCATGTTTTATGCTAGTGAACAATATTTCTCTAATACTAATCGAATCTTGTAGGAAGATATAATGCTCCACCATGCTAATTCTACCCTTTTAAAAAGTTGAAGTCACGCTCAGATCCTATAAAATTGTTACTATATTATAAATGAAGAAGAACGGATGGAAGAAACGAATTTAAGGACTAAAGTCAATCTTGTGCAGGCTTCGATTTAAGAATCAAACTGTAAGCATTTGTAAGGCAATATTCTAAATTTTCAAAAATTACAAGCAAGTAAAAGGTCACGCTAGACATATAGAAATCAATGAACGTATGATCCTACATTAACAAAGTGAAGGACAAAAATTACTCAATCATACCAATTGATGCAGAAAAAGCATTTGACAAAATTCAACACACTTTTTTTGATAAAAACTCTCAACAAACTATGAATAGAGGGAAATTCCTGCAACATAAGAAAGACCATATATGAAAAGTCCACAGCTAACATCATGTTCATAAGTGAAAAATGGAAAACTTTTCCTCTAAGATCAGGAAAAAAGCAAGGATGCTCACTTTCGCCACTTCCATTCAACATAGTACTGTAAGTCCTAGCCAGAGTAACTAGGCAAGAGAAGAAAATAAAAGGTTTCCAAATGGTCAAGGAAAAAGTAAAATTATCCATTTACAGATAACATGATCTTGTGTGTAAAAACCTCTAAAGATTACGCACAAAGTACACGCACACAAACTGTTAGAAGTATAAACAAATTGAGCAGCGTTATAGGATACAAAATTAACATGCAAAAATCAGTCATGTTTCTATACACTAACAGTAAACAATCAGAAAAGAAAACTAAGAAAACAATTTGATTTACAGTAGCATCAAAAAGAATAAAATAGTTAAAAATAACCCTAACCAACAAGGTGAAAACTTATATACTGAAAACTACAAAACATTCCTTAAATAAATTAAACATTATATAAATAAATAGAAAGACTTTCTATGTTCATGTGTTGAAATAATATTGTCAAAATGTCCATACTACCCAAAGCAATCTACAGATTCTAGACAATCCCTATTGATATCCTCATGGTATATTTTTGTAAATATAGAAAAAATGCTAAAATTCATATGGAATCTGAAAGGACCTCAAATAGCCAAAACAATCTTGAAAAACACAAACAAAGCTAGAGGTATGACACTTCCTTATTTCAAAACTTATTACAGAACCACAGTAATCAAGATAATACGGCACTGGCAAAAAGACAAACTATAGACCAATGGAGTGAGGATCTTAGAAATAAACTCTCACATATATGGCCAAATGATCTTCTGCAAGGGTGCCAAAACTACAAAATAGGGAAAGAATATTATCTTCAAAAATGGTGTTGAAAAACTGGCTCTTCACATGGATAAGAATAAAGTTGGACACTACCTAACAAAAAGTAACTTAAATGAATTAAAGACATAAATGTAAGACCTAAAACTACTAATATAAAACTTCTAGAAGAAAACATAAGGAAAAATCTTCATGACATCAATCTCTGCAATGATTTATCGGATATGACAAGAAAAGCACAGGCGAGAAAATAAAAAATAGAAAAATATGGCTACATCAAACTTAATAACTTCTGTGCAGCAAAGGAAACAACAGAGTGAAAAGGCAACCTACAGGATGGAGAAAATATATGCAAAATGTATATCTCATAAGAGGTTGATATCCAAAATATACAATGAACTCATATAACTGAACAATGACAACAAAACCCAATCAAATATTACAACTAAATAATGGAAAAAAGATTTGAATAAACATTTCTCCAAAGAATATATACGATGTCCAAAAAACATATGAAAAGATGCTTAACAGCATTAATCATCAGGAAATTGCAATCAAAACCATAGTGAGATATCACCTCACACCTGTTAGGTTAGCCACTACCAAAAAAACAGAAAACAATGGCCTAGGCAAAAGATTTATGAAGAAGACCCCCAAAGCAATAACAGCAGCAACAAAAATAAATAAATGGGACCTAATCAAATTAAAAGCCTCTGCACAGGCAAGGAAACTATCACTAGAGTGAACAGACAACCTGTAGAATGGGAGAAAATATTTGCATGCTACACATCTGATAAAGGGCTGATAACCAGAATCTATACAGAGCTTAAGAAAATCAACAAGAAAAAATCAAAAAACCCCATTAAAAAGTGGGCAAAGGACATGAACAGAAACTTTTCAAAAGAAGACAGAATAAAGGCCAGCAGACGTATAAAAAATTGCTCAACTTCTCTAATCATCAGGGAAATGCAAATCAAAACCACAATGAGATAATACTTAACTCCAGTGAGATTGGCTTCTATCAAAAAGTCCCAAAACAACAAATGTTGGCGGGGATGTGGAAAGATAGAAACACTCATACACTGCCGATGGGACTGCAAATTAGTACAACCTCTATGGAAAGTAATAGGGAGATACCTCAAAGAACTAAAAGTAGAACTACCATTTGATCCAGCAATCCCACTACTGGGTATTTACCCAAAGAAAAAAAAAGACATTCTCTAATAAAGACATCTGCACTCGAATGTTTATAGGAGCACAATTCACAATTGCAAAGATGTGGAAACAACCCAGGTGCCCATCAATACATGAGTGGATTAATAAAATGTGGTATATGTATACCATGGAGTATTATTCAGCCATAAAAAACAGTGGTGAATTAACACATCTGGTATTATCCTGGATGGGGCTAGAGCCCATTCTTAGAAGCAAAGTCATCACAAGAATGGAAAAACAAGCACCACTGGTAGTCACCATCAAATTGGTACTAACTGATCAATGCTTATGTGCACACAGGGAAATAATATTCATCAGGGGGTGAGTAGGTGGGAGGGGGATGGGAAAACACACACCTAATGGGTGCGGGGCACACTGTCCGGGGAATATTCATGATTGTAGCTCTGACTTGGGCAGTGCATAGGCAACATAAGTAACCAAGGTGTTTGTACCCCCATAATATTCTGAAATTTAAAAAAATATATAAATAAATAAATAAGCAAAAAAACCCAAAAAACAACAACCAAAAAAATCCCAGAAAACAAATGTTGGTGATCATGTGGAGAAATTGGAACCCTTGTGAACTATTTCTGGGAAGGTAAACTGGTGAGATTGCTATGGAAAACAGCATTGAGATTTCTAAAAAAGTGAAAAATAGAATTTCCATATGAACCAGCCATCCCACTTCCGCATATCTGTCCAAAAGACCTGAACACAGTATATTGAAGAGATATGTGCACGTTCAAATATTCATTGCAGCATTATTCACAATAGCTAAGAAGTAGGAGCAAACTAAATGTCCATGGACAGATGAATGGATAATGGAAATGTGGAGTACAATGGAATATTACTCAGCCTTATAAAAGAAGGAAAAGTTGTCATATACTCCAACACAGAGTGGATTAAATTTGAGGACATTATGTTAAGTGAAACAAGCCACTAACCAAAAGATAAATAATGCATGATTCTACTTATAGGAGGTATATTAAGTAATAAAACTCTTAGAAAAATAAAGTAGAATGGTGATTGCCAGGGGCAAGAAGGAGGAGAAAAGGAAACTGTTCAGTTAGCATAGAGTTTAATTTTTCAAAGATGAAAAGTACTAGAAATCTGTTGCACAACGATGTACATATAGTTAACACTATTGGATTGTGTACTTAAAAATGGTTAGAATGGTAAATTGTATGTGTTTTTTGCCATAATTAAAAAAATTAAAAAGTCATAATGGTCATGTTGTGGTATGTCCTTGACAGTAACACATAATTTCTTATTTAATTTTAAAATAGTAATGATAATGATGGTAATAATGCAACAAAATGATATTTATTGAAAGAGTCCATGTGTAGGATGTTGACTAAGTGAAATGAAACCTTTTTATTGTGAAAATAAATACATTTTAAGAATATTTTCTTAGATGATGTGGTAAGTAAGTGTAAGAATTTGTCATAAATTTTTAAAATATTATATTGGGAAAACATATACTGTAAGTGAGGTTGGCTGTGTGAAATGATCAGTAATACGATAAATTCCTAACAGGTCAAAGCTCTTTATTAAAAATGTTTGTTTTGTATGCCATCTCAATATATTTTGAATAACGATGTGAAACAAACAATTACCATTCATTTTGCATATGTTTATTTTTATTTTTATTTATATAATTAAAAATTGAGGCATTTAGGTAGCAAAACTGATTTATTTATACGTGAATGAATCTATGTAAACCCCAACCAAAATATCACTATTAAAATTATTCTTCCAAGAAAGGGCTATGACAATATGTCTAGAAATTTTGTAACTACCAATAATTCTACAAATTAACAAGGAGTTTCGACAGTCATAGATTTGAATGCAAACAATATTTAATGCCATAAAAAATGTAAAATATTTGCAGTGTTACTGTTTATAAATTATTACCCACAGTATTCACACATGCATTGTTTTGAATTATTCTTATCTTGGTACAAAATGCCATCACTCTATGGGTTTTAATCTAACATCACAGTTATTTACTGAAATTATTAATTTTATAATTGAATGTTAATGGGAACAATAAATAAACGTTCATTACGTAACTCTTATGAAGCATAAAATCATTTAAATATTTATTTTAATACATATTTAGAGTTCTTCCCAAGCATACTATAATTTTTACTGAAAATGAATTAAAATGCAGAAGTATACATTTAAAACAGTTACCCTTTAAATGCAGTAAGCTTCCAAATGGTCTAATCCATGTAATTACTACCAAAAAGTTCTTTGATACATTTCAGAGGAATATTATTTCTTTAAAGTTTTATTTTATTTTATTAATTATGTTATTCTCTTGATCTGTCTTTTAATTTAGCATCTTGTGTACTGGATGTCAGAGATAAAGCTATGAATTATTATAGCAATACTACAAAGCAATGCTTCATAAAGTTTGGCTAAACATAAAAAGAATGCAGAAGGTATTGAAGGGTCTAAAATATTCAAAACAGTGTGTATTGAACTCACAAATTGGTAAACCTTCATGGTTCTGAAACACTAATCTTATAGCAAAAATTGCTATAATTCTTAATTACTGAATTTCTCTAGCCCCTCCAATGCTAAATTTAGCACTCAGAAATTAAGTTAGACTCTTGGGAAATTGGCTTACTCTTTCATTATCTCATTGGACAATTTAGTGTGGTGCTGATCAGTGGGAATTTTCTTAGTTCTTTTAAACGTACTGTGCAACTTACTTTGTGAACATTTTGCTAGGAAACAATGATTCAAAGGTAAATAAGGAAGCAATTGTTTTCTAGCAATTCATTTTCTCACACACACACACACACACACTCACACACTATCCAATAGAAATGGTATACACAAGCATAGAACTAAAGCAAAGGATTAAGTAAGGTGTTAAGTGAAGTCAGGGAAATCTTCATGGAGTACATAATAATTATTTTGGATTTTATAGGAGGAATAATGGTATGTGTGCCAGAGAGACAAAAGGACTAATGACTTTCTAGAGAAGAGTAAAAAAAAGTTATCAAATATATGAGACAGTGAGTTGTTCTGGGAACTTCAGATAGTTGGTAGTTCTGGAGAACACAATGTGATGATGCAGAACAGCTGGAGAGGAAGTAGCCAGAAGTCAGAGTATAAATATTTTGTTATATGAAAAAGAAGTCATATTTACTTCAGGAAATAGGTGTGTGTACGTGTGCGTGTGTGTGCGCATGTGCATGCATATGTGTATCCACAAGGTCTAAAAGAGCTAATGTAATTCCCTTAACATTCGAAAGGGACTACTTAACATTTAATATTGAGAAAATGTGGACCCTTTAGTGGAAAACACCAATCAGCATTTCAGGGGATCTATAAGTGTATGACCTCCATTTCTTACAATTTACTTCACACGCAGGTTTCTTTTCAAACTATTTGTTTACCAATTTCTTACTAGTGACTACCAATTGAGAGTCATAGCAATTGATTCCTTCTTCCAGAATAATTCTCTTCTGCGGTTTGTTTTATCATTCGTTGATTCTTCACATGAGTAAGCTTAGTGTTTTTTAAGGGAAATACTTACTGTAAATAAAGAACAAATTCAGAACCTTGGGGGAAGAAGTGAAAGTCACCAGAATATAATCATGCCATCGAATTCTATCCACCACTCACAACTTCTTTTTCATTATTTGGTTTTGTGTTCCTGCACAGAGATTTTAATGTATTTTTAAAATTTTTTAAAGATAATAGCATGTGTAAAGAATGAGTGTATTTAATGAGATCTTTGTTACCAACCAAAATCAGAAAATAGACAAATCAATACTACTAAAATATTACAGGTAAAAATTACCAAAGCCACTGTAGCTTGTATAAATTTCCAATTTGAAAAAAAAAAACAGAATATAATAAAATATATTGACATATAGAAAAGTATTTAACTCTCTTAATATTTAATTCAGAAATCTTTGTGCCATAATATAAAGTATGTGAGATTAAAAGGAAATGCTATCATTTGGAGTTCCAACAATCTCTTAAATTGGACTCAAATATTTATCATAGTTTTTGAAAGAGCATCTTTTACAGGAATTTGTCACTTTAAAAATTATATACAGCATTTTTTTTTAATATTACTTTCTCATTTTATAGATAAGGATTCTGAAACCAAGTAGGCAAAGCACTCACAAATTTATATAGGGTTTTTAGGTTAGAATCCTAGAACTGTGACTTACTGGCACCACAGCTGGAAAGTTATTTCCTTTTTTGTCTTTCTCTTTCTCCCCCTTTTGCTTTTACTTCCCTTTTTCCCTCTCTTTAAAATATATCAAGTACTGTCACATGATTGAAATTTAGTGAAAGTTTTTGAATAAGTGAATGAGGATATATCAGTATCCTGTTATAGAGTCACTTTTGTTAGAATATTTTTTAATATAGCAAACCAGAGTAAGAAAAGAAAAAGAAGACTATATCATTAAAAGACCTCAGTTTTCATAGAATAGTGGTTCAAAAACTGTAGAACTCAAGAAATTTAATATTGGTAGGTCATTTATAAATAATTGCACAACATTATTATTTGCTCAAAATATTACACGGGTGTTCACTGATGGAAAGAAAATACTTAAATGTCTTAGTGAATGAATCTTTAAGAAATTGTTTTAAATACTTAAGCAAAATAAATAATGGGTCACAGATCCTTTCTGTATTTAGCTTTTGTAAGTTTGTTTTTCCATATAACATATTTTAAAATAAGCAACCAGATTGAGAAATCTATCTGTATATGCTATTTCGTTACATTGCAATGGATACTTGTCATTAATATTTTGACACTATATTTAATCATTAATGGTGTTTAATATATAAAAGCTAACACATTCTTTTCAGTTCTTTTTTAAAAAACTCTAGGTCACTTTTATTTTTCTTTAAACTTTTTGGTATTTTTATCATAGTATTTTTTATTTTTACATTACTAGACTTATTTTCAAAGCAGTATTAGATTTATAGAAAAATTGATAGAAAAGTATAAGAAATTCCCATATATTTCTTCATCCTCTCCCCCATGCACAGTTTCTGCTACTATTTAAATGCTGCACAAATGTGGCACATTTGTTATGATTAATCAACCAAAATTGATTCATTATAATTAACTAAATTTTATCACTGGCATTAGTGTTCACTCTTTCTGGTGTACATTTTATGGGCTTTTACAAATGTATAATGACTTGTGTCCATCATTATCATATCATACAAAATAGTTTCACTGCCCTAAAAATCCCCTGTGCTCTGCTTATTCATCCTTTCCTTCCTCTCCCTGAGCCCCGGGCAACCAATGATCTTTTTACTGTCTCCATACTTTTTCCTTTTCCTGAATGTTGTATAATTGAATTCAGACTGTATGTAGCCTTTCTAGAATGGCATCTTTCACTTAGCTATATGCTTTTAAGGTCCTCCATCTCTTTTGCGGCTTAACAGCTTATTTCTTTTTATTATTGTTGAATAATTCCCCATTGTATGTAAGTAACACAACTTGTTTATCTATCTTAGTATCTTCCAAGTTTTGTCAATGACAAATAAAGATGCTGTAAACATTCATGTTAAGGTTTTTGTGTAGACATAAGTTTTCAAATCAGTTGTATAAATACCTATGAGTGTGACTACTGGATTGTGCAGCTTAGTTTTGTAATAAACTCAGTCTTCCTAAGTGGCTTTGTCAATTTTCATTCCCACCAGCAATGGGTGAGAATTGCTGTTGATCCCCATTCCACATTCTCATCTGTAGCATTTCTTTATTCTTTCCCTTCCTTCCTTCCCTCCCTT
This sequence comes from Daubentonia madagascariensis, assembly GCA_023783475.1. Taxonomy (NCBI): domain Eukaryota; kingdom Metazoa; phylum Chordata; class Mammalia; order Primates; family Daubentoniidae; genus Daubentonia; species Daubentonia madagascariensis. The sequence continues at coordinate 1,406,092 of JAKFHU010000316.1, forward strand.
CCTTCCTTCTTTTCTCTTTCTTTTTATTTTAGCCATCATAAGCCATTACCTAGCCTTTCTATCATTCTATATTTAATTGACCATTTTCTCTCCATAAAACTGTCACTTGCTTGCAATCCATAACAATACTCCCTCCTGCACTAGAGACTACTTTTAGTTCTCTTTTGTGGGATGCATTTCCTCTGACAACTCATAAATATATATATGTTTTTTTCCAGTATGTCATCATAGATACTCTTCCTTACTCCTCATAAACCATTCCTGAGAAACTGAGTATACAAGAATGACTTTACTTAATGCTAAAACAGAGTCATAAATAATCTGTAGTGAGTATCCTTATTTGACCCTTTACCTCAAACTTTGCATGTAGTTATCAAATTCATCACATTAGATTCTCCATCAGACTCATGCCTTGTTAATGGCCCTGCTATCCTCTTGTGATAAACAAACCAAAAGCACACCTGCAAACTGGCAATAATTCTTTTTTTTAAAATTTCAGAATATTATGGGGGTAGGGACGTTTTGATCACATGATTTGCTTTTGTGCAGTTTGAGTCAAAGTTATAACTGTGCCCATCCCCCAGATAGTGTGCATTGGACCCGTTAGGTGTGAATTTGCCTATCCCCACCTCCCCTTCCCTCCTGCTTGATTTCCGATGAATGTTATTTCCATATGTGCACTGAAGTGCTGATCCGTTAGTACCCATTTAATGGTGAGTACATATGGTGTTTCTTTTTCCTTTCTTGTGATGCCTCACTTAGAAGAATGGTCTCCAGTTCCATCCAGATTAATACAAGAGGTAATACTTCACCATTTTTTATGGCTGAGTAGTACTCCATGATATACATATGCCACGCTTTATTAATCCACTCATGTATTGATGGGCACTTGGGTTGTTTCCACATCTTTGCAATTGTGAATTGTGCTGCTATAAACATTTGAGTGCAGGCATCTTTTTTATAGAATGTCTTTTTTTCCTTTGAGTAAATACCCAGTAGTGGGATTGCTGGATCAAATGGTAGTTCGACTTTTAGTTCTTTGAGGTATCTCCATACTCCTTTCCATAGAGGTTGTACTAGTTTGCAGTCCCACCAACAGTTTATGAATGTTCCTATCTCTCCGCATCCACACCAGTGTTTGTTGTTTTGGGACTTTTTGATAAAAGCCATTCTTACCGGAGTTAAGTAATATCTCGTTGTGGTTTTGCATTTCCCTGATGATTAGAGATGTTGAGAATTTTTTCATATGTTTTTTGGCTATTAGTCCATTTTCTTTTGAAAAGTTTCTGTTCATGTATTTTGCCCACTTTTTAGAGGGGTTGTATAGAGAATTTTTATTCATTTCCCGCATTGTTTTTGTGACTTCTTTATGTTGGGTTTCTATTTTCTCTTATATTGCGTAGAGCTTCCTTACAATCCATATTTGAAATTCTTCATCTGTTATTTTAATCTTTTTGTTATGTTGGTATCCATTGGTAAGGACTTATTGTTTTCTATTGGGGGTGTCCTTTCCCTTTGATTTTTTCATATTTCCAGAGTTCTTTCGCTGGTTCCTTCTCATCTGGCCTCTCAATTCAGAGGTGAGGGTGCTAGGGCTGGCTTAGGGACCTGTCTCCGAGTCCCTGAAGATCGGCACCTGACCATGCCAGGGAGATAGTGCTTGTCCTAAGTTGCCTTTGGGGTGCTCTAGCAGGTTTGATGAACCTCTCGGGTTATGCTTCTGTGGCAGCTCTGCCAGGAAGCGTCTCCTCCACAGTGAAACAGGCTTCTTAGCACCTAGCACTCTCACAGTAGCTATTGGGGGATATGGGCCGTGGTCTCCCTACACTGCTCTCGTGTCCTGGGGACACAGGGTCCTGCCCACCTTTTCAAGCCACCAGTGGGCATTCCTGTGAAACGCTGCTGCTGTGGCTCTCAGTGGCAGGCTCGGTGGAAACATGTCTGTACTGCAGAGAAATAGGCTTCTCAGCACAGAACACTCTCGAAATTGCTGTGCAGGGGGAAGGGCCATGGCTACAAGCTGACTTGAGCCAAAATTACTTTTGTGGTGCCAGGAATTGTGAAAGTACAGAGGAGGAGGTGTCTAGGTGTAAAAATGCCAGCTTTCTGGTCTCTCGTGGCACTCTCCTGGGGGACGAGCATTTTGTGTCCTGCTGCTCACCCTAGTGGGGGAGGTGAGCCCCCCTTACCCTTTCACTGGGTCCAGGCCTCTCTGGATTCAGTCTGCACCCCACTGTGCTCTCTTCTCTCTCTTCCTCTGTCTCAGCTTTGCAGCACTTCTCAGTGGGGTCCCCAGACACCTCTGCTATCTCTCCCTGTGATTCACATCTGAGCCACAATTGTTCTCTGCTCTACTCAGTACAACCTTCTACCCTTCATCTGGGACAGTCTGGCAAACTATGTCTCTAGTTGGCCATTTTGGCTCATATCCCTGACAATAATTCATGTTCCTCCTTCTTCTTCATCTCTTTTTTTCTGATCACTAAATAAGACATGTGGATATAACCTCCCAGTTACCTATTTTATGTGTACCTTCCTCTCCATTGTTGCTTATACCCTTCCATCAATGTTTTAGGTCATATTTATTCTTTGCTCAAAATTAGTTTATGGTTCCTCACTGTCTTCAAAATAACATCACATCTCAGCATGTGCTATTCAGTCATATTTGATGTATTTTTTATAATCCTTATTTCCTAGCATTGCATCTTATATTGCAGAGACACAGATGAACATTTAACTCTTCAAATGAACTATTACAATACTGACCTTTTTTCACATACTCTTCCCACATCTTGGAATGACCTTTCTCAATTGTCTTAGTCCAATAGAGCTGCTATAATAAAATACCATAAATGGGCTGGCTTATAAAAAATAGAAATTGGTTTCTTATAGTTCAGAAGGCTGGGAAGTCCTACATGAAGACGTATTTGGTGTCTTGTGAGGGCCTGCTTCTTGGTTCATAGATGGCACCTTCTAGCTGTGCCCTCACATGGTAAAAGGTCAAGGCAGCTTTCTGGGGCTTCTTTTATAAGGACAATAATCTCACCATAAGAGCTCTACCTTCATGACCTAATCACACCCCCAAAGCCCCGCCTCTTAATATCATCACATTGATGATTATGTTTCAACATATGAACTTTGGCAGGACACAGACATTCTGACTATAGAGTCCTCCACGTTTACTGTAAAAGTACCAAAAGTCTTTATTCTTTCTCTCTTTAAATAGTTATCTATCACATAAACTGTATTTTTTCTAAACCTTTACTGTTGTTTTAGAATTTATAACATGTTGTCAGTCTATCTGTCTCTGTCGTATGCTATAAACACCTTGAAGACAAGATGTAGATTTCAAAAGGTCCAAACTGTGCTCAAAAGGTAATAAATACTCACTAATTTTTTTGTTGAATGAGAGAAAGTAAGTTTCATAATACCAAATGGCCTGGAAGAGTTGATTTAGTCAATGTCACAAAAGAACTTTAGCTTTAGGGGAGTTTAGCTTACTGTATTCTTACCCTGTGAAGAAAAAGAAATGATGAATAGAAAAAAATCTTGAATGGGATATTAGCCTTTTGTGGAGTGCCCATTTTACTGTTTGAAAGGCAAAAACTTGTAAGAGAAAACTTTGTAAGGAGAGAAAATTTTTTTTCACTGGTAAAAAAAATGTGAGGAAAGTCAAAATAAAAGAAGTGATTTGGAACGATCATAAATGTTGATTCTTGAGAACCCGTAAATTAAGAAAATAAGATTTATTAAATTAAAAAATAATTAAATTTAAATAATACTTAAAATAAAATTAAATTTTAGATAACTTAAAATAATTTTCTATTCAGTGATGCTTTGATCAAATGTTATAAGTGAGTGATTATAGGCTCAAATGATAAGAATAATTATAAGGATTTATAGTTGTTTTTTTGTTTTAGTTTTTTGTCTAGTTTTAGAATACTTTCATCCATTTACATATGGTTACAACAAGAGCTTAAATATGGTAAACAGAAAATTGGTTCTATATGGTTTGCATTGCTTATTAAAGAATTTGTGGTATCTATACTGATTATATTGTTAAATTTAATTTTACACGAATATGTTAATAAAACTACGATATTGCTTGCAAATAAAAGGCAATGCCTTGGGAAGTAAAGAAATAATAGAATACTCATTAAAATGTTGCCACTCTATGAAAAATTCAACACCCTTACGTATAAGTTTTAACTACCCTGGGAATAATTCTACTATCCTTGGGTAAAAACATAGTCTTTCCAAATGTTAAGAGAATCGGTTTAAACCAAAATAAAGCAAATTGCAATACAAATTAACAGTATACTCCTTATTTTAAAGATATACCAGATTGTTTTGAATTGCTAAAGATTGTTTGATTATTCTGGGAAATGAGTTGTTTAACATTTAGGTAATTGTTGTTACACAAGAATTATTTAATCAAATTAAATGTTAACTGTTCAACAGTACATTTACAACGTACATTTACATACGTACATAAGAAGCATTTCACATATATGATACCTTCTTAAGTGCTAGTAGTAAATTTTAACTGTCTGTGCTGGAGATCAGACAACTGTTACTGTAAAAGGTCAAATAATAAATCTTTTAGACTTTCTAGGTCATTTGGTCTGCATCACAATCTCTAACCTATGCTGGGAAGCAAGAAAGCAGCCATAAATAGTTTTTAACAAATGGGTCTCACTGTATTCTAATAAAATTTTATTTACGATAACACGTGGTGGACCAGATTTAGCTATTGGGGTATAGTTTGTTAACCCTTATTATACATTGCCAAATCTTTTCTGGTTTGGAGAAATAATATCCTACCTAACTGAAAATTGTGGTTAAAAACAGATCAGGGCCAATGCTGTCATGGCAGCCTGCTGTATTGCACTGTGTATATTTAAATTAGTCTATATTTAAACATAATATGTATTTTAAAGATGTGTTGTCTGACTAAAAGTACACAAAGTGTAGTGAAATAGAAAATTCAGAATATAAGCGTCATGAGGACAAGAACTCTGAAATTGCTATTTATCATTTTACCTGCGATACTTAACATTATTCCTGCCATAGAGTGAGCTACTAAATCCACCAACAATTGTTGAGAAAATGAGTGGAGAAAAGTATATAATAATAACTACAATATATTCATATTATATAGAGCTAGGTACCTATTGTCTGTGTCCTTTAAACACACTTTTCTATACTCTTAGTTCCTGCAAACCACTTTTCCCTTGGCTAGCTAGCTTCCGTTAAGTCTATGCCAAGATGGCTAATATACATAGACTAGAAGGCTGAAAAAGAACAAAGTGATATGCATCATCTTGTTTCCTGTACCTGTGAGCATCACCTTAACAAAAATTCTTTATCTTGACAGTGGCACTTTGTTACATTAGTAGCAGTTTCCACAACAACCATGAAAATGGAACCATAGAATTCAAATCAGAGGCATCTTCTCAGACAACTGAGTTCCAGTTTGAGGCTCCCTCCTCCAAGTTTCTTAAGATTTAAAAATTCCAATCTCTTTCTTTTGTTCCTTCAGCCATAGGGATGTACTTGCTTCCTGCTGTTGCCTTCTTAAGGAAGTACCTTCTTCTACATTTTTGTCTTTTCAATTGTTTAATAACTAGTTAATAAATCTTTATATTAAATTATCTTTGCTAAGGTAATTGCTGTGATTTATTTTTATGCCCAGATTGAACTCTGACTGATATAAACTTCAGTACAAATATACCTAGGGCTGAGTGAATATGAAAACACAGACACCAGGAAAGTCAAAATAATTTAATTAAAAAGATGATTTTTAATTGATTCCTGAAAAATTTATTGGTGTTTGGCAGACTAACCACATAAATAGTAAGGGCATTTAAGAGAAAGGAGAATAAGGCTACAGAGCAAAAACACAGGATGTGAAATAACATGGCAAATCTAAAGAATATGATAATGGGATGGTACCTGAATGGAAGAAGTTAGTGTAAGCACAATGAGCGGGAGATACAACATTAGATAGTCTGGAGTTATCAGTCATTCATTCAGCTACTGTGCTGGTTTTATGGAGTAAACAAAAGAGGAAATGTCCCTAAAGACTTAGAATTTTTAGTCTGGTGTGAAAGACTGACATTAAATTCTTAATTTGACAAATAAGTATAAAAATAAAAATCCCCAAAAGAAAAAGGAATAAAAATTCAGAAAGTTAGGATGAAGAATTAATAAGAAAACTGATTAAAATTAAGGTGTGGCAGGGGATTCATTTCTGACAGTGTGATATTTAAGCTTAGACTCAAATAAGGAAGAAGAATTGGTTAGAATTGGTAAGAAGGAGAAGGGAGTTTGCTCTAAGCGTGGGCTGTATCCTGTGCATTGATTGCATGATTAAAGTAGGGAAGTTGCATGGTTGAAGCTGTGTTTTGAAAAGTTTACCTTGGATGTAGGGAGGATAAATTGAAAGGGACCAGTTTGTGCTCTCCAAAAACCACATTGCAGACAAGTGATGGTGAGACACCGATGGATTTTTGCAACACTGGGGGATGGGATGAAATCCTATGAGTGCAGTTCTGGAGACCCACATGACAGAGTAATCGCATGAACATGGGACATGTGGAGGGAGAGAAATAGCTGTAACAACTAAATGTCAGAATGGTGGTGATGATGTTTCATAGATCTGTGGCCCCCAATCCCCGGGCAGCTGACCAGTACTGGTCCATGGCCTGTTAGGAACTGGGCAACAAGAGAGCAGGAGGTGAGTGGCCAGTGAACAAGTGAAGCTTTGTCTGTATTTACAGCTGCTCCCCATTGCTTGCATCACTGCATAAGCTCCACCTTCTGTCAGATCAGCAGCGGCAATAGATTCTTATAGGAGCCGGAACACTACTGTAAACTGTTCATGCAAGGGATCTAGGTTGTGTGATCCTTATGAGAATCTAATGTCTGATGATCTAAGTTGGAGCTGAGGCGGTGATGCTAGCACTGGGGAGCAACTGCAAATACAGATTATCATTAGCAGAGAGGTTTGACTGCACAATAAATGTAATGTGCTTGAATCATTCCAAAACCATATCCCCGCCTCCCTGGTCCATGGAAAAATTGTCTTCTGTGAAACTGGTGCCTGGTGTCAAACTGGTTGGGGACTGTTGCCTTAGATAATGCTAATCACCACAATTAGACATTCAGGGGAATAAAGGATAGAGTGTTTATTTTCAAAGTTAGAGATTTGTCTATTACATGAAATTAATCATTTATTTACGTTGTTTAACTCTTCTATATCCTTGTTAAGGTTCTGTCTGTTTGAATTTTAATGGCAGAAAGAGATGCTTTGAAATCTCCAAATGTGATTGTGGGTTGTCATATTTTTATTTGGAATTCTGGTAAGAGTAGTTTTATGTATTTTCATTCTTTCTTTTTTGCTACATATGAATTTAGAATCATTACATCCAATTAATCCAAAAGCCTTTGACAGGCTAACCTCACTAATTTGATTTTCTGTTAAAATCCCTCTCCATTGCCCTACTTGAGCCATACTGTTGTGTTTGCTGTATTTGGAATATGTCTAGCTCCTTGTTTTGACCCCGTGCAAGTACTTGCTCTCCCTTCTTACTGAACACCCTTTACCATTCATGACTTTCTTAAAGTATCTTTTCAAATGTCAATATATTACAGAAGTCTTCTCTCTGAAAACCTTATAGAAAATAACATTTCACTACACAGAAATCCATTCACTTGGCATGTTTTACTTTACTTTCTAGCTGTTATCAATGAATTATTTATTTGTTTATTTTTTGTTGATCCTCATTAGAGTGTGAGCTCCATGACAACCAAAACTTAGTCTGTTTATTCTCTATTGTATTCTTGGTGTCTGGCATGTTGTAGCTACTTAATAAATATTTATTGAAGAACAAATGAGAATTAAATATTTTAACACTACACAATAGCTCATTTTAAGTTTATTAATAACTTCTATTTAAAGTATATTTTGTATCATATTAATGCAGCCCAGTGGTTCTCAGCTGGGTATAATTTTGTAATCCAAGGGTCATTTTACAGTATCTGGAGATGTTTTTGGTTGCCAAAACTTGGGATGCAGGGTTGCTACTGGTGTCTAGTGCATAGAGGTTAGGGATGCTGCTAAATAAGCTATAAGGAAAAACCCCGACAGCAAAGAATGATCCAGTCTCAGATATCAATAGTGACAGTGTTGAGAAATCCTTGATGTGATGGGGCTCAGAAAACAATACCCCAAAATGAAGCTTCAGAAGCAAAAGTTCTTCTCTGACCTTCTCCTGTCCTCCTGTCTCTCAAACCCATTCTTCCCTGAGGCTGGCCACAGAAACTAGAACCCCTCTTTCCCAAGACAGGTCATAAAAGCCAGAACCCCTTTTCCCAAAAGCCAGACATAAAACCTAAAATTATTCTGTGTAAAAACTGGCCATAAAAAATTAGCTGCCCACTTTTTTAATGGGATTGTTTGATCAACAATTTGGATGGAACTGGAGGCCATTATCCTAAGTGAAGTATCTAAAGAATGGAAAAACAAACACCACCTGTACTCGCTATTAAATTGGAACTAACTGGTGAGCACACATGTGCACAGAGGAAAGTAAATCTCAAAGGAATCAAGCAGGGGGGAAGCGGATGGAGGCGATGGGTGGAAACCTACCTAACAGGTACAATGAACACTATCTGGGTGATGGGCACACTTTTAACCTTGACGTGAGCATTACAAAAGTGACCCTTGTAACCAAAAACATTTGTATGCCCATAATATTTTGAAATAAAAAAATAATTATCAGAACTACCTTGTTTAACTGCAGGTTGTGAGACCCCCATTCCAGTGAGGGTCCTGCCCTATACCCAGAAGGAAGGAATGAATGCTGCTCAGAGAGGCCAAGAAGAATCTAGACAGACAGGCCTTGCTAGGTTTTCCCACTCAGTCTATTGTCATTAGACCAGCAGTCCACAACTTTTTTGGCACCAGGGACTTGTTTCACGGAAGACAATTTTTCCATGGACCGGGGTGGGGGTGGTTTGGGAATGATTCAATCACATTACATTTATTGTGCAGACAAGCCTTTCTGCTAGTGATAATCTATATTTTCAGCCACTCTCTGCCTCAGCTGTACTTCAGATCATCAGGCATTAGATTCTCATAAGGAGCACGCAACCTAGATCCCTCGCTTGGGCAGTTTACAGTAGGGTTCACACTCCTATAAAAATCTGATGGCACCGTTGATCTGACAGGAGGCGGAGCTCGGGAGGTGATGAGGGCAATGGGGAACAGCTGTAAATACCAATGAAGCTTAGCTTGCTCTCCCACCGCTCACCTCCTGCTGCGTGCCCTGGGTTCCTAACAGGCCACAGACAGATGTTGGTCTGTGACTTGGGGATTAGGGACCACAGCATTAGACCATAACCTTTTTGTCCAGTCGTATTTCTACACAGCTGTCCACACTTTATTGAACCTGAGCATAAAAATGGATAATTTCCCCTGTATCTTTGGGTATTCATTCTGAAGGCTCCTGTGTATACACATTAAATAAAATTAGTACTCCTTTTCTCCTATTAATCAATCTGCCTCATGTTGGCAATTTTTCAGCAAACCTTTATGGGGCCAGGAACCTTGGTCCCTACATCCTGATATAACTAATATGACTTCATTTTGATTAGAATTAGATTATTTGATTAGAATTTTCTTATTTCATTTTACATTATTTTACTTTCAACCCTTTGCCATCTTATGATTTGAAGGTATCTTTTATAAAAATGCCTGGATTTATATATTTACATTTTAATTGAAATATAAATGTTATTTCATTTACATTCATTTGATATATCTGTAATACTTTTTATATACTCATTGTTTCTCTTTGTTGTTTACTTCTTTTCTGCATTTTTTATTGATAGAGGGATTTTAAGTTTTTTTATTTTTAAAATTTTAATATTTTAATTTATTTTATTTTTTATTTTATTTTTTTTATTTCAGAATATTATGGGGCTACAACTTTGGCTATATATATTGCCCATGCACTGCCCGTGTCAGAGCTACAATCGTGGTCATCTCCCAAACTGTGCTCCCCACATCCATTCAGTGAGAGTTTTCCCATCCCCTCCAACCCCCTCCCGCCTGCCTGCCTCCTGATGAATATTATTGCCATGTGTGACGTAAGTGTTGATCAGTTAGTACCAATTAGATGGTGAGTACCAGTGGTGTTTGTTTTTCCATTCCTGCGACACTTCGCTTCGAAAAATGGATTCTAGCGCCAACCAGGATAATACCAGATGTGTTAAATCACTATTGTTCCTTATTGTTGAGTAATACTCCATGGTATACATATACCACATTTTATTAATCCACTCGTGTATTGATGGGCACCTGGGTTGTTTCCACATCTTTGCAATTGTGAATTGTGCTGCTATGAACATTCGTGAGCAGATGTCTTTATTATAAAATGTCTTTTTTTCCTTTGGGTAAATACCCAGTAGTGGGATTGCTGGGTCAAATGGTAACTCTACTTTTAATTCTTTGAGGTATCTCCATATTACTTTCCATAGAGGTCGTACTAATTTGCAGTCCCACCAGCAGTGTATGAGTGTTCCTATCTGTCCACATCCCCGCCAACATTTGTTGTTTGGGGATTTTTTGATATGAGCCAATCTCATGGAGTTAAGTGATATCTCATTGTGGTTTTGATTTGCATTTCCCTGATGATTAGAGAAGTTGAGCAATTTTTTATATGTTTGCTGGCCATTTTTCTGTCTTCTTTGGAAAAGTTTCTGTTCATGTTATTTGCCCATTTTTTAATAGGGTTGTTTGATTTTTTCTTGTTGATTTTCCTAAGTTCTGTACAGATTCTGGTTATCAGCCCTTTATCAGAGGTGTAGCATGCAAATATTTTCTCCCATTCTGTAGGTTTTCTGTTCGCTCTAGTGATAGTTTCCTTGGCTGTGCAGAAGCTTTTTAATTTGATCAGGTCCCATGTATTTATTTTGGTTGCTGCTGTGATTGCTTTGGGGGTCTTCTTCATAAATTCTTTGCCTAGGCCAAAGTCCATAAGAGTTTTTCCAACATTTCCTTGGAGAATTCTTATGGTTTCATGTCTTAGGTTTAGATCTGTTATCCATTGTGAGTTGATTTTTGTGAGAGGCGAGAGGTATGGGTCCAGTTTCAGTCTTCTACATATGGCCATCCAGTATTCCCAGCACCATTTGTTGAATAGGGAAAATCTTCCCCAGTGTACATTTTTTTGGAATTTATCAAAGATCAGGTGACTGTATGAGGTTGGTTTTATATTTGGGTTCTCAGTCCTGTTCCATTGGTCTACGTGTCTGTTCTTGTGCCAATACCATGCAGTTTTGGTTACTATAGCCTTGTAGTATAGCTTGAAGTCTGGTAGATAGATGCCTCCCAATTTGTTCTTTTTGTTTAAGATTGCTTTGGCTAGATGGGGTCTTCTATGGTTCCACACGAAGCGTAGAATTATTTTTTCTAGATCGGTAAAAAATGATGTTGGTATTTTGATAGGGACTGCATTGATTCTGTAAATCAATTTCAGTAGCAAAGCCATTTTTACTATGTTGACTCTGCCTATCCAAGAGCATGGTAGGGCTTTCCATCTATTTATGTCCTCTGCATTTCTTTTCCCAGTGTGTCATAATTCTGTCTGTATAGGTCTTTGACCTCCTTAGTTATATATGTTCCTAAATATTTAATTTTCTTTGGTGCTATTGTGAAAGGTATTGCATCTTAAATTTGTTTCTCAGCTTGATTGTTATTAGCATATATGAAGGCTATGAATTTGTGTGTATTAATTTTGTATACTGAGACGTTGCTGAATTCATTTATCAATTCCAGTAATCTCTTGGTTGAATCTTTGGGGTTTTCTATGTATATCATATCGTCTGTGAATAGTGAAAGTTTGACCTCTTCTGCCCCTATCTGGACGCCCCTGATTCCTCTGTCTTGTCTAATTGCTGTGGCCAGGACTTCCAGCACTATGTTGAAAAGAAGTGGAGATAGAGGGCACCCTTGTCTGGTGCCAGTTTTAAGGGGGAATGCTTTCAATTTTTCCCCATTCAGTATGATATTGGCTGTGGGTTTATCATATATGGCTTTAATAGTTTCGAGGTATGAGCCATCCATGCCTATACAGTTAAGAGTTCTTATCATAAAAGGGTGCTGGATTTTGTCAAAAGCCTTCTCTGCATCTATTGAAAGGATCATATAATCTTTGTTCTTCCTTTTATTTATATGGTGATTACATTTATAGATTTGCGTATGTTGAACCATCCCTGCATCTTGGGAATGAAGCCCACCTGATCGTGATGAATTGTTTTTTTGATGTACATTTGGATTCGGTTTGCAAGGATTTTATTGAGAATTTTTGCATCTATCTTCATAAGGGATATTGGTCTGTAGTTTTCTTTTTTTGTTGTGTCCTTTCCTGGCTTTGGTATCAAGGTGATATTGGCTTCATAGAATGAGTTTGGGAGTACTCCATCCTTCTGGATATTTTTAAATAATTTCTGCAGTATAGGCACCAGTTCTTCTTTGTAGGCTTGGTAGAATTCAGGTGTGAACCCATCTGGTCCAGGACTTTTTTTTTGTGGGAAGATTTTTTATTACTGCTTCGATTTTGGTGCTTCATATTGGTCTGTTTAGAAATTCTGTTTCTTGCTGGTTGAGCCTAGGGAGGTAGTGTGTTTCTAAGAATTTGTCTGTTTCCTCCATGTTTTCGTGTTTGTGGGCATAGAGGTTTTTGTAGTGTTTGTAGATGATGTTTTGTATTTCCATGGTGGCAGTTATGACTTCTCCTTTCTCATTTCTAATTGAGCTTATTAGAGTCCTTTCCTTTCTGCTTCTGGTCAACCTGGCAAGTGGCCTGTCTATTTTGTTTATCTTTTCAAAGAACCAACTTTTCGCTTTATTAATCTTCTGTATTGTTCTTTTGTTCTCGATTTCATTTAATTCTGCTCTGATCTTGGTTTTTTTTTTCTTCTGCTGGCTTTAGGATTGCTTTGCTCTTCCTTTTCCATTTCCTTAAGATGATTCATTAGTTTACTGATTTGTGACCTTTCTGTCTTTTGGATGTGGGCATTTAAGGTGATAAGTTTTCCTCTCAGGACTGCTTTTGCTGTATCCCACAGATTTTGATAACTTGTGTCCCCACTGTTGTTTAGTTCGAAGAATCTTTTGATTTCCATTTGAATCTCCTCCTTGATCCAATAGTCCTTCAGCAACAGATTGTTTAGTTTCCATGTTTTTGGATGAAGATGTGAGTTTCTGTTGGAATTGATTTCTAATTTTATTCCACTGTGGTCTGAAAAGATACATGGTATGATTTCTATTTTTTTGAATTTGTTTAGATCTGTTTGTGGCCTAGGATGTGGTCAATTTTAGAGAAAGTTCCATGAGCTCATGAGAAGAATGTATATTCAGTGTTATTTGGGTGGAGTGTTCTGTAGATATCTGTTAGGCCCAAATGTTCTAGAGTCCTGTTTAGGTCTTTTGTTTCATTATTTAATTTTTGTTTGGAGGATCTGTCCAGTTCCATCAGTGGGGTGTTGAAGTCCCCTGCTGTTATGGCATTGCTGTTTATTATGTTGCCTAGATCTAGCAGTATTTGCTTTATGTACCTGGGCACTCCTGTGTTGGGTGCATAAATGTTTAGGATTGTTAAATCCTCTTGTAAGCTTTTTCCCTTCACCACTATATAGTGTCCATTTTTGTCCTTCTTTACTTTTGTTGCTTTCAAGTTTATATCATCTGAAATAAGGATGGCTACTCCAGATTTCTTTTGGTTTCCATTGGCTTGGAAAATTGTATTCCATCCCTTCACCTTGAGTCTGAATGTGTCTTTGTGTGTAAGGTGTGTTTCCTGAAGACAACAGATACTTGGCTTGTATTTTTTAATCCATTCAGCCAGCCTATGTCTCTTCAATGGGCAATTCAAGCCATTTATATTTATTGAGAGAATTGATATTTGGGGTAAATTTCTGGTTATTCTATTGGGTGGTGTCTTTTGTTTTGTCTCTTTCATCATTGTGGAATCTGGTTTCTGGGGTTTTAGCTTTTGCGTAGTTTTACATAGGTGGGTGTCTGTTGCGCTGGTTAGCGTATAATGCAGGTCTAAGCACTTCTTGCAAGGCCGGTCTGGATTTCGCAAATTCTATCAGTGATTGCTTATCTGGAAACGTCTTTATTTCTCCCTCTTATAAGAAGCTTAGTTTGGCAGGATACAGAATTCTGGGTTGGCTTTTGTTTTGTTTTATCAGACTGATGATGTCTCCCCATTCCCTTCTGGCTTGTAAGGTTTCAGCTGAGAAATCTGCAGTTAATCTGATCGGTTTCCCTTTATAGGTTATCTGCTGTTTTTGTCTTACAGCTCTGAAGAGTGCCTCTTTTGTGTTTACTTTGGTCAGTCTAATAATTATGTGGCGTGGTGAATGCCTTTTCACTTTGAGTCTCCCAGGAGTCCTGTGTGCTTCTTGTACTTGGATATTGAGATTTCTGGCTAAGCCATGGAAATTTTCCTCTACTATTCCTTCAGATAGATTTTCCAGCCCATGCGAATTTTCTTCCTCTCCCTCAGGAATGCCTATGATTCTTATGTTTGGCCTCTTTACATAATCCCACATTTCTTGTATGCTTTTTTCCTGCCTCTTGTTTTTGTGTTCTTTCTCTTCGACTGTTTTATTTAGCGCATAGGAGTTGTCTTCTAGCTCTGAAATTCTTTCCTCTGCATGGTCCAACCTATTCTTAAGGTTTCCACTGTGTTTTGTAGATCCTTGAATGCTTCTTTCATTTCTAGGATTTCTATTTGATTTTTCTGTAATATTTCTATTTCTTTGGAGAATTTTTCATTCATTTCTTGCATTTTTCTTGTGGTTTCATTGTGCTGGGATTCAATTTTCTCTTGAATTTCACTGAGCTTTCTTATAATCCATAAACGAAATTCCTCTTCTGTCATTCTACCCATTTCATTTGAGTTGGTATCCATTGCTGAGGAACTGATGGTTTCTTTTGGAGGTGACTTTTCACTCTGATTTTTCATGTTCCCTGAGTTCTTTTGCTGGTTTTTTCTCATCTGGCCTCTTGGTCGAGAGCTGGGGGTGTTAGGGCTAGGTTATGGCCCTGTCTCCAAGCCCACAATTTTCGTTCCTTGGAAAAGCCTAGGAGAGAAGTAGTGGCCTATATTGCCTTAGATGTATTTTAGCAAGTTTGGTGGATCTTGGGTTATCTCTGGCCTGTTGTCTTCTCCTCTTCCCGGTGGAGTGTGGTGAGAATGATCTCCCAGCTTGGGCTCTAAGCTAGTGAATAGTAGTTGAGGATATGAGTCCACAGCTCCCTATTAGCTAGTTATTCTGGTATGTCCGTGGCAGACTCTCTGATCCCCCAGTTGGGGTATGCGAAAGCCCTGTGCTTTGGGAGGGGCCTTGTAGCTCCTAGGGGTTACTTTGACCCTGCTCGTCCTGAGGTGTAAGTAGAAACACAATTTCTTTTGGCTGCAGTGTGAGAGCTGAGTTGTGAAAATTCTACACAGCTCAGAGGTTGCTTATCTAGCCACATGTGTCTGCCCTTCTGATGTGCATCTCTGCATGATACTCGTTGATAAGGAGATCTCCAATTGTGCACCCTTTTTCCACCATTAGACCCCAAGGCAAGGCGGATGGCCGTCTCTATCCCCAGCAGTCTCCACCAGGGGGATGTTCCCACAGGGAGGGGGGAATGGTGGCCACTGGAAGCACTCTTGGATGGCGTGAAATTCCCTAATGGTGTGGCAGGATTATGGGGAGCTGCTCTGTTTCAGCGTGTGGCTCTTGAGGTATTTGGTTGTCATGGGAACCAGCAATTATACCAAATGAGTCACTATAGCCAGGAACCTTCAAAATGACCGATCTCTGGGGTACAGGAGGGCTGGAACCTGAAGGGCAGGCACTAGGACCAGCACGGAGCGGACTTGTCGGAGGCCAGAGCCGGGGTAGCAGAACGAGATGGACGAGTTGCAAACTGTTTCCAATACCCAAAGGTCCCGCCGCTACAGTTCCGGGATCTCGTCCCACCTGGAACCCACGGATGCAGCTGTCCTTGGCCACCAAAGGCAAAGCCTGTCTCGCCCCAGCAGAAGAGCCCCGGGCCGGGGCAGGGGGAGCTAGAGACGCGACTCACAGCTCCGTGCGGGCAGCTGTAAAGATGGCGGCCGCCTCCAGCCTGGCGCACAGCCAGGCTCTGATTGCACCCGGAGTGCAGCTTTTCTCCGCTGGCAGTTGTTAGCAACCTCTAAGGGCGTGTTCTGCTCTCGGTTAAACTCCTGGACCCAGTCCCGCTGACTTCTAGTGGCGCAGTGCCGGCCTGCGGGCTCCCGCGCACTGTCCCAGGAAGCTGTATCTCCGCTCAGTCCCCGCCCAGTTCCTCCCCAGCCCTCAGTAGTCTCTGTATATTGCAGCTGCGAGTTGTGTTGGGCTCTCACAATTGTCTTTTCTCCACTAGGTATGCTGTCTCGCGCCACCGCTTTGTCCCAACTCTGGGCTTGTCCCTGCCTGAGTGTATGGGGAGGCGGGTAACCGCTTGGGGGGCAGGTTGCACTGCGCCGACCTGGTGAGCGCGTCCTTCCTGAGCTCTGGGCTCTGTTGTGCTCCGTGCGCCCTCTGATCTTTGTGAAAATTTTGTACCTGTTTTCTTGGGCTGGGCTTTCCGCGTTGTTTCTCTGTAATTCACAATGCTGTTTTCGGAGTGAGCGGTCTGTGCTTACAGGTACCCGCTGGTGTTTTTCACCTCCTTTCCTGGGAGCGGTGTGGTGGGAGGACTCTGTCAGACCGCCATTTTCCTCTCTTTCCAGGATTTTATGAGTTTTAAGAACTTTTAATCAAATTTTATTATACAAAGATAATGCACATAAGTGTACAACTCAATAAATTTCCACAAATTGAACTCACCCATTTGCCCAGCTAATCAGATTAAGAAACAATATCATGTAGGGGGAAAACTTTTTTGCCCTCTAAAGATTCACTGAAAAATCAATTGAAAAAAAGGGAGCTTAATCGGAGAAAAGACATACAAATTTATTAATGTGCGTGAGAGTCATACAAAATATAAGAACTCAAAAGAAATGGCCAGATGACTGATACTTTTATACCATCTTGAGGTTACGGAAAGAATGGAGGCTGGGAGCATGGCCAAAAACAGGTTATGGTGGTCATGGGAGGGACAGAATAAGCCTGGCTAACAGAAGAGGTCTTGTTACGTAGATGAAACCTCAGATAGCAGCCTGCAGAGGTGGTAAATGTTTCTTCCAGACCTTTAAATGTGTCAGACTCTCAGTCTTTCCTAAGTCTGGACAAGGAACAGCCTGGCTGCATCAACGCAGATTTCTCTACAGATAAATTTCCCCAAAAAGACAGCTTTGTGGGGCTTCTTCGTTTTGCAGGCCCTCCAAACAGCTGTCTCAAAATATGTCAAAGAAGCATATTCTGGGGTGAAATTTTTTGTTTTCTTCAATCACTATCACCCCAGAAGCCCCATCATGTTCCCTTCTAATCTCTAGACACTCAAGAATTATTCTTCAGGTTTCTAGCAGCACAGATGAAACTCGTCATTTTTTTGTACTTTAGATGAATAGAATGATAAAACATTGTATCCTTTTAGGTCTATTTTTATTCAATATTATGATGGTGACAATCATCTTTGTTTTTTCCATGTACTTGTAGAATGTCTATTCTTGTTGCTGTATTGTATTTTATTTGTGAATATACCACTGTTTACTGATTCAGTCTATGGCTGATAGGTGTGATGGTAAATTTTAAGTGTCGACTGGATAAAGAATACTTAGCTAGTAAGACATTACTTCTGGGTGTGTCTTTGAGAGTGTTTCCAGAGGCGATCAGCATGTGATGCAGTGAACTGAGTGGGTAAGATCCACCATTAATGTGGGTGGACACCATCCAATTTGCTAGGAGCCTGGATTGAACAAAAAGGCAGAGAGAAAGGGAGAATTCTCTCTTTTTAAGACAGTGGAAGCTCTTCTCCTGCCCTTGGACATCAGAACTCCAAGTTCTCCGGTTTTTGGTCTCTGGGACTCACACTGGACTACCCTCAATCCCCCCAAACTCTCCAGGCTTTGACTTCAGACATACACTTTCCTAGTTTTGAGGCTTTTGAACTTGGACTGAGCCATGCTATTGATTTCCCTGGTTCTCCAATTTACAGACAGACTGTTGTGGGACTTCTCAGACTCCATAATAATGAGTCAATTTCCCTAATAAATCCCATCTCATCTATCTATGTATCTATAGATCTATCTCTCTACCTACCTACCTACTTACCTACCTACCTACCTGATTTAGGCATTACTGCAGACAAGATAATTTTAACAATGACAACTTTTATTATCCTGTGTCTCTGGAGAACCCTGACTAACATAATAGGCATTTGAGTAGTTAACAGTTTGGGACTATTATGAACAGTACTGCTATGAACGCTAGTACATGCCTTTTGGTAAAGCTACGTCCACATTTCATTTAGGGGTAGACTTTCAAGTGAAACACAGTAGATCCCCCCTTTTCTGCGGGGGATTCGTTCCATGACTTCCAGTGGATGTCAGAAAATGGGGATAGTACCAAACCCTATATGTACTATGTTTTTTTATACATACACACCTGTGATAAATTTTAATGTATAAATTAGGCACAATACTCTTGTGGTTTGGGACCATTATTAAGTAAAGTAAGTATTACTTGAACACAAGCACTGTGATGCTGTGACAGTCGATCTGATAACAAGACTGCTCCTAAATGACTCACGAGTGGGTAGCACAGACAGCATGGATACACTAGACAAAGGGATGATTCATGTCCCAGCTGGGAAGGAGCAGGACAATGTGAGATTTTATAACAATACTCAGAATGCAGTGTAATTTAAAACTTATTAATTGTTTATTTCTGGAATTTTCCATTGACTATTTTTGGACTATGATTAACCCTGGGTTACTGAAATCTCAGAAAGCAAAACCTTGTAAAAAAGGGGGACTACTGTACTGTCAAATAGCTTTCCAAAATGGTTATGCAAATGTATAACAGTGTACAGATATGGTGCACAAAATGATTGTAAAAATGACAAACAGTATACAGAATTCTAGCTGCTCCACATCCTGACTACATTTGGTATTTTTCATCTTTTTTTTCATTTTATACATTCTATTATTTAGACTTATGTTTCAATTGGCATTTTCTTGATAACTGATGAAGTTGAACAATACCTTTAGATATATTAATTGGTTATTTTTATAATATTTCATGGAAAATGTTTTTAAATTCTTTCTTCTTTTTTCTATTGGAATGTTTGATTTTTTTCTAATTAATTTAGTAAAGTTCTTTCTATATTCTGAATTTATCAAATATGCATATTGTGTATATCTTCCCCCTCTAATAATTTTTCCTGTGTTTTTGTTTGGAGTATATGCATTCTATTTCAATTATTTTAATAATTACCCTTAACATTTTAATATACACAGAATCCTACAGTTAATAATTTTCTCTACACTATTTTCAAAGGATATATTGTAAACCCACTTACTAGTCTCATGAGAGATATGCCGTTTTTTCCTAGTATTTTATTTATATCTTGTTTTTTATACCTACAAATCAGATATTAGTGTGTTATTATTTCATAAATTCAACATTTCCTAAAATTTACCCACATATTGAACATTTTCTTGCATTTCAGTTCTTTTATGTTAAATTTGCTTTCTTCTGAAATAATTTTTTAGAACAGTTACTTTCAACTTTACCATACATAAGAACAACCTGGAGGGCTTAATAAAACAGACTGCTAGGCACCAGCCTATGGTTCTGATTCAGTAGGTCAGGAGCTGGGTCTTTTAATTTGTATTTCTAACAAGTTCCCAAGTGATGCTGATCCTGTTGAGTTGGTGACAATATTTTGAGAACCACTGCTTTAAAAATTATTTTAGTGAAGATCTGTTGATGGTAAATGTTCTAAGATGTTGTTACTTAGTTTTTTTCTTTTGCTTATAATTTTGTCTTCTGTGGCTTGAAGAGTTCCTGACACAATGTAGGAACTGAAACTTAAGTATTAGTTAAATGCTGAAACTGAGGAAAGATATAAAGTTGATTTTCAAGCATAAAAGCCTCACATAGTTCAAGTGATTGAACTTTCTTAATTTCTTAAATATAATATTACACTTAAGCCACAACATACAAGTTCAATATTTTTAAAAGAGTTCTTTATTAATTTGTATTGAAGAGAAAGTTCATTCTAAGGGAACACATGGAACCTTTCTCATTCTGCATAGAATTACTTAATTTTTTTTTTGTCTTATGATTAAAATTGTGCCTTTGGCTCTCTCCTGTGTAGTATTTTCACATCAATTAAATTTAAAAACCCAGAATGGTTAAAAAGTAGGAATAGATGCAAGGGGAATTTTTTGTGGCAGTAATAAATGGTGGATATAGCACATGATCAACATCAGAGTTAAACACATAAATAAGGTAGAGATTCTTAGAGATGGCTTTCATTCAAAACTACTTTAATTCTATATTAAGAGTTACAGAATTTATTTTATTTTTTAAAAAAATTTTTATAAACCTCATAAAAATTATGCTTGGAGGTTTATTTTTTGTTTGTTTTGTTTTGTGGAAATGTTCCCTCAACTTTATACTTCTGATAATCCAGGTATGCTAGGAGCCAGGATAAAAAGAAATTTGAAAAGAGAAAGAATGATACAATGAGATTTTTTTATAAGATGTACATATTTGAATTACAGGTCAGGATTGTATGGGTATTTTTTTTTAATTTCAGAATTTTACAGGGTTACACACATTTTGGTTACATAGTTTGCTTTAGTACAGTTTGAGTCAAAGTTATAAGCGTGCCCTTCATCCAGATAGTGTGCATTGTACTTGTTAGGTGTAAATTTATCCATCCCCACCTCCCCCTCCCACCTACTTGATTTCCCTTGCGTTTCACTTTCATATGTGCACATAAGTGTTGATCAATTGGTTCCAATCTAGTATTGAGTACATGTGGTGTTTGTTTTCCATTTTGTGATACTTCACTAAGAAGAATTGTCTCCAGTTCCATCCAGGTTGTTACAAAAGATACTAGGTCACCATTTTTTTCATGGCTGAGTAGCGCTCTAAAATACACATATACCACATTTTATTAATCCACCCATATAGTGCTGGGCACTTGGGTTGTTTCCACATCTTTGAGATTGTGAATTGTGCTGCTGTAAACATTTGAGTGCAAGTGTCTTTTTTATAAACTGTCTTTTTTTCCTTTGGGTAAATACTTAGAAGTGGGATTTCTGGATCAAATGATAGGTCCACTTTTAGTTCTTTGAGTTATCTCCACACTACTTTCCATAGAGGTTGTACTAGTTTGCAGTCCCACCAACAGTATGTAAGTGTACCTTTCTCTCTGCATCCTTGCCAGTATCTGTTGTTTTGGGACTTTTTGTTAAAAGCCATTCTTACTGGAGTTAAGTGAGATATCATTGTGGTTTGGATTTGCCTTTCCTTGATGATTAGAGATGTTGAGACATGAACAGAAACTTTTCAGAAGAAAATAGACTAATGGCCAATAAACACATGAAAAAAAGATTGTACGGTTTTTAAGTATCTTCTATTAAATTCTTAATAAGCTACCTGATTCATGTGTTACTGCAAACAAGATAATTTTAACAAAGACAATTTCTTATTATCCTGTCATAATTTAGATATTCTCATTCAGACTTTAAGCTAATTATCAATGTTGACTCTCTTTATTGCTATCACAGGATAATTAGTTTACTATCAAATTGAAATTTCTGCATCTCACATTGTTATTATTTATAAATTCATTTTACCTTAAACCTATTGCATTGGAATATGATCATAATTAACTATTAAAATTCCTATATATTTTTTATAATTTACTAGTGTGCTGTGAATTTTTATATAGCTATAGAATTACTATTTTATAAATTAGAAGAAAGGATTTCACAATAATGTAGCAGTCCCTCTCATTTGTCTTATAGAAATATTTAGTAGCTGGTTAACATTATATAATGGACATAAAAGGTGAAAGTCATTCTGAAATATTGTTGGAGTATTTGAACAGAATTTAGAACAACACAGATAATGACAGTATGATGAAAAGTCTAATATAATGTGAGATTCAAGAATTCAATGGCAAAAAGAAGTGGTAGATCATTTTTTAAGGATAGCATAAAAAATAAATAAAAATAAATTAGAAATGGTAGAAAAATTATGTGCCTTGCATTTCCAACTGACTTTTATCATAAATTTAAGCTTATCAGAAATTAGATATAACCAAGATCATATAATAAAAGTATACAAAATGGATCATTTTAATGAATTTTATTCAATAGTTAATTCTTATCTTATCAGTATTTGTTTTGTACAAAGACATTAATGGGAATTATCAGAAGGACTTGAGTTCATAAAGTAACAAAAGTTTTAGTTCGTTTGTTATTTTCACTTACAGTGTTTTATTCCAGTTGGTAAGTAAATCTGATTATGGCATCATTAAATGTTACAAATATTTCTTGAAATATATCTTTAATGCTTTAAAACTATTCTCACCAAATTATATGCTAGAAATTCTAAAACATACGATAAAATTTTGAATGTTATTCTTTATTTGTTGAAAAATATCATTAGATTATAGTTGTAGATTTTATACTTTTAAAAATTATGTTATTAATGTTTCTGTATGTCTCTGATAGAGGCAGTCATTATCAAATCTGTATTGTACCCTTAGAATAGTCATTCAATCTGAGGGCTTTAATGTCTCCTCCTCCTCCTCTTCCTCTTTCTCTTCCTCTTCTTCTTCTTCCCTTCTATTTTGTTAATACTTCAATTTGGATTTTTTATTGACTTGACATAGAGAGAGTATGTGCACAATAATCTCAAATATAAAATATCGTCACCCAAATTTACATGGGTAAGAGGATTATAAATAAAGGCAGTAGCAAATTAAAGTGAAAATCTTTGTTGGTATAATTTATCTTAAAAGTCACATCTCTGTAACTTAATTTGTCAGATAAAATTTGGTAATACCAAAAAATGAATTTATGAATGACATCTATTTTGGTTTAACCATAATGTGATAATTTACTTCTTTAAAGTTTTATTTTACTTTAAATTGATACATAATAATTTACATATTTATGGAATACAGTGTGATCTTTTGATACCCGCATACAATGTGTAATGGTCAAATTAGGGTAATTAGCCTATCCATCACCTCAAACATTTATCATTCCTTTGTGGTTAGAACATTCAAAATACTCTCTTCTAGCTATTTTGAAATATGCAATACATCATTTTTAATTATAGTGATCATACTGTTCAATGGAACACTAAAACTTATTCTTCCTATCTAACTGTAACTTTGTACCCCTTAAACAAGCCTTCCCCATCCTCTTCTCCCCCTTACTTTTCCCTGCCTCTGGTAACCGCTATTCTTCTCTCTACTCCTATGAGATCAACTTTATTAAATTCTACATATGAGTGAGATCATGCAGTATTTGTCTGTCTGTGCCTGGCTTATTTCACTTAACATAACCTTCTCCAAGCTTATCCATGTCTCCAAAAATGACAAGATTTCATTTTTTTATAGCTGAATGATATTCTATTGTCTGTATATATCGCATTATTTTTATCCATTCATCTTTTGATGGCCACTTAGGTTGATTCCATATTTTGGCTATTGTGAATAATGCTGCAATAGACATGGGAATGCAGATATCTCCTTCACGTATTGATTTCATATGCTTTGAATAAATACATAGTAGTGGGATTGCTGGTTCATATGGTTGTTCTATTTTTAATTTTTGGGAAAGTCTTATGTTTTCCATAGTGGCTGTACTAATTTACATTCCCACCAACAAATCCCCTTTCTCTACATCCTTACCAGCATTTGTTATTTTTTGTCATTTTGGTAATACTCATTCTAACTGGGGTAAGATGGTATCTCATTGTGGTTTTGATTTGCGTTTTCCTGAGAATTAGTAATGTTGAGCATTTGTACGTGTTTTTTAGAACTGTCTATTCATGTCTTCATGTCTTTTGCCCGTTTTTAAATCAGATTTTTTTTTTACTATTGAGTTGTTTGTGTTCCTTATATATTCCAGATGTTAACATCTTGTCAAATTCATAGCTTGCTAATACTTTCTCCCATTCTGTTGGTTGTCTCTTCACTCCGTTGATTATTTCCTTTACTTTTTAGTTTGATGTAATCTCATTTTATTATTGCTTTTAGTTTGATGGAATCTCATTTGTTTATTTTTGCTTTTATTGCCTGTTCTTTTGACATCTTATGCCAAAAATCCTTGCCAAGACCCATGTCATGGAGAGTTTTTCTTATGTTTTCTTGCAGTAGTTTCATAGTTGCAAGTCTCATATTTAAGTCTTTAATCCATTTTGAGTTGATTTTTCAAGCGGTGAGAGATCAGGGTCTATTTTCATTCTGTATGTGGATATCCAGTTTTACCATCACCATTTATTGAAAAGACCATTCTTTTCCCAATGTGTGTTTTTGGTGCCTTTGTCAAAAATCAGTTGACTGTAAGTGTGTGGATTTATTTCAGTGATAACTTACTTTTTAAAAAGTCATTTATATTTCTTAATAGGCACTGATGATTAATGTAATTCTATTAAATAAGCATTTACTGAACCCCTACTATTTAAAAAGTATTTTGTTAGACACAGAGGCTATAATGTCGAATAAGATATATTGCTTCAAGTTTATATTTCAGAGAAGGAGAGTCAGAGAGACAGAGTGAGACAGGCAAAATATTCTATTCATTCCGTGAATATGTTCCAATGACTTCCCTCTTACAAGTCCTTTTCTTAATCATAGATCAGTCTATACCTGTGGTCTATTCACTTTCTCTCTGATCTAAATTAAGTGTCTTAAAGGAGCTAAATCATATTCATTTTATACTTCCTTGTCTCAATAATCCCTTCAATCACTGACACCTGGCTTTTTTCCTACATTGTTCTTAAACTGGTAATAATAAAATCATTAATAACAAAGTAATTGCCAAAGTGAGTAGACATGTTTCCATCTCTACAAACTTCTTTGTGGTGTTACACATAGTTAATGATCCCCTCCTTTCAGACACCTTCTCCTCTGTTACATTCCCTGTTACTGTCCCTGCCTGGCTGTCCTTCTGTGTGTATGATAGTCACTGTTCAGTCTCGTTCACGGGCCCCTTTCCTCTGCTTTTTCCTCATATTTTTGCATTCTACTGAGTTTCATCCTGAGTTCACAGTTCTTAATAATTCTGTACAACATAACGATGTGAACTTGCCTACTCAAACAGGTGCAATTTCCACATAAATAACGATGAATTATAACTCTTTTCATCTGAAGAGACTTCTATTTGAGCTTCTGTTCTAAACTACAATTTTAGTTCAATGTCTACCTGTATACCTAACAGGTATCTCTATCTAGCTGGATATATTCCAAACTCATCATCTTTCCTTCTTAAGCTTTTCCTGTTTCCCCATTATTTAATCTCAGTGTCATGAAGTTTTTAACCTAATCATGGAAGCTGAAAATCAGAAACCGTCACTAAGCTACAATGTCCTTTCTTTTCAATCATCAAGCTATGCCCAGTTACTCGTTGAATGTTTCTTCACATTTCAAGTCACTCCTGATAGAATCATTAACATTAACCTTGACCATTAAAACTCTTTAATACTTATTTTTGTTTCTCCACATTATACTGCTGTCTATTTAAAATGCAAACCTGACAATATAACTGATGAAATCTTTTTGTGTAAAAATCTTTCATTCTGTACCACCACCACTATAGAATCTACAATCCTTAATATAAAATTCACAATTACATGAATCTTGATTAACTCTCCAGGCTTGTGTTTGCTATTTCCATTCACACACAGACTCTGTTGTGGAGCAAAACCAACTAGCTTATAGTTATGCAACAAATAGCTTCTTGATCCCTGTCTTTAATCCTGCTGTTTTATCAACCTGGAATGCTGTTCTACATACTCACTTTTTGACTTATTCCTACCATCCATTTAGCTTTAGCTGAGGAATTAATGAAGTTCTACAGGATTTGTTATCTAAATCTTCCATGGTGGGTCCAGAGACAAATTTTTATTCATTTGTTAAATCACATTTGTATAGCCATCATCATATTTAACCCACTAAATGTTGGGACTACATCTTTCATTAAACCAAGATGTCCATGATAGCAGAAGTAGGGAATTATAGAGCTTAATCATATTTTCAGCACCACATACAGAATCTGTAACAGATTTAGTGGCCATTAAATGAAAACAAACGAAAAGGTAATGGGGGAGGCATCTAACAAAATTAAAAGAAAGCCTGACATTGAACCAGGCCTGCGAAGACAAATTAGAGATGAGGAAGCAGGAACAAATACAAACTCAGACAAGAGAAACACCATAGCACATTTTGGTAGCTGCAAGTATTCAATAGGATTGGGTTTTAGAATATAATTTAAGAGCTGTAAGAGCCAGAGATGAAACAGTAAATAAAATCAGGTGAATGTCATGGAAGACCTAGCCTAATATCCTGAAATGGTACCCCTTAAATACTGAAATATTGTAAACAAAGAAACAAAAAAGATGACAAATTTAAATTTTACAGATCTCTCTGGTCACTTTTTATGTCTGTATTTGAGCAGATCCAGACTTAAAGTAATTTTTGAGGTCATTATTTAAAGAAATAAAAGTAGACACGGTCAGAAGAGGGATGATTTACTAATACCCAGGGAGTGTAGTTGACCTCAGGGTGATATTGGGAGAAAACTCTTGCTGGGTTAAGTGAGTTAAATATGGTGATTTTCACATTGCTAAAGACTAAGGGTATATGAGAAAGTTTTTGAGAAATATATCAATTCTGTTTTGGACATACTGAGTTTGACTTCCTTGGGACATGTGAATAGGAAATGAGGAAAGGAGTCAGCAAAGTAATCTGCAATGGAAGTAAAAATTTGGGGATTCATATGCAGATAGACAGATAGATAGATAAATAGTAAAGTCATGAGAGTGGATGAAAGCACCCAAGGAGTATCTATCAGTAGGAATGAAAGGGCTAAATATGGATTTTTTTATAACACCAATATTTAAAAGCAGAAGGATTAAATGCATAAAAAGGAATATATTGAGTGGCTTCAGACAGAAAATCGAGAAAGTGTAGGCATTAACCTCTTAAAGGCAATTCACATGAGCCTATAACAATATCTACAGAATATATTTTTTAACTTAGAAATTTAGAATAAATCGTGTCAGTTACATCAACCCACCAACACACTGAGAAATATAGAAGCTAGCTAAAAATATATTTAAATTATTCTAAGTGATGATGTCAAAAAGACACCAAGGCAAAGAGCAATTGTGTGTCCAGGCTTCGAGGAGGAGGGAAGACCAGCGAAGTGACTTATGATTTTGCCGTTACCCTCAAGGTAAAGCAATTGCCATTTCTAAAAGTTGCAACAAAATGTTTAGAAAGATGAGTAGAATTTTGGGGAAATGAAACTGGACTAAGAAAAAATAAATAAATAAGAATGCCAGCCTCACCAAAGAAGAATTTTGCTACACACAACAGACTTATGGATAGCATCTGAATAGCTACAACTTGATAAGAGTGTACTTACATGCCCAAAAATATGTATAGAAGAATATTCACAGCGACATTATTTATAATTGTCTCAAACTGAAACAAGCCAAAAGACCATTAAAAATTATGGTATGTTCTCACAATGTAATGCTGTACAAAATACAGCTACATGCAAACACCAAGATTAACTTCATAAATGCATATTAGACAAATAAAGCATGATAGGTATGTTGTGTTTTATGTTTATAAAGTTTAAAAATTAGAAAAACTAAATTTTTAAAAAGCAAGATAGAGATTACCTTTGTGATAACTAGACATGGAAAGTGATTACATAAACATATATTTATTTTGTAGACTTTTTTGTGTGTTCATGTTATTCTTTAATAATAATAAAATGTGTTAAAATTATATATTTTAAATTCTTTTCCTATAACCGCTGTTCATACTATTTGATGTAATACATACCTTTGTCTTTCAAAATACCTATAAGCTGATGACTCTTGAATTTACTGTAGCCTGTACCTCTCCCCCAAATTTCAGATTCATATATCCAAATATCTACTGAACAACAAGAACTGCACGTCGAATAGGTGTTACAGCCCTAACGTGTCCAAACTCACTTCCTACTCTTCTCAACAAACCTGTCCCTTTCATAGTCTTCCTCACTGCAATAAATCAAATCTCATTGTGTCAGGTGCTCAGATTAAAATTTTTGACATTTTTTCATATATTCTCAATTTACTCTTATTACTCTTTTCTTCTACAATTTCAGACTACACTGATGTTCTCACTGTTCCTAAAACAGAGGGGCCAGTGAGCCCCTCTCCTCAGGGCCTTTCCATTTACTATTCCCTATGCTCTTACCCTAAATATCTTCGTGACTTAACTCCCTTGTCTCCTTCTAGTCTTTATTCTAAATGACACTTAACCTGTTAGATTTTTCTGGACACATTATAAAACTGCAGCCCATTCTAGCACATTTTCTATCCCCTTCACCTGTTTTAGTTATTTTCTCAGCATGTACCATTATCTAATGTACCAAATAAAATAAATTGAACTTGAAGATTATATTCTTTCACTTTCCTTGTTTTCCAGTTCTCTTTTGTGTTCTAAACTTTTCCCATTGTTCAACTTTATCTATTTTTTCTTCCTTTTCCCCCCTTAATTAAAGGAAGGCTTTAACAACTCCTTAGCGGTGGTATTATATCCTATTCAGATTATCTCCTTTATATGACAAAATTTAAGGTACCCAGTTCAAGGAGATGATTATTTACTCATTTAGCAATTTCTGCAATAAGATATTTTTGATGGTATGTATCTATTCTATAAAATTAATAATTTATTCAATACAATGCCTGGAACATGCCTCATAAATGTTATTTTATGAGTGAACAATAGAAAAAATTAAATAATATTTTAATTTTATTCAAATTTGTAAGAGACTATAGAACCATTACTTTTTATCATAAATATTTCTCAAATATTTGTAGTTACTTTTATCCTGTTCTTCATATATTTAATTTTTTATACCTCTGAACATTAATTATACCTTTAAAACTTAATCATGTTTGCTATTCTCCTTACTCCTGCTTTTCGGGTAGTTCTGGTGATGAGGTTTTTACAAACTGCTCATAGTATAAAGGTTCTCAATATTTACTTTGATTTACTGATAATAGAAAATTCTCTTTAAGATCTAACATGTATTAATTGATAATGTAGTTATTTTCAGGAAAACAAACAACGGCAACAAAATGTAGAATATATTCTGTGCTAGTTTAGAGTTACGGGTATAAATGTTTCTGAAATGTATTATGAATGGGAAGCTGAGTTTATTAAAAAAAAGCTTAACAAGGAGAAACTTGACTGGGGATTGAAGGAAGCATGAAATTTACACATGTGACATAAATGGGATGCTTCTATGGGACAGACCTAGGATGAATTAACTGGACATTCACATTCATAATAGAGAATTAACACTGGTCAAAAATTATTAAGTCTCAGCAGAAAATAGAATAGCATATATAGTTAGATATTTTCGCTTTGTGGATGCCAGTTCTTGACTTGTGGGGCTACAGTACATGCTAGCATTTCATTCTGAATTATAGTGAGGATAGAATGTATGTATAATGAATCATGGGGAATCTTTTTAATGATTTTTAAATACATCTAAATAACAAGTAGTACAAATTTACTAAAGAATATGTTCCCTCATTAAAGACTCTTGTAGGGCAATCCTATGTGGATTATATTTAAGACAATTGTAATTTGTTGAAATTAATCCTCTCATTCAAGGGAGATGAAAGCTGTTATAAGTATCTTTTGGTCTGTTTAATTAGTCCTTGTTCCAAATTCTCCACATAGCCCTGAAAAATCTATTTGTACATTAGTAAAATCCAATAAAAGTAAGGGGTGGAGATGAGGGGTTGGAGGAACTAAACCTGTAAAGAATAGTCATTAGGAAGGTAGATAATAAAGTCATGGATCTTTTTAAAAGTCACTGCAGTTTGGTATGACTTTTGGGGATGTTGTGAAACAGAGCTGATGTACAACCAGTCCGGGTTCAATGCTGGGTAAAGTTTGACAGATATGTGTTTATACAGATATAGATTAAGCATTTTAAAATTATAATATTATAAATTTCTTTTTAACATGTTCCTTGCATTTGACCTTTAAAAAACACGGAGCTAGATTATAAACTCGTTGGAAGCAAGGGTGGTTATGCATAACATTTTTTGTCATCGACAATGGAGCACATAGCACCCACAGCAGAAGCTACATATCTCGTGAATCATAAATGCTACACTAGATGGCCCTGAATCTTAATTTAAAGCTGATACTAAGCATTTTTCTTTTCATCCTACATAATTAAAATTTGTAAAGAAGAACAGTATTTGCAAGTCATTCTTACATCTTACATTTCTTACATTCTCGGATCTTTTACTATTTATTTATTTATTTATTTATTTTTTATTTCAGAGTATTACGGGGGTACAGACTTTTAGGTTACATGTATTGTCTTTACTCTGCCCGGGTCAGAGCTTCAAGCGTGCCCATCTCCCAGAGAATGTGCTCTGCACCCCTTAGGTGTGAATTTACCCATCCTTTCCTCCCCCCTCCCACCTGCCTGACATTTGATGAATGTTATTTCCATATGTATGCATAAAAGTTGATCAATTAATGTGTTACTTCCATATGTGCACATAAAAGTTGATCAATTCATGTCAACTTGATGGTGAGTACATGTGGTGCTCGTTTTTCCATTCTTGATATACTTCACTTAGAAGAATGGGCTCCAGTTCCATCCAGGATAACACAAGAGGTGTTAGTTCACCATTGTTTTTTGTGGTTGAGTAGTACTCCATGGTATACATGTACCACATTATTTTAATCCACTCATGTATTGATGGGTCTCGGATATTACAGGTAAGTTTACCAGGAACCAGAAGCAGTCCTCTGAAGAGCGGCTGACAACCACTTTTATGAATTTCGCTTCTCCTGGGGCAGTATAATACAATGCAATGTACTGCTTTACAAGAGTTGCTGTAAAGAATATTTAGGATTTTGAAGAACTTTTAAAATATGTTTTTATTCCAGACACATCTGCTTAAGCCCTTCCACTTTTTCAAGGGCAAAGAACGCCATGTGTTTATGATATTTTGCATGCATTAGAACTCAGCTGTGAGAAATTTCTTTCTTTTCAAAGAAGAAGAAATAGAATAAGATGATTAGGAGATACACTGAATAAATGCAACAGCAAAACATCACACCAATGTTGATGAAACTGTGCCTCAGAGTGCTTAACTTACTCCAGTTTGCAAAATCAGGAAGTGACTTAGTAGCTCCCTAACTTACATCTGCATAAATCCAAAACATCTTCTTTGTTTTAACACAGAGCATTGTTTTATAAATAAATACTGCATGTATCTTTATTTGTTCTACTTTATGGCAAGGATAGGTATAACAAGCTACTTAATGCTACTTATGTTTCTTCCTGGTTGGAGACCAAAATATTTATTTTTCCTTTTATCTTACCAATCTCTTATGTTGTTTCATATAGGTCTAAGCTTCTGTGAAGAAACTAGCTCAGTGTCTGCTGGCACAGCAATATTATTATATCTACTTGAGGTTGTAGCAACACAGTGGCAAGATGCATTTATAAGAAAGAAAGAATGAAATTAAAAGACTTAGTGTTTCATTTGTTTTGTCATATTTCTAAACTTTACATTTACATAGTACAACACAATTGTTTATTACTTTATCTTCATAGTTGCTACTATTATCTAAATATTGTTACAGGATGTAGAAGCCAAAACATACTGATGTTAGGTGACTCTTCCAAGGTGACATGAGAAGATCTGGAGAATTTAGACTTCAGGGAACTTCTATTTCACTAAGTAGAAGACATTCAAGGTGGTTTTGTACAAGTAGAATTAAAACTTGAAAGAAAATTAACTGCAACGTCTGAGAGGACTCAAAAAGTTATAAGATATTATAATAAAAGTCCATTTACCCAACAAAAGATATTGTACAAAAATATCGTGGTAATCTTTCTATGCCAAAATGGGATAGCTGAATCAAAAAGTATACATATCTTCAGTGAAATTAGACATTGCTAAATTGCTGTCATTTTCCCAATTCATAATAGTATATGAGAGTCGCTTTTGCTATATGTCCCTCCCAACACTTAGCATTTCTAGATTTTAAGATTCTCCCAGTATCAAGAGGAGAAAATATGTTTCATTACTGTTTTAATTCACATTTTTCTGATTTGCAGTGATTTAGAACATCCTTTATTATGTTCTCTCCTCCTCCTTCTCTTATACGCCCACATATCAATAGAGCCAAACCCAGCTTGCTGATGTGAGGCACAGATGACATTGACCTCTGTCCCATTGACATTTAAAATATTGTTTTCCATTTCTGGTATTTGAACATTCATCTTGTTTCTTTAGCCCAGTTATGTGGTTTTGGCACATGTATATACACACACACACACACATATATATATACAAATGTACACACTTTTATACATATATCTCATATATACACATATATTTTAGTTTTTAATTTATTTCTCACTTCTCAGTGTTATGACCATGTTGAAAAGAGTTTATATGACTTTTTCTACAAATGAGTCAAATACCAATTCAGATATTGATTTTTTATTTGATTAAAAATCAATAAAATTTAAAATTATGAAATATTTGAATTTACAAAAGTTGAAGCTATGCAATATAATTAATATTTTTTAGATTATCTAAAATCATGTTGATTTTATAATCTATAATATCTATTAATTCATGAAATTAAACTTGCCACAGTTAGGCAATAAAAATACAGGATGTCAGTTAAATTTGAATTTCAGATAAACAATTTTTTTAGCATAAACATTTTCCATCTATGTTCAAACTTAACTGGGCATCTTGTATATTTTCTGGAAGCATTAATTAAATATTATTCATAATAAATCCTTTGACAAATATTACAAAAACATATTTAACAATTTTTTTGAATTTTTCTGCTCTGGTGGATTTTTCCACTCTTCCATTTTTTCTAATTTAGTGAAATCAGCAATAAAGGGGAATGTATGCTTTTGAGTGGCAATAGATATCCCAGATAACTACAAAATGTGACTGCAGTAGGGGTAGTATCATACAGTGCCTAAGACTGTCACCTCTAGAATGAGGTTGCTAGACTGAATTCTGGCTTCAATACCTACTAACTTTGTGAATTTAGAATCATGCTACATAACCTCTCTGTGCCTTAGCTTCCTTTTCTGGAAATGAGTTAGTATATGCATTAAATATGTGACTCAAAAACAGTATCTGAGCTGGGTGCAGTGGTGCGTGTGTGTAGTCCTAGCTACTTGGGAGGCTGAGCAGTAGGGTCAGTCACTTGAGCCCAGGAGCTCAAATCCAGCCTGGGCAACATAGCAAGACCCCGTGTCTTAAAAAAAAAAACAAACCAAAAATACAGTGTCTGGTGTGTAAAAATTACTCTACTCGTAGCTATTTTTATCTTCCTTCTTTACATTTATTTTAAAAAACTATAAAGTATATGTAATGTTTGTTTTAAATTATTAAAATAGAAATAGGAATAGCTTAGTGATTCCTGACTTGCCAGCTTAAATTTAATACATGAGAGGATACTGACACAAGCCATCAAAGTATCAGTATTGCAATTCCCTAGAATAAGAAAGTTTGCAAGCAGTGTGTTATTGCAGAGAGATCTATTATGAGCCCAATTTGATATTCCTCTGTGATAGAATGACTTTGTATCTAGACAGAGAAACACCAAAATATAGCTACTATGATCTTCAGTTTTATATTGAGATTTTATCCTATGTCATATTTTCATAAATGGTTAAGAGCATGCAGTTGAAATTGAAATATTATTCTGTGAGCTTCACTGTCTAGAGAATGCCATTCAGAGATCCCTTGCCAGTAGCTCACTGACAAGTCATAAGATTGGTATCATTTAATTATTGTACTATCTTTTGGGTTCATTTTTACAATACCACTTAATCCCAGATAATACATTAACTGGTGAAATTCATGACTGCTTAGGCACAAAGTTTGGGAAATGCCATTCTCCAATAAGTTTTGTTGAAAAAGAAATTTGAGTTTTAATTGACCCACACGATGAATATAGAAAAGACATGCTGAATTGTCATTTGGAAAACCAGCTATGGTAGAACCTCTGCCATTTTCCTATTGTTAGAAAACAGAACATAGACAAAATTTCACAATGGTACTGAAAATCAGGACAAACTGTCATTGTATATTCAAAATGTAACAGAGAATTTGATTTACTGTGGGTCAAATGCAGCTGGATTGAGAAAAGTGTTTAAGGATATTGCCAACTTATATTTTATCTCTGCTTCCATCTTTTGGTTTTGTTTGGTTTGGTTTCATTTGATTTGATTTGATTTCTCAAATCCAGAGACAGAATCTCCCATAAAACAAAAGGGAAAGAAGAACTGGAGAAGATGCCAGAGTATGCTGATGAAAAAGGCATATGTTTTTTCTATGCAAAAATTGATCTTAAAAAAAAGCTGAGCTGCTCTTATTTGGTACAGGACTGCTGGGTAAAGGTGGTATGTCCTCTTTTCACATGTTCTGAAAGCTCCAGAACAATTTAGTAGATGAGCTACTGGACAAAGCATTGTTCCAATCCCAGTCCTGCAGAAACTCTCTCAGTACATTTACATTCTTTGCCCCTGGTTGAGATGCTTTTCTACAGGCAAATGCAATTTAATTTCACTGTTTCCCTATTTCTAATCACGTATTGTAGTAATATTTGAAGACTGATGTTCTTTCTGAATTAATATAAAAGGACAGAAATTTGATGGAAAGGCCGAACTAGGCAGAATCTGCTTGTCAGTGGTTCAGGAGAGAGATAAAAGATTAATTTGTGGTTTTCACATGTTTTTAATTGAGTAGGATCCTGAAATTAAGTGCAGACAGTGGGGATAGAATAAATGTTTTTTTCCCAAACTCTTCCTTTTCTAGTGCAGAAAGTAGAATATGTAGTTTATAGTCTAAACCTGTGGTTATAAATATGGAACCAATAAATAGTGCAATAATAGATTACTTTTCTGTATTTCATATTTTACTCTTTCTATTTGTTTATAATGTCTGCCCCCCAGTCTCATTTTGTTACTATTGTTCTTGTCACTACTGTTCTTGTTCTTGATTTATCTCCATGAATATTTTTAAAATTTTATTTTATAATTTTTTAAAAATTTATTTACTTATTTTTTTATTTCAGAATATTATGGGGGTACAACACTTTGGCTATATATATTGCCCATGCACTGCCTGTGTCAGAGCTCCAATCGTGGACATCCCCCAAACTGTGCTCCCTGCATCCATTCAGTGAGAGTTTTCCCATCCCCTCCACCCCCCTCCCTCCTGCCCACCCCCTGATGTATATTATTGCCATGTGTGACATAAGTGTTGATCAGATAGTACCAATTTGATGGTGAGTACTAGTGGTGCTTGTTTTTCCATTCTTGTGACACTTCGCTTCGAAGAATGGGCTCTAGCTCCAACCAGGATAATACCAGATGTGTTAATTCACCATTGTTTTTTATTGCTAAGTAATACTCCATGGTATACATATAGCACATTTTATTAATCCACTAGTGTATTGATGGGCTCCTGGGTTGTTTCCACATCTTTGCAAATTGATAAATTATAGTTGTATATATTTATGAGACACAAAGTGATGTTATGATTTATGAATGGAAAGTGGAATAAGTAAATTAAGCTAATTAACATATCCAATACCTCAAATGTTTATCATTTTTTTTGCTGTGAGAACATTTGAAATTTAGTCTTTTAGCAATCTGGAAGTGTACAACACATTAATATTTACCATGTGTATAATACCATGCTATGCAATAGATTTCAAAGGAAAAAAATTTGGTTCTTCTTTCTAATTGGGGCTTTGGATCCGATGATCATCATCTCCCCTTTCTTCCCATACACCCTCCAGCCTCTAGTAAACACTTAGAAAGTGTATCAGATGCACGTATTTGGAAGCCATGCTAATTTTAAAGTCTTCTATTGATAAATATTGGTTTGTTTGGGGTCTGGGATTATACAGTTTCTTGGGAAGTAAGCAATGAATTAACATTTTCACTTAGGTGCCAAAATTCACCCATTCATGAACTTTCAATTTTTGATTTATTTTATATTATGTAAAAAATGCATAACATAATGTTATAAACATACATTTATGACATTTTGCATTTTATATATATTTTTGTAAAACAAAACCATAGACTTATTATGTAATAAAGAAGATGAGTTTTGAAAATTTCTATTTTTTTTGTAATGACATTTTGGCCTTTTCATATATAAAATAGAGGAAAACAGAACTTAACAGGACTTAAGATGATTCCCCTGTTCTCCGTGAATGTAACTATTCAGGCTGTCATATAATGAAGATAGGGCAGGGAATAGATGTGTGTGTGTGCATGCACATGTATGCTCATGCACGTACATGCACATGCACACTTAGAATGTTTGCTTATTTTTATAATAGATAACACATGCACAAGTCCGTTAGGTTCTGAGAGAGATTATTTTTGAATATCTATTCAAGAAACTTTAATATAAATAACATTGAAATGAACAAATTATGTGTTCTTCAAATATGTCACTGAGAAAGCTTCAAAATTTTGCAACACTACCTAAAAACAAGTATAGTCACTGTTGGCTGAAAATGTAATGATGAAATGATATCTATCCACATGTTCGTTCTTCTTCAGAAATAATAATGATTATGTATTTGCCAAAGATGGGCAGAAATGTTTCAAAAATGACAAATAACTAAATGGTCTACATGAAATATGTACTGGAAAAAATCATTTGTGAAAATGCTATATGATTTGCTTTGCTACACTGTACAAAGAAGTTTTTCAAAAATTTTAAATTTTTGTTCTTATCTTTATGTCTTTCCAACTGTGTGGTAATTGGTTAATTACTAAACCTTTCAAATCTCAGTTTCTTCTTGTGTATAATGAAAATAATAAAATAAAAATGGAAATTACTTCACAAGCGAGAAGTAAAGACTGAAATATACATGTATTAATATATATTAAAGAGAACTGAGCAAAATTTCTGACTTATAAAATATCCAGGATATGTTCTTGTTATTTCAAAAAGTCAGCCTGTAGTTAATAGGGAACATCTAAGAGTTCCTAGTTAAAATTATGGGCACTGCAAGTCTCCTGAAATATTAAAATTTGAAGTATATTTTCTTTTTTCCTTTTAAGTTGTGGCCATAAAAAGTGATCCTTGCAAATCTGCCTTTTTTGTATTTGTTGTGTTGTGCTTGATGGCCTAGCACATGACCAGTTTTATTTAAGGTTTCTTTTGTACTAAAATAGTGTGAGTATTCTGAAATTGTTTGGTGCTGTTCTATATATGTTTATTAGATCAAGCTTGTAAATTTTGCTATTCAGGACTTCTGAATATCCCTTACTTTTCTCTGCTTGATACTAAAATTGTTGAGAGAATTCTATTAAAATTTTCTTTTTTAAAATTTATTTGCCAATTCTTTCTTGCAGTTCTGTCAGTTTCTTTTCCTTTCATTTTAGTAAAAATAATTTTAAGCTGTTTTTACACACACACAAGTTTAAAATAGTGGTATTTCTCTGGCGAATCGCACTTTTTTCACTTGAGGTGAGACACATACGTAATAATGATATTTCATCTTAAATATCTATTTTCCTAATATGATTGTGGCTACCTCAGTTTCATTTTTACTTGTATTTATTTAACATTTTACTTTCAAGCCTTCCATGTGTGCTTGAGATTTATGTGAATCTCATGTAAACAGAATGTAACTATATTTTTATAGTTCTTTTCTTTTGTTGACTGCACTTATTCCTTTTAGATTTATTATAATTCGTAATAAATTTGGGTTATATCCACCAGCTTATTTTATGCTTTCTGTTTATCTTGAGATTTTGTTTCTTCTTCTTGCCTTTCTTATTTAATACTGATTGAAATTATTTTTTTTTCTTCATTTCATTTTTCCATCTCAGCTCTGGGTGAGTGAGCATGGGTGTGTGTGTGAGTGGGCCCTGGGATGGGAAGGTGTCTTGTCCAGGGCTGGTCCCTGCCTTGGGCCCTGAGCTACTAGAATATGCTCCGGCAACCTGTGACCCTGAACTGGAATAATGGGGTAAATAATTATCTTCCTTGTTTTTGTCAATAGCTCACATTTATTTCAATGTTTAATGTTAGAAGTTTTTTTGGTCTTTATTCAGAAGTTTGGTGTTTTTTTGGTGACCAGAAATATGCTGTAAGAACTTAACTTTTGTTTATATTAATTAGCCTATAATAAAATTAGATTCAGTATGTCGTTTTTGCTTAAAGTCGCAGTTTCCAAGAACCTATCATCAATGACATTAAGTGAGGACTTACCACACTTGCTTTTATTCCCAGCAAATTCACTTGCCTAGCCAGAGGGGTTAGAGTCTGGAGATTGCTTCATATATCCAAAAACTACGCACTAAAAATCTACAGGTGTTGGGCTACATCAAGGACCGAAGCAGAAAAAACCTGGTGCATGTATTCTAGGGTGGGAAATAAATAATAAACACGTTAATACATAATTGCATAAGGTAAGTTATTTCTAAAAGTCATGAGAAATACAGTAAGTAAGTGAGGTGTGAGTGGTTGGGAAGGTATTGCAGATAAGATGAAAAATGGAGATCTTTCTGAGAAGGTAACATTAGAGCAACAGCCTTAATGTATTAGCAATAATAAATAAGTAGAAAAGAAAAGTTGATCAACAACAAAAAAAACTAACAAAAAAACTAAGTAACTTGTTTATTAACCTATTGTTTATTAAAGTTTATTGAGCATTGTTTAATAATTAAGTTAGTCTTATAAAGTGTTTCCTTTCATCAAGTATTCATGTTTATTAAGGTAGTGCTAATATATTTTCTTTTTTTTAAATTTCTGCTATGTGCAATAAACATTGTTTTCAATTATGCTTTAATATATTTGTATCTTTTTGTTTTTGTTTTGTTTTATTAGCTAGCAATTGCTGAATTCATATTTTTTCAAAGAACCAATATTGATACTCTATATGTATCAATGTATTTTTACATATGTATTAGCAATAGGTAGGAAAAAAACGTTGATGAATGATAAACACCTGACCAAAAATTAAATAATAAATAAACAAATATACTATGTAAAATGGTTATTTGTGTGTGTGTGTGTCATTCACCAAAATGTTTGTAATAATCTGTGAGTTGTGTGGTTTATCATGATTGTTTTTAATTTTTTTCTATAGTCTTTGAATTTTTACCCTATGTATTATTGAAATACATTAGAAGTATTTCAACTAGACAACCAAGGAAATGTCACTTACCCACAGAGATAACATCTAAGTCATTCAAGAAAATGTTTTCAATTTTGCTTCTTAAAATCTATGGAAGGAAGATTGTAAAAGTTTCTTTCTATAATTGTATATTGTTTCATTGATTTTTGCTTTGTATTTTTAATTATATATTATCTTAACAATATAAACCTATTTCTCTTATTCAATTTATTAATACATTTTCTTCTTTGCAAATATAATAACATTTATTTATTTATGTTTGCTTGAATATTTTTTCTACTCTACTCTGTCACTTTATTTGAGTTATTGTTGAGCACCTCTATTTTTCCTTCATGAAGTTATTACATGGAAGCCAGACCAAATGTCTTCCTCCTGAAAAGAGAGTGTAACTTTGAATAGGTGTATAAACCTTAATAGTATTCTAAATTCCTAAGATGAATTTATACTTAAATTTCTCTTTCGTTATTTTTTTAAATTACAGTATTTTTGGTGATGCAAATAGCAACTCTTTATACTTAATTTGTATTTTCATACTTTGACTTCTCATAATTGATAATAACTATATTCTTGTAATGAAAATTATTTTTTAAAAACTGTATAAAGACAATGTTCTAATTCTGCAAGACATTCAGTAAGCAATACAATAGAGATACTTGTTACTATTTATTTGTACAAGAACATACCTTTCTAATTTAAAAATAAATTCATGCATTGAGTCCTTTGAAACAGTAGAAAAAAACATAAAGGAAAATAATTATCCATGATGATTTCTCTACTTGACATAATTTGTCAACATAGTTACATATTTTCCCTGTTAGTGTTTTGTCTATGGTTTTCTATACACTATTCCTATACTTTGAAAATACTGTTTATAGCTTTTTTCTATAGAGTACTTTTACTTTTCTAGAACATTGAGCTAATTTTATATATAAGGTTTTGCATACTATTTTTTCCCTTTTGGTAGACATTATATTGTAATTT
Source organism: Daubentonia madagascariensis (assembly GCA_023783475.1). NCBI lineage: Eukaryota > Metazoa > Chordata > Mammalia > Primates > Daubentoniidae > Daubentonia > Daubentonia madagascariensis. The sequence goes on from JAKFHU010000316.1 coordinate 1,446,569, forward strand.
CTTTCTTTTCTATTTCCCTCACCCTCCGCAAAGGGAACATTGATTAGTACCATGGTCCATCATTTTGATTTTGCAAAACAAGAAAAACAGCTAGGGAATTTAAAACCATCCTTGAGTGGGGGTTAAAGGTAAACAGATTGAGAGGGGAGAGAGAGAAGGAGGAGGGAAGAAAGAAAAAGAGACAGCGAGAGAGAAAAGAAGAGAGAGAAGGAAGAGAGGGGAGAAGGTGGAAGAGGAAGAGGAGGATAAATTAAGTTGAGAATTGGCTTCTTAAGGACTATAATTGGGCCTAAAAAAACAATGGATTAATATCTTAACAATGTTTGCAGGAAGTAACCCCTAACCAAGCAACTATCAACTATATTTTTAAAGATGAAAAATTAGAGTTAGAAACCCTGAAAATCCTTAAGGATCAATTTTATTGGAAAAATATACAAATTGAATTGTAGCTTCCACTGTTTGTTGTAAACACATTTTTTTCAACTATTTCAAAGTGGTGCATGAAAAATTTTGCTAGTACATATGTGACAGCTACATAATGTGACTAGAAACACCTTTCATTATGCATCAGACTTTTCTTTGAACATTCCACCTTCTTCTTGATCTATGCTGTAAAGAAAGCATACACAAAGGACTGTTATACTTGGAGCCCTTTCCCGGTGTTCACACCTGCAGTACAAAACTTTGACACCCACAACACCATGCAGCATTGTAATTCTTAACCATGCACTTAGTAATTACCTTGTTCTTATTTTGGTGATAAAAAAATTTATTTCTACACCAACGTGTTTTTATGACTTGCTTAAAATATATTTAACACTGAAGAGGAAATTATGAGCATGTCTTAGAAGAATGTACTTTATGATTTATTTATTTTTAAATGCAATCCTTGGAAACTTTCCATTATTTGAGGGAATTTTTTCATTTTATAAATATTAAAATCACTTCAGTCATATTTGTGAAAATTCACTGATTTTTTATTAATAATCATTAAAATTTTTAGAATGTTTTGGAATAATTTTCCTTATTCTTAAAAATAAATTTAAAGATGTTATCAAAATATTTCAGTAGTCAAATATTTACTTCAAAATATAAGAATGGCATCTTAGGGCAAAGTAAAGGGAAAGCTGGAAAATATTTTTTAATGATGAGTTTTAGCCCTGAATTATGCAAGTTTACAGGATTTATTTTAACTGAAAGAGTTTGTTCATAATCATATAATTTTCTGTATTATTATATTATTCCATAATTAGCAAATAATGCCTGTTTTATTGCTTTAAAATTCTATAAAAATGAATCAAACATTTACAATTCATATGGTTTATTATATCAGCATAAATTTTAATTGAAGCATATTACAATGTAAGTCATAGAAGTAAATCAAACTGATTTAAAATTTATGAAACTGCTATGCACTGGCATTATGTTTTGGAAAGATACAAATGTATCTATGTAAGAAATAACATGATATATACATAATTATAAGGAAATTATTAATCTGCAAAGAAATAATAGTGTGGAAGAATCCTTAAAAGATCTTTTTAAAAAAATAGTATCTGCCTCTAGTCGTAAGTGTACTATTCATCTAAGACAGATAATTATCTTCCTAATTTTACATCTTTCTTTTTTTTTTTATTTATTTTTTTAATTTCAGAATATCATGGGGGTACAACACTTTGGCCATACACATTGCCCCTGTTCTGCCCGTGTCAGAGCCACAATCGTGGTCGTCTCCCAAACTGTGCTCCCCACATCCATTCAGTGAGAGTTTTTCCCATCCCTTCCACCCCCCTCCCGCCCGCCTGCCCTCAGATGAATGTTATTGCCCTGTGTGATGTAAGTGTTCATCAGTTAGTACCAGTTTGATGGTGAGTACCAGTGGTGCTTGTTTTCCCAATCCTGTGACACTTCGCTTCGAAGAATGGGTTCTAGCTCCAACCAGGATAATACCAGATGTGTTAATTCACTATTGTTCCTTATTGCTGAGTAATACTCCATGGTGTACATATACCACATTTTATTGATCCACTCGTGTATTGATGGGCACCTGGGTTTGTTTCCACAACTTTGCAATTGTGAATTGTGCTGCTATGAACATTCGAGAGCAGATGTCTTTATTATAAAATGTCTTTTTTTCTTTTGGATAAATACCTAGTAGTGGGATTGCTGGGTCAAATGGTAATTCTACTTTTAATTCTTTGAGGTATCTCCATATTCTTTTCCATAGAGGTTGTACTAATTTGCAGTCCCACCAGCAGTGTATGAGTGTTCCTATCTGTCCACATCCCCGCCAACATTTGTTATTTGGGGAATTTTTGATATGGGCCAATGTCACTGGAGTTAAGTGATATCTCATTGTGGTTTTGATTTGCATTTCCCTGATGATTAGAGAAGTTGAGCACTTTTTTATATGTTTGCTGGCCATCATTCTGTCTTCTTTGGAAAAGTTTTTGTTCATGTCCTTTGCCCATTTTTTAATAGGGTTGTTTGATTTTTTCTTGTTGATTTTCCTAAGTTCTGTATAGATTCTGGTTATCAGCCCTTTATCAGAGGTGTAGCATGCAAATATTTTCTCCCATTCTGTAGGTTGTCTGTTCACTCTAGTGATAGTTTCCTTGGCTGTGCAGAAGCTTTTCAATTTGATCAGGTCCCATGTATTTATTTTTGTTGCTGCTGTGATTGCTTTGGGGGTCTTCCTCATAAATTCTTTGCCTAGTCCAATGTCCATAAGAGTTTTTCCAACGTTTTCTTTGAGAATTCTTATGGTTTCATGTCTTAGGTTTAAATCTGTTATCCATTGTGAATTGATTTTTGTGAGAGGTGAGAGGTGTGGGTCCACTTTCAGTCTTCTACATATGGCCATCCAATTTTCCCAGCACCATTTGTTGAATAGGGATTCTTTTCCCCAGTGTATGTTTTTCTGGAATTTGTCAAAGATCAGGTGACTGTATGAGGTTGGTTTTATATTTGGGTTCTCAGTCCTGTTCCATTGGTCTACGTGTCTGTTCTTGTGCCAATACCATGCGGTTTTGGTTACTATAGCCTTGTAGTATAGTTTGAAGTCTGGTAGACAGATGCCTCCCAATTTGTTCTTTTTGCTTAAGATTGCTTTGGCTAGACGGGGTCTTCTCTGGTTCCACACGAAGCGTAGAATTATTTTTTCTAGATCGGCAAAAAATGATGTTGGTATTTTGATAGGGATTGCATTGATTCTGTAAATTAATTTAGGTAGCAAAGCCATTTTTACTATGTTGACTCTGCCTATCCAAGAACATGGTAGGGCTTTCCATCTATTTACATCCTCTGCAATTTCCTTTCTCAGTGTTTCATAATTCTCTCTATATAGGTCTTTGACCTCCTTAGTTAGATATATTCCTAAATATTTAATTTTCTTTGTTGCTATTGCGAAAGGTATAGCATCTTTAATTTGTTTCTCAGCTTGATTGTTATTAGCATATATGAAGGCTATGGATTTGTGTGTATTAATTTTGTATCCTGAGACTTTGCTGAATTCATTTATCAATTCCAGTAATCTCTTGGTTGAATCTTTGTATAATATCATATTGTCTGCGAATAGTGAAAGTTTGACCTCTTCTGCCCCTATCTGGACGCCCCTGATTCCTCTGTCTTGTCTAATTGCTGTGGCCAGGACTTCCAGCACTATGTTGAAAAGAAGTGGAGATAGTGGACACCCTTGTCTGGTGCCAGTTTTAAGGGGGAATGCCTTCAATTTTTCCCCATTCAGTATGATATTGGCTGTGGGTTTATCGTATATGGCTTTAATAGTTTCTAGGAATGAGCCATCTATGCCTATATTGTTAAGAGTTCTTATCATAAAAGGGTGCTGGATTTTGTCAAAAGCCTTTTCTGCATCTATTGAAAGGATCATATAATCTTTGTTCTTGCTTTTATTTATATGGTGAATTACATTTATAGATTTGCGTATGTTGAACCATCCCTGCATCTCGGGAATGAAGCCCACCGGATCATGATGGATTATTTTTTTGATGTACATTTGAATTCGGTTTGCAAGGATTTTATTGAGAATTTTTGCATCTATCTTCATAAGGGATATTGGTCTGTAGTTTTCTTTTTTTGTTGTGTCCTTTCCTGGCTTTGGTATCAAGGTGATATTGGTTTTGTAGGATGAATTTGGGAGGATTCCATCCTTCTGGATATTTTCAAATAATTTCTGCAGTATAGGCACCAGTTCTTCTTTGTAGGCTTGGTAGAATTCAGGTGTGAACCCATCTGGTCCGGGAGTTTTTTTTGTGGGTAGATTTTTGATTATTGCTTCAATTTTGGTGCCTGATATTGGTCTATTTAGAAATTCTGTTTCTTCCTGATTGAGCCTAGGGAGGTAGTGTGTTTCTAAGAATTTGTCCATTTCCTCCACGTTTTCGTGTTTGTGGGCATAGAGATTTTTGTAGTATTCAAAGATGATGTTTTGTATTTCCATGGTATCAGTTGTGACTTCTCCTTTTTCATTTCTAATTGAGCTTATTAGAGTCCTTTCCTTTCTGCTTCTGGTCAACCTGGCAAGTGGCCTGTCTATTTTGTTTATCTTTTCAAAGAACCAACTTTTCATTTCATGATCTTCTGTATTGTTCTTTTGTTCTCGACTTCATTTAATTCTGCTCTAATTTTGGTTATTTCTTTTCTTCTGCTGGTTTTAGGATTGCTTTGCTCTTCCTTTTCCATTTCCTTAAGATGATTCATTAGTTTACTGATTTGTGACTTTTCTGTCTTTTGGATGTGGGCATTAAGGTGATAAGTTTTCCTCTCAGGACTGCTTTTGCTGTATCCCACAGATTTTGATAACTTGTGTCCCCATTATCGTTTAGTTCAAAGAATCTTTTGATTTCATTTTGAATCTCCTCTTTGACCCAATAATCATTCATCAATGGATTGTTTAGTTTCCAAGTTTTTGGAGGAAGATGTGAGTTTCTGTTGGAATCGATATCTAATTTTATTCCGCTGTGGTCTGAAAAGATACATGGTATTTTAGAGTTTTTTTGAATTTGTTTAGATCTGTTTTGTGGCCTAGGATGTGGTCAATTTTAGAGAAAGTTCCATGAGCTGATGAGAAGAATGTATATTCAGTGTTATTTGGGTGGAGTGTTCTGTAGATATCTGTTAGGCCCAAAAGTTCTATAGTCCTGTTTAGGTCTTTTATTTCTCTATTTGTTTTTTGTTTGGAGGATCTGTCCAGTTCCGTCAGTGGGGTGTTGAAGTCCCCTGCAATTATGGCATTCCTGCTTATTATGTTGTCTAGATCTAGCAGCATTTGCTTTATGTACCTGGGTGCTCCTGTGTTGGGTGCATAAATGTTTAGAATTGTTAAATCCTCTTGTGAAATTTTTCCCTTCACCACTATATAGTGTCCATTTTTGTCCTTCTTTACTTTTATTGCTTTAAAGTTTATGTCATTTGAAATGAGGATGGCTACTCCGGATTTCTTTTGGTTTCCATTAACCTGAAAAATTGTATTCCATCCTTTCACCTTGAGTCTGAATGTGTCTTTGTGTGTAAGGTGTGTTTCCTGAAGACAACAGATACTTGGTTTGTATTTTTTAATCTATTCAGCCAGCCTATGTCTCTTCAATGGGCAGTTCAAGCCATTTACATTTATTGAGAGAATTGATATTTGGGGTAAATTTCTGATTATTCTGTTGGGTGGTATCTTTTGTTTTACCTCTTGCGTCATTGTGGAATCTGGTTTCTGGGGTTTTAGCCTTTGCATAGTTTTACATAGGTGGGTGTCTGTTGCGCTGGTTAGTGTATAATGCAGGTCTAAGCATTTCTTGCAAGGCCGGTCTGGATTTCGCAAATTCTATCAGTGATTGCTTATCTGGAAAGGTCTTTATTTCTCCCTCATATAAGAAGCTTAGTTTGGCAGGATACAGAATTCTGGGTTGACCTTTGTTTTGTTTTAGGAGATTGATGATGTCTCCCCATTCCCTTCTGGCTTGTAAGGTTTCAGCTGAGAAATCTACAGTTAATCTGATGGGTTTCCCTTTGTAGGTTACCTCATTTTTTCGTCTTACAGTTCTGAGGAGTGCCTCTTTTGTGTTTACTTTGGTCAGTCTAATAATTATGTGGCGTGGTGAATGCCTTTTCACGTTGACTCTCCCAGGAGTCCTGTGTGCTTCTTGTACTTGGATGTCGAGATTTCTGGCTAAGCCATGGAAATTTTCCTCTATTATTCCTTCAAATAAATTTTCCAGCCCATGCGAATTTTCTTCCTCTCCCTCAGGGATACCTATGATCCTTATGTTTGGCCTCTTTACATAATCCCACATTTCTTGTATGCTTTTTTCCTGCCTCTTGTTTTTGTGTTCTTTCTTTTGACTGATTTATTTAGCGCATTGGAGCTGTCTTCTAGCTCTGAAATTCTTTCCTCTGCATGGTCCAGCCTATTCTTAAGGCTTTCCACTGTGTTTTGTAGATCCTTGAATGCTTCTTTCATTTCTAGGATTTCTATTTGATTTTTCCGTAATATTTCTATTTCTTTGGAGAATTTTTCATTCATTTCTTGCATTTTTCTTGTGGTTTCTTGTGCTGGGATTCAATTTTCTCTTGAATTTCATTGAGCTTTCTTATAATCCATAAACGAAATTCCTCTTCTGTCATTCTACCCATTTCATTTGGGTTGGTATCCATTGCTGAGGAACTGATAATTTCTTTTGGGGGTGACTTTTCACTCTGATTTTTCATGTTCCCTGAGTTCTTTTGCTGGTTTTTTCTCATCTGGCCTCTTGATCGAGAGCTGGGGGTGTTAGAGCTAGTTTATGGCCCTGTCACCAGGCCCACAATTATTGTTCCTTGGCAAAGCCAGGGAGAGAAGTAGTGGCCTGTATTGCCTTACGTGTATTTTAGCAAGTTTGTTGGATCTTGAGTTAACTCTGACCTGTGGTCTTCTCCTCTTCCCGGTGGAGTGTGGTGAGAATGACCTCCCAGCTTGGGCTCTGAGCTAATGGATTGTACTTGAGGATATGAATCCTCTGCTCCCTATTAGCTAGGTATTCTGTTATGTCCGTGGCAGACTCTGATTCCCCAGTTGGGGTATGCGAAAGCCCTGTGCTTTGGGAGGGGCCTTGTAGCTCCTAGGGGTTACTTTGACCCTGCTCCTCCTGAGGTTCTGGTAGAAACACAATTTCCTTTGGCTGCAGTGTGAGAGCTGAGTTGGGAAAATTCTACACAGCTCAGAGGTTGCTCATCTAGCCACGTGTGGCTGCCCTTCTGATGTGTGACTCCGCGTGATACTGGTTGATAGGGGGATCTCCAATTCTGCACCCCTTTTCCACCGCTATACCTCAAGGCGAGGCGGGTGGCCATCTCTATCCCCAGCAGTCTCCACGGGGGGGGGTGTTCCCACGGGGAGGGAGAGTAGTGGCCTCTGGAAGCTCTCTTGGATGGCGCGAAATTCCCTATTGAAGTGGGCAGGATTATGGGGAGCTGCTCTGGTTCAGCCCGTGGTTCTTGAGGTATTTGGTTGTCAAGGGAACCAGCAGTTATACCAAATGAGTCACTATGGCCAGCAACCTTCAAAATGAGCGATCTCTGGGGTACAGGAGGGCTGGGACCTGAGGGGTGGGCACTAGGACTGGCACAGAGCGGAGTTGTCGGAGGCCAGAGCCGGGGTAGCAGAACCAGATGGACGAGCTGCAAACTGTTTCCAATACTCAAAGGTCCCACCGCTACAGTTCCGGGATCTCGTCCCACCTGGAACCCACGGATGCCGCTGACCCTGGCCACCACAGGCAAAGCCTGTCTCGCCACAGCAGAAGAGCCCCGGGGCGGGGCGGGGGGAGCTAGAGATGTGGCTCACAGCTCCCCTCTGGCGGCTGTAAAGATGGCGGCCGCCGCCAGCGTGGCGCACAGCCGGGCTCCGATCGCACCCGGAGTGCAGTTTTTCTCCGCTGGTAGTTGTTAGCAACCTCTAAGGGCGTGTCCCGCTCTCCGATAAAGTCCTGGGCCCAGTCCCGCTGACTTCTAGTGGCGCAATGCCGGCCTGCGGGTTCCCGCGCACTGTCCCGGGAAGCTGAATCTCCGCCCAGAGTGATCCCCAGCCCTGCGCGGTCTCTGTATACTGCAGCTGAGGGTTGTGTTTGGCTTCATGATTACTCCAACTCCACAGCGTCTGTTGTCTTGTGCAAAACTCTGGGATTGTCCCTGACTGCGTGGATGGGGAGGCGCGTAACCGCTTGGGGGGCAGGTCGCGCTGCGCCGACCTGGTGAGCGCGTCCTTCCCGCGCTCTGGGCTCTATTGTGCTCCGTGCGCCCTCCGATCTTTGTGAAAATTTTGTACCTGTTTTCTTGGGCTGGGCGTTCGGCGTTGTTTCTCTGTCATTCGCAATGCTGTTTTCGGAGTGAGCGGTCCGTGCTTGCAGGCAGCCGCTGGCGTTCTTCACCTCCTTTCCTGGGAGCGGTACGGTGGGAGGACCCTATCACACCGCCATTTTTCTCTAATCTAATTTTACATCTTTCTAATTTTAAATTATGGTTACATTTGTAACTTCCATATCTTAAACATTGATTTATAGTGTAAAGGTTTTAAATTTGTTTCTCTAATCTAGAAGTTTCATTGAATGAAAGTTTAAGATCTTATCTTAGTTATCACTACATTTCTAGTCTAAATGACTCTCTGATTCTCCTTATATATATTTTTTACTAATAAAAGTGTTTTAGTTATATGTTTATGTAATTGTACCTACATGTATTTATAGTCTTGAAAATACTAACTAGTTGGTTCTTTTTATATAAATATGAGATGAAAAATTTTAAAATTTTCTCAAAAAGCAAGAAAATTCTGTTTATTGCATAATACTGTTGTAATGGTAATTAGTTCTCCACTGACAACAGATGAAATGACAGAGACTTAAACAGGTGAGTGATTTCAGAAAAACCACGTTTGACAGTTCATTGTCTTACTCTTATTTATAGCTGCATAAGTACCAAGCAGGTGTTAGAGATATAGTAGGTGTACAAATGCCAAGATGCTTTAAAACCAAATATTTAATAAATTGATATTGAGCACGTGTTTTGGGAGACATGGTAATGGGATAAAGGAAACCAGCATATAATCTCCTTCCATGTTCACTTTTTCATTATAATATATTTTAAAACACCTACTATGTGTCAATTAATGTAGATGCATAGGTGAATAAGACAGAAAACAAATTAATATGCACACAATATGTCAAGTGTTAAATAGCAATATTTAGAAAGCAAATCAGGCCAAAGGAAGAAAGATTGATAAACGACTTTTATACATGTGTCTTATCATGAATGTGCATGTGTGTGCATGTGCGCTTATATATGTATAGATGATAGATTTTTTAATATTACTATGGTGCCTGTATTATAAAAATAGCTTTTCCATCTTTATGCTATTCTCTTATCTGTTCTAGTTCTCATCTGGGGAGAGGTCAAACATTCATTTGAGGAATAGCCAACGGTTCTAAAATTCTAACCTGCTAAGAAACAGTCAGATTCTGAAAACTTGAAATCTTACCCAAAGGTGTAGTTTAAGGGCAATAGTTAGATTTATGTTCTTTTGGATTTCTTCTGAATATATCACCAAGGCATAATACACTTTACAAAAGACTGTAATGGTTCCAAATACTGGTGTTATGTGTAGCTTCAGGTCATATTTTCTATTACAGGAGATATGAGAATATAAAAATTGCATTGCATAGTACATCAATAAAAGAACACTATGGGCTTTGTCTTATCTTACAGAAATTTCCAATTTGAAATGTGCATTTTTGTTGGGAAAATACTTTAAAAGTTCACAGTACTTTCTGCCTTTCTCTTTGAATTATTCCCAAGCCATTTTAGACTAAGCTTTTGTTCTGGGTGAAGATCTATGAGCAGAAGTGGTGCTCTGCTAAAGAGGAAACAGGGAAGTGGGGCAGAGAGCATGCTGCTGCTGATAAACCAAAGGCAACTTTCAAAAGCATTCTGGTAAGAGATGCAATGAAAGAGTATATCAATTTCGACTGTAATACTGTTTTTCCAAGAAGAAAGCAATAAAATAATTTATTATAAAATCTAGCTTACCTCCTTAGACACGATCTTTTAAAGGCAATTTTTGTGAGTATTGTCAAAATAGCATATTCTATGGGGCTATTTACTTCACATCAGGAAGAAAACTAAAAAGAATGAAACACATCTGTTTATTTTTTCTTACTTCTTGTCAGTTCTGACTTCGAAACTATTTATCTATACTTTATTTTCCTGCTGTTCCTGCTATACAATCTACTTGAATAATATTAATTCTAATGGATAACATATTGTTTTTGCTGGGTCATGCAAAGGTCTCCATTAGTAAGACAGATGTTTGTTAAAAATATTAATGAAAGTAACCTAGAGATTATCTCATTTTACTTAATAAAAAGAATTGTAAATGAGTCCAAAAATAATTAGTGAACTATAGTGATAGTAGAAGAAAATGAAAATAAGCTAATAAGAAACAACAGAATTATCCGGCTTTGTCTTTATGTGAATCAGTGTTATATCCCCAAAGCAAGAACATATTGGACATATATAGTGAATAAATTAATACTAGGGTATAATTAGGAATTGTAGGATTTGTTTACTTTTACAATGCCTGGAGGATGTCACAGGAAATTAAATAAATAAATGTGCAATCAAATTAATTTATTAATTTGTTCAGACATACACATAATATGTTACAGTGCCCAAGAGTTTGAAAAAGTGAATAAATCTTACCAAGATCCTAATTTTTATACTGCATAGATAACTTTAATTATATGCTATGACTTATATGAATATTATCTATTTAGATTGTCTTTTACCCAAACACCCAGCACTGTGATATGGTGATATCACCCTGGAAATATTCTGCAAATTCTTGCTAATTTCTTAACGTTTAGAATCTATATAATTTACACTAAACATTAACTTCTCCTTTCTGTCAGAGTATGCTAGCCCTTGGATCTTTTTAGCCTTTATCACAGGAAATATTTTTGTTTATATAAAAGGACAAAAAATTAAATATAAGTAAAGTAGTATATATGTAAAACATTTGGACTGACACCTTGAAGCAACTAACCAACATATTATTTTTCATTGCTTATTTGCATTTCTTTCCACTCATAGGCACAACCCCTTATCTTTGAATCCCTAGCAACAAGCATACAAAAGTACATACGGAATATGAACCATCACAACCTGAAAGATAACAACGAATAGATCAATTTAATTAGAAGAATTACCTTGAAGTTCTGTGAGCAACCTTGGGCAAGTTATGAAATTAATTTTAGTTCCATTTTCTGAAATAGTTATAATAAAATAATATTTAGGATAAAATTTAAACACAGCACAGAGACTGGCACAGAAAACGTTTAGTAAAGATGAATTAGTCACCATGACTTGTGTATTACTAAGGTAATTGCTATAGACTGAACTGTGTCTCCCCGCCACCTAACAAATTTATATGTTGAAGTCTTAACCCCTAATTGTGACTGTATTTGGCTATATAGCTTATAAGGAGGTAATTAAATTTAAATGATGTCAGAAGGGTGGGGGCCAGATACAACAGAACCGGTATCCATATGAGAATAGACACCAGAGAGCATGTTCCCTCTCTGCATGCACACAATGAAGAGGTCATGTGAGCACAGGGTGAGATGGCAGCTCCCTACAAGCTAGAAAGAGAGACCTCGTTAGAAAACGACCATGCTGGCATCCTGATCTTAAACTTCTAGTATTGAAAAGTGTGAGAAAATAAATGTCTGATGTTAAAGCCTCCCAGTGTATGGTATTTTGTTAAGGCAACCTGAACAGACTTAAGACAGTAATGCAAAGAATACATGAGCAATATTGTGTGCTCACAGTTATTTGTCAATGAAGAGAGATTTGTATTATTTTTTACTTTTGTGACCTATCAAAGGAGACAACTGAAGGGATAGATTCATTAATTAAAACACTACAATTACTGTTAGATGTGTAATTCTTGGCTATGACTCTGGAAAAGTGATACTATCAGGTCCTGAATTGAATTTGAACCAGAGTCTGGGATCCTGAACTAATCACCAAAATTAAACTCTATGCACTTAAATAGCTACCTAAGAGAATATACTGGAACTGAAAGTTGAAGTTTTAATGAGTCCCTAAATAACAGCCCTCTTTACTGTCCATACTTGAAATAAATTGAGAAGTAAACACACAAGTCAGACAGATGGAGACCAAATTGTCAGCTTTATTGCTGATAAAAAACAGATCAAAGGAATAAAGGACATGGCTTAGATACACAGCCAAATAAACTTGAGAACATCTCAATTAGACCAATTGATTTACCCAGTCATTAGAACAACTGGAAAATTGAAGGCTGGTCCACCAGAGCAACACCAGTTCACTAAGCTCCCCACAGGCTGAGAAAGGAGGCCAGAATCCACCTCTTCACAAGGCAGAGTTGCTCCAAAGTAAAGCATTTTCCCAACTCTTCAGTCAGAAAACTCACTTCCCCTTCCATGGGAAAAAATAAATTAGGAGTCTGGAAGAGGTAGGGGCAAGAAATGTTCCTGTAGCTGAAATTTCTCCACAGAGAAACCTGAGAAGCAGGGATGATCGTTTTCCCTTAAGGACAATGTTGTGTGGTGGCGAGGACACATTTAAACCTGGACAGACTTGTGTCTACCTGGCTCACTCTCCAACTTTCTGTTCAGTTGAAGTTTCACCTGTTCTTGGAAGCTCCCTAATTCTGCTTCCATTCCCTCTTTCTAGTTTTAGTTAAGGGACCCCTTGAAACAAGTGTTTACCTCCATGATCCAGGGTGAGAGTATTTTGCTTGACTACTCCGCTCTTGCATTTGAACTCCTTGTGGACAGAGACAGTGGCATAATTATTCTACCTTTACTAACTACTGCAGTGCCTCGTACATGGGCACTAAATAAACGTCTGTTGAATTTAATCTGATGTTTTATTAAAACCATTCCTTCTTTAAAAATACTGAGCAGAGATTAAGAAAAAAAAAACTGAGCAAGATTTAAAAATATACTGAACAGAGATTAAGAACATGTACAATTTGGACCACACTCAATAAGATATTCATCACCTCATTTTGCCTTCTATGCATGTCAGGCCTATCAAGGCACAACTGAAATAAAACTATTTAAAATGACTGAATTAACACTGAAAGCCATGCATATTTTATTGCTGTATTTAGAAAAGATAGATAGATGGAATATTTCTCTCCTTAGTTCTTATCACTAAGAAATTGGAGACAATCCTATGGTAGTTATTAAGGAAATTTATAGATGGTTCTCTTTCCTTTTGAACACATGGTAAGACTGACTTCCCCAACAAGTTGAACTCAAGTCGACTCATGCTTTTTCTTTTGTGAATCATGAGTTTTCTAAAGCCTGCAAATTTTCTTACACGAGTTTGTAAATTCATTAATTCCATTTTGTTCTTCTGGTATAATTTAAAAAATCCTTGCTAATTTTTTTATTACTGGGATATAAAACTATTTAACAACTGAAACAATATGGTACCATTTACAATGTTATCCTTTAATTGTTAAATCATGGGTGATTTGAGAGGGTTAGTGTAATGAGCCAGGGCAATCTGAGTCCATATGGTCCCACTAAGTGAATTATGCTGGTAACTATTTAGTAACTGATATAAAGCATTTCAACATTTATATATTTCTATATTTATCAGTCAGTCTGGCTAGAAATCAGACCTACTTTTGTTGCAAAATTCTCTCTCTCTCTCTCTCTCTCGCTCGCTCGCTCCTTTTCTCTTGCCTTATTCTGTCCTCTGTTTTTTCTTTGATTTTGGTTATTCTGCCATGTTCTGTCTCTGTAATCTTCTATTTTCTTTGGCTCCCAGACTCCATATTGTCGTCTTCTGTGCTATACCAGTAATGGGAGTTAAAATTAAATTTTTTTGGGGGGTGGGACGCTGGCTTGTTTGTCTTGTTAGGAGGAGGAATTTCCTGACCAAAAAAGAGAATTTTTTAGAGCAACGAGGACATCCTGACTCTGCCTTCTACACTGTCACCTTAGCTCAAGGTTTGGCTACTTACTCTGTCATAGACATTGTCATATGTACTCATGAGTCACATTGTCATACATTTCAAGTATTTTTATTTCTTACTCACAAATCTATGGAAGCAAGTGTGGCACTTGAAAACTGAAGTATGACTGAGTTAATACTTCAATAATAAACTGGTGCATTGTGGTCCTTAGTCCAAGAGGAATACAGAATTCTGAAACCTCTTACTATTCACTAGTGGTGTTTGAAGTTATTTGTGTAAAATTTCATATGGAACATTTTAAATAAATGTTAATTCAGTACACACTTTGGAAAGAAATGTGAATGTTGTCAAGGTCAGAAACCATACCAGGTGAAATTCCAAAATATATTAGAATAATGTTTTTCTTTTACATTGTCTTGAAAGGTCATTGGATCTCACATTTTCATACTCTGGTGTGAAGTGGTTTGACATGATTTGCTAGCCGCTACAGCTATGAAGAGGTACATCGAATCTCAAGTTATTATTTTTCAGGCTAATTATTCAATTTTTTATTTATCCTCCTTCTTATCTTAAAGAAAAATTATGATAATACTCAGAGTGGTACTAGGATTTACACAGATTCAGATTTTAGGCAGGGTCAACAATTACATCTTATTTTCCAAATTAAATTTATTCCATTAGTTCCTGAAGGAACGTATGCATGTTATTTTAAATTTTAGTCACCTTTGAGAGAAAATAATAATATGGCAATTTACCTCATCCCTTATTTTTACATCTTTTCAGCAACTTTCTCAAAGAAAAACAAAATATGACACTATCTATTAGGATAATAAAGCATAGTCACAAATAAATAAGTTATTTTATTTTCAGAGTGAATTAAAAATATTTCAAAATATTAAGGGGGTACAAATGTTGTTGTTACATGGATTTTTTGTATAATGCGAACTGTGAACAGGGAGAGTTTGACCTCCTTTTTCCCAATTTGGATACCGTTTATTTATTTCTCTTGCCTGATTGCTCTGGCTAGGATTTCCAGTACTATGTTAAATAGAAGTGGTGACAGCGTGAACTCTTGTCTTGTTCCGGTTCTTAGTTGGAATGCTTTCAACCTTTTTCATTCAGTATGATGTTGGCTGAGGTTTGTCATGTATGGCTTTTATTATTTTGAAGTATGTTTCTTCCATGCCTAGTTTTTTGAGGGTTTTTCTCGTGAAAGAGTGCTGGATTTTTATCAAATGCTTTTTTTACATCTATTGAGATAATCATGTGGTCTTTATTTTTGTTTCTGTCTATGTGGTGAATCATGTTTGTTGTATTCCTGGGATGAAACCAACTTGATCATGGTGAATTATCTTTTGGATGTGCTGTTGAACTAGGTTTGTTAGTATTTTGTTGAGGATTTTTGCTTCTATATTTGTAAGGGATATTGGTCTGTAGTTATCTTTTTGTGTGTGTGTCTTTTCCTGACTTTGGTATCAAGGTGATACTGGCTACATAGAATGAATTAAGAAGGATTCCCTCCTTAATGTTATGGAATAATTTCTGTAGGGGTACCATTCTTTCTTTGTAGGTCTGGTAAAATTCAGCTGTGAATCCACCTGTTCTGGGTCTTTTTCATTGGGAGATATTTTTATTGCTGCTTCAATCTCATAGTTCATTATTGGTCCCCTCAAGATTTCTATTTCTTTCTGACTCAGTCATAGGTTTTGTGTTTCCAGGAATTTATCCATTTCCTTTACATTTTCTAGTTTGTGCAAGTAGAGTTTTTCAGAGTATTCACAAATGATATTTTGTATTTCTGTGGTATCAGTCATAATGTTTCCTTTTTCATTTCTGATTGAGCTTACTTGAGTCCTTTCTCTTCTATTTCTGGTTAGTCTGGCTAGTGGTCTATTGCTTTTGTTTATCTTTTCAAAGAACCATCTTTATGCTTCATTGATCCTTTGTATTGTTTTATTGGTGTCCATTTTGTTTAGTTCTGCTCTGAGATTTGTTATTTCTTTTCTTCTACTCATTTTGGGTTTGGCTTGCTCTTCTTTTTCTAGCTCCTTGAAATGTAACATTAGGTTGTTAATTTGTGATCCTTCTGTCTTTTTGATGTAGGTATTCAAGCCTATGAACTTTCCCCTTAGGACTGCTTTTTCAGTATACCATAGATTTTGATAGGTTATGTCTTCTTTGTAATTCAGTTTGAGGAATATTTTGATTTCCATCTTAATTTCCTCATTGACCCAAGGATCTTTCAGCAGCAGGTAGTTTAGTTTCCATGACTTTGTGTAGATTTGAGTGTTTTTCTTGGAATTGATTTCTAGTTTTATTCTACTGTGGTCTGAAGATACATGATATGACTTCTATTTTTTTTTTAATTTCCTGAGACTTGTTTTGTGGCCTAAGCTATGATCAGTCTTGGAGAATGTCCCATGTGCTGATGAGAAGAATGTATATTCAATGATTTTTGGGTAGAATGTTCTGTAAATGTCTGTTAGGTCCATTTGTTCTAGACTCCCATTTAAGTCCAGTGTTTCTTTATTGATTCTCTGCTTCAGTGATCTGTCTGGCTCTTTCAGTGGGATGTTTAAGTCCCCAGAAATTACAATGCTACTGTATATTTCTTTGCTTATATCTAGTAGAATTTGCTTTATGAGTCAGGGAGTTCCTGTGTTAGGTGCCCATATATTTAGGGTTGTTACGTCTTCTTGTTGATGCACTCCCTTTACCATTATATAATGACCACCGTTTTTTTGTGTGTTTGTTTGTTTTTTTACCATTGTTGATTTAAAGTCTGTTTTATCTGTTATGAGAATGGCTACACCTGCTCACTTTTGCTTTCTATTTGCATGGGAAATCTTTTTCCATCTCTTTAACTTGAGTCTGTGTGAGTCCTTGCAAGTTAGATATGTTTCTCTGAAAGAGAAAATACTTGGGGTGTGTTTTTTCTTCCATTCAGTCAGTCTGTCTTTTAAGTGGGGCATTAAGATCATTTCATTTAGGGTTACTATTGATATGTGGGATACTGTTCTGTTCAACATGTTGGATTGTACTTTGTTTTTGTTTTTTTCCCCTTTTGTGCTATTTTCTCATAAGAGCTGTGAGCTGTAACTTTTGGGTGTTTTTTCACACTGGTTGGTATCTATTTTGCTGTTCCATGTATAATGCAGTTCTGAGTATTTCCTATAGGGCAGGTCTTGTAGTGCCAAATTCCCTTTGTGTTAGCTTACCTAGAAAAGTCTTTATTTATCCATCATTTATGAAACATAGTTTTGCAGGGTACAAAATTCGTGGGTGACAGTTGTTCTGTTTACAACGACTGAAAATGAGGTCCTAATCTCTTCTGGCTTATAAGGTCTCTGCTGAAAATTCTGCTGTTAGCCTGATGGGTTTTGCTTTGAAGATTAGTTGTGGCCCTCATCTTGCTGCTTGTGGAATTTTCTCCTTCATTTTGACTCTGGCCAGGTTGATGACTATGTGTCTTGGAGATGTCCTATTTGCTTTGAATCTTCCTGGTGTTCCATAACTATCTTGTATCTGGATATCTGAATCTCTGGTGATATCAGGGAAGGTCTCTTCAATAAATCCCTCAGATAGGTTTTCCACGCTTTTTGATTTTTTTTCTTCTCCCTCTGGGATACCTGTAATTTGTATATTGGCTCACTTCACATAGTGCCATATTTCTCTGAATGATTGTTCCTTCTTCTTTATTCTCTTTTCTGCATCTTTGACTGACTGGCTTAGCTTGAGAGCCTTGTCTTCAAGCTCTGAGTTTCTTTCTTCTGCTTTGTCTAGTCTGTTGCTGAAGCTTTCTGCTATAATTGGAAATTCCCTAAATGACTCTTTCATTTCTTTAAGTTCCATTACATCCTTTCTCATGTTGTCTAGATCTTTAGTGACTTTTTCATTTTTTTCATGGATTTCCTGAAATATTTTTTTTTTACTTCTTTGTATTCATTTTCAACTTTCCCTTCAATCTCTTTCATCTTCTTTGACGTACGTGTTCTGAATTCCATTTCCAACATTGTGACAGTTTCCTTTCAGCTGGAGCCCATTGCTATATTCCACTGTGATCCCTTGGGGGTGAGCTAGCTTGTTTTTCATGTTGCCAGAGTTCTTTTGATGGGTTTCTTCTCATCTGAAACCTCTTCTCTCAGCTCAGGGCAGATAGGTTTGCAGTGCACCTGTTCTCCTTTGCTGCGAACTCTCCTACTTAGTGAGAACACAGGGACATTCCTAGATGGCACTTTTGTGACCTACTCCAGAAGACTGACGCAGCAAGGGAGGGGTAGATGCACTGAGATCCTGTAACACAGCTCTTCTGTGTTGTCCTGTTCCCCTGTGATTGTCACAGTTCAAGCTGGTGCTGGATAATCTTCATGTGGAGTGGTGGTTTGTTCCCTAAGCCGCTGTTGGAAGCTCAGGATGGGGGCTGGATGATACCCTTTCCACAGAGGCTTGTGTTGCTCTACCTGGATCTCCCCATAGAAGTGAAAGTGGCAGCTGGGCAAGGCTATTTGGGCACTAGTCATGGGTATCTGGCCTACAGGTGTTCGCTCCAACTGGGTCCAGATGCAGTGGCAGCTTGAGGCTAGCATATCCCTGGTGGAGCATTGGAGGGAGGTTGAGCAGCTTATGGGAGTTTCTGAGCAGGGGCTGTGGGGCCTGACAGTAGCAGGCAGCCTCAGTGTTGGGGCCATGGGGCCTGGTGGCAGAGGAAACCTCAGAGTCTGGGCCGTGGGGCAGAGGCAGCACAGGAGCTGTGTGGGCAAGCCCCTGGGGTCAGACAGCAGAGTGGGAACAGCAGAGGTGGAGCCACTGTCCATGTGGCAACACCAGGGAACCAGGTGGCAGTGTGGGGGTTGCAGGGGCAGAGCCACAGGGCCAGGCCACTGGGTGGCCAGGGCTCTACCTCTGCCCAGGACACACAGAGTCAGTTGCCACAGGACTTCTCAGATGGCATCTGTTCTCAAGTTCTCCATGGCGGGGAGGGGTGCTCAGCTCCCAGTCACAGGGAACGTGAGGGCATTCACTCTGCCTGCTCCCTCTCTGGTCTCGTGGGGGCAATACGGAGGTGGCTGCAGCAAAGCTGATCCCCATGTAGACCTGGCACTCTTGACCTGAGAGCTCAGAATGGCATCAGTTGCAGCAACCTGGGAACAGAATCTACCAGGTCCCTGCTATGCCCACTCTCCAGTGCAATATTATTCCACAGACTCCCAGCAGCTTCCTAATCAGTCCAGAGGTCTACAGTAGTGGTGGGAGGGGTTCTCCTCACAGCTTGGGCTGCAGCTCCTGTGGGGAGAGCATGGAGTCCCAGGGTTCTCTCCCTTTGTCCTTCCCCACGTGTGGATGTCTCCCCCAGTTACCTTCTGATCTTGCCAAGTTGATGGCCCTGTCACCTTCTCCTTCACTCTGAATGTCCCCTGTTGTTTCTCTGGTGATTCACAATGATCTTTCCAACAAGGCCTATCTGTAGGTCAGCATCCACCTGCAACTTTCCTTCCTCTCCTTGAAAATAGTGTACAGAGGCTACTACTAGTCCACCATCTTGCCCCTCCCCCTACAATGAATTTTAATATTTTAACCAAATACTTAACTTATACATTAAAGTTTGTTAAATGTATATTACCTAAGGAAAAAGTATTGTTTTTTCTAGATGTATTCAGACTAAGATTTTTCATTTTTCTAAATTTAAAACATGCTCATATACTGGTCTCCTTGGTATTAAAATAAGAAACTCTCCTCAGCCTTTACTTTCTTTAGAGCCCTCTGAAAATGAGGTTGTAGAGGTGAATTTAATTGTCCAAGATCAATATGCTTGTATATTAAGCACTTAAAATATAAAGAATACAAATGCCATAAAAATAAGTGAGAGTTTTACAAAATAGGATAACCAACAAATGAACAAAAAATAGACTTTTTCAAGGCAGGAGTTTTTCACTGTATTTTACTGTATGTCCTAACACTGAATAGAAGTCTTGATACATAGAATGTGCTCAATAAGTATCTGCAAGTTTATAAACATTTTTTTTCACTAATTTTAAACATAAGACTGAAAATCTGTGTATAATGTGCAAATTATATCCTGAATGATATTTTCTTATGAAATTCTCCAATGTAAAAACAATTACTCTAAAATATAATAAAATCATATGCAAGAATACTAGGTTCACTTCAAAGGGCATGACCCATGCAAAAAATACTAAGCAAAAATCACAGATATGTGTGCATATATATGCACACATTACCTACCAGTCTTAATGGATATTTTAATATGAAATGTGAAGGGTAACAACAAAATTATCTCTGACTGAAACAAATTAACTATGAAATGTATAACTTTTAAATTGGCTGGATGCACAAAATTAGAAATCACAGAACACTGGAATTGTAAAGCATCTGAGAATTCAGTGTCTTTATTTTTCATCATCCAGTGCACAATGTGTGAGGACTGAAACCTCTGGGTCTTTCAACAACCAATTCAAACAGCATCTGGAGTCTACCCATATCTGTCCAAGGTCACCCTTACCAAGTGAAGTGACAGAATGGTTACATTAGATAAATTAGGGTGGCAACACCTGAAACACTTGGCCAAAGTTAACAGTATCAAGAGGGACAATCAGATATTCTGTGACTCCTGATGTGATGCAATAGGAAGTATACCATAATCTATGCATCAGTTGTGCCAAAAAATGAAAAGTGAATCTCATCAAGCCTCCTGCTTTAAAAGTTCAAAAGAAACACAAGAAAAAGAGGACCACATTAAGCCACGTCATGGAGAATCAGTTAACAAAATCTAGCATGTAGGAAAGTCTTTAGAACAGACATCCTGGATTCCTTAGTAAATAAATTTCTAGAAAAAAAAGAGTTTGGGACCCCTTAAGATTAAAAAAGGGATATAAGGGAATGAGAGACAAATATTTATGAGTGTTATTTGATATATATTCCAGCAAGCCAACAGTAAAAATATGTCTATCAGACACGTGGAGAAATTTGAATTTTAACTGGATATTGAATGATATCAAGAAACTATTGTTATGTTTTTAAGGATTAATAAATTACATTTGAAAATAAGAACATTTTCTTGAAAGCACATAGTCAAATATTTATAGATATAATTCTCTACCTTTGTCACCTGAAAATTATGTATTCTATATATCATTTTCTTCAGAGATTATTTGACTTTGTTATCATTGCACGTCTTTTTATATCCAAATGTTCAGTAAGGCTGGCACATAATCTTAACCTCATCTAGAAGCTGTCTATGGTAGCAATAATGGGCAGAATAAGATGAATTTGACTAGAGCCTCTGATTCAAATTTTAAACTTGTTTGCAGCAAATTTTATGGAAATAACCAAAAATTCTTAGAATTCTCTAATCTTTATTTATTTCTTAATTGAAGAAATAATTTGACAGTATTTTCTTAAACAGGAGTTGGGGAGGGAACTATGTCAGAGCTTTTAGCTCTGAATTCTTATCAAAATCTTTAGCAGTGTATAGCACTTTCTTCATATAAGTTGAAATGTGACCTCCACCAATTATCAGACAATAAAATGCAGAGGGTGATATAATGCAGCTACATTTGTCAAGGGTAAATTAACTAAGTGATAAATTTTATATTATGTGTGGGTGGTAGGTAAAAAAACATGACGAATTTTTTGCAAGTGCTCATGATTTAGATTTTGTCTCCAAAATCAGAGATCAAATTTTAATACATTATCAAGAGGTAAAAATGCTTTTAGAGTCTGGGTATTCTTATAATTGGTAGCACCTTTCTAACTCAATATATATTTAACAGGATAAAATTTATATTGATTTCAGGCAGGTCATAGTTCATGCAAGGGCAAATTCTTATCATTTTGTATTTAATTATCATTTCTGAATCACTCAAGCCCTTTGTTCTCCTGCTTCTTTTTTTGTGGCAATATGTCCCTAATAATTATCACATCTGTCTGATGATTTTTTAAAAAATGGAAAAGAGCTAAGGCACAAAGGAAACTTGATTATTGTTCTAGTAAAAGTTTTTTGAGCTGAATAATAAAAGAATGAGATAAAATTAGGATTTAATGACTTCAACAAACCTTTAATTTTTTGGGGGGGTGTAACATAATTATTATAGTTTTTGGAGTAATTCTCTTTAGGGGAGTTTAGCACAGGGTGGTATAGGTCATTATAGTCAGAATAGACTGGGTCTTGCTCTGCAATCCACTGTCTCTGTTTAACTTAAAAAATGTTTTTAAAGTGTTATAAATCTTAGTTGCTTCATTTATTAAAAGAGGTTAAAATAATTATTCCACAATATTGTTGTAAGAACTAAATAACTTTATACGTGTAACATACCCGGCAAGTAGCTTCTGTCAGGTATTATAAAAGTAAAGAGAGAGGAACCTGGATTTGAATCCTGATTCTGAATCTTAGATTTTTTATGCATTGGAAAAGTTGCATAATAAGCCTCTGCCTCAATTTTCTTACATATAAAATAAGGACAATAATTGTATGTACTTCGTGGAGTTGTTATAACATTAAATGAGTTAACACATATAAAACCCTTAAAATAGCATCCAAAAGATAGTAATAATGATGAAACACAAAGCATTATTATTACAGGTGTTTGCATTCAATAAATGTTCCTTTCCATTTACTTCCCTCTCATCTTAAAAAATAAAAGTCTTAAAAACAAGTGTGACTATAAATCAGCACATACTTAACCCTGTGTAATTTAATGCCACAAAATGCCACTAATATGTCTTAAAAATGAATAAAGCTGTACTCTTAAACAAAATGATTATATGTATAGAGTTTTCCTCAAGTAAATTATTTTCACTTTGAATATAATATAAGTATTTTTGCTTTTTCTGTGTTTCTCAATATTTAGGTTTGGGCATATCAACATATTTTTGAAATTTTCTGGTAAGTATTATAATAATCACTAACAGTAATATTGGGGGTGATTGTCTCAAATGATCCATCAATTACATTCTATACTTTGTGTCAAAGAAAACATGGATCTAGATGAAAATATTGTACCATGAGATATATTTATTATAATGAGAATTAGGAGCAGCAAAAACAACTTTCAATGGGCATGTGCTGTGGAAACCCTTTATATTTCTACATAAAGCAGCTGGTTCAACTTGTGAAGAGGCTGGCTATATCGCCAACTGAGCTGTAATTCTAATATGAAGACCTATCAATTTATATGGAGCTTCCAAACCACCTGTTAAGTCTTGGAAAATTGCATTGCCAATAGCTGATGAAATATTCATGAGATACTGCTGGGAACAATGGCTATTTCTTGAAATTACCATTCTAGATATGGTCACGCGTAATTTCTAAAATAAATACAATCATTACTATTCTATTCAATCAAGTATGTAGTTTTCCTTGTAAGTGCATTTCTGTTAAAGTATGATGAGTTAATTCAGAAATAAAGAAGTGTAATCAGTGCAGGATTGTCTTATCTATTTGCCTTTTAAAAATATCTTGAAATAATTTAGAAAAATGGAAGAAACAAGAGAGAAAAGGTAGACAGATTTGATTACAAAGAAAAAATATATGCATGTTTAACACGTTATAAACAGAAGCACACATATTGAGAAAGTATTTGAAATTATCACAACATCTAAAATGTAAATACAATGAAAGCTGCTAACACATGCATGAGTGTGCTTTAGGCTAGAATATGTAGCCCCTCATTTTATGGTCTCTGTTTGCCTCTCACGCTCTACTCCTCATGCTATGCTTCAGCCACACACAATACCTTGGAATCACCATATTCCTGCTTTTCTGGAGTTTGAACATGTTACTTTCTAAATTGAATGCAAAAACATCCTCACCTTATTACTGAGTCCCATTCATTCTACAAGCAGTTTTAAAATCACCGTATCTGGGAATCTCTGAGAAATAAGATAGATGCCTTTTTCTCTGCTCTTACCATACCCAGGACTCATCATACTCTGCTGTGATTGCTTTTAATTCCCTGTTGACCACCCCTCCACAGTTAGAGACCATGTTATCGTTTACACAGCACCTAGTACAAAGTAGACACTCAATAAATGTGAAGAAAAAACACGACTTCAGTGTAAAAATTGGGACCAGAATATTGACAGTTCACAGAAAAGGGAATATAAATTAATAAAATAGCAAATAGAAGTATAAAAACATGTTCCAACTCACCAAAGAAAAATAAACAAAATTAAGCAATAAATAAATAACATTTTGCCAATAGAGTTAACACATTTTTAAAGGAAATTAAAATATTTAAAAATAAAATATTCAAGTAATTGGGCCTTGTCATACTATGTGGGAAGGAGAATAAATTGTTACAATCTTTTTAAAAAATGGGCAAATATGAAGCAGTATTTTCCATTTAAACTTAGCTTTAGGAAATAGCCTGGTATTCAGGAATAACATTCAAAAAAGAGAAAGACATTAGATTTAAAATAATATGAAGTGGAGAATAGGAATCAATTTTATTGTCACATTATAGTAAAATGACTATTAAAACTAAGGTGTAATTACTGAGTAAATATCTTATAATTTAAAAAATAATTTTATAGAGATAATGGGTAATTTTTAAATGCCATAAAAATAAAAATTATGACATACTTATATAATATTTATAATATGATGGTTGCAGACATATCTATATATAAAGAGTAAAATAAACAAAAAATTGTGGAAATAAATCCCAGGTACTTACTAAAATTTGTAAAATGTAGCATATACTAATATATTCCTCTCAGATTTTAATCAATTGTGAATGACACCCGCCTGAGAAAACTCCCACTGAATGGAAGGCTGAGAACATGGGCTGTTGAGAGAGAGAGGTTGGGCTTGAGACCTGTCTATGCCACTTACTTGTCACAGGATCTTCAGCAATTGACTTAATCTTGATGTTCCTTGGTCCCCTTATCAGTAAAATCATGATTCTGCCAATGGCTGCTTGAAAGTATTACAACGATTAAATGGCTTGATATTTATAAAGTACATACAAAAATGTCTAATATGGTGTATGTGCTTAGGCAATTTTATTATCATTATTATAATGGCTATTATAACTATTTCTTAAAAGTATCCATTACTGTCTGACTTGGGAAATTCTTCTGGTTAGGTGATCTCATAGCGCCTGTTACTTTTCCTATCACTGCATTTATGCCAGTTTAGTATTCTCAATTCAGTAAGGGCATAGTCGATGTGAATCTTATTCATGGTTACATCTCCATATGAAGAAAATTGCCTGACACATGGGAGACTTTCAATAAATATTTGCTGAATTAAATAATTAATTAATGTTTGGATCTAACATAAAACCTTTATCCTTCTATTAACCTTCCCTTAATCCCAGGTGATTTTCCTCAGCCATATCATCAAACTCTACTCAGCATTTCTTAATGTGATTTGCTTTATGTAAAATGGCAATTTATTTTGGAGAGGGACTATTTTCAAAACAAATGTTGCTGAATATTTTTTTAATGTCTATGAAGATAAAACCTCATCTAAATTATAAGCTACTTGAGAGCAAGGGATTTGTCTTCTGTTTTCTTTGTATTGTCCCATGGATCCTCTATGAATAGTGTACATGCAATAAATTTTTAAACATGTTAAATATTAAAACAGTGTCTCATAAGAAAAGTGTCTATCTTTGAACTAGAATCATATTTGCAATTATATCTTCCCATATCTAAATACATACATTTATAAAAATGACGTTTGTGGCTATAATCTCTTTATTCTGGTTCACTTAAACAAAGGAAATCTTTAATAATAAAACAACATATTTGACTAGAGATAGGAAATGATAAATTTTATAACATAGATTGTTTTTATAAAAATGGTTACTTAAAACACTACCCTAACTATCCAACTAGACATCCTTTCTTCATGGACACCATTAGGTAAAATGAATTTATGGAGTATCATGTTAAAAGTTTATTATGAGGCATGTGGTTAATTGATGATGTGCTCTATCTGCTGTTGTTTTATATGTTAATTACAACTCAGGGTTTACTGCCTATTTTTATATTGATATTATTCCAATTTTAGGCTACTTCCTTCCAAGGAATTTTAATCACTTGATGGTACTTTTCACAAACTAATACATGGTATAATATAAACAATATAAAGTATATGTGAAAGATTTGGATAACATTTGCAGTTTATGTTATGTGTCCAGAAAACATCTTAAAGAAGAACTGTTTCAAATCATATTAATATAGTGACTAATATGCAATATATCAACGTAAAAGATGGACACGTGAGGCTGGGGAGACTGTGTCAATTTTTAACATTTGAACAGGTGGCCAACTTACAAAAACAACTTAAATCTTTATGACATCTTATCATGCTGAGACAGTTCTTGGTCTTTTAGAATGACTTAAAATTAAAATTTAATTTTTCCTGCAGAGTTAATAATTAGCCAATGTCAGGGAAAAAATAGTGAGTACCCATCAATTTTTGATTGCCATTTTGGAAAAGGGAAAGGGGAGATAGTCTTCCTGTCACAGGCCACTGAAAATTGCCATGTGCTGGTGCTAAAATAGAAAGCTGTAAACACAGAGGTAAGTAGCTCTCAATACCATGGCTGGTCTTATTTCAGGAATTTAGGAAAGAAAATTAGACCTTTCATTATAAAATGAGCAGTTATGTAATCTGTATACACCCAGATGTTAATTCAGTGTCAGATCTTCTCTTCATTCTAAGATTAATATTATATTAAGCATATATCAAAATAAAATATCAAATTTCTCATATTCCAATACGTTTCACTTGGTAAATTTAAAATACTTTGTATACAGATTTCTAGCATGATTTGAATGGATACATTAATTTTTCCTAGTAACCTATTTGGTTTGTTGGTTGGATGACATCCAATGAGAGTAAGTATTCTCAATGTTATAAAATAAAGGGGAAATTGAGCTGAGACTTCTTTATTTACTGTTTGTGCTAGCAGTCTACACACTGAATTACCATTTAAAGATCCTTAGAAGATATTCAGGGATAATATTTGCAGTTCCCAAATTATTCCTAGCTCATTTCTCCAAGTTTATTCCTGTGACCAGTTTGTTGCTTCCTGAAACTTTCATCTCCTTTCAGCCTTGATGCCTCGATCCATACTCCTGCTTCTAAATTCATCTTCTAGCCCTTGATTGTTGTTTTCCTTTGTGTTCTCTGCAGGCTATACTACTAATGTATCTACCTTCGATTTTCTCTGAACAGGCATGTTTGCATATCTGCTTTGAGTTCATAATTCCTGAAGCTTCTTGCCTTGACAACCTAAGTCCCTCAGAATACTCAACATGGGCACTTTTCTCACATTACCAAGTTAAAAAAATAATGAATGATAATACAAGTAAATTAATTTTGTATAAAACCATTAAATATAAGTATTGTATACATTTCCAAAACAGTATTTATGGCATTTATTTATAATGCAACTTTAATTCTCTCAGAGACAAATTTGCCCCAAGACTTTCCTCTCTCTTGATGGTGTAGTAGGCTGAAAAATAGCTCATCAAAAAATACCCATGTTCTAATCCAGGAACCTGTTAATATGCTACTTTGTATGGCCAAACGGACTTTGCAAATCTGATTAAATTAAGGACTTGGAGATACAGAGATTATCCCAGATAATCCAGGTGAACCTAGTGTAATCATGTGGATTCTTTAAAAGTGGAGGACCTTTCCTGACTCTGGTCAGAGGGAGAAAGGAGAAAATAATAAAAAATGCAACATTGCTGACTCTGAAAATGAAGGAAGGGGCAACAAGCTAAAAAATGTGTGTGGCCTCTAGAAGCTGGTAAAGGCAAGGACATGAATTCTTCTAAAGCCTCCAGAAAGAAACATATCCCTGCCAACACCTTGATTTAATCCAGTGACACCTGGGGTAAACTTTTGATGTACAGAAGAGTAAAATATTAAGTTTGTGTTGTTTTAAAGCACTAAATAAGCACTACATTTGAGGTAATTTGTTACAGCAGCAATAGGAATCTAATATAACTGATAAAATCAGGTTCAATACAATAAGTAGAATGTCACCTCCTTTATAATAGTTTGTATAGACTAAATGCATATTTCTTTCAAAATTATTATGTTGAAACTTAATCCCCAGACTGATGGTATTAAGAGATAAAGCCTTTAGGAAGGATTAGGTCATCAGGGCAGAACCCTCCTGCATGGAATTAGTGCCCTTATAAGAGTGATCCCAGAGGGCTCCCTCTTCCACAGTGTATGGACATACAGGGAAGACCATCTATGAGCAGGGAGCAGGCCCTCACCAGATGCCAAATCTGTTGGCACCTTGATTTTGGATGTCCCAGTCTTCAGAATTCTGAGAAATAAATTTCTGTTGTTTATAAGCCACTGAGTCTATGGTTTTCTGTTATAGCAACCTGTAAGGACTAAGACAATAGTCAAAACTTTGATATTGATTTTTAGTTAAAGCCTCTCCCTGTTTCCTCTCCAGCCCTTTATAAGCAAGTATATATGGTTGGCTTCTACTTTATTTCATTATTATCTTTTCTGTTTTATTCCTCTTCCTCCATCTGATTAACTTCATTTTCTGAAGCTTCCAAAGTTGAAGAATGGAGAGTTAAAAGAAAAAAAGATGGGCAGGGATGTTGTTAGACTGGTAACATTGTGGTGATCTATAATCACTGCTCTTCTAACTTGGAATATGTTTAATACTAATTATTTTTCTTCTGAGCACTTCTATTCACTGTTGAAGGCAAATCTTTCTTCCTGGACCTACAAAGTGCCTGAACCTCACTAAGTATCTCAAATTCTCACTAGAATTACTAAATTTCTAATTTTCTTTTGTAGCCCCAGGCATTTGACAGTGTACATTCTGCTCCCTTTTGATAAAAAGCCATTCATTTTCTGGGTGGCCCTGTTATATACAGAATATTTCTGCATCTTTTCTTCACTCTGAGCACAGGTAAAACTCAAATTACAATTAATCTTCAAATTTAGCCACCATAGGCTGCTTCAGTCAGCATTTTGCCCATTAGATTTCTCAGACATTTACTAAGACATTAGTCTTCTGTGTTCTTCTCATACGTTTTTAGTATGAGAACCCTTACTAAATTTGTATATTGTGGTCTTCCTGAGTCCCTTCTTCCCTTGGCTGAAGGTAAAGAAAGAAGAACACTCCCTTAACTTCTCAACTATGGTGTGGGACTCACAGACGTCTGCCAATAGTTCTCTTCAAAGAAATCCTTTTTAAGAATGGTCTTCAAAGATAGTTCAAATGCATATCCTTTTATATCTTTGCTATGTAAGAGGAATTTACTAACTATTTCATCAGTTTTCTGATACTACCTTAAACTTCTTGGGAATTGGTTTCACTTTGTGAGAAAACCTGAAAAGAAAAGACCCATTTTAGGTAGATACCCAGTAGTGGGATTGCTGGATCAAATGGTACATCTACTTTTAGTTCTTTGAGGAATCTCCATACTGTTTTCCATACAGGTTGTACTAATTTACAGCCCCACTACTGGTATCTACCCAAAGGAAAAGAAGACATTATATCAAAAAGGCACCTGTACCCAAACGGTTATTGCAGTACAATTCACAATGGCAAAGATATGGAATCAATGTAAGTGCCCATCAATTGATGAGTGGATAAAGAAAATGCAATACACACACACACACACACACAAGGAGTACTACTCAGCTATAAAAAGAAATGAAATGATGTCTTTTGCAGCAACTTGGATGGAACTGAAGACCATCATCCTAACTGAAGTATCTCAGGAATGGAAAAACAAACACCACATGTTCTCACTAAAAAGTGGGAGCTAAATGATGGGTATGCATGGTCACATAGTGGTGTAAAGGACACGGGAAATTAAGAAGGGGGGAGGAGGCTGGAGGTGAAGGATAAAAACTTGTCTATTGGGTACAATGTACACTATTCTGGTGAAGGGCACACTAGAAGCCCTGACTTATACAGGCATTATACAATTCATCCATATAACAAGAACATTTGTACCCCCTAATATTTTAAAATAGAAGATCCATTTTAAAAGTTTGTCTCACTTGAGGTTTCATTGCTTTAGACAAATTGGTTCTGATACTAAGTCGTATTACTTTTCTTAGGATTTAACCATTTTGTGAGTCCACTACATGTTTACTCATCTCCATTTTTCTTCATCTTTTCATGTCTCCCTTTCCTCTGAGTTTTCTCCCACACCTTTTTGTCTTGTTGCATAGAAAACTTCCTTACATGGCTCCCAATATCTATTCAGTCATATAATCAAATCATTTGACTAAAAATGGTTCACAAAATATTGTGCTCAATGATACAGGTGGTACAAAGACTATTCAGCTTGGCCTCAGGTAGCTTTTTGTCTCATAGAGACAATAACCTACAGAACTGACTCACCTATCTCTGAAATAAGAAATCTAACTGATAATCTTCAAGCTTCTTCCTGCATATCTTTATTATTATTCCCTTTTATTGGCTAACTTCAGTCCATTCATTATTTTCTTCAATTAACTCCAATTTTTCAAACATATAAATGGCCAAATTATCAAAAAATAATATTTGGTTGATGTGCTTGAGTATATTTAATTACATAATGGAGAAATTATATTTGATGCCTACAATACTTATTTCCTCTTAGAGTAATTTAGATTATGACATCAAGAACTCATTGCATTATTCTTTTTTCATTCTAACCTAATTTATAGCCATCTACGTAGAAAATTTAAGTTTTATCTTTATTTTCTTAAATCAAAAAGAAAGCACACAAAGCTATAAAGTAATTCTATGCATTGCTCTCTCTAACTGTGGCAACTCTATTCTCAGCCCTGTGTATTCTAAATCCAATTACCCTGACTTGATAGGGAAACAAGAAATTGCCACATGTCCAAACTCATAGATGTTGCTTTTTATTTCTGATAAGTTATGTGGGAATTCTATCTTATTCCCCATTTCCTAGTAAGTGAGAGCCAGTTTAGAGTGTTGCCTTTTTCTGTACTCTGGTAATTTGATTTATTTTGTATGCCTCAAGATCTCCTTGTTTCCTTCCCAGTACTTCAGACAACCTAGTTTTTGAATAACCTAATTTGTATTTCCATTTGCAGTGGCAGGCTTCATGAGTTGTACTGCAATTCTCTCATAGCTAGAGTCTCTGTCTTCCTCATCTTGGTCTTCTTATACATGGTTCTTAGTTCCCAGATGTGCATTGCTCACTTGTTACATTAATGAACCTTGAAACTGTCCACCAATCATTGGCTAGATTGATCATATATTTCAACTCCTTTTGAACATAGGTTAATGCTCCTCACATCCTATGTGCTCTTTCCCATGAGGATTGCCCTCAGAATGGAAGGCCTGCAAGGAGAATAACTCTGTGATTTTTCCTAGAATAGAAAACTGCTATCTATTTCCATGCAGTCGTACTGTATCCTGCAAGTTTTTCTGGAATTCTTGGTCTGTTTTTCCTATACCTTTCTTTAGCTCTAATTAGTTAAAGAAATGTAGAGAAAAAAATGGGAAAAAGAGGAAAATTACTGGGAGAAGATGCTGGGAAGTAAACCACAGATAGGAATAAAGATGGGGAAAAAAGCAGTTTTAGAATGGCCATAATCATAAAATAATATAAATATTACTAAAGAGTAGCTTTCTTTTCCAAATTGCAAATGAAATGTTATTTTTTTCAGTGCATTTTTCATTGAGTCATTTTAATGGGCTGAAGGGTGGTCTCTCAACTTGACATGTCCATATCTTAATTACTAGAACCTGTGAATGTGACCATACTTGGAAAAATGATCTTTTCAGATGCAATTAAGTTAAAGAACTTAAAATAAGGAGATTATCCTGGAATTTATGGGTGGGCCCTAAATCCAATAGCAAGTGTCCTTATGATAGTGAGGTATAAGCACATATAAGTAAAAGGAGACAGCAGTGTGGCCACAGAGAGATTGAAGTGATTCAGTTATAAGACAAGGAATGCTGACAATCACCAGAAACTGGAAGACGCAAAGAAAGTATTGTCCCCTAGAATCTCTGGAGAGAGTGTGGCCTTGCCAACACTTTGATTTTTGACTTCTGGCATCCAGAATTGTGAGACAATAAATTTCTGTTGTTTTAAGCCACCCAGTTTGTGGCAATATGTTACACTAGCCACTGGAAACTAGTACAGTCAAGACACCAAAAGTGACAGATCCATAATTAGTATTTTTAAATGATGGACCATTTACCCTTCCTCAGGATAGAACCTTTTGCCTCCTGTTATTCCCAGTCATCTTTTCACTCCAGAGTATTAAAATTCCTTTCTTCACCTTTCATTTCTGTGAATCCTCACATATTTGCCATCTTCTGATAGTTCCCATTATAGTAATTCCTATAGATAAGCAAAAGTAAGACAAATGAGTATCTTCAACATTTTCCAAATAGTTCAGTTTGCTTCAGTATTTAAAAACTATTCAAAACTAGTGTTTTATATATTACTAAAGTCATTTTGTTTATCCTAAATTTTATGATAAAAAAACTCAAGGGAATTTTTCTTCCATATCCATAAGACACATATTTAACATAGGTGGAAATGGAAGATTTCACATTAATTTCTTAAAATAAAATTAATTATGTAATATTATAATGTATTGCATTGAAAATTTTGTACCAACATTAATATTTCCTTTGAAGGAGTATGTTTAAGGTAATTTTTTCTTTAGCAGTCAATCTTAGAAAGCTTTTTAATTGAAGGGCACACTAAAAACATTTTCCAAATCCCAGATAAAGCTCAGTACTAAACACATAAGATAAAAATCCTTTATTAGTGTCTGCTGCATTAACAGAAAAATTAAATGAATCATTTTAAGGTCATCTTAAGCAAATATAATAACCTCATTTCTAGAAATGACAGATATGATAACCTCGAATCTTGCTGCTCTATTCAGAGCAAACAGCAGGGCCATTTTCTGTGAACTTTTATCCTTGGAGTGTGACCCTGACCACTGGAACAAGCATGTATCCCTGTTAGTGAATGGCCCTGGAAAAACCACACTGTTAGGAATCATAAGTAGCAATAACAACCTAGGAATCAAGGCCTCTAATTTAAATCAATGCAGAGAGGCCACAAATAAAAATAAAGAGCATATCCTTGGTGAAGAGAAAAATGTGTCAGTTCAAAATTTTAAGTCAAACTGCCATCAAGGTATTTTTATCTGATATACTTGAATCTGAATACTTAGATCCTAGAACAAATTTTTCAGAAGGAAAATATCATCTTTATTCCAAAAATATTTCCAAATATGTTTCTAAATCGTGTGTATTCTTACAATATGTTGTGCTACAAGTTAGAAAGTATAAATGAGAAAATTGAAACAAGCCATCAAGTTTGTAACATATGTATTTTTATAAATGCATCAGTAAACATTAAAGAAAAAGGTATTGTAAGAATATATTAAAGTGACTCTATTTGGTGTTAGAAAAAAATATACGTTGAGGAAAAGCATTTTCTTGTATAATTTTTTTTCCAGCGTTGTTGAGGTATAATTGACTAATTAAAATTGTAATATTTAAAGTGTGAAACATGATGTTTTGATACATATATGCATTGTAAAATGATTAGCACAATCAAACTGATTAACATGTCTATCACTTCACATAGTTACCAATTCCTCCCTCTACCCCCATGGTGAGAACATTTAAAATCTACTTTCTTAACATATTTAAAGTATACAATACAGTATTGTTAACTATAGTCACCATACTGTACTTTTTTTTTTTTTTTTTTTGAGTTTCTGGGAATCCCCTAGGCTTTATTCAATATTTTTTATTTTTTTTCTTATTGTTCCTCTGACTGGGTAATTTCAAATGACTTGATTTAGAACTCACTGATTCTTTCTTCTGCTTGATCAAGTCTGCCATTGAAGCTTACTATTGAATTTTTCAGTTCAGTCATTGTATTTTTATTTCCAGAATTTCTTTTTGTTTCTTTTTTATGATTTTTATCTCTGTGTTTAACTTCTCATTTTGTTCATGTATTGTTTTTCTGAGTTTGTTTAGTTGTCTGTGTTCTTTTGTAGCACACTGAACTTCTTTAAGATGACTATTTTGAATTCTTTGTCAGGCAGTTTGTTGTTCTCCATTTTTAGGGTCAGTTATAGGTACTTTATTTTAATCTCTTGGTAGAATTATGTTTTCCTGATTATTTGTGATCCTTGTGGCCTAGGATTGATGTCTGTGAATTTGAAAAAGTAGGCACCTCTTCCAGTCTTTACAGATTGGCTTTGGCAGGGAAAGACCTTCAGAATTCAGCTCATTCAGGGACTCTAGGTGGGCCAGCTAGCAGAATCCACAGGTAGGTTTCATGATGCTGCCTTCCAATGGGCTGGTCTGGTGCCTAGGTCATCAGACAGACTGGTTGGAGTTTGAATCTGCTGTGGCCAGCCTGGAACTGGAGCAGACTTGGATGCGGGGTCCACAGCGACTGACCTGAAGCCTAGGCCCACAAGTACCATCCTGGTGCCTGGGGCTTCAGGGTCCAATCTGGTGCCTGAAAATAGGTGGCACAATTTTAGAAAACATGTATTATTTACTAAAATTGAAGATGTACCTACCATATGTATTAGTCTGCTCTGGCTGCCATAGCAAAATACAATATACTGAGTAGCTTAGACAGCATACCTTTATTTTTGCACAGTTCTGGAGACTCAAAGTCCAAGATCAAAGCACCAATAGGCTTGATGTTTGGTGAGGGGTCTCATCCTGGCTTGCAGACAACATGCTGTTGTTGTGTCTTCAAATGGCATTTTCACTGTGCATGTATAGAAAGAAGGAGGTAGAGAAGTCTCTAGTCTTTCTTCCTCTTCTTATAAGGATATCAGTCCTATTCGATTAGGGTCCACACTCATGATCTTATATAACCTTACTTCCCTCCTTAAAAATCTTAGCTCCAAATACAGTAGCATTGGGGTTAGGGCTTCAACATATGAATTTTGGGGGAAAACCATTCACCACTCTATAAAAAGACATAACTGAACTCTTACAGGTATACCTGTCAGAAGTGCATGTACATATACACCAGGGGAGAAAGAATTGAGAAAAAATTAAACAAAAAATTAAAAGACCACAATGATGTTATATACATATCAGGGAACAACATATTAAGTAAATAAAATCAATTTATTTTCAGCATCTGAGGGAAATATAAAAATCAATAATTGAACTTGTATTTTCTAGAGAAAACTGAAAAATCATGTATAGAGGGAAATCAAATTCCC
The DNA here is from genome assembly GCA_023783475.1 of Daubentonia madagascariensis. Classification (NCBI taxonomy): domain Eukaryota; kingdom Metazoa; phylum Chordata; class Mammalia; order Primates; family Daubentoniidae; genus Daubentonia; species Daubentonia madagascariensis. The sequence goes on from JAKFHU010000316.1 coordinate 1,481,806, forward strand.
AGTTTTCCCAGTTATTGAAATATCAATATGTTATAACAATAAGAACAATAACAAGAGCAGGTGAATGGATCACTTGAACAAAAGAAGATCATAGGGGCATACCCATGAAATGTGGTATATAATCAATTATATTGATTGGGAAATGATGGACTATTTACCAAATAGTGTTGGGAAAAGCTTTTACTGTATGGAGAAAAATTAATTTGAATCTTTCTATTTCAAATATGCAAAATTAAAGTATAAATGCATTAAATATATATAACAAATAAAATTTTTAGAAATAGCAATATGGACTTACTATGAGTAGGTATTTCTTCAATAGGGCCAAAATTATACACACTGTTAGTGCAAAAAAGTCCTATTTTGATTATGTAAATTAACTTTCATTTAATATAGAACATCATAGTCAAAGTTAAAAAATGGGGATATATTTGAAATATTTAAACACAAATTAATATTTTATTTTAAAAATTCCAAATAAATAAACAATAAAAAGCAAGAAATCTGACTATATAAGTAATCCTTGGAGGAAAAAAACTATTTTAAACAGTTAATAAGTTTATAAACAGATACACATGGTTATTATAATTAAGAAACACAAGTTTAAATACAATTAGGTAACTGTACCTTCATCAGAAAGCAAATATTAGAAAGTCAGATAATTTCAAGTACTAATGAGAGTATAAATATTTGCAGGGGATCTCTTTGAAAATACTTACTCAAATTAAGTGTATTTATATTGTATATAGTAGCAATACTGTTCTAAAGTATTCAGCTTTAATAAACTTCTGGGAGACACCCATGAGGAGCCATATTTGAAGCATTCATCAAAGTGTGTTAAGAAAGAGTTGGATAGAAATATTAGCTCATATCTAAAGAAATATAACAGTAAAATGTATATATACTTGATGAAAATTTATGTAGCAGACAGAAGTAATGAACTAGGTTTATATATATGGAGAGATCTTATGACGTATTACTAAATTTTAAAAAGTTAAAAAAAAGAAAGAGACTATTATGATACTATAAATGTAAATATCAATATATGTTACATACTCAGAAACCAAAATCATTTTTTAAAGAACAGATGGATAGATAGAAAATTGATGCGTGGAGGGTAGTTTGGAAGGGCAATTTTTATATATATGTGGATTTATATTATATAGATTAATTGTAGAAAGTATATTAGAAGGACATACATTAAATCTATTACTGTAGGTATAGTTTTGAGTGTGTAGGCATGGAAACAAAAAAAAAGGAAGGAAAAATGAGAACTCAAGATAGGCTTTGAATGGATGTGTGTTGATAAAATTCATTTGATCTTATGAAAGATCAGATATTATATGATGTGATCAGAATGTATTTAGGTTAGAATGCTAGTATTTCTGAAATTAACTGCCTAGTGGAACTTTCTATGCTAATATCCACACTTTTCAAATCCAACAAATTCAAATGATTCATCTCTTTTGCCCTAAAACTTAAGTACCTCCTATTTTGGTAGTGCTACCAATTAATTGTTCAAGGCTATAAATTGTCGTAATATAAGTTCTCCATATCAGACTCACCTTTTTTCATCTGTATTACTATAGCTATATAATTGATCTCCAAGTCCTTCCTTTAATCATATTTTTATGCTGCCCAGAAGGATTACTTTAAAGCACAAATCTGACATATTCCTTTTATTGAGGACTAAGTTCTATGATGCAAAATACTTTCATATCTTGCTTACCTCTGTAACTCCCAGACCTAAAACAGTGCCGAGGGTATAATAAACACTCAGTTCATATTGTTGGATGCATAGTTTATTCGGTAGCTTGTGAAATGTTCTCCGGCCCCCAGAATCCTGACTCCTGGTATTCTCAGCTTTGTATAATCCTATCCCCTTGAGTAACTGGTTCTTAGAATACCTCAACTCTGAGTGGATGTCTCTTTTATGGCTATGAGACATACTGATTTCCATCTTACTAGCAGATTCTTTCTTGCCGGCTTTGTTGAAGTAGGTTACCTTGTCGAGGAGGCCAACATGGCAAAGAACTGAGAGAGCAGGCTCTGACCAATAGCCATCTAGGAATTCAGGCCTTCAGTCCCAAATTCAGAAGGAATTGTATCCTCCAACAATCATGTAAGAATTCTTGGAAATGGATTGTTCCTCAACTGAGCTTGCCTGAATCCCTAACCTTGACAAAAATAATGATCATGCCTGATGAGGGACTCTGAATTAGAGGACCCACCCATCTAAGCTATATCAGGATTACTGAACCATGGAAATTTTGAGATAATAAATGTGTTTTATTTGAAGCTGTTAAGCTTTAGTAATATTTTAAGTACCAATTGATAAACAATAAATATAGTGACAGGAGAATTCAATTAATTAAATAATTCATTATTTTTCCATAACTTTCAGGTTCCTTTTAAATTTCTTGGCTTAGTGGTCAAAAATAATTTTTCCTCCTCTCCTGCTTACAAATTTGCTATATTAATTTTGAAGTATTTTCAATTCCTAGAAAGTACAAAGTTATTTCATGCCTTTGTGCATTCACACATTTTTTCTCTGTGTTTAGAAAAGTTTTGTGCCTTTATGAAAGTGATTAACTTCTAATTAGTGTCCAATATGTACCTCAAGCCTCCCCTCTCTGAAAATACTTCTTTGACTACTGAGACCTACTGAAAGATCCATATTCTTTGTTGATAGCACAGGTGTATTCTTTGTTATAGCACTAACTGTACTGTATGTTAATACTTAATTTACACATTTGCCTCCTACATCAGTCTGTAAGGTATTTGGAGGCAGTAACTACATCTTATCTGACTTCATCTCTTGTATAGGCCACCAACTAAAATTAAAGACTAAACAGATTTTTGACACAAGTGGTGACAAGCAGTAATGTTAAGCAGTAAGACTCCCATAATTCTGTTTGAAAAAAACCCCCTCAAGAACAGAAAATTTCTTCTCAAAACATTCCCGCTACTGTTTGTCAGTCCCTCTTTTGTAGATGCTATCCTTTATGAATGAATTTGGAGTTTAATTTTAGTTGTGTTTTTTAAAATTTTTTTCTGTCATTTTATTATGAATATTTTCAAACACAAGGAAAAACTGGAAGCATTTTATTGTGAACACCGATATAACCAACATCTACATTCTAGCATTAACTTTTCATATCTACCCATCTAGCCACACCCCTGTCTATCCCACAGGCCATGCTATTTTTGATGCATTGCAAGTAAATTGCAGGCATTGATGTAGTTTCGGCTAAATCTGTCAGTGTGCATATAATTAATTAGTTTTACTGCTATGTGTTTAAAGTCCTTTTGAGGTAAAATTTATATATAATTAAATGCATATTAATTAAGTGTACAATCCATGAATTTGAGAAATGTAATCCCCTAGCAAAATATAAAATACTGCCAATACACAAGAATGTTTTCCTATATCTTTTCCCAGTCAGTTCCCTCTCCTTACCCTGGAAGCAAACACTACTCTGCATTTTCTACCATAGATTAGTTTTACTTGTTCTAGAACTTCATAGAAATATAATCATGCAATACACACTCTTTTCTGTAAGACTTCTTTTACTCACCATAATGATTTTGATTCACTTATGCTATTGTATATACAAGCAGTTTCTTTCTTTTTATCTCTGAGTGGTGTTTCCATTTTGTGTATATAACACTGTTTATTAATTATTCTATGGATGGGTATCTGGCCTGACTTGAGTTTTGCATAATATGAATAAATCTTCTGTGAAAATTCACGTGTAAGTCTTTTGGTGGACATATATTTTATTTTTTCTTGGGTAAATGCATAGAGATGGTAATGCCAGGTCATAGAGTAGGTATATATTTAGTTTATTAGAAAGGCCAGATCATTCCCAAAAGTTGTCCCATTTTACAGTCTCAAGATGAACATACAAAAGTTCCAGTTGCTTTATATTCTCCTATTTCTGCAAACATTTGAAATTACTTTTTTTTAAAAAAACTATTCTGCAGTGGATGAGGGTACCTCATATTTAATATATATTTTTGTGATTATTAATATAATTAAGCATATTTTCAAGTTTATTGGATATTCTTATATTTCATCATGTGCAATATCTGTTTAAAACTTCTGCCCTTTTTATTTTTTTAAATTCAGTTGCAGTTTTTTATATAGTATGAATAACAGTTCTTTGTTAGATGCATGTTTTGTAAATGCTTTCTTTCAGTGTCTTCATCATTTTCTAAATAGTGTTTTCTGATTTACAAATGCTTTTAATTTTGACAAAAATTAATTTGTCTATTTTTTAATTGTTTTCTGTGTCCTAATAAAATATTGCTTATTCCCAAGCCAGAAAATATTTTCCTATGTTTTCTTCTAATGTTTTCATAGTTTTAGTTTTATATTTAAGTTTGTGATCCATCTTGAACTCACTTTTATGTCTAGTATGAGGTAGGCTTCAAGTTTCCTGTTTTTCTTTAATAATATCCTTATATACCAGCTATATTTTCTGAAAATACTTTTCTTAACAGGTTACATTTTTTGAGGAAGATCATTTGTACTCACTCATTTTTAATGTATATCTAAAATTTCCCCTTTGTGATGTGTGATGTCCAACCCCCAGGGCCATGGACTAGTACTAGTCCGTGGCCTGCGAGGAACTGGGCCACATAGCAGGAGGTGAGCAGTGGATGAGCAAGGGAAGCTTTATCTGTATTTACACCTGCTCCCCATTTCTCGCATCACTGCATAAGCTCCGCCTCCTGTCAGATCAGTGGGGGCATTAGATTCTCATAGGAGCTGGAACCCTACTGTAAACTGAGCATGTGAGGGATCTAGGTTGCACGCTCCTTATGAGAATCTAATACCTGATGAGCTGAGGTGGAGCTGAGGTGGTGATGCTAGCATTGTGGAGTGGCTGCAAATACAGATTATTATTAGCAGAGAGGTTTGACTACACAATAAATATAATGCATTTGAATCATATCAAAACCATCTCTCCTATCCCCCATCTGTAGAAAAATTGTCTTCCATGAAAAGGGTCCCTGGTGCCAAAAAGGTTGGGGACTCCTGATGTATTATATGGCATCCTCACACTATCTTAGCTGCAGACTCTAGTATTTCCACAGATGTTTGTCTACCTCTGTGTCATAACTCTGAGCATCATCCATTATATTCCTTTTCAACATAACTGACTCATCCACTTGTAAATCAGCTCCACTCAGGAAGAAAAATGTTCTTATTAATTTTGTTATAGCCATAATGTACAGTTCAAATTTGGTGCAACAAACACACACATTTATTTTGAATAAATGAACTGAGAAATGATAAAGTACTTCTTTACCCATTTAGATTTAAATAAATTATGAGTTGAAAAAAGATACTTTAGGACTTTTTAGGTATATCTTTTATTCTTAAAAATATATGTATGTACCTATTAGACGGAAGTCAACTTTAGTATAACAAAGTAAATGTGTACTTTAACCCAACTTTGCATTTCCTTCACATGTTGGAAATTAAACAAAGTGGAATTGACATAAATGGTGACTATTCAACCACAGCATGTGCTGAAAACTTCCTGATGTGACAAGCATAGTGGTATGTACTGATAATACAGATATGCCATTCTTGCAACAGTTCATGATCTAGTGTATTATATATGTTTTCCTCAGAGCTAAATATTTACATTTAAGTAACCATAATTTTTTGTGAATCTTTGGCTTTTTGAGAAAGTACTTATTTTTCATTACTTGCTTAGTTATTCAGAGTATGGTCTTTTTTTTTATTTTTACATAATATCGTTTGCTCTTTCTTCAGGTCGAAAATGTGATAAAGCCAAATCATAAAAATAGTGAGATTTCAATATAGGCAAAATGTTAAGGAAAAGAAAATGAAACCATGACTTAGTGTGCTGTGTTCTTTCTTTCATTATGTTCCTACTGACCCATGAATAGCAGCTTCACCCTTTTGGATATAGGAAACATCCACCTTTTCTTTAACAGGGTATTTGTTTTTCCCTATGTGAGGAGTAATGACTTATTATTAACTGGTGAGTTTGAGAGAAGAGACCTGAACATACATGGTTCAATCCTATCAGCCTCTTTCAAATGTCTACCTGAAAAACAAAATCAGTGCTTTTGTATTTTTTGTTGTTATTATTTTTTTCTTGCTTACCATGGCAGACTCTGTCTCTGTAGGTAGAGTCAACCTTGATTATCTTAGCAGGATAGGTGTAAACTCAATTTAGTATATGATAGAGGGATGAGTCAGCCTGCTCAAAACCACATTCTCTGAACTGCTTTTATTAGTCATTAAATGGACATATTTCTTGACCTTTATTTCATTCTCATACATGTTTCTAACATGGTTTCTAATTCAGAGTGGAAAGGATCTGTAGAGAACCTTCAACAAACCCAAAAGATGAGCAATATAATTCATAAGATTTTAAGAAAGCATTACGAAAACTACTAACATACAGGAATTATTTTAAATGACAGCTTCTAATTCTTCTGTAAAATGGAAATGATAACATCCATTTTATAGGGCTTATTTGTTTTTCTAAAGATCCGTTAAGTATGTTGAAGAACTAAACAGATGATTTAGGATATAATTAGTAAGTAGCATTAGAGTTCTTTATTAATTTTAATCAATACCTAGATTATATAATAAATGTATGAGTGCTCTGAGAGTGTTTGTTGAATTCCACAACAGAAGAATATAAATATTTTCCTTACATGAATATAAGCTGAAAACCTTGAACCTAGTTTTACATTGCTCGATCTATTTTGCAAGTCAAGTGAGTGCCTACATATGTGGCCTGTAGGTACACAACTTGGATGTAAATGTTTCAATTGACTTTATATATATTATAACTACAAGTAAAGATGGGCATATTCTAGATCGACTGAGGAAGGAATTTAATGATGGACATGATATGAAACTTTAAATACATCTATTTGAGTTTTTACTTCCATCCCTTTTTTGTCAAGTTACCCACTGATATGACACTGCATTCTTTTTGTTTGTATGATTTTGTTTCTTTACTTGATTTCAAATCACTTATTATATAAATTTTTAACTGATAAATAATAATTTTATATAATAATGGGGTGCAATGCAATATTTTGATATACAAAATCATTATAGGAAGATTAAATCAAGCTAATCTAACATATCTGTTACCTCACCTACTTATCATGGTTTTGTGACGAGAACTTTTAAAATTTATACTTTTAGCAGCTTTGAAATATACAATACATTATTATTAACTATGGTCACCATGCTGTGCTCTAAAACTCATCTCCTCTCTAACTGGAACTTTGTGTCCTTTGACCAACATCTCCCCTTTCCCTACGTTCCGCCCACCTAGCCTCTGGTAGCCACCATTCTACTTTCTGCTTCCATGTGTTGAACTTTTTTAGATTCCACATATGAACAAGGTCGTGGATGATATCTCTTTCTGTGACTGCCTTGTTTCACTTAGCATGAGATCCTCCGGATTCATCCATGTTGTTGTAAATGACAGGATTTTTTTCTTCCTTAAGGTTATATAGTACTCCATTGTGTATATAGACCACATTTTCTTTATTCATTCACCCACCGGTAGACACTTAGGCTGTTTCCATATCATGTCTACTGTAAATAATACTGAAATGAACATGGGAGTCATTCCTTGATATTTCTTGCAGCCATTTGATGTTGAAATCTATAGGTATACTTATAAGGGTTCATAAGAAAAACATACTTTAAAATAAATCTCTTCATTATTCAAGTTTGAGAAACACTATTCTAGATATTTTAATCTATCCTTTCCAATCTTCTAATTTTCCTAATCAAATTGTTTCTTCTTTTTTAGAATTAACTAACTAATGTCAAAGATTTCTATCTCAGTTGGAGTATCCTGGGATATAGCATCATCATTGTATTTTCTCTAGATAATTTTACTTAAAAGATATGATTTATATTATTAATAATAATACTATACTGTTCAGTAGTTGGTTTGAATGACAACTTCAGCAAAACTGTCATCCTTTCCCCAAACAGCCCCTAATGAAATAGAAGAGAAAACATATTCACAATGCATTTCACATGATTTTATTAGGAAAAGGGATTCATTTTACAAATGCAAGGGATTCATTTTACAAATGCAGTGTATAACTTATAAAGTATTATCTCACAATTATCTCTGATGGTGAAAGGTTTCATTGTGTTAATATGATATGACGCATTTTGATCTGTGTATGCTAAACCAATTCTGCATTCTTGGCATAAATCACACGTGGTTATGTTGTAGATTATTTTCTTTGTTATTATTATTTTTTGATACATTGTTGAATTTGGTTTGCTGGTGTTTTGTTGAGGAGTTTTGCATCTATGTTCATCAGAGATATTGGCCTGTACTTTTCTTAACTTGTAGTGTCTTTGGCTTTCGTGTCATATCAAGGTAATGCTGGCCTCATAAAATATGTTTGGAATTATTCTCTCTCGTTCTATATTTTGAAAGAGTTTTAAAAGGATTGGTGTTAATTGTTTTTTGAATGTTAGGTAGAATTTAGTTGTAAAAACATCTTGTCATGGGCTTTTCTTTGTTGGAAGTTTTTAAATTACCATTTCAACCTCTGTTTGCTATTGGATTTTTCAGGCTTTCTAATTATTCCTGATTCAATTTCAGTAGGTCTGTATTTCTCCAGGAATTTATTAATTTCCCCTAGGTTATTCAATTTGTTGGCATATAATTGTTTACAATAGTCTTTTATGATAATTTTTATTTCTGAGGCATCCATTGTAACATCTTTACTTTCATTTTTAATTTATTTATTTTAGTATTCTCTCTTTTTTTTTTTAGTCTAGCTTATGATTTGTCATTTTGATTTTTTCAATAAAACAAATTTTAGTTTTGTTTATTTTTCTACAATTTTTGAATTTTCTATTTGATTTATTTCTCTTCTGATCTCTATTATTTTCTTCCTTCTTCTAAATTTGAGTTAAATTTACTTTTTATTTTCTAGTTCCAAGAGGTATAAAGTTTAGCTATTTATTTGAGATCTTCCTTCTCTTTTAATGTAGACATTTAAAACTACCCTTTTAAAATTACTTTTGCCATATCCCATAGATTTTGTTATATTCTGTTCCCATTGTCACTTTTCTCAAAATATTTTTTTATTTCTCTTTTGATTTCTTCTCTGACCCTTTGGTTGTTCAGGAGCATGTTGTTTAATTTCCACATATTTGTCAAATTTCTGATATCCTTCTTGCTGTTAATTCCTATTTCATACCATTGTGGTTGAAAACAATGCTTTATATGATTTCAATTTTCTTAAATTTTTTAAGATTTATTTTTTAACCTAATACATGGTCCATCTTGGTTCCATGTGCACTAGAAAAAAAATGTGTATCCTGCTGCTGTTGGATGAAATATTATATATATGTCTGTTAAGTCCATTTGGTTTAAAATGTGGTTCAAGTCAAATATTTTCTTACTGAATTTCTTCAGGTTGATATATTCATTGTTGAAATTGGGGTATTACTATAATTTTTAAAAAGGCAAGTTCACATATATCTTTAATATATGAAACAATTGTGAGTTTTTTAAGATAGATATCTAATTTTGTTTCAGTATAAGAAAGGTTATGTTTACTTACATATTTATGCATGGCCAAATTAATAATGTTTCTATCATTGGAGATAACATAGAAGGTATAAATTTGATTGGTAAAATAAATTTATGAGTTTTATTTTGGGTACAGAGAGTTTAGCTTCTCCATAAAGGAAAGAAAAGTAGTACAATATTATGTTAGAAAGTTTAGGACCTCATTTAGAACATTATGGGTGTTATGTTGGTCTTTGTTAATAATTTTGTAGGCCATAGAGAAAGACAATAAATTTCAAATTTGAGTTAGATAAAGATAAATCTAGGAAGTGTGTAGGATGAACTGAAATTAGAAGATACTGAAGGATGGGGGAGCAAATATATATTAGTTCATGGATGAGGTACCTTAATTCTAGGCTGAATTACCATCTAGGATGATGGTAACAAATAAAAACAAAAATTTAAAAAAAAACTCAAGGAAGTACTTTTGTTTTAAAATTTTCTTTATTTGATTTTAAAATTATAGAATGAATACATGCATATTTTAACAATCAAAATATAAATACAAAAATGTAGAAACACAAAGCTAATCATCTTCCTTGTTCCATTCTCTAACACACACACACGCATCCAACTCTGTCTCATGTTCTTGAGGTAATCGATTTTTAACCACCTACTGTATATCTTTACATTCTGTTATTTCTATGTGAGTAAAGATAAACACGCATGTGTATCCTTATATTGAGGATTATTTGGTTTTTTTTACAATACAGAATCACAATATGTGCATGAATAGTTAACCAAGGCTGTTAAAACAAATTACCGCAAACCGGTGGCTTAAAATAACAGAAACTTCTCTCACAGTTCTAGAGCCCAAAATCAGGCAGGGCCACCCCTCTTAGGGGATTTCTGTAGGAGAACCTATTCTTTGCCTCTCAACTTCTGGTGGCTAGAGTTATTCTGATATGTAGCACATCACTACAATCTCTACCTTTGTGGTTCCATTGCATTCTGTTCTCCTCTGTCAAATCTCCTAGTGCCTCACTTTTATAATAAAAGGTCATTTGTCACTCCCTTTGGGGCTTACCTGGATAATCCAGGGTAAGAGCCTGCCTTCAAAATCCTTGATGAATCACATATTTTGCCACTGAGGTTATAATTACTCTTTACCATATAAGGTAATATTCACAGGGTCTAGGAATTAGGATTTGGACATATCTTTTTGGGGGTCTCCATACAGCCAAATTGGATTTATATACTATATTAATGTGCTATAATTATTATGTACATCCCTGTCTTCCAATAATTTGTGAGAAATTTTATTCCCCCTTTTTTCTATCTATACAGTGACCATCACAAAACAGGTGTGTAATAAATAGCAAGTTCATTACAAAAAAGGAGATCCAGTGTCACATCTGAGCTAACCTATAATCTCAAAAATCTGACAGTCAGGCTGGAGCCTGTATCAAGTGAACATTATCATCTTTATTTGTGAACAGTGTCATAAATTATTGTTCTCTTGAGTATTTTATCTTAGTTATTTCTAGCTCCTACATTTCATAAAACATTTTATCTCATAATGTTCTCCTTTTGATTTGTTTTAAAATGATTTAAAGAGGGTTAACAGGAGAGGCTCCTAGGAAGCATCAAGGACATCAGTCAGTATTATGAGCTTTCATTTTTCACTATTTAAAAAAATGGTTTAACTAATAAAACTTAGTGTCTGCTACATAACATATGTTTCATATGTGCTGTGGGTAAATAAATGGATGAATTGGTGAATTAAAGTAGTTAACTGCTAATTCATGGCCAATATAAGAATAGGGAAAGAAGAGCTCAAGATGAAGGAAGGGAAGGCATCCAACATGACAACAATTATTTTTCTTTCCAAATAAATGTAATAAGAATTGAATTCATTAAACAAAACAAAACAATACAGAACATTCTTATTTCTGGTGTATGTTATCTATTAAGTATCAATGGACTATACAACAATTGTGATAATAGTTCAAAATAGTATAACTCGTTTGGAATCAAACTATCTTTGGTCTAAATTACATTACAGCTGTCTTCAGTTCAAATTTTTATTGGACTTTGACACAGATTTTTTTTCAAAAGCTGCTTTTTGATTTTACAAAGTCAAAAAAGAAAGTGATTTTAATTTGTTCTGTCATGTTAGTGATTATATAATCATTCATCTATGCTGATTGGAGAAGTATATGAAGTTTATAACAGACAGCACAGATTTCTGGGAAGATGTGAAAATGATAGGAATGACTAAGAATGGTAAATAAACTTTAAAAATTCTGGCTTTCAAGTTTATTTCCTGGAATTTATAGTCCATAGGATGGCAAAACTCTATACTTGTTAAAGATATTTAAACACAATTTTATCTGTTTTTTAGACATCAATGTTAATTGGACCATTTTGTTGAAATCATAATGAGTGGTGTTGCTTGTAAGACTCTGAGACTGCAATGGTTTAAATGAATTCTTTTGACTACTGGACATTATTATGTTTCAGTGCTGTTATTTTTAAAAAGAAGGGGGAGAGCAATTTATACATTTTTGACATTTTCATCATCATTGTTCTGAACTGTATAGCACATATGTCACAATCATGAAGAAGGAAATTAACATTTCTGATGGGGATATGAATCACATAAAACAATATCTTCATTTCAAATACTTAGAATAACACTAGAAGGAAGTAGATATGACAGAGACTTCTAAATGCTCTGTCTTAAAATTTATGAATCTAATTTGAATATAGATATCTAGTCAATTGTATCTGGGGTTTCTAGGTCTTACTAACAGACAGGTAAGATAATTATGTGTCACATTTTATACATTTATCACAATGCAAAAGTTACATGTGCTATGATATAAGCTTATATTTCCCAATATTGCCCAATATATAACCTGCTTAAGAATAAGATATGGTGGTCTGTTAATATATGCATCATTTATAAAATAAAAACATACAGTGCTTATGAGATAATTAGGTATAAAAAAGGTTACAACAAAGAGAATAAAATGAAGAAAACAAACTAGAAAACCTGTTGAAAATTATGTCCACATGAAAACAAGCATAAAAATGATTATAGTAGGAACATTTGTAATAGCCTAAATGTGGAAATAACCCAAATACCCATCAACTGATGAGTGGTTGAACAACATGTGGCACATCCATGCAAAAGAATATTTTTCTACCGCAGAAAAGAATAAAGTACTGATACATGCTACAACATGGATGAATCTTTAAAACTTTAAGTGAAAGAAGCCAATCACAGAAAACCACATATTGTATGATTTTATTCAAATGAAATGTTCAAAAAAGGAAAATCTATCGAGTCAGATTTGACTAGCAATTGCTTATGGTTGGGCAGAGGGGATGGGGGAGAATAATGAGTGATAGCTTGAGGGTATGGTGACAAGAATATTCCAAAATTGACTGTGGGTATTTTGCATATATATGTGAATATTCTGATAATAATTGAATTATATGTGTTAAATTGGTGAATTGTATGGTATATTAATTATATCTCAGTAAAGCTGCCACAAAAGTAAATAGCATGAAAGAGTTCCCATGTGTGCCACATTGAATTTTCCTTTTATTAACATCTTACATTTGCATGGTATATTTGTCAAAATCAATGAAAAAATATTGAAATAAAATTGTTAACTAGTTCCCATATTTATTCAATTTCTTTATTTTTCACTCCAAATATCTTTTTTCTATTCCAGGTTCCCACATTACATTTAGTAGTTTTGTCCCTTTAGGCTCCTCTTGTTTGTGACCGTTTTTTAGCCTTTTGTTGTTTTGATAACCTTGACAGTTTGGGATAATTCTAGTCAGATATTTTCTAGATTGTCTCTCACTGGAATTTGTCTGATGTTTTTCTCATGATTACACTGGGGTAATGTGTTTCTGGAAGAAGACCACAAAGGTAAGGTAACATTCTTATCATATCAGTCAAGAGTATATACTATTAATAGGACTTAACACTTTAATGTTAACATTAATCATCTGGCTTAAGGTAATGTTTCTTAGGTTTCTCCACTGTAAACTTGCTATTTTTTACCCCTTTTCTATCACCCTTTGAAAGGAAATCACTGTGCATAGCTGACAGTTAAGGAATAGGAGTTATGAGCCACCTCCTTAAGAGTGAGGTAACTACATATATTATCTGGAATTTTTTTACATGAGAGATTTATATATTTAATAATTATTATTTATTTATTTCAACCATTTATTTATATCAGTATGGACTCATTTTTTTAATACTTTGCATTATGATTGCACAGTACCTTATTTATTTTGTTGCTAAATTATTGTAACTTCTCAACTGGGAGCTTTTTCAGTTGATTCCTAAGTACCTTTGACATATCCCATTGTTAGGTAGATAGTTAGGATCTCCGACTCTTCTCAGGACAAGGGTTCCCTGTTTTGGGGCTGTTTCTGAGCAATTGCTCCACCTGGGAAGAAGGATAAGGGCGGGCACTCCATTTTGGAGTGCCTCCACCCTTAATCCTATCCCAAGTAACTGCTACACCTGGGGAAGGAAGGAATGCTTTATCAATCTGGGAATTCCCCAGCCCAAGCATGGTAAGATTTAGAAAGTGACCTCGAGTAACCTAAGGGTAATTATTATGCCATTAGCTTGAATCTGCATTATGGTTCAACCCCCAAGGTGGGCTTTTGGATAGCGAACTCCTATACACAGGTGGAATTTTGAGGACACTATTGATCATTTGGTAATATGCCATACCTCCTGAGAGCCCTCCCCCCAACTGGGCCAATAAAAGGAAACAATTCAAGAATTCAGAGAGAGATTGGGTCAGTCAGTGAGTTGGTCTGTCTCTCTCCACTCACAGAGACAGACCCATTTTGTTCTACAATCATGTGAAACTGCTTCCTACGTGGGCTTACTCCGTTGTATTGGCCCTGCTGGTGAATTTTCCAAGATAATAGTCTGGACTTGACACTTCGGTGTGTCTGGTCGTTCTTTGGCCAAGAGCACACCAAGAACCAAGGGCAGACTGCCACCCTAACACCATCATTATGGGTTTTCTTTTTGCTTTTCCACTTTTTCTTGAGCACTTTTATTCCATCTGGCAATAGAAGGTGTTTTGTGCTCATTTTTTGTATTTCCCTCCCCTGTCTTCAAATTAGTCATTTCTCCAATGAGCTCTAGTTTCTTTTATTGGAAAATTATATTAGAAACCAAGATCTGGATGGTAGGTGTGAGTGTTGCTTCTAGGATGCAACTAGGTTCTGTTAGTTGACAGATGCATACACATATTTATAAATATTTCTGTATGTAACCAACTATATCCATATTAAATTAAATATGAGTTCATACCGATGCCGCAAATTGTGATCCAGTATCACAGGAGTCTTTCTAGCTTCTGCCCCCTGTTTATATATAAATTTCCACTCTAACAATGAGAAACCTGGTTCTAAAAATCTGCCATTCATTTATTTAATTGTTCAATTAAAACAAATACGTATAATAATTTTGAAATTGTTAACATGTACCCTCATATCACCATGAGAACTAACTTTATTAAATGGAGAACAGTATTAAGTACGGTTTTTTTTTGCCTTTAGTCTTATAGACCCCACTTATTTCCAAAATTACTTGTTAATTCCTTATTCCCCCACCCTTTAGAGAGTTTGTTTCATACATTTGTAATGCATTTATACTCTTTGTCACATCTGTATTCTACTCAGGGAAACTCGGTTCTCCTAAATGCATTTTTAACAATTATATATGAGTTTTAATTTTTGTGCTGTAAAGTTCTATGGGTTTTGACAAATGCTTAATGAGTTATACATAGAGTGTCATACAGAATAGTTTTACTGCCCTAAAATATTTCCTGTGCTTCATCAATTAATCTATTAACTCTTGCCACCCAGGTCCCTGGCAATTACTGATTTGTTTACTGTCGCTGTGGATTTCCAGGATGACATATAATTTGAATCATACAGTATGTATCTTTATCAAACTACCTTCTTTCATTTAGCATAAGAATTTAAGATTTATCCATGTATCTGCATGGTTTGATAGCTTATTTCACTTTAACACTGGATAATATTCTGGTGCATAAATATACTGCAATTTGTTTATTTATTCCCCCGTTGAAGTATATATTCATTGCTTCTATTTTTCTGGTAATTATGAATAAAGCTTCTATAAGCATTCACATGGAAGGTTTTTTTTTTTTTTTTTGTATACCTAAGTTTTCAAATGAATGTGTAAATTCCTAAGAGTGCAAATCTGGATCATATGTTAAGAATATCTTTCATTATGTAAGAAACTGCCAAACTGTCTTCCAAAATAGCTTTATCAATTTTCATTCCCACCAGCAACACGTGAGAGTTCCTGTTGCTTCATGTCCTCGACATGCATCATGAGTTTTTGTTTTGTTTTTTATTTTAGCCATTGTAAATTGCATAGTAGTAACTCATTGTTGTTTTAGTTTGCAATTCACTAGATACAAATGATGTTGAGCATTTTTGCATATGCTTATTTGCCATCTGTAGTATTCCATAGTGAGATGTCTGTTTTAATATCTGCCGCTTTTAATTTTTTTGTTTAGTTTTGTTTTGTTTTCTTATTGTTGAGTTTTAAGAGTTTTTGTATATTTTAGATATAAGTCTCTTATCAGATATATATTTGGCAAATATTTTCTCCTAGTTTGTGATTTATATTTTTATTTTATTCACAGTGGCTTTGATATAGGACAAGTTTTTAATTTTAATACAGTATAAAAAATTATTCATCTTTTTTTCATGGATATTGCTTTTGGTGTTATATTTAAAAACTCATCACCAAACCCAAGATCATGTAGATTTTCTTGTTATCTTCTAGAAGTTTCATAGCATTGTATTTTGCATTTGGGTTTCTGATTATTTTTGAATCATATTTTGTGTAATATGTAATGTCTCAATTAAATTAAATGTATGCTCAATTTCTTACATATGGATACTAGTTGTTCTAGCACCTTGGGTTGAAAAGATTATTGTTTATTGCTTTGCCTTTGATTCTTTGTCAAAGACCAATTGACTGTGCTTCTGAGATTTATAATTGTTCCATGAATCTATGTATTATTCTTTCACAAATACCATGCTCTCTTGTTTACTATCACATGGTAGAAGTTTGAAATCAGATAGTGTGAGTATTACAAATTTTTTTCAGCATTATGTTGACTATTTCAGATCCATTGCCTTTCCATATAAACTTTGATTCAGTTTATTGATATTAATATCTACTAATAATTTTTCTGATATTTTTATGAATACTACCTTGAATTCTTATGTAAATTTGGGAAGAATTGATAACTTTTTACTACTGAATCTTTCAATCTATGAACAAGAATTTCTATCCATTTACTTAGATATATTAAAAAATCTTTTTCATTAGCATTTATAATTTTCTACATTTAGGGTTTTTGCATATTTTGTTAGTTTTATGCATGTGTTTTGTGAATGTGATTATAAATGGTATTTTTAATTACAAACTACAATTGTTTATTGCTACTATATGGGAAACAATTAATATCCATTTATTATCCTTCTATCTGTCAATGGAAAAGAACCAAACTCTGTAAAATAATTTAAAGAGGTTTATTCTGAGCAGAATATATCTGACCATGGCCAGGAGAGCCACTCCCAAGAAGCCTTGAGCGAGTGGTCTCTCTGTGGTTGGGTGGCAGTTTGGTTTTATAAATTTTAAGGAAAAGAAGTGAAATCACTGTTGCTAGACCACCAATACCATAATCCAGACCTCCTGCCGTGAGACAGAGGCAGAGAAGGCAGAAATTCTCTGCAGAACTCTTTGCCTAACCGTGACCTGAGACAGAAGCGCTGGAGGCAGGTTTTTTCCCCCCAAAACTTGAATCTCCTAACAGTAGACAGAGATAGAAACTTCTGCTTCAGAAAGGCAGGCTTAGAAAGAACAGATCAAGCAAAGTGCAGATGTCAATTAAAGAGTAGGGAGGTCTGAATTCAGGACTCACCACTTACACTTGACAATGCTCTTGGAGCTGGAACAACACAAGGGGTTCTGGCTGGCCAGGTGCTGAGTCTGGGAGGAGTGTCGGATGGTCAGGTAAGGAGTGGTCATTCCGAATCCATCTCACAGCACAACCTAAAGGAAGAATCTGCGTCACAAAATATAATTATAAAGAGTTAATTTGAACCAAGATGGTAAGAGCTGCCCAGAAGACTCAGAGCTAAGTAACCTTGGATATGAGATCTGTTTGGTCTTTTTTACAAGCAGGTTTGTAAAGACAGAAATTGGACAAAGGGCAGGCTAATGCAAAGGTCTTTGTCAGTATTTCTCATTGGTTTACAGAATAACATTAATTAGTGATTGGCTATACATTGGTGATCTGTAGGGTATGGGCTATCTGGCCCTTTACTGAGAAAGTTTCTTGATTTCAAAGACTTTGGATATTTCTCCTAGAAAAGGTAGAACTGAATTATATTCAGAGTAAAATTAAACATATGAACCATAATAGAAGAGGACTGAAAAGAAGCATGAAAATGAAAGGTGTGTACGTCATGGAGATAGATCAAGCCCTCTCCCTTTCTAGCTGAAGAAGCACTGTTGAAGTGCTATGCGACTCGTAAGTCAGTATCACACAATGTATGAGTAACAAAGTTAGGAGGTAGAGTTGGTTATTTGATAACACAGTTCATGCTCCTCCTGTTAAAATAGAATTCCTCCTTATGGGATTATCTCTTGGCATTTCTTATTTATTCTTCATTGAACAAGTAGGCAACAGATTTAAGGTAAGCAGAGTAGATAGAAGTAAAAGACTGCTTTATAAAATAACCCAAATAAAACAATATATACATATATCCACATGCCGTATACTAATGGTTCAATGGTCTTACACATGTGACGTGTATAAAACTTGGAAAACATGCATTTGCTATTGATTAAACCAGGATTCTTTGCTGACGGATTAAAGACCGAGTTTAATTCCAATAAGAATGAGCCACCAAGACCAGAGAGAGAGCCCTTAGGATGTTGGCAGAATTTTGAAGACAAAAAATTTCCAAAAGGATTAACTACTTGGAAAGAGAAAAATAGTGAATAAAAAAATGTATACATTACTTACTGGTCACACTTTGGGGCATTCATAGAGAACTCAAAACCAAACAGCAGTTTAAAAATGTCTCATTTAGATAATCTGTGGACAGATGTTTTATTGAAAATCAGACAAACTAAATTTTGGGTTGTTCTTTTTTTTTCCCTATACTGTCAATTTATAAATTCTAAATGCACTCATTAAAATTTCTCGTTTAGAAAAAGGTATTAATTTGTTTTCTGAATTGTCTTGCTGTTACTTGAGTTTCTTACTTTATAGCTCTTGAGTTGCTCCTCATGTTTCTAGCTTGTTACATTAGACATTTTTAAGTGTCTTGTAATTTTGCTTTAGAAAGTACATTATTGCTCAGTTATCTGGCATAATGATAATTAATGTATCCAAAATTATCTGGATAACACCCTGTTTCAAGTGCCCAGATATATCTTACAAACAAAAATGTTAACTTTTAGATATTCAAGGCACAAGTACAATGCACAGTTATAATTTTAATTTTAGGTTTTATTGTTGTACTCACTAAATAGGAAATGTTTTTATCAGAAAAACTACTTAATTAGCAATATGTCATTTTAACATTAGGTTTTATTTTACCTAGTGCTTTGTTTTTATAGTATAAAATATTTTTCAGTTTGAGAAATTAAACACATTACAAATCATAATAAATTATCTTACTATATTGATAAAAATTCAGATATATGTCAGAGCTAAAAATTAGGCAACTTTTTCTGATAAATAGGAAAAAAAGTGAAACTTGATAAGAAATCTGTATGAGAGTTAAACAAATAAAATGCTAGAAATTTGGGCTATCTAGAAAAATTTTAAGAACCTGATGAATTGGCTATGATGTTATACCCTATAATAATGACTGTCTTTACTTCTTAATCCTTCTTTACAACATTTTATGAAGATAGGATGACCCATTTTTGTATAGTTCAATGATGGAGATGAGTAGCTTTCTGGGAGGGCCAGCTAAAGAATCTTATTTCTTTAGGAAAAGAAGGTATATCTTTCATTGTATTAATATAAATAGCATAGTAGATAATATCCAACATTTTAAAAAAGAGACATAGATAAGGTTTGAAGTTTGGCCCACTCTAAAGTAGGTAATTTTATTTGGGTTCCAGATTAACCATTAGGGAAAACCCATTTCTTTTCCCTTCTCCATCAGCTCTACAGTCTCTGAACAGATATGATCATTTCTCCTTTGTATTTTTTTCCCCTAGATGGCAATTTAGAGCAATTAGGGTAATTTATACACAAAACTCTCTGGCCCCAGATATGATATCATATTCCTGGAAAATGACCATTATTTTACAGGTGGTATTTAAATTAAAAACAGTGATAGTAGGCATAATGTTTAAAAGCACAGGAATCTGTCTCCCCAACTACATGTTCTGTAACTTTAGAAATGTTATTTAATACCCCTAAACCTCTGCTTGTAAAACTGGAATGAACATGGAAAGATTACTGAGAGAAATAAAAATTAATCCACATAAAATCCTTAGCAAAATATCTTCAAAAGAATAAGAAGTTAAATATTTCTTATTATTAAGCTGCTTTTGAACAAATGGCCTCAAATGCATTGAGTCTATGCACTGAATTTAGGATTATTGCATACATGTCTTAAAGGCACCTGTAAATTGAAAATTAAAAATAAGTAAATTTGCAGCATAAAATTTCTGAGTGCCTCTACTGATTTCAGTTTGTTATACTCATGAAACTTTAGCTTATGAGCCACTTACAGTGAATGGTACTTTCAACTAATGCTGTCATGATCACGTTCTTTATCTCCTCACACCTGCAAGTTTTGCTTCCAAACTGAACACCCACACTATCTGCTGCTTGATTACATTTTTCTTAATTAAATGGTGTGTACAGCTTTCATTTTCAGTTAACACAGCAAAAGGAGCCAGCATTCTCATAAGTCATTTTTATGAGTTGGGCCCCTATCATTTTAATGTAGCAATTAATTAAGTGCTTAATAAAACTGTGCTTTTATTATAGCAAAGCCTGGTTGCAGAAGTCTAGTTACAGATGTGTCAGCATTTTTGTTACTAACTCCTTTATATCCTCTCGATAATTGTACTATAAAAATTTGTTTTGAGTGCAAATTTTGAAATGGTTTGAATTGCAATAACAAGCTGTTCTTCAGATATAAAAATAATCAATTTTAGGTGTACCTCTAAGTCTGAAGAAATGGTTATCCAAATTATTTTCCTGCTTCCATGGAGTATTGTTGACATAACATCAAATTATAGTCTATCTGTCTATATATTAATAATTTTTGGTCATGTTAACAGATTGTTTTCATTCTTTTGATTAAATTGTTACATCTCTAATGAGGATATCCTCCTAGAGAAAATTGGGCTTTTAAACATAGCAAAAAGTTAGGATGATAATTTAATTGTATTTAAATTGGGAAAATACTTATGTACTCATATGATTACACAGATCCTTTTAAAACATATTATATAGAGAAATGTCCTTATGGCAATGTTTTTCAATTAAAAACATACAAATACAATAATTAATTCTGTTATATTTTAAGAATTAAATACTGAGCAATGGTTCGGAAAATTGAAACTTCAGAAATGCTCAGTGAAATATTTATTACTTAATGATATATAATGATGCAAAGTATAAAAAATTGACCTCTTTAATATAAATATTTATGAAGATTTATTTCTATCTAGTTTGTCAGTATGGGCATTTTAGTAAAATGTTGGTATTTTTTAGAGGAAATTTTAACCAGATGGGTTAGTAGAAGAAAAGCAAAGAATGCATTTAAATGACAAACTGGTTGATAATAAAATCCTTGCCACTTTTCTGAAACAACTGAACCAAAGTCTTACATTTTTCTTCAAAGAGTAGGCAGTTTTCGAAAAAGTTGAAACCGAAGAGTAGAGTAGAATTATTCAGTGCATTTTAGAATGTGTGTATGTTTTCTTATCTCTCTATGTAAGGCCTTCAACTGTGATTAGATATGCATTAAAACATAAAATTTGTTGATATTGTACAAATTAAGAAGACTGATGAAACACAGAACAATACAACTGATATTGATACTATACAGCAGAATAATACATATGAATATAGGTGAGTTTAAGGGATGCTTCTACCCTCTGAGCTCTAGGAATATATAATTTTCTCCATAATAGAAAGAACTGTGGAAAAATATATGGATGGAGAAAATATTCATGACTAATAAAAAGTTTTGAAAAATTACCAAAAATTTTAATCTTTGGGCCATGTTTCCAAATCTAGTTTTTAAATATGTAATTCAAGTCAATAAATTCTGGTGCCAAAATTTTGCATGAATGCAATCAGCCAATATTCTTAGGTCTATTTTATGAGCAATTGAACCCAAAGTGCTTTTAGTTTATAATAGCTAGTAGATGCTTATAACTGCAGGCTAATTGGACATGATGTGTAATTTAAGAGACTAACCTATTATCACTACACTCACTAGTAATATTGACTTTTTTTTTCTGAGACAGGGTCTCATTCTGTTGCCCAGGCTAGAGTGCAGTGGCATCGTCATAACTCATTGCAACCTCAAACTCCTAGGTTTGAGTGATCCTCCTGCCGCACCATCCCAAGTAGCTGGGACTACATACACGTGCCACTACACCTGGCTGATTTGTCTATTTTTTGTAGAGACTAGGTCTCACTCAGGCTGGTCTTAGACTCCTAGCCTCAAGTGATCCTCTTGCCTTGGTCTCCCAAAGTGCTAGGATTACAAGTGTGAGCCACTGAGCCTGGCCAATTTTGACTTTTTAATATTTTTCAATGTAATTTCTAATGAAATGTTACAGGTAGACAAAGGGATAAAATGTTAAAAAACTAGGCATAAGTCTCTAGTCAGATATTGAAAGTTTATGTTAAAAGCAGAACAGAATAATGTATTGATTTTGCAACACAATTTGAAAACCCTCAGTTATACTGTGGTTCTCCAACAAACATCAAATATCTGAATAAATATTGGCAATATAAATTTAATAAAAAGAGATGAAAAGGAGATGAAAATATATAAGATATTCCCATTAATATAAAAAATTATTAAACATTATCAAAATCATTTGATAAGAAACAATTTTTAGAATTTTAATGTGGCAGTGTAAAGAATATATGCTTGCTCCTTTATTTGAAAAATCACTGAAAACAAAGATGAAAATACAGAAAAATCTAAATTTGGTGAGTCTACCTGAGAATAGTAACCCTAAAGCACAATAGTCGGAGATGAAGAAAATGGTAAATGACTTATCACAGTACAGTGAGAACTAGGGAAAGGCTAGTAAGTGAAATGCTAGCTGCCTGCAGAGAGAAAGCCTAATTAGAAACAATATAGCTTTTTCTGAAGAACTCCTGAAATATATAGAAAGTAATGGCATGAGGTACTGCGGAGTATAGGGATGAGGACTAAAAAGGCAGGATGCTGAGGTAAAGACTGTAGATAAAGAACAGTTAAACCTCCCAAAAGCTACAACTCTGAGACCCAGATGTCTTTTATACCTAATTCATTCTAAGAATCAGAAAGCACACAAACTGGTGAAATTGAAACAAAAATCTCTGGACTGGGGTTAATAGGCAAAATAAATGGCAGAATAAAACTGTAAGAGAGAAAGAAACCTATCAAATAAAAATTAGCTCAATGAATAGTGAGATCCCTTACAGTACTGATTTCCTATATTCAGTCAGGTAGATGATTCTTATCTGGGAAAATTAAAGAGTCTCAGAGACAGAGATTATGGATACTGGCATTTAACAGGACTCTACAAAATGCTTCTTACTCCCCGACCATCCTACGTTTCATTCCACCAGATAAGCAAACCTGTCCTCAGAAGAGCTTTCAGTTGTCTTTTTGTTACTTAACTCTTAAATATGAAATGTCAACAAAGAATCAGTAGAGTTTTTTGAAAATCTTCCTCAGGAAAGAAAAAAACTAAACCAGACCTAAACAAAGTGAAAATACTAATACAGAACAAAAAAGATAGGAAAGACAGTAAAATAAAGTACCAATAATTTAAACTGTAATTAATATCTTCAGAAAGAAAAATTATTGAATCTATGACCAAAAACGGATTGCAAAAAGACATTGAGTACAAGAAAATAAAAAACAATGACAATCAAAATAAATAATTTAATAGAAGTGCTTGAAAATTAAATTGATGAAATCACTGAAAGTAGGGGAAATTTAAGACATAAAAAAGAGAAAAAAGATAGATGAATTTAAGAGGTTTGACATCAAACTAACAGTGTATTCTGAAAGAGAGAATTTATAAAATAAAGGGGAAAATATTCAAACAATGACACAAGAAAAAGTTTTTGGACTGTGAGTAATAAATCCCCAGAGTGAAAGGGTCCAGAAAGGAGCCTGAGAACTAAATAAAATAAAGAGCCAGCCCAAGGCATACGGCATTGTGAATTTTCAGAATACCAGGAATAAAATAAAGATTCTAAATCTTTCCAGAGTAAAAGAAAAAGTGCACAAGAAGAACAGGAGATAAAGAAAGCATCTTAATACCAACATCAAGAGAGAAAATGATGGAGACATAGCTTCAAAATTCTTAGTGAAAACAATCTATAGTGGAAATTTCTATTCTAATCAATTGAGGGTATAGAATAAAGTCGTTTTCTGATAGACAACAACTTTAAAAAGATATTTCCTGTGGATCCATTTTTACAAATCAACTAGGGAATATTATTCCCCAAAACAAACGTAAAATAAGGAAAGGTGGAACATGTTGCTTTATGAATGAGAAAACAGTGGGAAAAAGTAGGAGAAGAATAGGGAAAGAAAAAAGAGAGAGGGAGATAGAACTACTACTAACAATAGCTTATATTTCTTCAACACATTGTTAAATATAGCAATATATAAATAAAAACATAGAATTAATAATTGTCTATACAATATGGATAAATCCCAAAACTATAATACAATATTGAATAGGAGAAATTGACTCAAAGGAGTACAGTGTGTCATTTGATTTTCTATAAAATTAAAAAGCAGGCCACCCAACATGGTAATCTTTATTCTAGTAGAGATTCCAAACTACAATGATGCTAAATAGGTTAAAAAACAATGAAAAGCCAGAGCAATCAGGAAACAAAAAATAAAACCTATCCAAATAGGGAAAGAGGAGGTCAAACTATTTCTTTTCACTGATGATATGATCTTATATCTAGATCCAAGGACTTCGCCAAAAAGCTCCTAAAATTAATAAATAAATTCAGCAAAGTCTCAGGTTACAAAATCAGTGTACACAAATAAGTAGCTTTTCTATATACTAGTAAAAGTCAGGCTGAGAGTCTAGTCAAAGACTCATACCATTCACAATAGTTACAGAGAAAATAAAACACTTAGGAATATACTTAAACAACGAGGTAAAAGATCTACAAGGAGATCTCTAAACTATGAAACACTGAAAAAAGAAATTGCAGATGACATATACAAATGGAAAAAAAATCATTTGCCTAGGCCAATATCTATAAGAGTTTTTCTGGTAGTAAAATTCAACAGAAATCAAGCAGGTGGGAGGGGGGAGGAGGGGATGGGTAAGTTCACACCTAATGGGTACAATGCACACTATCTAGGAGATGAACACACTTATAACTTTGACTCAAACTGTACAAAGACAATTCATGTAACCAAAACGTTTGTACCCCTGTAATATTCTGAAATTAAAAAAGGAAAAACATCTTATGCTTATGGATTGGTAGAAACAACATTGTTAAATTGTCCATAGTGCCCCAAATGATTGACAGATTCAATTCAATTCCCATCAAAATATCAATGTTATATTTCAAAGATCTAGAAAAATAATTCTATACTTCATTTGAATAAAAAAAGACCTATAATAGCCAAAGCAATCTTAAGCAAAAAGAACAAATCTGGAGTCATCACATTGCTGAACTTCAAATTATACTACAATGCTGTAGTAACCAAAACAGCATGGCACTGGCATAAAAGTAGAGACATAGACCAATGGAACAGAAGAAAAAACCCAGAAATAAAACCATATAGCTATCTCTTGCCGTATACAAAAATTAATTCAAGATGAATAAATGACTTAAATGTAAGGCATGAAAGCATAAATATTCTAGAAGAAAACATAGGAAAACTTGTTCTAGATGTCAGCTTAGACAAAGAATTTATGACTAAGACCCCAAAGGTAAATACAGCAAAAACAAAAATAAATAAATGTCAGTTGATTAAATTTAAAAGTTTCTGCCCAGCAAAGGAAAAAACCAACAGAGTCAATAGACAACCTACAGAATGGGGGAAAATATTCAAAAACTATATCTCCAACAAAGAGCTAATACCCAGAATCTACAAAGAACTCAAAAACATCAGCAAGAAAAAAACCAAACAATCCCATTAAAAGAAGCTTTTCAAAAGAATATAGACAAATGGCATAAAAACATGAATAAATGCTTAACATCACTAATCATCAGAGAAATGCAAATTAAAACCACAATGAGATATCACCCTACCCCTGTCAGAATGGCTATTATTAAAAATCAAAAAACAATAGATGATGGCATGGAATCAGGGAGAGAAGAACGCTTATAAACTGTTGGCGGGACTGCAAATTAGCACAGCCTCTATGGAAAACAGTGTGGAAATTCCTCAAGGAAAGAAATGTACACTTACCATTCAACCCAGCAATCCCACTACTGGATATCTACCCAAAGGAAAAGAAGTCGTTTATCAAAAAGACACCCACACTGGAATGTTTATCACAACACAATTCACAATTGCAAAGATGTGGAATCAACCTACATGCCCATCAATTCGTGAGTGGATTAAGAAAATGTGGTATATGTATAGCAGGGAGTACTACTCGGCCATAAAAAGGAATGAAATAATGTCTTTCACAGCAATTTGGATGGCACTGAAGACCATTATCCCACGTGAAGTATCTCACGAATGGAAACAAAAACACCACATGTACTCTGTAATAATTGGGAGCTAATCGATGGGCACACATGGGCACAAAGAGATGTAGAGGTCATTGGAAATGAAGTAGGGGGGAGAGGAGGAGAAGAGGAGGTGTAAAAACTTGGGTACAATGAACACCTTTGAGTCATGGGCACACTGAAATCCCTGACGTAAGCATTATACAAAGTATCCATGTAACAAAAGTATTTGTACCCCTTGATATACTAAAATTTAATAAAATAATAAGCCTATATACTTTTAATTAAAACTAGAGAACCTTGACTTTGTAAACATAAAGAGATGTTTATTTGTTTGCTTCTTTTCTGACAGAAGCTCATAAATGAGTATTTGGGATGCACAAAGTTGCATATGCAAAGTAGGAGGATAATTTTCAGAAGTATGTATTAATTGCGTGCTCCTACTAGAAAATTCGGTCTAAGACTTTGTTTTCCACTCCATGAACCCTAATGATTACTACTAATTGCATGAACCACCTTTCCAAAGATGAAGAACGAAAAATGTGTTGTGTGTTCACAATTTTTCTTGGACTGTTTGCTGCTTTGTCATTAGCATACATGCCCCCTCCAATCTGGACCTTCACTTGAAAGTTGTAAACAGTTTTTAACAATTCCCTTTTCCATTTCATTCAAGTACTGACGTTTGTATTTCAAAAGAAACTTAGTAGTAGAGAAAGTGTCCCCCTCAACCGCAAATCAGAGGAAAAGTAATTTTCTAACTTAAATTTTGAACACTTTTATTTCATAGTAACTCTCATACTCTTAGTTCATACTAACTCTACTCATATCTAACTTTTATTTTTTACTTTATACCTGTGACAATGATTCTTCTCTCAATTTAGATAACCCTTTAACTAACTAATTTAGTTGTAGATATCATTTTTGTTATTTGTTCTGTTATAAATATAAATTTCCTTTTTAGAATAAAACTGCTAAAAAGTTTTATTCTATTTTAAATTGGTGCATAATAATTGTACATATTTATAGGGTTCAGTGTGATATTTTGATACAAGTATACAATGTACAATAATCAAATTAGGGTGTTTAACATACCCATTATCTCAAACATTTATCATTTTCTTGTGAAGAGAACATTCAAAATCCCCTCTTCTAATTATTTTGAAATAAATAATATATTATTGTTAGCTGTAGTCACCCTACTGCGTGATGGAACACTACGACTTATTCTTCCTAACTATAACTTTGTACCTGTTGACCAGCCTTTCCCCATCTTCATGTCTACCTTACCCTTCCCAGCAACTGATAACCACTATTTACTCTTTACTTCTGAGATCAACTTTTTTAGATTCCATATATGAGTAAGATCATAACATACATATCTTATGTTTTCATAGTATCTCATGTTACTACTCATTTTATAAATACCATGGGCTGCTAGTGAGACAAAAATCTTATTGTAAGAATAAATGACTCCTTAGCATATTTAATTGATTTAGACATAACGTAGTGATCTTGATTTTCGATTTTGACACATAAATTTTAGTTAAAACAGAATTCGAGCACTTTAAATTTGTTTTAAATTACTAGGGATAAGTATATATCATTAAATCAGATATGTATATGTGGCTTTTATGTCTGCAGTGTTCAATTAGCTTTTTAATGTACTTTTTTTCATGGTTGCAGTTAGTCTTATTTTAATCTGGCAAAACTTCAATGCCAAAGTTATTTTGTTAATAGTAGTAAAAACACACTAAAGTCAATAATATCTCTCCAAAATGTGGTTATAGAGATGGAGAACAATGCATGAAAACTATATATTCTTCATAATTCATAATTTCTTAAACATTCACATCCATTACCTCAGTTAAAGAACAATCTGTCCCCGTAACTCTGTTGAAAATGTGCTTATTTGTTTAGACAGATGGGCATGCCCTAAGGTTCATTCTCTAGCTTAAATATACAATTTGCTTTATGCTTTTAAGAAACAGCTGATGGAAAAGAGTTGTACACACAAGCGCTTATTTGGAATGTACAACAATGAAAAGTCAATGTGACAAATCATCCAATAGTCATGACTCCTAAAAAATGGCCTTTTGTATTGAGAATGTATTATTTATAATTCAATGCCAATTAACAGACTAAGCTAGAAAAAACTTATGAATGCAAACAAGTAAAATTTTGACATTCAAAATCTGTCCCTCAAAAGAAAAAGAAAAACATGTACATCATCCAAAAATAAGTAGTAAAAATTAATACTTGTGACTACTCAAATATATAGTAGTTTTTTTAATCAACAAAAAGCAAATGGTCTCATCCTAAGAAATTTTGCTTTCTCATTATTTTACACATCTTTCTAATGAAATGGAATATAGTAGCTACTTTTTAAAAAATTGATTTTCATTTTCATATTAAAAAAAGAAAATGATAGTTTTTATGGTAATACTTGTGGGACCAAATTTTTCTTCATATGTGTACAGAATTTCAATAATGAGGGAAGTAACATAATATCCTTCAATAAATGATACCCACAACTTAAAGAAAAGAGGTCTATATTCTAGAATTCCATCTCTCTATAACTGACTCATTCTAAAGGGAGGCCTCATAACTTCTCCATGTTTCTGGTTCTTCCTTAGTAATTTACAGATACAAATTCTTATGTATATATATAAAAATAATTTGAAAACTGTTACACCAAATTCTGGAAATCCAAAACCCAAATTTTTAAAAAATGGATGGTTAAGCTATACAGAATAGTGTCGTCAACTCTGAAAACTACACTAAACCTACCATAGAGAATGGTGAGTTAACATTATTGTTGAGATATCCAAAGAGCACATTTAAAAACAATCATTCCAACAGATTGATGAACATTATTTCTTGCACACAATTTTCTAGGATTTATTGCAAATCTAAAGGTCAGTTATTGAAAGCTTCCCCTATCCCAGGGTAATGTGTGGTTTTGTATCTGAAGCTATTGTCTAAATACTTGACCATACACTTATCTTCGTTGCTGTAATAGCAAATTTTTAAGACAAATGCCCTGAAATCTTTACTATTATAAATCCCACTTTGATTTCAACAGATTCTTGATGTATCTTTTCATGTAGTTCAATAAAAGGGACAAATTAATTGAATTCTAGACTGATTTTGTGCTTCACTTTAGTCTGATTATGCTTTTGGAGGTGGCAGAGGATATGAAATTCAAGTTATTTGCAATTCAATCAAATTGATTTATTTTATAGGTAAATCAGGCTATTATTCTAACCATCACCATCATCTTATGATGTCATTATCTTGGTTAGACTTTATTGAAAATAAAATAAAAGAATACAGCAAGGATTGAACTAATCGTTACAAACTGCTAAAGGCACATATTTTTCTTGTTTAAGGTTCAATGACTCTAAGTAAAATTTATATTTATTTTCATTATAATTTTAGAAAAATTTTTGCTTGTAGTCTCTTTCTTCTTAGAAAAGGTGTAATATTCTTGGTTCCATTTCATATATTTTGCAAATTCCATACTCATATATTAGTAATTTACAGCACAGAATGCCAAGACATTATCATTTCGGACAATTGGTCATCCTTAGTTCTGTTAAGTTTAGGAAACTTGTGGGAAACATCATTATCTTCTAAGCTGTCACCGTCATCCGTAATCACTCTCCATGGTTTTGTTGTTACTGTTACTGTTGTTTTCTGCCATGTTTCAAAAAACACTAAGATGTTCTGAAATGATTTCTTAAGGGGAATTGGCCAAAAATGTGGTGGATTTTCTTTGCTCAAGATGGCGCTCCATGTCTAAATTCATGGGTGCTGAATCATGGTGAGTATATTAGAGCTTATATAATTATACTCATCGAGACTCACTTGATAGTTTACAGCTCAAACAAGAAGTACACTATCCCATGCCCATAAATCACATTCCATTAAATTGACAGAGGTCAAGTTAATTACTGTAGAGAGTTATTTCCTCCTTTGCTGGACCAATATCATGTCTAGCCATCTCTCACTGCAGTTACATTCACAAAATATAGAGTACAGAGAAGGAGGAGTCTAGAATAAAAGTTAGCAAGCTAAGGCCTGTGAGCACAATCCAGCCTATTGTGCACAGTTCATGAACTAAGGATGGCTTTTACATTTATAGAGGGTTGTAAAAATCAAACCAAAACAAAATAAAACACAATGAACAATCTGCACAAGGGACAGCAGGTGGCCTGCAAAGACTGAAATATTTACTATATGGCCCTTTAGGGAACAAAATTGCTGATGTTTGCCCTACAGCCTAGAAAGTAGTGTATTATTCACTCACAGAATTTTTTTTAGGACTTTAATTTTAGGGCAGTTTTATATTCACAGCAAAATTGAGGCAAAGGTATAGAAATTTCTCATATACCCACATGTGTATCCTCCCCTATTATCAACATCTCCAACAGAATGATATATTTATTACAATTGATGAACCTAAAAATTGATATGACATGATGACTCAAAGTCCATAGTTTACATAAGAATTCACTGTTGGTGTTGTACATTCTATGGGTTTGGACAAAGGTATAATGACATATATCCATTGCTATAGTATCATACAGAGTATTTTCACTGCCATAAAAATCCTTAGTGTTCTGCCTTTTCATCTCCCCCTAATTCCTAGAAACCTCTACTCTTTTTACTGTTCTATAGTTTTGCCTTTTCCATATAATATGTAGCTTTTTCATATTGGCATCTTTAACTTAGTAATATGTATTTAAGTTCCCTCCATATCTTTTCATGGTTTGATAATTCATTTATTTTTAGCGCTGAATAATATTCCATTTTCTGGATGTACCACAGTTTATTTATCCATTCATCTACTGCAGGGCATCTTGGTTGCTTCCAAGTTTTGGAAATTATGAATAAAGTTTCTATAAACATCTACATGCAGGTTTTTATGTGAACATAAGTTTTCAACTCAGTTGGGTAAATACCAAGGAGTGTGATTGTTGGATCCTATAATAAGAGTAGATTTAGTTTTGTAAGAAACTGCTGAACTGCACAGACTGGTTTTTTTTTTGTGGATTTTTTTCTTTTTTTCTTTTAATTCCTCTTAAAATTTCTCTATGCTTATTAACAGGTTTGGAAAGAACAAATACAGCCAAATGTGTCTTTTCTCTTTCTTCCCCTGAAAATAGAATCTAAAGAAAAGTTTTAGTATCTAGTTACTGGTATTTTTGCAATATATTGTGCCTTGTCCTATCCTACCTATCTTCAAGTTCCAATAAGCAAGGCAGACTCAGACCCACCATTTATTTATCAATCTCTCTCTCTCTCTCTATCTATATGTGTGTGCCTGTGTGTGCACCTTGGGAAACAAAAAAAGTATGTCTTCTCTCACCAAAATTATCAACTTTATATAAATACTTTGATTACTTGGGATTAAGGAAAAGAAAATATTCCTCTTTCAAATGAAGAGTTTTTTTTTCCAAAATTTTTCTTGATTCCGTGGAGATATTACCACAGATTAGGTTTATCATATCTATAATAAATGTTTTACTGAGTTGCTGGAACTGTATCATAAAAGATCCCATGTACCAAGGACCTTGACATCCTTATGTTGGATTGCAAAAAAGAGAAGATTAGAATAATAATGATATTAGTTGGGTGGTGGCTGTGAAAAATGACTTGCCTATATTATTTTGTTTTTTCTTCACAATACTCCTGCAAGTGCCATGATGCTTATTTAATTCATAAAGAAATCAAGGTAAAGTTTTATAAATCCCATAAGTATTAACTCTTCAAAACAAACAAACAAACAAACAAAACCAGGGAATAAATGATGAAGGAATGCAAAATATGCCAAAGAATAAATGAAGAAATCTTGATAACTTGGAAGGAAGGGAATCTTAGAAGCTATCTGCTGAACTCATCTGGCATGAAATTTCTTGCTGACATACTATAAGACTCAATAGAGCTAAAAAAATAGATGAAGTAGAACATCTATTTGAGACAATGAAGTCATATATAGGCCAGAAAAATTATATTTTACCTACTAGTACAGCATCATAGGCCAATTTCCTTGGGAAATGAACTATGATACAGAGATTTGCAAACCAGTTGGTTACATGGAGTATTCTTAAGAGCAATGCATGTACGAGGATAAGTGGAACAGATTTGTAGAAAGGGATACATTGAACTGTGATTCAGTAACACCAGAGGCCTCAGCCAATCCCACTGGGAACTCTCAAGCTGAGGTGGCACTTCAGAATTGCTGAGAATTAAAATAGAGGTCCCGGCTATTGTACCTTGCATCACAAAACCAATAGGTATGAATTATCCCTATTTGGCTGGTTAGGGGCTGTAACCTCATCTCTACTGAAGGTCAAATTCCACAAAAGGGCTCAACTGAGAGCTAATAGCAAACAACAGTCTGTGGCAGGGAATGAGTGTCAAATTCCTAAATTGGAGACTAGATTGTCAGACCACAGCATATAATACAGTCTACTCTTTTTTCTGTTCAAATATTCTTGCTTTGAATAGTAATTTCATCCCATCTGGGAACAGTTCCTTAAGATAATGGAGTTTTTTGTTGTTTGTTGCTGCTGTTTTTTCTCTTGGGAATCAAACAACAGGAAAGTTTGTGGCAAAAATACACCATTTGTCATAAGGCTGCAACAGTTGTTCATCATTTATTTCTTCCTCCTCTCTATTGACCATTCTAAATTCCCTTTAAATTTGGCCTGTTCCTTTGCAGGTATAGGCAACTTACCTGGAGGGATGATCTAGAGCCTTATGCCTGAGTGGTTTGAGTCACTGATTAACGTCAATGATCAAGACACTGAAGGAAGTGGTTCCACTAAAAGATGATAATCTCTTGCCCAATTTCAGATCTGAGCCAGTTCTCAGACATAGTAACCTTTGAGGAGAGGCCTGATCCACATGAGAAAAACAGCTCTGGAATAACAAGACACATTTTTTGGTAATGAATTTCTGAGGTATTTTTTTTTTTACTCTAAAGAGACATACAGCCTTTGTTTAGATAAGCATTCACTGGGAAAAGAATACCTAGATAAATTGAGAAAGTAATAATGTTGGGTTGTAGTTGTCTGTTCTCAGTTCTTGGTGTGCTCTCGGCCAAAGAATGACCAGATACACCAAAAGCAAGGCAAGCGTGAAATGATGTTTATTGAGGAAGGACAAGATAGGTTTACAGAGCAAGAGCAAGATATGTTCACCACAGATGATGAACGGGCCCCCCTGTCATAACAAAAGGGTGTTGGTAATTGTCTGGGGTCTTGTTTTATATTGTCTGGATTGGGCCTTCCTCACGGTTCAGATGTCACCACTGAACCACTTTGATGGACAGCTAACAACATGATAATTAGCTTTAGGTTACTCTAGGTCATTTTCCAGATCCTATTGTGCCTGGGTTGCCTTGCCTTCAGGCTGGGGAGTTCCCTGCATAGTTGCTTGGGCCAGGATTAAGGTGAGGTAGCACCAAGATGGGTGCCCACCTTTGTCCCTAGCTGGAATCCCTCACTATCTACCTAATAATAACACCCAACCATAGATCTAAAATGCTCAGAAAATTGGTGGTGATGCATTTGTGTAAGAGCATATGTAGGTAATAATGTATGACAGCACTAAAACAAAATATGGGAGAGAGAAATTGGGTACATATTGTGGTAAGGTCCTTTTTCTCTATGTGAACAAGTGTATTCCTATTTGAAGGTAGAGTCTGGTTAATTAAAACTGTGTATTGTAAACCCTAGAGCAACTATAAAACAAAAAAAAAAACAAAACAAATTTCAGATTTTTAAAAGAAGTACAAATAAGAAATAAACAGTGGAATTAAATTATATCAAAATACATGATCAATCAATAAAAAAGATGGCATATAAAGAGGGGAAAGGGAACAAGAGCAGATGGAACACATAGAGAACACTTAGTACAATGTTATATTTTAATACAAAAATAGTAATAATCACATAAAATATAAATATCCTGAACATTCCAATTAGAATACAGAGATTTTCAGATTGAGTGAAAAACAAGACCCAGTTCTATGCTGCTTACAAGAAACCCACTGTAAATATAATAACATAGATTAAAAGTAAAAATGTGGACCACTAACAGAAAAACATTGTAGAAGTATGACAAAGTGTATATCAGAACAAGGAATATTACCAGGGATGAAAAGTGGGATCATATCATGATAGAGGAGTCAGCTTAACAAGAGAAAATATAACTATTCTAAATATGTATGCACTTAAGAGAATTTCAGTATACATTAATCAAAATCTTATAACATTCAAATAAATAAATAAATCCCAAATGACAACTGTACACTTCAACCATTTTTAAAATAAAATATATAACATATCTATAGAAATTTAGTAAGGTTATAGAAAACCTGAAAAACATTATTGACCAACTTGACCAAATTAACATAGCATACTGCATCTAACAACATTGATACATGTCTTTATCAACTGCACATGGAACATTTACTAACATAGATCATAGTCTAAGTATAAAACAAGTATTAGTAACATTAACAGGATCACATCAATACTTCTTGTTATTAAGCTCTGAGACTATTTCAACTCAGTTCACATGAATTGTGTCCTTTAATTTACCTTCTATTACTTTCCCACTTTCCTGAGTTATGGTAGTGGTAAGTAGAGAGATGTAAAAGAGAACAATCAAAATGAAACAAAAACAAATCAAGATAGGGGAAGATGTGAAAAGTTATTAGTTACTCTGGGATATTGTTTTTGTCATAAACATGAAAATTAAAAATAGCTGTCAGTTTCTAAAGATCTACTCTAAGTTGTAGTTTGTACCGATCAAGTCATACCAAGAAGATGAATTATCATGGTTTAGATAGGATAATCCAGCACAGGAACCAAGGTCTGTCTATTCTGTACCCAATGTTTGTTGAACTACACCATACCATTTATCCTTTGACTGCTTAAATGAAGCCCACTAATGCATTATTTTTCTTTAAATTGCTTGATACAAAAATGATTCTGGAAAATTCTCTACTTAAGACAAACACATTCTTGAAAGTTGCTATGCTAGCCTTATGTAATCAAACACATGAAAATATACATTCTTCCAGATTTATTGTTATGTTCCCTAAGTCGCAATTTAACCAATTACTTTAACTCCCTTCTTGAAAGAAGTGGAGTATAAAGTCAACAAAATAATAAGTACCTATGATCTATAATCCTCTATTAAAATAATTATTGGAACACTATCAAAATTCCCTACCAAAATATCTATGACACAAAGTATACTTTAGAGGCTGGGGACATTTAGGAACTAAGAAAATGTAGAGCCTTAAAAATGTAGTTATATAGTAAAATGGACTAAACAATATTTGATGGTACAACAAAGTGACTATAATCAAAAATAAATTAGGATACACTTTAAAATAACTAAAAGAATTGAACTTGAATGTTCTTATCACAAAGTAATGATAAAGGCCTGATGTGACGGATATCCCAGTTACCCTGATTTGATTAATTTACATTGTACACCTGTATCAAAACATCACATGTACTCTATAAAGATATACAACTATTATGTACCAGTAATAATTAAAAATAAAAAACTAAAAAGAAAACATAGTGTCTTGCTTGATAAAAGAAACAATTATGTTGGAGTTTATAAATATGTATTTAATTTTATTCCTAACAAGGCAACTGAGTCACACATAATAAATAAAATATACTTAAGAGTAAAATTTCTTCTAAAATTAAATTAATTTTTAGTGTTAAGGAGAATACTTGTTTTGATCATATTGGTGCTTTATAAATATAAATGCATATGCTTGAATTCATGAATATAAATTTATGTACAATATAAACCCATATGAACACTATAGTAATGGATTGTCAACCAACAGACAACAGGAAAATGTTAATAATAAATATGAACATAAATATAAAGTCTCTGATGCTAGGTGCAGAGTCAGATAATTTTGTTATTAAAATATGAAAGAAAGAGTAAACAAATTTAAAAAAGATTTTAATCAATTTATAAAAAAGGAATATACAGTGGAAGTTTACCTAATATATAACAAAGTAAAGAAATCAAAGAAATACATTTTATAGTGATAAAGGGACAATAAATTGAATTAGAACATATGGAATTACAATGTAAATCTTCTGTAGGAAAATAATCAAAAGCATGCTATCAGTGGGATGAGTTGTTTGAAAAAAATATAATTTATTAAAATCTACAAAGAGTGCCACTGAACTGTAAATTAAATGAGTGAACATTGTGCTCTGACACTGGGAAACATCAATATATGTGTGACTCAATATTCAGCGTTTGTCTCTCATCATAGAAGTCATTTCTATTTCTTTTCAAGTGTTCCTGGTGAGAACTAAATTACATATTTAAAAAAATTGGATGCTGTTATGATCATGAAATATAAACAGCATTAACAACTTTAAGAGAAATGAATCTTAAAAAAGTTGATCTCATAGACGTAGAAAGTAGAATGGTGATTATCAGAGGCTGAGGTGGTTGGGGGAAGGAGGAATGGAGATGGTGGTCAAAAGACATATAATTACAGTTAGATAGGGGGAATAAGTTCAAGAGACCTATTGCATAGCATGGTGATTATAGTTAATGATATATTGTATTCTTGAAGAATGCAAACAGAGTGAACGTTAAGAGTTCTCACCAGAAAAATGATATAACCATGTGAGGTAATTCATTTGTTACTTAGCTAGATTTAACTATTCCACAACGGATATATACTTCAAACCAACATGTTGTACATGATAAATACATACAATTTTTTCTGTCAGTTTTTAAAAATTAAAGAAAAGAATTGCATAGCACAGAACCTTGGAGGAAAATGATGTATAAATATTAATATAATCTCAAAAGATTGCTAATCCCGCCTGAGCAAAATCTTCACAGTAATATTCTGAGTATTTAAAAATAATGTTCATTTTAATATTTGATTTAAATATTTTTGCCAGAATATCACAAAATAAGTATAGATTGTCTCCTCATACATAATTTACTTGGAAACTAAACATAATTTTGAGGTGCCCCAAACATTCATTTTTATGGGTTGATTTGGAAACAATTATAAAAGTAGACTGAAATAATCCTTCAAATTGACACAGTTTGAACAAGTATAAACAAACTATCAGAGCAATCCTGAATGATGTAGCTTTCTTACACTCTTTGTCCATTGTAGAGTCTTCTTAACTAGAATGAAAAAATAAATATTTTTTCCTGTGTAAGCCTTTCCTCAAAATTTACTAATTCGCAATGCTAGCTAATCTCTTAGTCTGCCTTTAGGTTGTCTATTTCTCGATTAATTTATTAGTAGTTGCAAGCGCAATAGAGAAAAGTCAATGGCTCAAAGAAACAGCTAATCCTGATATGGTGTGATTTTTGTTAGAATGTTAAGGAATAACTGCTTTTTTTTTTTCCTCCACAGAGGCACAAAGAAGCTAGTATGAATTTAATATAATTTCATTTCAGTCTTTACTTTTTTTTCTCATCCACCAATATTATCTAATAAATTGAAAATGTCTGACTACACATCTAATTACTCCATTTCCAGACATGACTCTGTTCTCTGTATATTACCTTTGCCAGAAATACCAAAGTTGGCAAAATTTGTTTTACATGGAGCATTCCTATTCATGGCCCCAAAATAAGTTTTAATTAATATTCTAATTGAAGATTACAAAATTAAAACCATTTTTGACAAGTATGGAGTATATCAAAATTTATTTCATTGGAAATTTAGCACAAACCATTTATTTTCTTCAAGTTCTGAAATTACAATTTGGAAGTTAAATTAATAGTAAATATTGAAAAATTATCATAGCTACACTTCCCTTACCCCCTCTGAGTACAAAACATTTTTTCCAAGGTCTATTTAAGAGAAGATTTGATCAAGATGAAAGGAAGATGACTTCAGTTTGGTCACAAATACGAGGACATCTCATTTTCAGAGGTAAATAGAAGTGAACTATCCTAAATGTGAAAAGCTATTTTTCAACTAAAATAGGAAAAGATCAGATCAGACCACCGGTGGCCATTATCCATAGCTAGCACAAATAGCTCTGGTGAGAGAACAAAATCAGTTCATTTTCTTCTTGAGAACAAGGTGTATTTGCCAGAGAAGTTTTGTTGTTTCTCTTCCTCTTACTGACATAAAGAAATAATAACCCAGAATCTCCCCAGTGCCTAAGTCACTCCCTGATACTAAGGGTAAACACTAAAGGAGAATGTACCTCCTTCTGATCTGTAAGCTTCCATTCAATGCATCTTTGCTAAAAGTGAATTTTTAAAATAAACATCATAACTACGAAATATATTTATTCTTCAATTGCAAGTTTGTGTGTTTATATATACACAGATGATGTGTATAAATTTACAGGTACTTGTATGTGTATATATGCATATTTATTCTTGTGTACGTTGTATCAAATACAGATTTTTATAGGTGTGATTTAAAAA
Source organism: Daubentonia madagascariensis (assembly GCA_023783475.1). NCBI lineage: Eukaryota > Metazoa > Chordata > Mammalia > Primates > Daubentoniidae > Daubentonia > Daubentonia madagascariensis. The sequence continues at coordinate 1,520,888 of JAKFHU010000316.1, forward strand.
GACATAATTTCTACATGGGTTGATTAACTACCTATCTACATTTATACATGACTAAATTGATATATTGAATATATAAAATTACATAATTGACATACTTTTAAGTGTATCAAATACTTGGCCCCTTTAATATTGTTGATGGCAAATAAAATCACGATTTTAAAAATAAAAGTTTTGAAAAAAATTTTCTGATTTTGCCATTAGCACTCAAATTTAGAAGGTGATTTTTTTTTAATTTTTGTAGAATGTGAGAGAAGTAATTTCACCTTTCTGAGTATCATTTTCCTCATGTCTACAATCAGCATGTTGTAACATTTGCTTTCTGTGATTGCCTGTAAAGTGTAGTTCTCTAATTCTGGGATCCAGTGAATTATTTAAACATAACACTTGTCAACTTTAACACATTGATGTTCTTTGTCCTTCAAATTCAAATTTTCCTTTATTCAATTAAGATTTATTGAACATCTACCATGTGTCAGAGTCTATGGTAGACAGAGGAGACAAATATGCTAAATTTAATTCATCAACATGTAATATACAATTAAATTATTAGAATAATATGTTTTGGCAACCTTAAAAGTCACCACAGGCAATATTTATTGCAATAAAAATAAATAACCTGGGTTAGAAAAGATGCTAGAGAATTGACAAAGTTGTACATGGTTCTTTTCTTTCCCGACTTCTTCACCATTCTCCCCTCTCTCTGCATCCCCCGGTAATCACTATTCTACTGCTTCTGTGAGTCTGACTTTTTTAGATTCCACCTATAAGTGAGATCACGTGGTGTTTGTCTTTCTGTGTGGGGCTTATTTCACTTAACATAATGTCCTCTAGGTTCATTAAATTATACATAGTCTTAGTGAAGAATGGACTCTTCCATATTTCATATGATTTTGTTTTATTTAAAAGTGTTTATTATATTTTGTTTCACTAACACATATATACTAATTTAACTGCAAATATATACTCACTTAATAGAAGTTTAATAAACAGAAATGGGTCAAGAAAACCACATTACTCTTAGTATTTTGTTACATTTACACATCTTTTATCTACGCACTTCATATATTGTTTTAGACTGTATTTAGCATTATCTTATAAGCAATTTTCAAGTTCATTTTTTTAAAATCATAATTTAAATGCTTCCATATGTGCCATATAAGACACAATATAATAATTTTAATGACAATAGAAAACTAAAAATAAATATTATTTTTATTCAAATTTTTCTTTATACTTGGAAATGTTTTTTTTAGAAACCACTTAGCATCCTAGAAATGCAATTTTTTCTTACATATATAGTTATAAAAATAATGTGATAATAATATTTATGAATAATTCTTTGTGCTCATTATTCATTATTTCCTATTAATATATTTCATTTAGTAAAAATCTCCTTAAATGTCGGTCAAACTAGCTCATGAAAGCTAAAAATGTATGCCTGTGCAACTTGCAATTTCATTCTTAACTCATAAGACTTTGCCAATTTCTCTAATCTACAATTCTTACTGAATAATATCACCAAATTATCTTTACAAAAATACAGGCATTTCTTCAAATATGTTCAGTGGTTCCCCATTTATTAATAATAGAGTAGGAAACATGACTCTTCTGACTGATATTCAAAATGCTGTCTCACAGTTTGTCTGGTTATCTTTCCTAATATATTTTCATGGATTTCTCTAACAAGAAAATTATATTACACCTACAGAGACCAAAGAATTACATGATTACATATCTATGTTCTTTGTACTCTCCTGCTAATTTGAATTCCCACCTTTCCGCCCAAATCTTGGGAGTCAATTACCAACAACTCACCGGCAAAGTGGCCTTTTCTTATCAGAATTCCTATAGCAGTCACTGACACAGCTACATATTTAGTGCCTACTTACATTAAAATTCCTTTTTGTTTTTTAGTAAAATTTTAGTTACATTTTTTATATACTAACCATATCAACCTTGTTTGAAATGAGAGCTTTATAAAGCTCTATTTCTTTGTAGTACCATAGCATGTAGTAAGTACTACATAACATACTTGATAAAACAATTTTGATTGGCTCACTCATTGTTTAATTCACTTATATAAAAGGTGTTTTTTATAATTGTTGAATGATGCAGCATATAAAGGATATTAGATAAGTATGAAGAAATACAATTTTACCTTTGTTCCCAGTTAGTATCTCAGATATTTACCATCATTTTTATTTGCCAGGTGAACGGATCCATATGAAATGAATTGAAGGCACACTTAGTTTTACTTACAAAGACACCAATAGAGCTAGAAAAAGCTCTGAAATTGCAACAACATGAGCCCTTTTTCTAGACTAATTTTTGCCATTTATAAGCCAGTAATTCAACTCACCTCATTGAGACTGCTTTATCATCTGTATAAAAGAAATGCTATATATCCTGCTCATTTTTCATGACTGTTCTGGGAACAAATTGAATAATGAATATTACAATGCTTTGAAAATTACAAAAAATCTGTTAAAAATCATCCAACATTTTTCTTTCTACTTGCTGTTCTACCATGCTGAAGATTATTCTCCATGTTCCTAATAATACACATAAAAATTGGATATATTTATGTTCATAATATAGACAAATTCTCAGAGAAGATGTCCAAAATAATCCACCATAATTTTGCATCTTGTATCTTTAAACTGACTATCCCATTGATTCCAGATACTGGAAAAGGTAGCATCATGAATTTCTGATCTTCATTGATAAAACAACATAATTTTAAAAGATAAGAAGATGAATCACTTTCATGATTTCTTTCTGTGTAAAAAATGCTAAAAAGACTCATAAATGCTATTATTCCCATTCAAATGTGGTTAATAAATGAGTCAAATTAAAAATGAAATAAAATGAAATTAGAAGAGAGCATGTGTGTCAGTTTTGTTATTCAGGACCATTAGTCAGTCTTAATAAAATAAAAATAGCCACTAACAATACTTGAATATCATTTTAAATCAGTACTGGGTGTATGATAATAGGTAACAATAAGATAATCCGGAAGATTTAAGCAGAGGAAGCTTCTGATGAGAGCTGTAGAAGTTACAATAAGAGTGGCAAAGAGGTAAAGTCCCTGGCATTTTTTCATCTCCTATGTTAGGAAAATGAGGGGACCAAATTGTAATATAAGCTATGAATGTGAATTTACTTTATAAACTTCTGGAAAATTTATATATGACAAAAAAAGTCAAAGTCTCTTTCAAAAATGATCTTGTGATACCCCAATTGCCCTGATTTGATTAGTAAACATTATATTCCTATTTCAAAACATCACATGTACCCTATAAATATATACAACTATTATGTACCCATAATAATTTTTTTCAAATTTTTGAAAATGTTCTAGATGCGTTAGTATTTGCTGTCGTTACTATGGAAATCACCAATCTGATAACCTGATCTTGAAACATGAAGTAACTCCCATTCATTTCCTCTATTTAAGCTGTAACAATTAATGCTGAAAGTGAAAGTTAACCAGCACATATCAGGTATTCATAAATATTTGTGAAATAAAATAAATGAATTTATTATTTAATTATGGTTGGGTTTCTACCATAAGACTGATATTTGTTGCCTAATAGCAATAATCAAATGTAATTTAAAAAATAATCACTCAAGCATCAAAATTAGATACTTGATATTCTGTTGAAAATAATTTTCTTAGAAATGTTGCCAACAATTTAGCAGATCTTCTACCTCTCCAGTTAGCCACTAATAACTCAAAATTGGCATTTGCTGAAAAAAAAATTGTCTTTTACGTTTGAATAAAATAACACTTATGATCATATTTTCTACAAAGTGAAGAATTTTAGAATGTAACAAAATTAGTGTGTTTTTTTTTCTTTTTATAAATGTCAACATTAGAAGGAGTGGCATGTTGCTGTAATGGAGTGTCTAGCCTATGATTTTCAAACAGCTGTGGCTTCTTGAAAACTGACTTTCAAAAATTAGGATATTTAATTGATCCAATTTTACTGAAAAAATTATGCTATCTAGCTCAGATCTGGATTAGCATTTGCATGTCTTCTAATCTGTGGTGGGATGACCTCAGGACAGACATCTGTTTGGATGTCGTGGATGAGTTCACATACAACCATCTGTTCATGGAAGAGTAGCCGCATCAAAATTGATCAGAATCTTTGATTAGAGACACTGAGGGCACAGATTTTATCAGTATTGATGTACTCGCCTATTATGTTTACTGAAATAAAAGCAGAAAAAACTCTAGGTTCTAAGGTGTATCAATTCATGGTATAATAGCTGAAACAATCTAAATCCTATATATTACAGAAAATTTAACTTCAATATAAATAAGGCCAAAATTAATGGACAATTTAAATCTGATGCTCAGATTTTGAATAAATATCTCTAAGAAATCTATAACTAAAATAATAAGTAATAAGCTATGAGCAATAGCAAACTTCTGATTATAAAATGGCACTAATTGTGACTTATTTTTACATTAAAAGAATGGGGAAAAACTACAAGAATACGGGCAGCATGGTGATTATAGTCAATAATAATATATTGTATACTTGAAAATTGCTAAAATAGTAGACTTTAAATGTTCTCATTACAGGAAAACAAGTAGGTGAGGTGATGTATATGTTAATTAGCTTCATTTAATCATTTCATGAGTATACATTTATCAAAACATAACATTATATATTATATATATAATTTTCATTTATCAATTAAAAATATTAATTTAAATAAATACATAAATTTAAAGCAAATTGAACTTGCCGTAATTGAGAAACAAAAACAGCATAAAGCTTACCATTTTGTCAACAATAATAAATTTGAAAGATACAAATGGCCTGCCAGGTGATCAGAATCATCAATATTTTTAATTTTCCATAGAATAATACAATCATAAAAATTAATAATTTATTTTAAAAAGCAAATATCTTATCAAGACATGTGCCATTCTTGAGCTACTTAAAACCACAGTACCCTACTTTTAAGTCATGTTCCTAGTGTATTATTTGGGGCTTTCAATATACTTAATGAAGGAAACACAATGATTATCATGAGTCACTACAGAACATTTGTTTTGTGTAAACACAAAACCTCAGTAACTAGCACAACAAATGTCTTTTTTTAATGGTAGGATCAGATTTTTGTTTATTTGTGTTTATTGTTTTTGTACTTTTTCCTTGTTTGTGCAAAGCCCACTGCAGGTCTGGATTATTTGCCAAGCCAGCTAACTTCCATGTTGTGGCTCCATCTCAACACTTGCTTCCATGATCACCACAAGAAAGAACAAAAGGTCTTGCTCCAGCAATTGAATGTGTTGGCCAGGAATGTGTTGCAATTTCTGACCCTCAGTCCATTTGCTAGAGTTAGTTACATGGCACTATCAAGCTAAAGGATAGGGGTAAAAAATCTTATCATGTACCTTAAAAAAAAATAAAATGGACCAGATATATGTGAGCAAATATATACATGTATATGTAGACTGCATACACACATACATATGTGTGCATGATTTATATCCTTTTTTGGAGGAAGGTTAGGCATTAATCAATGTGACCGTTGTTGGATAAGCTTGAGAAATATTTTTAATTTTATCATCTTGTATTTTCTGTCACCACCATTCTGAACGGTCCACATTTATATTAAAAAAATCAAAAAAGATTAATTCCCAATTCACCTTTATAAGAACATTTTCCCAAAAGTATACATGATTTTCACCTTTTGGGAAAATATAAAGTTTAGATTATATGCCTTTTTAAATAGTTTGACTATTTTAGCTCATATATCTTTTATCTTATATCTATGATAAACAAACAAATGAGGTTACTGTAAATTTGGTGGTCAGAATATCAGATTTGCTACTTCCTAAATACATCTTTTATATGCCAGGCACAGTACTAAGCTGATGTATTTGTTTCATTGTATATCTTTCTAAATTTTTTCTAAAATGAAAAATTCTGTGGTTTGTTTCATTTTTACTTTTCTTTTGGGGAAAATGGGCTCCTAAAAAAGAGTTTTTTTCCACCAGATTATTCAGGGCCAAGTATTTTGGACAAAATAAATGCCTAATAAGGAATATAGGGAGCCATGAGATTTAGGTAATATATGATGAATATGATCTTAACTGTATAACTTCAATAACAATTCTATTTCAGATAAAGAAATCAGAAAACATTATTAAGAGTTTACATATCCATTTTATTTACAATTATGGATGCAGCTTTACTCTTTGTTCACTACTAGGCTCTAATTTGAAAGTCTTCGTATGTAAGAAATGAAGACAAAGAATACATTCTAAATTATTTAGCTTAATGGTTATTGAGATTGCTATTCCAAAATAAAACTTTGTCTATAATCCACTATGCGTGTTATAAAAATACTAATCAAAATAATTTTAGCAGAGTTTATCTTTGAGAATTTGTTGATAATTCAGGAGATCTCAACTGTAATCATTTGCCTGAGTAGATCTGCAGTTGGGAGAGATGTAAAGACCAGTAATCTAATCATCTCATTTTATAGTAACAGGAATCATGTTTAGAAGGATTAGAAAGGGGCCTCAGTTTACAAATCTCACTAGTGACAGTGCCTGCTTTAGAATCCATCCCTCAAATTTACATAATATATCTTCTGTTTTAAAGCACAGCTTTGCAAAGATAACTACCTGAAATCATACTTGCAATTAGATTTCCAAATACAGCTTAGCGTTCTTTAAATTTATCTGTTCCAAACTCTGCCATTGCTAATCATGGCTTATTTTATGCTTTCCACTAGGAGTATCAAGTAAATATGAAAAGTACCACCTAGATAATTTTAACAAAAAAGAAGGATCTATCTATTTACTTGCGTAAATGAACGAATTTCTTACTTTCCTTTTATGACTGATTCACTATCAGCCTTCTCCAGGCCTCCTACGGGACAGCTAAAAACAGTTGGAGAAAAATCACAAACCAAGAAGATTGTTAGCAATATAAATTCATAGTCACTGACCTCAGCTGGACCTCAATACTGGCTGAAAATTTTATTATTACATTTGTTTTGACTACTTTCTAGACTCTAACTTTTCCCTTCTTCTCACTTGTCTATCTGTGTGTCTCTCAGCAGATGACCTTGCCTCCTACTCATAGCACAAATTGAATCTATCAGAAGGAACCTCCTCAAATTCCTGCCACTAGACCTTCAATGCTACTTGCATCTAACCTATTCATTTATTTTTAATTTGTGTAAATAGTATTTTTCAATAGAAATTACTTTTTCTTCTCAATAATTTTTAAAGGGATATCCACATTTGAGCCTGTGTGCATGCTTGTATGAGTGTGTCTGTTTAATATAGGTTGCTTCTAACTGCTGCATTTTATACAGTGGTGTATATCCACCACAGTTTTCTTTTTTAATTGAGACAGAGTCTCACTCTGCTGTCAAGGTTAGAGTGCAGTAGCGTCATCACAGCTCACTGCAACCTCAAACTCCTGAGCTCAAGTGATCCTTCTGCCTCAGCCTCCCGAGAAGCTGGGAAAGCAGGTGTGCACCACCACATCCGACTAATTATTTTTTTTTTTTGTTAAGAGACAGGGTCTTGCTGTGTTGCTCAGGTTGGTCTGGAACTCCAGGCTTCAAGTGATCATCCCGCCTCGGCCTCCCAAAGTGCTGGTATTATAGGTGTGAGCCACCACGCCTGGCCCCACCACAGTTTTCTTATTTATTTCTTCATTAATAGATTTCAGAGTTGCCTCCAAATTCTCATTACTATCCACAATTCTGTGATGAACATCCTCAATCATGTACACATGTAAAAAAATTTTTTGAGTTGACACATTCAAGAAGCAGGATTGTTAGGAAATTTGAGAGAGATATATATATACAGTAGTCCCCCCTTTTCTGTGGGGAATACATTCCAAGACCCCTAGTGGTTGCCTGAAGCCATTGATAGTACTGAATGCTATATACACTACATTTTTTCCTACAAACACATACCTATGATAAATTTTAATGTATAAATTAGGTATCATAAGATATTAATAACAATAACTAATAATTAAATAGAACAATTTAAAGAAGTATGCTGTTCACAATTTCATGGGTAGAAGATTCATTCTTACCACAGATCTTAGCAACCTCAGCATATGATTTTTTTCTTTCCTTATTAAGTCAAGAACTTTCATTTTTTCACTGAAAGCAAGCACTTTAGGGCTCCTCTTTGGTGTATGCGAATTGCCAGCATTACTACTCTTGCACTTTGGGACCATTAGTAAGCAAAATAAGGGTTATTTGAACACAAGCACTGCCATATCACAACAGTCAGTCTGATCATCAAGAGGGCTACCTAGTGACTAATGAACGGGTCAGTAGCATAGACAGCATGGATCCCCCAGATGAAGGAATGGTTCATGTCCCGGGCTGGATTCAGTGGCAAGGCACAAGATTTCATCACACTACTCAGAACACACACAATTTAAAACTTGTGAGTTGTTCATTTCTGGAATTTTCCATTTAATGTTTTCAGACAGCTGTTGATTGGGGTAACTGAAACCGTAAAAAAGCAAAACCACCCATAAGGGAGACTACTGTATTTTGACTGAATACTATCTCGAGAATGGCTTCATTTCTTTACATTTTCAACTGCATTGGTTCATGTTTCTTCTATTCACCCAACCATTACCAAAACTTGACATGTTCCAGGTTTTCCTAAATGAATGAAGGAAACATGTTAATAGGTTGTTGTTTTCAAATCATGGTTCTGTAATTTTTGAATACATTTGAATAACTCTTTTCATATGTTTGATTGAGTTTGGGGTTTCATCTTCTCTAAATTTTCTATTCATATAAGTTTGCCAGTTTTTCTGTTAGGTTTCCTATATGTAAAAGGTTTTTTTTTTTTTTAAATTTCCAAACATGTCCGTGTATTCTACATGTCATAACTTGTTTATTTTGGATATTGCAAATATCAGTCAAAATGCAAATTTTCCGTTACTCTCTCCATGTTTTTCTCCATTAAAAATTACCCTTAAGTTTGAAATAATAAAAATCATCAATTACTTACCTCATTGTTTGTACTTGTGGGTTTTATTAAGTTGACATTCTTAACACTTCAGGCACAGCAATAATTTTTCTCTATAGTAACTCAATTTTCCTAACTTTCCACTTTCTAAGCTTTTTGTATTTTTCCTGTTAAATTAGAGGAAGATAGATAGATATTTAATTTTCTCTGCATCTCTGTATTGTCTCAATGCAACATTTATTTTCTGTCCTTACCTCAGTCCCACACGAATAAATATCTGTAGTTTCTTATAACTTGGTAGAGAAAACTCCTCTTGTTGTTTCTCCCTTTTTTTTTTTAAACAAGTTCATTCAATTATCCAAGATCTGTTATTTTTCTATATAATTTTTTGGATAAATGTATCAAACTCCTCAAAACTCTAGCTGGAAATTTTATTAACGTTGCATTTGAGTTTATTAGCATATCTTTATCATTAAGCTGGGCTTTTAAATATCTATTTGGGTCTTATTTTATGCCCTTTAATAGAGATTGTATATATTTTTAAGTAAGTTCCTAAATTCTTTACATTTTCCACTGTTACTATGAATGGTATTCTTATATTTGCAAGACTATTTCTTTTGTTGAGGTATAATTGAAACACAGTGAAATACACAGATCCTATATGTACACTTGTTTCTGTTTTGACAAAGGCATAAATTGGTGTAATCCACACACCTATCAATATATGATATTTTCTCTACCCCAGAAATCCTTCTCTTGTCTCGTACCAGTCAATTCCCACTTTTGCTGAAGTAAGTGTTGTTCTGATTTCCATCACTGTAGATTGTTTGCCTGTTTTGGAACTTCACAGAAAGGAAATTACACAGTATGTATTCTTATTTGTCTGACCTCCCGTTCTTGACATTATCCGTATCTCTGTATCAATGATCCATTCTTGTTATTGCTGAGTAATGTGTCATTGTACGACTAGATCGGCTTATCTTCCTGTTGATAGAAATGTGGACTGTTTCCAGTTTTGGATAATATAAGTAAAGTAACTGAACATCTTTGTATGAGGCTTCCTGTAAACTCCCTTCCCTCCCTCGCTCCCTCTCTCTTTTCCTCCATTATTTCCTGCCTTTCTTTTTTAAAAATAAATATCTAGAAGTGAAATTTCTGAGTTATTGAATACATGAATGTTTAACTTTATAAGAATTTTTTAACAGTTTTTTTTTTTTAAAGTTTGGATCACTTTCTCCCATCAAGAAGGGAGTTCAGGTGGCTTCACATTCTCATTAACATTTGTTATTGTCAGATTTTTGTTGAAATTTACTTCTTTCTTTCTTCTTTTCTATCTTAGACATTAAAGTTGTGCACCTGCCTTTAAGGATTGCTATTACTACACCGTTGCCACTACTACCCATTGCCACTACTACCAAATATTGGGATGTTGCATTTTCATTATTATTAAATTAAAATGTATTTTTAAAATTTTCCTTTTGATTGTTTTATTTGACATATGGAATATAGAGATGCATTTTGTCTAGTTTTCAGTTATTTGAACATTTTCTAGATATCTTAATATGTGATTAATATTGGATTTCTAATAATAAGCTTTTGTGGTCAGAGAGCACACTGTGTATGATTTTGACACTTTGGAATTTATAGAGTCTTTTTTATTTTTTGGTCCTCCTTGTTGAATGTTTTATATTACTTCTAATATAACTAATTTACATCTAATTGGTTGTTACTATTGCTCAAATTACAGATACGGTTTTAGATTTGTTTATCCATCTTTTCTTTCAGTGACTGACAACGCAACGTTAAAGTCTGCAGCTGTGTTCGTGGATGTTTCTTTCTCATTTTAATTCTGTCTTTTTTCCTTTTGGGGGTAGCTTTATTATTGCATGAATACATATTTTACACTGTAAGTGTGCTTAATAAAGTGACACTTTTGACAATATTAAATGGCCCTCTTTATATCTGATATTATTTTCTTTTGAAGTCTACTTTTTCTGATATTAATGGGGTTACTTTAGATTTTTCATGTGTCATATTTGCATAGATAACTTTTTCCTTTGAAAATTTTCTACATCTGTGGCTTTATATTTAAAGTGTTGTATATTTGTTTGTATTTGTGATCAATATATAGCAGGAGTTTTCTTCAAAAGACAAAATAATTATATATCTACCTTCAAAGAAATATCCCAATGCATTATTGCTAGGTAGGCAAAAATGTGTGTTTTAATAAATGTTTTATTTTATTGAGATAGCTGCTGGGATTAGATTTAGATTGGCAATTATGTCTTGGGTATATTTTCTTAGCTTCTCTGAGTCTGAGGCTATCTTTTTCTCTGTACTACATGCAAAGGCATTCTTAGGGGCTTAAAATTATTTTATTACCATATTACAAATTATACTTGGACTGTATCATTTTACCTATTAATTCTAGGTGTATGCTATTTTCTTATCAGGTGTCTATAAGGTGCAATTAGTCTGGTCTCCATTACTCTCCAAATGTCTAGATTTCTTTCTCCCATTTTTTCCTTTCAAAACAATTTTAAAATATTAGTTCAGTATCTTAGCTGCTAAAAACTCAACTTTATTTTTATTTCCCTCTTAAATTATAGCAAGTTATTATCTTTTCTGTTTCATTCCCTTCAGCTGGTTGCCTGCAGCTTTTATTTTATGCTCTCGCTTATTTTCCTTTGTCTTTCGAGCTTTAACCAAACCAATGTGTATGAATGTATATCATCTTATTATGTTTATGTTGTTACAAACAATTAATGTTTTTGAGCTTTTATATATTTCTGTCTCTGTGATGTCTTTTTATCTTAAAGATTAGTGTATTTCATGATGTGAAATACAGTCATTAATAAAAAATTCCTCCCCAACAATCATCTAAAAGGTATCCATTCAGGAGGATAACACTTTCTCCCTTTCCATTTTTGTTTCTCCTCAAACACTGTAACACAATTATAAAGCCACCTTTTTAAAAAATGGAGCTTAGAAATTAAAGCTGGATGCACTGTTATGGCAATGATAACATAGTGGGAAGAAAACTGGCAAATTGTTGGGTAGGCAAACCACACAGTGCCTACACCAGGCAGCTTATGCAAGGATGAGAAACAAAGACTGTTATAAATGGTGAAATGTGTACTTGTAAATGCCAACCAAGAACCATCAACTATTAATATGTCTTTCAATGACTGAGTTGCTTTATTGTTTCTGTCAAACTGAAAAGAAATTTTTGTTTACATCTTGCTTCAGCCTCATGGTACTTTTTAAGTTGTTTGATTTATAAGCACCATGGAGGATTTCTGAATCACTGAAATGGTTGGTAAGAAAGTACTTTATGTAAACAAAACATTAACATACATTTTTCAAATTTGCTTGAACAAATATTAATTTATTAGTTGTCATTTAGAAACCATTACTTAGTAATTCAATCAATGGTATTAAATCAGAAATCTTATTAATATAACTTAGATACTTAAATCAATACTCAAGAATATAATAGGATTGTGTTAATTGATAAGCAAAGACCAATGCAAGCTCTACATACTTCTTAATTTTACTGAAAAACAGGTTCCCTTTTCTACTAATTATGCAATTGCTATGAAAATGGTGAAAAGCCATTCTTTTAATGTCTGCAAAGCAGGAAAGATCATATTTATACTGAAGTGAGCAAAAAGAGTGGAAAGAATAAGGGAAATCCCAGAAAAATAAAAATATTGTGTGAGTGCAATCATGATTTGGAATTTCCATCCTAAACAGGAGTACTTATGACTGAAAAATCTACCAACTAACATCTAATGTTTTTTCAAAGATATTTTATTTAATTGGGAAAATAATGCTGCAGTTTAATGGCACTTCTACAGATTTTACTACTATTCTATAATATTTGTGTGGTATTTTCATTACTTTCAGTAGTGAAAAAAAAAATATCCTCCATAAGAATTTTCCAATTGAAAACAGGAAACTGAATATCCAAATAAAGCAAATATAAACCCTGTGGAATTAGGTGGTGGATATTCAGAAAGAAATGCCCCTTTTAGCCAAGACCAAGTTTTGGAAACAAACTGACAAAACTAACTGCGTTTTAATAAAAATCATTTCACTGCGTCAATATGCATGGCAAACGGCTGCAAGTGTCAGGTTCAGATAAGCTGAAAGCAAGATGGCTGAAAGGTACATTTTCTAATCAACTTCCTGAATTATCTTTCACTCCTGGTGTGGTCTCACATGTGACCTAATTATGAAGCATAACATGCCAATATTTTCATAACAAAAAAATGAAAATTGGTCTTTTAGTTCCTTGGAAATGGTTCATGATGTTATCCTTGCCCTGTTACTTCAATGAATTTTAGATATATTCTTCCCCTTAAACTTTGTCTTCTGACTAAAAAGTGGCAGACACCAATTTTTGGTGACATCACTTTCATTCTGTGTTCCATTATGCACATTTTGCAAGTTCTCAAAATTATATATTTCAGTAGCTAATATTTTTTTTTCCTGAAGCAATAGTTGGGTAAAGTCTTTTAAAAATGCATTTTATCCGGGGCATTGCCAAACTGGTTTACTTCTTTCAAAGTGGAGAGTAAAGACATGAGAATTCAAAATAACATGCATGGGTGTGTTTATTAAGAGTAGGATGGGGAAATATGGTTTAGATTCTATTCCTTTCCTGCTCTGCACTGTAAAAAGTTGTGGTGGCTTCACTGTTACATTAATCTTCCTTTCAATTCTCCCGTCTCATCCTGTTCTTGTTCCTTCAGATCTTTCTTTCTGTCTTTTTCTCTGTAAGACATATTTTGACCAAGAAAAGTCATAATATAGAATTTGTATTCCCTAAGCTGGACCTAGCATTGAAAAATTTATGCATGGAAACATGACTAAGATCATTTCAGGAAATAGGTACAAATACAGAAAAAGAGTTTAGCTAGTTCAAGCAACTAAAAGAAAAGCAGTTCAGAAATGAGAGTTCTGACTTAGAAAATGTTAGCCATTGGATTTTGATGTAACCAAAAATGATAAAAGATGGAGAAGAGAAAAATATGCACAAGTAATTTAATTCTTCAGTGACTGTCAGGGGAGTGACCAAGAAGTAAATAGGTGAAGGCAGTTAAGAAAGGGTGAGAATGGTTGAGCCCTGTATAATGCAAAGGGAAGGAAAACATTTTGTTGTATAATTTTTGTATTTGTTGGTGGTAGTATCTTTTAGGACAATAATGATCCAGAGGCGGCAATTACATTATACCAGTGCACCCTCTTAGTACTGGTATATAAAATAGAAAACAAATTTTCAGATTGGTGGGGTTATAGGGGAAATATTGATCAATTGGTCGCTGGTATTCCATACAAGTAAAGAGAGAAAAGAATAAAAAACAGTGTAGATATAGGAAAGTTTACCAATAATAAAGTAGTGAAAGGTATGAAGAACACAGTAAGGGATGGAAAACAGGATAAGTTGAGAAATGTTCGGAGATAATATCTTACACTGATTTAAAGGATGGGTGTTCTGTCAAGGACTGGGGGCAGCAGAACAAGGTAAAATGGATTAATTCTGACAGTCTGAGATGAGAAAGGGTAACCAGACTTATTGCTATGCCCCAAATAAATTCCCTCAGCTGTAGTAGCATACTATGTAAAGACTCTTGAAAGCTTCATGCTACACACACATAGAAAATAATTTCTTAATTTTTCCTGTTTCTGAACTGATTATTGCACTGATTATTATTATTTATTGTTACAAACACACTTGTCAGTGTGTTTGTAACAATAAATAAATCATAGAAATCAAAAAACACAGTGCAATGGATGTATATTCACAATCTAACAGGCAGTACGTTAGTTCACTAGGGCTGCCATAACAAAATACCACAGACTGGGTGGATTAAACAACAGGGATTTATTTTCTCACAGTTCTGGAGGCTGAAAATATGAGATCAAGGTGTTGGCAGAGTTGGTTTCTTCTGTGGCATCTCTCTTTGGCTTGCAGATGATCACCATCTCGCTGTGTCTTCACACAGTCATCTCTCTGTGTGCACATGTTTCTGGTGTCTCTGTGTGTTCAAATTTCCTGTTTCTACAAGAACATCAGTCACATTGCACTGGGGCCCACCTCAAAGATCTCATTTTAACGTAATTGCCTCTTTAAAGACATCATCTCCAAAGGTGGCCATATTCTGAGGCACTGGGGGTTAGGACCTCAACATATGAAATTTGGGTAGATAAAATTCAGCCCATAACAGAAGGGTAAGGTTAATATGCTTTTATTTAAGGGTCAATCCATGTGCCTTTGTACCAGCAGGTTGTCTATTCTAACACCTACTCATAAAGTTGGTGATGGGCAGCAAAGAAAGAGCATAATATATCTAGGGAGGGTGCTATTATTGCAATTTATTCTTTAGTCTCTTAGTACTCCATGAAAATGTAGAACTAGGTATAGATAATTTGAAGAACATGCACAATATATGGTGTTTCATTTATTATAACCTAAATAAAATTATAAACCACTTACAGGTGTGTATAAGAAAATATATACTAGATTGGTACTTGCAATCAAATCTATCATAGTTTTAAAGAAAAATATAATATTAATAATTAAATTTCATATCCACTACTAATTACTTATATATCATTAGACACCTCACTCAGACATTATAAAACTCCTTTTTCTCTCTTCAGAATGAGAGGTACAGACAGATGCTCTTTAGAGATTCTTATAGTTCTAAAAGTTTCTGTTTGTATTTTTTCAAATGTTAAATAAGACTAGCATAAGAAGTAAGATTTGAAGAAATGTAACAGTATACACAGTAATATTATTATGCACACTTTATAATTTTAATTTTTTAATTTTCTCATAGTTAAATGTTGTGTTTACATATCGGGTGGGTAACGGCAGAGTTTCAATTCTGTAAATTTTCTAATACCTCTTCACATCTCATGTTCAAATCTTTTTAATAACATTTTACAGTTACTAAACATTTTCTTGTATTACAAATGGACAAAAGAGATTTAAATATTCTAGCCCAGAACAGTGTTGTGCCCCTGTAGTCCCAGCTACCTGGGAGGCTGAGGCTGGAGGATCATTTGAGCCCAAGTGTTTGAGTCCATACTGGGCAACACAGCAAGGCGCCATTTCTAAAAAAGCTTTAAAAAGCTTTTCTTTTTCATCCTGGTATATTTACCAGGCAGTCATATTATAATATAGATCAGGCCACAGCTTTCCTGCTAAACCTCTAATGTGGTACTTTAAAAACGATATCCATACTTCCACATAAAACATAAAATAAAGGTAAAACAAACTATGAAAATAGAACAACTATACAAAAGTCTACCTAGATCTCATCATTATCTGTTCAAAACACCTTCCAACCCAAAAGTCATTTTCTCTAAACTTGAAGTGATTTCAGCACACTCTTGGTTGCCCACTTATTATTTCTTTGAAGTTCATATAAATCCACTTGCTTTGAATATAATAATCAAAACAAATGATTTGAGTTGACAATATAGAAACTTTGTAGCTCAGCATGCGTAGTCAGGGTTAAAGTCCTTTAGTAGCACTAAAACAAACAAAAGTCAGACTATAGGAACTAAATCCTTCCTTATTATTCATAATCATTAGTTTAAACTATGCTTTCCTATCTTCTCCATTTTCTTTGGAATAATTCCGTCCTGCATATTCTAAAATATCTGACTTTTTGCAGTTTTCAAATTCTTGTCTTCCTCCTTCCTGCAAGATGATATAGTGCAAATAAATTTTTTAAAAAATTCTTACTATTTCATTGCTCAATTAAAACCTTTCACCTCATTTTCGATATACAGGATTTGCACATATGTTGTATATATAACTACACTATATATATGTATGTGTATATATAACGTGTGTATATATGTGTGTGCGTGTGTGTGTGTGTGTGTGTGTGTGTATATATATATATATATATAGTTTTTCTTCTTTGTACTCCAAAAAGACCCTGAGTTTTCCTAATCCTCAACGCTCACAATCTAGGTAACAAATCAACTCTTCTTGACAAAAGATGGAATTGTTGGCTGATATATGAACTATCTCCACCAGTTTTTCTATGGTATTTATTTTTCTCAATATGCATGTCATATTATTCTTTTTTGTTGTATCTTTGATATCTCTTAAATCATATTATTATATGTGCCAAGAATTTTTCACATATTTTGCTTTCTTTTCTTTATTTTTATTCTTATTTTCCAGCTCTTTGGGTATTCTTCATGTAACATTTACCTCCTTTCTTTTCACTAGACTCATTTCTTTCTTTCATTTTTAGCACATGTTTACCTCAAGAGTGAAAATATACCACAATACTGAGTATTAATTTAAGAAAAACTTAAGATAAGTTAATGTGCATTGATTATGGGATTTTGGTCATAGGTATTATTGTGAAATGATTGCTGGTAAAAACCAATTCAATCAATGTTTGTCACAGGAATACAGAAGTCTCATTCACATTACCCTCAACATTGTGTGTTCACACCCCAGGGTTCATAATTATATTTATTTATGTCTCCCCATGTCAGCATTTAAGATTAATAGATATTTTATTATAAATCAGTGCAATTTTTAATTAGGATTTTTAGGACACGATTGCATATGTTTTTCATTGTCAATTAATAGTATGCCATTGAAGTATATTACCCATTAATAATTGTGGAGAGCTAAACCATTTATTAAATCAGAGTCCCAAATTCCAACAAACTCTTCTGTAATTGAGGATAGGATTGAGTTAATTAGGATATTGATGTGTGTGTTAAGATATGACTATATCTTTGTCTACATGTGTTCTAGATTATATTATTGGTCAAAATATATATATCCCCTTCCTCCTGGGCACTCTCCTGAGGAGGATTACACTTCCTGCCCCACTGATATAAGGTTTTACCATGCACCTTGTTTTAGTTGGAATGTGTGTGCTGTTGGCTGTTGGGAGTGCATGTTATTTCTGAATACTGTATATTATGTCATGCAACAAGATTTTTTATTTATTTTTTATTTATTTATATTTTCCTTTTCTTGGACACAGGACTCACATGTGTGATCAAGCAAAGAGCTGCTCCAAGTTGCAGCCTGGTTGAATTTAAATCAATTATTTGTTTTTCTTCTATTATTTCAAAATTTGATTTCATATTTAATTAATAATACATACATACACTGTGGAATGATCAAATCAGACCAATTAGCCTATCATCTCAAATATTTATCATTTCTTTGTGGTGAAAACATTCAAAATCCTCTCTTTTAGCTATTTTGAAATATACAATACATTATCAACAACTATTGTCATTGTGCTGTGCAATTGAACAACAGAACTTACTCCTCCTATCTCACTGAAACTTTGTGCTGGTTAACCAACTTCTCTCCTTTCTCCATCCACTGCCCTCTCTAGCCCCACCACTCCAGGTTCTACTGGAAACTATCAACACTATTCTACTCTCTGTTTCTAAGAGTTCAACTTTTTTTAGGTTCCTTACAGAAGTGAGATCATATGCTATTTGTCTTTCTGTGCCTGTATTATTTCACTTAACATGTCCTCCAAGTCCATCCATGTGGCAAATGACAGAATTTCCTGTTTTTTAAGGCTGAAAAGTATTCCATTGTGCATATATACCACATTTTTAAAATCCATGCATCAGTTGATGGCCACTTAGGTTGTTCCATACCTTGGCTATTGTGAAAAATGTTGCAATAAACATAGGAGTGCAGACATCTCTTCCACAAACTGATTTCAATTCTTTTAGGTATATACCCATACATCAATTATTGAGGAATAGAAAAAGTCATAGTAAATGGAAACATTGCAGAAGGTCAGTTTGACTACACAGTTTGGCTGTTCATTTTCCTACAAATTACTTAAAACTATTAGGTTTGGAAGTGGTATTTACATGAATTATATGAACTGTGAAATATGTGGATTGTTTAAGATAATTATATTTGAAAAAATTATAAAAATATTAAAAACAATTATTTTATTTGTGTTGATTTAACAAACTCAGTAACCTTTGCAGTGGATTTTATTGCAATATAGAGTTTAAACTTGAGTTATGGAATAATTAACCAATCTTATATTATTAGAATAAAAATAGTGCTTGTTATATTGTTTTCCATAGTACTTATTCTTAAATTTAATGCCACACAAACTCCTAGGGAGAAACAAATGGGTAAAGTTCTCTTGCTCTTTTGATTCAAGAGAATAAGCCAGGGTTACAAGTGTTGCCTTCTCCCCATAAATGACCCACAGGACAATCCACTGAACAAACAGCCCTTTAGTGTGGATCCAGGATACTTTCCCCTTCCTGAGCACAAATCCCTCCACATCTGTTCAACCAACTCTGTTCCAGATTGAAAAATAAAAAAATGTAATGACGAATTGCAAGTCTTGTTTCACATTCTGTTTTTCCTGGCAGCAAATTCCATTTTTTTTTTAAGTTGTAAACCAAAAAGCCATTTTTAGCACTATGTCTTTTGTTTGTAAAAAAAAAAAATCTTTCCTATAAAGACAAGCTACAAAGCATTGTCAAGATTTTCTCTCAAATTAGAATTCTTCATATTTAAATATAAATCAAGACATTCTTTAAATGACAAATAGTATTTTCAAATTGATCTAAAAATCGTGTGGAAGATGGAGACAAAAAGAAAGAAAACTCCTATAGGAGAGTCACCTTCACTGATACTGGCTTGATAAACACCTTGGGTTTCCTGTCTGAAAGTGATTAATGGAATGTATTGAAGTCACTTTCCTTTGGGAAGAGAGCACATTCTTAAAGCATAAGCAATACATAATACAAAGCAGCTTCATTTTTTATTGTATTTAACAGTATGTATATATTTCATTATATATATGTTATTCTAAATCTATTGCCCATTCTGAAAAGTTTCCTTTTCTGACTTGTTTACAATGACTCTCTTCTCATCTTTGTTTTTCCATTGAAATAAAGTCAGTACTATCTGCCAAATGACATAGTTTAGAAGATTTTTAGTATCTAATGTCATGTAAAATTTTTAGCTTAAATACAATCATAAGTTTTCTACCTAAAAAGGCATCAGTATAACATCTGAATTGAAAAACATGGTGTAGGCTTCACCTCTGATATAATAAAGCCATCAGTAAGTATTAAATATCATTTGGTCTAATAATGGTTAATTACTTAAAAAATACTTTCCAATATTGGTTATCTAACACATACTTGAGTACCTTTAATGAGACACCTTCAAAGTGGCATATTTAACTTTGGTATTCATGGATAGAAATAATTAGAACCAATATAAATAAGTCATTGAGATATACATATATTTTTTCAATCATGGAAGAAATAACTGCTAATTCATCAAAATAGGCCAAACACAAATATGTAATTTTTCCAATTTAAAATTCTTCAAATGTTTTTATACACCTAGTATATATTTCATAGGCTTTTCTTTCTCAAGATTAAACATGCTTCTGTCTTTCAAACAAATACAACTCTTTTCCCCAGAAAAATGTAACAGGTTTGTTTATAATTATTAATAAAGTTGAACTGCTGAAAATTGTTTACTGAAATAATTTGATTTGCATTAATGGTTTAGGTCTCTGTATGTATATTAAAATTCACACACAAAGCCAGGTGTCTGTGGGCACTCCTGTAGTCTAAGCTACTGGGAAGGCTGAGATGGGAAGATCACTTGAGCCCAGGAGTTGGAGTCCAGCTTTGGCAACATAGGAGATCCTGCCTCTAAATCAATCAATCAGTCACTCAAATAAAAATGGAAAAACTGCCAATACCTGATTTCTGTCCCCTACTTTGCCACTTGCAATCATATATTATTTAATAATACTTGGAAACCTTTTGACCCATGGGGAGGGGTAGGCAGGGGGTTAGGGGGGGAGGAAAGCTAATGTTCAGAACTACCAATAGCAGAAAGAAGAGGGTTTTTTTTTTTTTTTTTGCTGTTGGTTGTTTTAGAATGAAATGTCTCCCATCTTAGTGGATTCTTAAGCACACTCTTCAGGTATGCGGCATGCTAGCTGGATGTCTCTTTGCATAATTGTATGTTTGGCATAGATGGCACACGGTTGTTTTCAAAAAGGCCGACCAGATCAGCCTCACTTTCCTCCTGCAAAGCACCAATAGCTGAGCTCTAGAAGCTCAGATCTGTTTTGAAGTCTTGAGCAACTTTTCACGAATAGACGCTGGAAAGGAAGTTTGCAAGTCGGGAGTTCAGTGGACATCTGGTAATGTTAAATTTCATGAAGTTGCACAGTACCAGGCCTGTAACGATGACGTTTCTCCACACGTCCAGTAGAGGGCGCACGCTTGAGAGTGGCTTTTGTAGCTAGTTGTTTTCTGGGTATTTTATAACTGTCCATTTGCAGGCGGTCCGCGTTGTACCGACATTGGAACATAGACCTCCTTACTTGAAACCTCCCTTTTTCCTTTGGCTGGAGCTTGGGGAGCTCGAGGAGGCGCGGCGGCGGCTGCGAACACAATTCCAAGTAAATACATCTTGAATGGTTTGGAGTACTATTACATTTATTATGTCGTTAATTTCTTGTGAATATGTATGCTTTCTGTAGCTCTGTAAAAGATTGTCATTCATTCACACGTGCAACAGTGATCCAAATGTGGTACAACCAGTGTGGAGTAGATTTTAACTGTAACCATTTGATAGCCTAGGGGACATTGTGCTACTCATGCAACCTACAAGTGTATAAATTTTTTTTTGGGGGGGGGAGTGGTTATATCAAACTGTGACGCAAATTAAGCTAATTTTTACCTTACTGATTATTTTCAGCATTGTCATTTCAGACATGGATTCTCTGATATTAATATAATACACCTGTGACAAATAACTTTCATTTAATTAGCATTCTCTCAGTTCCAGAAGTTATTTTCTCCATGTCTGCTCACCTCTTGGCTTTGAATCTTTCCTTTATATTGTGCCCTGGAGAGATTCTGTCTTTTGAAGCTCTTTCATCTCCATTGCACTGTCATTTCACTTGATGTTTATTAATGTGATGGGGAGGCAGAGGAGTGGAGTATTATCTAATGTTCTGATTAAGCCTCAGTCTAAGTAGGCACTTGGGTCTTCAGGGTGCACATTAAACCTTTTGTTCTGTTAGTTAGATGGGGAGGGCGTAGCTAGATGGTCTGGGCAAAATACCAGCCATATTTGCTGTTTCCGCCCAAGCCAGCATCACTATAAAACCTTTTTCAGTATTCTTTCCAGTTTTTCCTGCCAAAAAAAGGTGGGATTAATGGAGAAAAAGCCTGAAAGTCGATGTGAACCCCCCTAATGGACAGCCCCAGAGAGGCTTCAAGTTCTCACAGTAATTCACACTTGCATTCACAACTAATTACAATTTCTCAACTGTGTCTTCAAACTGGCTTATGTGGTACATGGCAAAATGTACTCCGGGTGTCCTCTTTCTTCCTGCAGTTGCATATCTCTACCTAGATTTTGAGTTACATGGTTTACCTGCAACCTCAGTTCTCTGATAGATTAAAAAAAGTAATTAATTTGCAATTTGTCCATCTTTATTCTTATTGTAACTATAGGAGAAACACTCTTTCCAGCTTTCTATGTCCTTGAGATCAAAATTCAGAGAGGGCTTAATAGGGTGTTTTCGGATTTAAAAAAAATTCTGTATCACTTGTCCTTATACCTTACACTAATTAGCTTTTGGTATTTCTTTACAGTCCCTGCACTCCAGGAAATCTATTATATCTTCCTACAAGTTCCTCTTGAGGTGAGCCACGTTTAAACCCATATTGATTACTGGCATGTAGTAGGAGAGGAGAAAGCCTAGGACCAATACTGTATTTACCTCCACAGATAAATTTGGATGGATTTGCAATTTTACTAAGTGCCTATGGAGAGGGACCTGCCTTAGCAAATAAATCTCAACCACACTTTATTTGCCACATTCTCTCCTTCCTACATACACACTATAGGTGTGACCATGAGCCAAGTAAAACTTCCAGAGTTAGATTTTTTTTTAAATTTCAGAGTATTACAGGGGTACACACGTTTAGGTTACATGTATTGCCTTTACTGTGCCCGAGTCAGAGCTTCAAGCATGCCCATCTCCCAGAGAGTGCGCTCTGCACCCTTAAGGTATGAATTTACCCATCCCCTTCTCCCCTCCTTCCACCTACCCGACACCAATGAATGTTACTTTCTGAAACTGCCATTGTTGTTCAAAAAATGACTTATTTGTAATTCTGCAGCCCTTTGTTTTGAGAAGTATACTTAGCTCAGCGTCCAGCCAGTTAGTTTTCCCTTTTTCAGTATCTACTCTGCACACCTGCTGGGTTTATGTGATTGATTCTCCCCACTGATCTGGGCATTTATATTTTCTTAGACTGAACTGACAACCAGGGGGGCAAAGCTGGGATAGGAAAGGGCAATATCAGAAAACACAATTCATGGAGACTCTCTCACTTTCTTCCTATGTTTGTTTACATGAAATTGCATCTTTCTAATCACCACCACCACTAGAAACACACACACACACACACAATTATTTTCTAATTCCTAAGTCAAGTTTTTTTTTTTTTCCTTTTTTTGTCCCCCTGAGATAAGTCTGGTTTATTAAATTTCCTGGTTGAGTTGTGGGTAGTGCTTTATCAGCCCGTGATAATATGCCATCCTGCCTGGAACAAGAAATGTTATGGAATTATCTTTTCTTTCCAGGGGAAACCTCTCATGCTCGACATTTCTTTAATCAATTTGAATATCCCAGGGAAAACTTTCCTTTGCTACTAACTCTCCACGTAACAACCAGTAGCGTAGACTTTAGACCATCTGCAAGAATTGTAAATTCCAGGAGGTAATTCAGAATGCTCTTGAATGAGAACCAATGAATGCACAGGCTGTGAGTTAACCAGAAGTGTATGTTGACAGAGGAGATAGAAATTATGACAGGACATGGAGGGAGGTCAAAGGGCTGAGTGTGACATACATAGCACGATGTTGATATTTGGGGTGTAGGCTATTCAAACACATTTTCCTAGAGGTCAATTTTTTTTTAGCCATTATGGCATCCTAAATCTAGTGAATAGATTCATATTTGATTTTTTTTTTCCCTTTTATTTCAGAGTATTATGGGGGTACAACACTTTGTTTATATGTATTGCCCATGCATTGCCCATGTCAGAGCTACAATCGTGGACATCCCCCAACTGATTCTTAAGTCTTGTATTTTTCTTTCTGGTAAAGTCAGTAGTACGATATCCTTATTTACCAGATCCTGTGAATAATATTTGCCATTTTAGATGATAATTATTTTGCCCCTTGTCCAAAGGAACTATAGAAAAAGAATATAGATTTGGTTTTAAAAGAATTTTTTCTTATTAATTATGCTGAATATTCCACATATGTTTAATAGTTAAAATAAATTTATGAATAATATTAAAGTTTTACACATTTTAGAGATGCTAGAAATAGAATATTTCTTTGGCTAATAAAATAAGCAGTATCATTTTGACAGTTTTCTCACTAAACTATATGTTCCTTGCTTTGCTTGACATTATCACCATTCTATCCCCAGTTTCTACCATATAGTATTCACTCAATAAATGCTTACAAGAAGTGAAATACTGATGACAAGTTAAGGATAGTATCCACATTCTTTAATTTCAGAGGAATTTACTCATATAAGTGCACTTATTCCATTTTAGGTTATGGTGCTACCTTTTCTTTTTACCCAGCCTGACCGTAACTATTTGAAGTTATTTCATTATATATATACTTTTTTTTAGTTATTTAAGTACATGGTAAAATTATTAAAGATGAACAAGGCTACAGTAAAATCACACTAGAGTAAGAACTGTAAGATATAAGAGAATTAATTTTATTTTAGCTTAATTTTATTTTGGTATAGGAAGCTCATGTAAACAAATAGCTTTGTTTATTTTCCTCTGAAAATCAATTGCCTTTCTCATTTGGTTGTTTATAAACAATATTGTTTTGATGATGTGACTTATGTTAGAATAAGAAATTTAAATATTTTCTAAAGACCACCTATCCATTAAGATCATAATTAACAAAGATGTCCATTTGGTTTGAAGTTAGTATGTAACAATACTTGAATATACAATTATAATTATTCTTCAAAAATATTATACATGTTTCAAAATATTGTTAACTTGTATCTGGAGAGAGGCTATATTTTACATGTCTGCCAGCATATATTTTTAAAAGTTTTTTGTGGGTGGGCTTGGTTGCTACCCCATGAAGTTTCAGAGTTCATATTTTATTCCAGTGTAATAGAGAAAAGACTCTAGACAAAACTGTTATTTATTTTAAATGAAATTACAGTATTCATTCAGATACTGAAATTCAAGATTCATTTAACTAGGAGATCTTTGATTAAAATATCAGAGAGATATTTTAAACTATTTTGAGCAACCCTTGTGACTTACTTAGCTTAATGATATCTGGTTGAAGATTTTATTCATTTTAAAGAAGAGGATACTTAGGCATAGATGGAAAAAAGCTCAGCCATGTCCTACCTTAATTTTCTCCATTCTTTCTGCTTTCTTGTAGCTCTGGCCTGGTCAAAGAAGTTATCACTGATTGACTTCATCTGGGAAGAAGAAAAAATAAACTGGAAATTGTCAGGACTTGGGTAGACCTTTTTCTAAATATAGTACAGATTCTTGCTGCAGTTGGCTATCTAAGAACTGGTTGATTTAAAAAATGGTGTTTATAAAAGTATTATGATTAGGATATATTTTATATGTTAAAAATATTTATATTTTGTCTTATTGCTATGGAAAAATCTTTCAATTTTAATAGTAAACCAGCATTATTCTGAGAAAAACTACATGTTACAATTAAGTGGCCTAGTATCACTCCAAAAAGAAAAATAATCACCTTTAACAGGTTTTATTTAAAATTTTTTTTCAAGGAATCAGCATTATATTCAAAGTGGAGAACATATTACTCCTATGATTTCTGGAATAGTAATCTCAAAATAAAACCTTTCATTCTTAGGAAAATAATACAATTAGTAATACTTTTAAGTATAATTGCTAATATTACATTTCACACTTTAAAAAGTTACAAATTTTGTGAAAAGAAAAAAAAATTATCAAGCATATTCTGACCCTTCCTAAATTTTCCCTTTTTCAATAGAAGTTATAAATTAGTTGCTCTTAATAAGAGGTAGGATAATCAAATGGCTCGTTTTAACAGGGTACTATGCCTGGCACCTAAACCCACAGGTATTGATTTTATACTTACTGAGTGGACCTAGAACAGGTACATTTTAAAACTTCCACAGATGATTCCATGTACAGCCAGGATTGAAAATTGCAGCTGTAAACAAACTCTGAAGAGCTCTCTTGATAATTCTGAAGTACATAGAGGTGCACCCAACAAAGAGAACCTCCCTTTACTTCTCTTTTTATTTCTGTCCTCCAGTTTATCCTTTTACAGTTCTTTCTCCGTGACTCTTCCTGAGAATGCAGAAGTACCCCAGAAGTTCTCACAATAATCAGAAAGGTATAATATGTCATTTTGTTAAGGCAGGAGATTTTCGGAGAAGCATGGGGGTTTCTTTGAGTCTTGCTACACCCAAAGAATCAGGTGAGTGTAGTTGCTACTAAAATATTCATGGAGTACCACAATTCTGGGTTTTTCCAGAAAATTAGTTGTCTGGTAACTCACCTAACTAATAATTTAGCCTCTCAAGCTTCTCCTTGGCTCCTCAATATCATTTCACTTTATGTTCTAAGAGAAGTTGTGAAATAATCTTTAAGATTAAGTAATATCTGTGCCTCTGTACAATGGTGATCAACATCTCAGAAAAATGATAGAATGAACTACATTAACATTTTCAGAAGGCAGAGACATTTCACTTTACTCTAATAAGTGCTAAGAAAATGGTAGAACTTTATAGCATCTTCCGCATTAGTCATTTCTGCCAGGCACACGAACACATGTAGTCAAAATTGAATGCAATATATTTAGTTCTAAACTAAGGTTCTCCCCTTGCAATAAATAACTCCATTCTCAAAACTATTTCCAAAGCTAATAACCTGGAAATCATTCATGATTTCTCTTTTGTCCTTAATGACATTATTCAGGCACCAAGTACTGACAATTTTATTTCCTAAGCATCTCACAGATTCATCTATAGTCATCTTTCTGATAAAGACAATGATCAGATCATCTCTTGCCTGAACTAGTACAACAAATTGTTAAATGGATTACTCAGTTTGCACACTGTTAAAGAATTGTCTCTTAAATGATGTCTACTCTGCTTTGATTCATTCATTGGGTTCCCATTGCCCTAATAATAAAGCTACCTGTCTTATGAGACCCTAACTCATAAGGGTTTGCCTTCTCTCCAGCATCATCTCTTGCCTTCTCCCAATCACATGTTCACTGCCCATAAACTCTAAACCTCACATATACTGAACTATTTTTGCCCATCAGAGTGACTACCTGTCTCTTGTTTATAGGCTTTTGCACATGCTGGATTGTGTCCAAAAACCAGCCTCTCGCCAGTCATCCCTACTACATGTTATTCTTCACATTACTCACCTCTGAGCAACCCTCATTTGTCTTCCAAGTCTTGCTTTAAGTAGTGCTTCTCCTGAAACACCTTTCTGGCCCTGAGAATAAGTTAATTCTACTTATATTTTCCTTATGTTGCATCCAGTATTTCCCCATAACAATATTTAGAACACCGTAATACAATTATCTATTTTAATTGTCTTTCTATCCCCCAACATTCTGTGAGAATAGAGCTATGTCTATATTTTGCTATGGCTGAATTTCAAAAGTTTTACAAAGAAAATGCATACACAATAAACATGTATTTTTAAAAAATTGAATAACATCTAGTATCACCAAACTATATTAATGGATGTGCCATTTGAAAGATTCAAATAAAGATAGGGAAATTTTGTAAAATGAAAAAACAATAGGATATGAGAACCGTGAAGTCTATTGTAAGTATATTAGTAATGTAATGTGCTTGCAGGCACGGGGAATCATGCTAAAACTAAAAATCTTTTTTTCTCTTTTAACAAAAGGTACGGAAGGTCTTTGGGTGGCACTTTTTATGTGATTCCTGTGACTAGCAGCTTTTTGATTAACATAATAACATTGCTTTGAGACAAATGGTTGTGGAACCCTGTGGAGGATAGGGGTCAAGGGCCAGATCCACAACATATAAATTGGCAGCACTTAGAAAAGTGTAAAGAATGTACTTTCATAATTAATAAAGAAATGAAAGAGCACAGTAATGCCATGTATCACTTTTAATAGGCCTAAGTTCCAAGCTCAGGAGCATAAAGTGGTACTAGGACAAGGAGTCCTTGCCTTCTTTCAGTTTTATGGGTTAACTGCTCAAATAATCTTGGAAGTCATTTTTTCTTAATACAGCTCCATCAGCCCTATAATAGCTGCTGGATATTGGCCCAAGATTCTAGCAAGATTATGGCTTCCTTCTCACACTTTGGAGCCTGTCCTTTTTTGCATTTGCTACTTGAAACACTTCTATTCCTGCCTTTTGGTATCACTTATTCACCATTCAGGCATTCAGGATCGGTTTTAAAATTTATTTCTTGTGTACAGTCTTTCTTGACATCCTCTTCCTTAAAATAAAATGGGCTTTCTATCTCATAGAACCTTGCTTTATGTATTTAAACCACTTATGGAAACATATGACTACATATTTATTAATATAATTTCTATCTTCCCAACTCTTATATATGAGTCCATTAGCATAGGAATTATGTCTGGTTTTTTTCTGTTTCAGTAGTATGTTCTCAGTGTTTAACCTTATTCTTGAAACATAGTAGGCATTTAATATATATTTGTTAAATGAGTTCACAAATGAATTAATTAATATGCACAAAAACATACCTAGAAGAAATAACATTATTGTTGTATTACTGAGTTATAACTTTACTTTTCTTTTTTACATGTTTTTGATTGTTGAAGTTTCTAAAATAATCACATATTTCTATTGTGATCAAAACATTTTAATATTTTATACAGTTTTATTGTTTAAACATGAGAGTAAATATAGACTGGGCCCTGCTTTGTGCCAGGCATTGTTAAAAGGTCTCAAGACACATTAGAATTTCTGCTCTCATTTTACTCATTTATATTTGAGAAGTATTTTTAAATGGTCATTGTAATAATAAGAACCTTTCTGTATAGTTTTATTTCTGTAGAGTATTGACATGGCAGAACCCTAGAGTTTTCATGAAGTAAATCAAACTAGTGAATTACATATATTCATTATGTTGATCATAATATTCAGTTATAAGATGTGTTATTTTACAAAAACGGTGGTTAAGTTACTCGCCATCATCTGCCAATTTTGTTAATTAACTAGTGTTCTTTTCCTTAGGCTTTAAAACCAGGTCACATATTCTTGGAATTGAATCAATTATAATATGTATTAGCCATTATTTAACTCACATCAGCACTGTGACAGTAACAAAATACTAATAAAACTTTTTTTTGTAATACAATCAATCATTATGATTGACCTATTATATTTATACTATGACTTTATATGTATTAATGTTGTAGTACCCATGACATTTACATTACCAATGATAAAATATTAAAGCCCCCATTATATTACTTTACTAATTTATTTACACCAATCGTATTGCTGAAAGCAGTTAAAAAGAGTCTATAGATACAGCTTATAGTGATGGGACAGGATGATTTTCTTTCTCCAATAAAGACCTAAAAATCTTGTAAATATTTTTCAAAGACATTTGAAATAAACTCTAAATCATCTATTTTCTATTGCTGCATAGCAAAATTTAGTGGTTTAAAACAGTATCATTTATTATCTCACAGTTTCTATGGGTCAGGTGTCAGAGCATGGCTCAGCTGTGTCCTCTGATTTGGAGCTTTATAAGGTACAATCAAGGGACTAGCCAATTTTGCAGTTTCATGTGAAGGCACGACTGGGGAAGAATCAGTGTCCATGCTCACTCACATGGCTACTGGCCACATTAACTTCCTCCAAGGCTGTTGGCTAGAGATTCTTGCTGCATGGGGCCATTTGTTGGTCAGATTCTTCCTGCACAGGCCATTCTGTAGGGCAGCTCACAAAGTGGCAACTTGCTCCATCAAAGAAAAAAAAAGAACAAGCAAAAAAAGCCAGAAGAATCATGTACTAACCAAAGGTATATCACAGTCTTTTATAACCTAATACTGGAAACGGTATCCCAGCATTGCTCCTGCAGGCTCATTCTATACACAGATGGAAGGTATTACACAAGGGTAGGAATATCAGGAGGTGAGGATCATTTGGAGACATTTTAAAAGTTGCCTATCATAATTCAGTGCAAGCACATAGCAGTTGCCATGACCATGTAAAAATTACTTGAGTTTGCCTAGGTTCAAGTTCCAGCTCAGTTATTTATTTCCTGTGTAACATTGGCAAGTTGATAACATTATAATTTGCCTCATTTAAAAAAAAATCTCTAGACTAGTGATGATAGCTGTCTCATAGGTATTGTAAAAAGAATAAATCATGGTTTCTTAATTTTGGCACTATTGACATCTTGCAAATATATATATATTTGCAAGGGTTGGTGTGTCCTGTGTGTTGTAGGATGCTTTAGTAGCATCCCTGGCCTCTACTCATTAGATATCAGTAGCACAACTCCAGTAGTGACAAATAAAAATGTCTCCAGACACTGCCAAATGTCTACTGGGAGACAAAATCACCTCTAATTGAGAGCAACTGGATTAAATGACTTTATTGTGCATGAAGTTCTTAAAACAGTTTATGTAAAAGTTATGTAATATTAGCTATTTTTTATAATATTGGGTATGGTTTCAAATATTTTCCACTCACTTACCCACTAAAAGGAGTACGAGATCCTCCAACAAGATGCAAGAGACGTCTGAAATAGAGGTCAGAGAAGATAGTTAAGTGTAGTAGGACATGCCCCAGGCAGCCTGGGTTATTAGGAAGCTCTCATGGGGATATCTACCCAGTTAGTTTCTATGCTGCTTGAAATTCCAGTGATTCCAGTTATTTATATTGTTTCCATTTATACCTTTGGTTCATAGACACCCAGGGAATACTTTTCAAAATGCAAATAAATCTAGGAATAGGAACCCTTGAGTAACTTTTAAATATTGTTTTATAACAATCTATTCAAATGGGACTATGAAATACTTTGTTCTTTTGCTTGTCAGCTATGTATAGTACACTGAGGAACCCTGAGAATCAGGTAATTAAGGTCTAACTTGAAGTTTTAAGTCATTAATTGTATAGGACAGAGAGAGGGGCAATAAAAAGTTCTGGAACATCAGTGTAAGAAATAGTTTATTAGCCCTCTTGAGGGAAGAATGCTAGTTGTAATTATAGATTTGTTTAATGCTGCTTTTGAAAAGAAATCTGACTCTATAAGATATTTTAATAAGGAATGATTTTTATGTTTTCAAATGTCATAATGTTTGTGAAAGCTTCTCTTTTCAAAATTGGAATATATGCCTATGTAAGAGTTCATGTTAATGCAAATAGTGAAAATGTCACAGCTAAAGCAGTTTTTACTGTTAATTTATTGTGTAGGTGTAAGAAGATGTTATTAAGATTTACCAAATATATGTTGCAGCTGATGTCTGTAATAAAATTGCCTTGCTTATTGAAATAGCCTAATACTGAAGAAGTGAATAAAGGAGAAAAGAAGATAAACAAATGCCTTTTGTTGGGTTCAGGTAATATAACTGGTTAAAAATAATAAGCTTCCTGGATCCATCATTGTGAAGGTCACTTCCAGGCCTTGGCCATCTCTGCTTTGACATGAAAGGCAATGATAGGAAATTTCATTTTACTTCTTGCCTTGCCTACCTCAGACAAAACATGCTTCTGCTCAAGTCACATGCATTTTTTTTTAGTTGTTTTTATATTGTTTAAAGAAACTCTTCCTTAGCCTTCTTTGTTAATGGTCATTCTCAGTATATTTATAATTGTCTAAATTCTTAATTTCATTCTTTGGTACTGTTTCAGAAAAGTAGTTGATATTTCAGAGAATTAAAAAATATACTTTTTCTGTACCACAAAATGTTATTTGTTTATTTATTTAACTGATTGCAAATTATATTCAAAATAATGTGGTCAGTTCAGTTGAGAATACAAAAATCAAAGAGACAGTTACTATTCTCAATAAATTACAGAAGAAAATATTTGTATTCTGTCAACCATATTAAAAGCCAGGTTATACTTGTTTGCTTGTTATTGAGGAAAAGTAAGAACAGCTTGGCATGTTAACAGCATCTCTGGTTGTTGGGATACACGAGGGAGGATTTTGCCTTTGAGAAGGCCTGTGCATATTAGTTATTTAATCAGATAGGGAAGAGAATTGTCATTTCTGGCAG
Source organism: Daubentonia madagascariensis (assembly GCA_023783475.1). NCBI lineage: Eukaryota > Metazoa > Chordata > Mammalia > Primates > Daubentoniidae > Daubentonia > Daubentonia madagascariensis. The sequence goes on from JAKFHU010000316.1 coordinate 1,553,245, forward strand.
AATTACAAGCACAAATTAGGGTATTGTGTCTGTTCAAGCAATGGTAAATTGAAGAGAGTGTAGTTGTGAGAGGGTAGGTTGGGAAAACAGGTTACAAGAATATCATGAAAGATCATGAAAAAAATCAATGCAGAACAGTCTGTAAAAATCTATTAATATTTCAGTGGGTATTAATTGCTGTGAACCCAATACTTATTCTTTTCTTTTAAACACATTTTGCAATCCCTTTCCGCTCTGTATTAGTTTCCTAGAATTTCCATAACACAGTACCACAAACTGGGTGGCTGAAAACAAGATAAGTTTATTTTCTTCCAGTTCTTGAGGCTAGAAATCTAAAGCTATGTGTCAGCAAGGCCATGCTCTCTCTGAAGTTTCTAAGAAAAGAATTCTTTCTTGCCTTTTCCTATCTTTTACAGGTTGCTAGTAACCCTTGGGGTTTCTTGGTTTGTGGCAGGATGTTTCCAATTTCTATGTGTGTCTTCAGATGGCTTTCTTCCTCCTGTATCTGATTATGTTTTGTCTTTGTATCTGAATTTCTCTTTCTTTTATTTTATTATGACATAAGTCATTGGATTTAGGGTGCATTCTAATTTAGTATGTCCCGTTCCTAACTTGATTACATCTGCAAAGACCCTATTTCCAGGTAATATTTACAAGTACCTGGGATTAGACCTTCAATAAACCTTTTTGGGAAACACAATTCAACCCACAACACTCTCCTGAAGTGACCTTAAATATAATACAACCTATCTACATACATAATTTGCAAATTATGCAGTGCCCTAACAATGAAAAGGACTAAATATAAATACTTCATAATAAAATATTCTGCATTTTATTATGTTTGGGTATACTAAACTAAATGGTATTACGAACTAGTCAAATACTTACACTCCCAGATGGAACCAAACGTGAGAACAATGTTTTAATATTGATGATTCAGTACCATAAAAAACATTGCCATCAGAGGCTTGATTTTCATACTGAATCACTTTTGATAGAGTTTTGAACAAAATTGAACAAAATTTTCTTCTTGATCCACAACATACTTGAATTTTGGAATTAAGTTTATAATAAAATATGAAAAACTCATGTTGAATTTACATATTAAAAAGTTGATTTTTTTTGCTCAGAAAATTACAAACCAGTTTTTTTCTGTTATATGAATAGACATGGGGCATATGAAAGTCATGGAAAATTCAAAATAATTATTTAATAAAGTGTAGTGGTTCTGTGCGTAACAAGATACCAAGTACTCCTTTCACATCCACTAAAAACCTAGAATACCTCCACTCTAGGTTTCATTTTGTGAAAACAGAAATCGTCTTCCTCTCCCAGATTATAAAAACATAGTTCGGGGGCAGTGCAGTTCCTGTGAAGACCTGCAGTCATAATTTTTAAGTAATCCCTAACCAACGGATGAGACCACAGAATTTGACCTCTTTGATATGGTAAAAGGTAAGGACAAATGTAAGCAAATAATTCAACAAATATATACTATACATACCAATAAGTTTTATAGCTTATTGAATAAATATTTATTGATTTATGTGCTATACATTAAGTTATGCCCTAGGGACAAAAAGATTAAGAAGAAAAGTAAAAACTGTTTACTTATGCTGATCATAAATCCATCATCAAACACAAACATACAGAGAGTTGAGACTAGAATCAGGAGTACCAAAAGGTTAACTGCAGTTATATATCAGTTTTGCTATTATGAATATTATTGGTTCTTTTTTATCATTTTATGGATTTTTATGTAATTGTAATAAAAATCACAATAACTCCATTTATTTTACACCCACTATGACAGTTGACATATATTACTCTTTCCACCATCTGAATTAGATAATTTTTATCTTCCGTTTACAGTTGGGGAAACTGAAGTGCAGAGAAATAACAAGTGGATTTCTGCTATACTGGCAGACATTTCAGGTACCATTTTGAACTGAAAGGAGCATATTTCAGGAAATGCTAGCCTGCAAGCACATTTCAGATCACACTGTATAGGAAGACACCTAGGCAGGCTATATGTAAAGCCAACTGATAGCTCTGGCTCTATTTTCAATTCCCTATTCATCCTAACTTCACAAAGAATGGGGATTCACGTGAGTATGGTACAAGCTGCAAACATAAAACCTCCACACATGTGCTTGATGAATAATACAAGATAGAGGAAGGCCAGGGGTTGGAGCTACGCTGTTACAAAACAAGTGACACTATGCACATGGCAGATGCATGAGAATCGAAAGGATAGTGTTTCTAATGCACGTATAGAGCTTTAGTGTGGTTAAGAAGAAGAGTAATGGATGTATATTCCTGAAAGAAATGCCTTTAAAGTAAAATGAAAGAATGAGTCTTCAATCATCACATTCTCTTTCTCCATTTCATCTTATTGTAAATTTCTTCCAAATTAGAGAATGTATTCTCTAATTCTCAAATTATTCCAATGTAGAGAATGAAAATATTTGTGACTTAGGATTCACTGAAGACATTTCTTATAGTGCCTCAGGAAACTATTGCTTTATAAACTGAAAATTCAGTACTAGAAATATATTTTTGAGAAAGTTAAATTTATTAATTCTTTCATATGAATAAGTATGGCAAGTATGGTTTTGTTTAAGGATTTACAAGGTTTCTACCACAAATACAAAGGCAATGCAGTAATAGGAAGGAAAGATACAAATAAATTTGCATTACTTTTGCATTTTTAAATGCAATGGGAGATTTTGTTTGTTTGTTTTTCTGGTTATTATCAAGTGGATTTTCCCCTTAAGACAAAATAAAAGTGGGAAAAAAAGAATAATATCAAGACATACACTTTGAGGGATTTTTGGTGTTGACATATAAAGAATTTTTCTTCTAGAATTTTGATCCTCAGTTACCAGCAACACTTCCTATTGTACCAACTTGCCATAGACTTTCTTATTTAGGGAAAGCCCTAGTTTATTTAAAAGTTGGTTTTGAATTTATAGTCTAATTTGTTTACAAAGTAAATGAGGTTAAACTCATTACACTGTTAATATTTTTAAAATAAAAACAAATTCAGCAAATTTCCAATGTATTCCATACTACTATCAAATATTTAAAAGACCTTTATACAGCCTTAAAAATGGTATTTATTAGCTCAGGGGTCTGGTTAAAGAAAATCTTTTTAAATGGGACTTAGGAATGTTTTGTCTGATGCAGAAAGAATCTGTAAAGCAAACCACTCACCCTAACAAAGAGGCAAAGAGGTAATTAAGAACTACACTAGTGTTAAAGGAGTTCTCTGGGTGACACTCTTAGAATATGAAGAGATAGGAGACCATAAGCTAATGAGTATGTGGGAAAGGATGGCAGAAACCAAGTAAGCCACATAGAACTTACCAAGAGCACCATAAATTAGAAGCCCTACACCAGGGGTGGGGAACCTTTTCATGATAGAAGGCCACGTTAATTAAGCTGGAATCAAATAAGGCCACATTCAAGAAACTTCAATTAGATACAAGTAAAAATGAACATTATTTTGTAAAAATCTAACTAATATGTACTTAATAACTTCAGAAAATGAAAATTACTTGTTAATTTTAAAGTTAACTAACCTTTTAATGACTTTGTTATGTCTGCTTTTTGTTGGAAAGCATTTGAATATTTGGTTGCAGCATGGAGGTCCACAGTTTAAGTTGATTCTCTACATGGGTATTAGTCATTTGTGACCTTAAGGGCATCTTGATTTGAGTTAGATAGGAGAATGTAGATTTGCAGCAATAAGTGGTTGAAAAGCAAGAAAGTATTTTTGGGGCATGTTGCAAAGGTGTGGGTATTCTACTGTTTTTTTCCATATTTCGATTGGGTCTTTCTTAGCATCAAAAAAGACTTTAAAATATCTACTGAGAGCTCAATCAAATCCATTTACAGTACTTTAGATGCCTTGGTGATATCAACTAGGTGAGGCTGAAATGCTAATTTGAGTGTGATGCCATGATTCTCAAAGTCAATGAATCTTTCCTTGTATTCTCCAATTAATAGGCCTAGAACAGTTGTGTATTTTTCAAATGATTCACATATATCATCCTGCTCATCAGCCTTTGCTAACTGGAGAAAATGCTCATCCGAAATTTCTTTTTGAAGAAGTGTTTTGAGAAAAGATAGCTTGTTTCAAAAGCTTGGATTTTTTTGTCACATAAACTTAGTTTCACCTTGCAAAGAAATAGTCAAGTCACTTTGATTTGACATGATATCACATAGAAATGCCGCATTCCTACAGAAATAATCTTTCATTAATTCACACTGATGATTCTGTTCTTCATAAAATTTAACTATCTGTTCTCACAGAGATAAAATTTTGGCTAACACCTGTCCCTGCAACAGCCAACGCACTTTAGAATGATATAGCAAATCCACTTAATACCTCATCATTCAACTTTAGCATATTTCAAAACTGACAATGCCATGGTGCATTTGCAGGAATATAGGTAACAATACTTATAACTTGTTGCAAAGTGTCACTTAAAATAACAGCTTTAGCACAGAGATTTTGCTGATGCAAGATACAATGAAAAGAAATGAGAACATCTGGATCTGTTAATACTTTTTTCTACCTGTGCAATAAACCCTTCATGTTTTCCTGTCATGGAAGGTGCACTGCCTATACACACACTCACTAAATTTACAAAATTCAGTCCAACTTCACAACATTTCTCTTGAAAGTCATTGAAGATATCTATTCCCCATGTTCTGTTCCTGGGAGTGCCCAAAGTGAGGAACTCTGTAACAAAGAAAATTTTCTGTTATGATCCAAATGAAGTATAAAACCTGCACTGAGTCAGGACTATCAGTTGATTCATCCAAAGCAATTAAATAATATATATTTTCCTTTTGAAGTATTGCATTAAGTTGTTCTGTTAAGTTGAAGGCATTTCATGCTGCCAATCAGTATGGTTCTCCTCGAAAGAGGCAGTTGTTTGTACTTTGAAATGTTATTGGGGTCTAAGCACCCTACAACTTCTACAATGCATTCTTTCACAATTTCAACATCACTGAATGGCTTCCCTTTTTTTCCAGAGTACAAAAGCTACTTTATAAGTTGCTCCAGTGGCATTATTTCCAGGTCTTACTACAGCTTGAAAGAATTGTCTTTGCTCTTGCTTTTCATCTTTTCATTTCTGCAATGCAACCTTTCACACCTCTCCCTCTAATTCAAAATATCTGTGGTCCTTATGAGTGTTATAATGCTGATGAGCCTTGAATTTCTTTAATGTTGATATTGCAATATCACAAAGAAAGCAAATCATCTTATTTTTAGCAGAAACAAGATAATATTGCAATTCCCAATCTTCATTAAAAATCTGCCTTCTTCCTTCAGTGTTCTCTTGTTCTTCTTTGACATGATGGGCTGTTAAGCAGACAGAATTAAAAAATACTGTCAAGCTGTGCAACTATTCACAAATTCCACTTCACAGAAACACAGTGCACCATTCTCAAAAGCTGATAACAGACTGGCGTACTCAACCCCCATAAACTCTTACCAATCAGCCTCATCCGATAGTAGCACAGTCAGGCAGGGGAAGTTAGAACTAAATCATGAGCATAGCAGCCATCATGAGTGTATTAACAAAACATGGCATATGTATACCATGGAATACTATGAATTGAAAATCAAAGACCACATGTACTCACTATTGAAACTGGATCTAACTGATGAGCACACATGTGCACAGAGGGAAGTAAAACTCAGTGAAATCAAGTAGGGGGGAGGGGGAAAGGAGGGGATGGGTAAAAACCTACCTAATGGGTACAATGAACACTATTTAGGAGATGGGTATACTTATAACCCTGATTTAAGCATAACAAAATCAATACATATAAACAAAAACATTTGTACCCCTGTAATATTTTGAAATAAAAAATATTTTAAAAATGAAATGAAAGGATTTATTGTGTAAAATTTGATCTTATTCAAAAGGCCACATTTAAGTACCTACAGGGCCTCATATGGCCTTAAGGTCACAGGTTTCCCACTGCTGCTCTACACCTATTACCCCTACTTAATAAATTTATGACCTTGGTTTGATTAAGAATTAATAAGCCTTCTTTCTCTCATCTGGAAAAGGAAAAAATAAGGTGCAGGGTTATACAGTTGAAAATATTTAAGAACTGAAAAAAACCCACAATGATTCCAGTAAATATATTAAAATATTAATATACCAATAAATTATGTTAGGCACTCCAGAAACACACAAGTAAAATTATTTATAGCATGAAATTCTTATATGTTTTACTGATCTTGTGACCTTTTTTTCCCATTCGGGTGGATTTTTTATAGAGAATATATGAAAATGTAGGAGAATGACCTCTTTCCCTGAAAAATAAAATAATGTGTCTTTAAGAATATCTATATACAATCTTGGAATTATTTTATGTGCATTATTTCCCAGTCAAGAAAAGAAAGCTCTTGGTCTAATGCATTTAAGATACAGAAATCAGCATCTGATTTCTAGATGCATGTAACCTAAAAGTTGACACAAAATGATATTTATTCAGAGACTGAATGAGTGCTATAATACAGGAATTTAAATACATGCTCTAAAAAATCTAGAATTAGATATGTATCATATCTTCCCATTTCAAGCTTCAATTCTTTCACAAAACAAGCTCACAAAGACCAAAGACAGGGGAACTTAAGATTAATCATGGGCATTATCAATATTCAAGGGATCTACCTTCAAAATTGGAAAGATTATGATACGGACAAAAAGTCCTGTAAAAGAATACATTTTCGTGTTTAGTAAATACCAGAATCCTAGTTCCAGGGAAGTTTCTTTGGAGTGATGAGAGCAATAGCACCAGCTGAGGCATAAAACAAGTAGAGATAAACAGCAACACTCCAGAAAACAACATCCACTGCAGGGTTATAGCCATGAAGTTCAGAGCTGAAGACTAGTCACATGTGAAAAATAAACAGAAAAACCAAGTCTCAGATAGAAGTCCAACAAGAAAGATGGATTATATTATACTTGAGTTTAGACTGTATCTACATGTGTAGTTATATATCCCTAGTGGCATTCAGGAGCTTATTTCATTCCCAAGAACCGAGGCAGTAGTTTTGAGGCCAGCAGACTATATCCCATTCACAGCTACAGTCTGGACATCAGAGATCCACAGAGCCCATGTTCTTCCCTTGACATTAACTTTTTATTAGGTTATTAAGTATGGAATGTCCCATTTCCTTAAGTACTAAGTTTGACAGTTGATATCTCTGACATTTCACATTGACACCTTTTTTTTTTTTATTGTGAAGGTGCATCCTCATTCTTTCAAATGCATGTTTTGGCTTATGATTATCTTTCACATTTTTTTGAGAGCAATTTTTGTGAAACCGTGAATAAGTCAAAAATTTGTGTTATTTTGAAGAGCAAAGCAATCCAAAAACCAGCAGAAGAAAAGAAATAACCAAAATTAGAGCAGAATTAAATGAAATCGAGAACAAAAGAACAATACAGAAGATCAATGAAACGAAAAGCTGGTTCTTTGAAAAGATAAACAAAATAGACAGGCCACTTGCCAGGTTGACCAGAAGCAGAAAGGAAAGGACTCTAATAAGCTCAATTAGAAATGAAAAAGGAGAAGTCACAACTGATACCATGGAAATACAAAACATCATCTTTGAATACTACAAAAATCTCTATGCCCACAAACACGAAAATGTGGAAGAAATGGACAAATTCTTAGAAACACACTACCTCCCTAGGCTCAACCAGGAAGAAACAGAATTTCTAAACAGACCAATATCAAGCACCGAAATTGAAGCAGTAATTAAAAATCTACCCAAAAAAAAAGTCCTGGACCAGATGGGTTCACACCTGAATTCTACCAAGCCTACAAAGAAGAACTGGTGCCTATACTGCAGAAATTATTTGAAAATATCCAGAAGGATGGAATCCTCCCAAACTCATTCTACGAAGCCAATATCACCTTGATACCAAAGCCAGGAAAGGACACAACAAAAAAAGAAAACTACAGACCAATATCCCTTATGAATATAGATGCAAAAATTCTCAATAAAATCCTTGCAAACCGAATTCAAAAGCACATCAAAAAAATAATCCATCATGATCAGGTGGGCTTTATTCCCGAGATGCAGGGATGGTTCAACGTACGCAAATCTATAAATGTAATTCACCATATAAATAAAAGCAAGAACAAAGATTATATGATCCTTTCAATAGATGCAGAAAAGGCTTTTGACAAAATCCAACACCCTTTTATGATAAAAACTCTTAACAATATAGGCATAGATGGCTCATTCCTAGAAACTATTAAAGCCATATACGATAAACCCACAGCCAATATCATACTGAATGGGGAAAATTGAAGGCATTCCCCTTAAAACTGGCACCAGACAAGGGTGTCCACTATCTCCACTTCTTTTCAACATAGTGCTGGAAGTCCTGGCCACAGCAATTAGACAAGACAGAGGAATCAGGGGCATCCAGATGGGGGCAGAAGAGGTCAAACTTTCACTATTCGCAGACGATATGATATTATACATAGAAAACCCCAAAGATTCAACCAAGAGATTACTGGAATTGATAAATGAATTCAGCAAAGTCTCAGGATACAAAATTAATACACACAAATCCATAGCCTTCATATATGCTAATAACAATCAAGCCGAGAAACAAATTAAAGATGCTATACCTTTTGCAATAGCAACAAAGAAAATTAAATATTTAGGAATATATCTAACTAAGGAGATCAAAGACCTATAAGAGAGAATTATGAACACTGAGAAAGGAAATTGCAGAGGATGTAAATAGATGGAAAACCTTACCATGCTCTTGGATAGGCAGAGTCAACATAGTAAAAATGGCTTTGCTACCTAAATTAATTTACAGAATCAATGCAATCCCTATCAAAATACCAACATCATTTTTTGCCGATCTAGAAAAAATAATTCTACGCTTCGTGTGGAACCAGAGAGGACCCCGTCTAGCCAAAGCAATCTTAAGCAAAAAGAACAAATTGGGAGGCATCTGTCTACCAGACTTCAAACTATACTACAAGGCTATAGTAACCAAAACTGCATGGTATTGGCACAAGAACAGACACGTAGACCAATGGAACAGGACTGAGAACCCAAATATAAAACCAACCTCATACAGTCACCTGATCTTTGACAAATTCCAGAAAAACGTACACTGGGGAAAAGATTCCCTATTCAACAAATGGTGCTGGGAAAATTGGATGGCCATATGTAGAAGACTGAAAGTGGACCCACACCTCTCACCTCTCACAAAAATCAATTCACAATGGATAACAGATCTAAACCTAAGACATGAAACCATAAGAATTCTCGAAGAAAATGTTGGAAAAAACTCTTATGGACATTGGCCTAGGCAAAGAATTTATGAAGAAGACCCCCAAAGCAATCACAGCAGCAACAAAAATAAATACATGGGACCTGATCAAATTGAAAAGCTTCTGCACAGCCAAGGAAACTATCACTAGAGTGAACAGACAACCTACAGAATGGGAGAAAATATTTGCATGCTACACCTCTGATAAAGGGCTTATAACCAGAATCTATACAGAACTTAGGAAAATCAACAAGAAAAAATCAAACAACCCTATTAAAAAATGGGCAAAGGACATGAACAAAAACTTTTCCAAAGAAGACAGAATGATGGCCAGCAAACATATAAAAAAGTGCTCAACTTCTCTAATCATCAGGGAAATGCAAATCAAAACCACAATGAGATATCACTTAACTCCAGTGAGATTGGCTCATATCAAAAAATCCCCAAATAACAAATGTTGGCGGGGATGTGGACAGGTAGGAACACTCATACACTGCTGGTGGGACTGCAAATTAGTACAACCTCTATGGAAAAGAATATGGAGATATCTCAAAGAATTAAAAGTAGAATTACCATTTGACCCAGCAATCCAACTACTGGTATTTATCCAAAGAAAAAAAGACATTTTATAATAAAGACATCTGCTCTCGAATGTTCATAGCAGCACAATTCACAATTGCAAAGTTGTGGAAACAACCCAGGTGCCCATCTGTTTTTTTTAATATGAGTTCCATCATGGAACCAATAATGTGTAGACAATTTGAAATATCAATGAAGTGTTTGGGAAGGATGTGGTTAACGAATGCACAGTATGTTGATGGTTTGAGAAGTTCCATTCTGGTGATTTTAATCTTGAAAATGAGATATGTGGGTGACCTGAGACCAAGGTGGATAATGATGAGCTCAAAACTATAGAGTGAATCCATCTCAACTTACATGTGAATTAGCAGCAAGGTTTGACATTACTATTCCAACAATATTGGACTATTTGAAACAAATGGGCAAGGTAAAGAAGCTGGATAGATGGGTACCACATGAATTAAATGAGCATCAGAAGAGAAATCATCTGGAAGCTTGCCTTTCCTTGCTGTCAGGACATAAAGGCCATTTCTACACTGTATTGTTATGTGCGATGAAAAATGGATCCTTCTTGACAATCGTAAGCATTCAGCACAATGGTTAGATAAAGATAAAGTGTCAAAACACAATCCAAAACTGAATATGCATCAAAAAAATGCTAATGGTGTCTGTTTGGTGGTCCAGCGCTGGTATTATCCACTACAACTTCATGAAACCTGGTCAATCGATTACTGCAACCAATTGGATGAAATGATGAGGGTGCTTGCTAGGGAGCAGCAGAGATTAGTCAACAGAGATAGGCCAATCCTTTTGCAAAAGCACATATTGCAAAAAACAGTGCTGCTCAAACTACAGAAGCTGGACTTGGAAACTCTCTGTCATCCTCCATGTTCACCAGATCTTGCACCAACTGACTACCACTTCTTCCAGGCTTTGGACCACTTCTTGCAAGGAAAAATATTCAATTCTCAACAAGCTGTGGAAAATGCCTTTTGCGATTTCATTGTCACTCACTCTCTACGCTTCTTTGCTCCTGGCATAAACAAGCTACCCTTAAGATGGCGACATTGAGTTGATAGCTTAGGTGCATACTTTTGATTAAATTGTACTGCTTCTTGTTTGAGTATAATAAACTAAACTTTTGATTCAAAATCACACATTTCACATTTAATGACCTAACAGTATGTGTTGCACTACTATCCACAGAGTTAATTAACCACATGGATACCTCAAGTAGGATGTATATGCTATGGGAAAAAATGCCAAGTTGAATGTCAAAATAATATAATTTTCATTATCATGAATTTTCCTGACAGGCACCTTGGAACAAATGGAAAACAAATAAATTAATAAAGAAGTTTTACATAGTTTTGCTCTTAAAGGAGAAAAATAAAGGACATCTTATCTATAATTATTACTCCTGAAATATTGCAAATTACAATTTGGGGTTATTCAGTATAAAAAATATAATCAACTGAATAGCTGACATTTTCAACAAAATTTTTTGTATTTTGTAACATTTCATGTTTTTTTCTTTCTATGAAAATTAATACATACTCACCGTAAATAAATTAAAAAGTAGAAGGTCCAAAATAAAATAATTATAGTTTCAGAATCTGTAGATACACACTGTTGTCGTTTTGTTGTAAATGCACATTTTATATACTCCATAAAAATATTTAAATGGAATATTGATTTAGTTTTATTTAACCTTAACTCTACTGAGTAAATTACTAATTCTTGCTAGTGCTATCTGCTAAACTTCTTTTGAATCTTTTAATTTCTTTCAATTTTCACTGCCACACTTTATCACAGACAACTGTCATTGATTACCTAGAAAGCTACAATTTTTTTAACAGGTTTCTCTATATTTGCTTGTTGTTGTTTTCTTTTCAAATAGTCATTCTCTACATGTAGTCAGGGTTCTTATGTAAAACAAATTTTATGTAAAAATATTAATTCTTGTCTCTCTCCTGCTGAAGCACTTTAGTCTTAAGTTTTAAACTTGTATGAAAAGACTCCTGAAAATGTAAACTGCTATTTATTTCTTCAGCCTCATCACACATACTGCTTGTGCCTCTCCCCATGTGTCCTGACTAATTCAATCTGTGTTTTGTTTGGATATGTCACTTCCTGTGAGGATTCTTCCATGTGGCAGCCTAAAGATGAGGTTGGATTTAGCACACATACTTGTCTGCCATGTTTACTTTGGAACCACAAACCAAGTATAAACTTGTTTGAATAACTGAATGAAATCTATCTGGAAAGAATTCCAATTTTTAAAATATTAATAGTAAGTTTTTAACAATATATATCCTCTCCCTGTGCAAGTATTACTTCCTCTTAAGGGAATCGTCTTCCACTCTAACATACTTGATGGAACTTCCTTATCTTTAAGGCCATTCCGTATCCTTAACTGTTATTTCTTCAGAGACCTTCCCTTAATCCCGAACTAAAATCCATCCACCTACTATACTCTCTCAAAGTACTGTGTAATTTTCCTTCATAGTGCAGGTCATGATTTATAATATACATTTATTTCTTTGAATATGAGGTTAAGTCTATTTCTCTCACTATAATGTCCATTAGGGTAGAAAGGTGATGATTCTGTTTATTTTCTGTCTGTTGCCCCCAGAAAAATGTTGCACAGCATGAAATGAAGGCTCTCTAAAGATCTGTTTAGTGAATGGTGGATAGTAAGACTTTGTTTGTTTTGGTTTTGTTTAATTTGGAACATGTTTCCATTTTATGTCCTGTCTGAGGAGTCATAAATTTTTCTAACAATATGACAAACCACAATTTTTTCTATTGTTTCTGATTCAGGAAATCAAAAGCCTGGAAAACATTGCTGGAGAGAAAACATGTTGATATTAACAGGATAAATGCAAAGAATTTGGGGTTTACTTTTAATTGGACATTTACATTAAAGAAGTAACTTTTTATTTGCATTTTGTTTCTGTAGCAAAATACTATTTGAAAAGATCTAAGAGGACTCATGTATCACTCAATAAGTTAGGGTCATTTTACCCTAACATCATGAACAAACTGATCCCAAATTATTCCTTTGTTGTCACTGTGGTTGTGAATCAAAAAGCACAAGTGGACAATGAAGCTTTAAATTGCTTGAACACTACTGGAAAACTGTAAATTTTCCTGCTTATTTGTGCAAAATAAAGATTATCTCAGACCTGTTAAGTTAAATTTATTAGCATTTTACTAAAGATCAGCATGCAAAGTGAGTAATGTCTAACAGATTAGTAAACAACATGTATTCCTTGGATAATGATAAGTATATCATTTCTGAGGCCACCTTCAAGGAGAATAGTGCAAGAAAAAATTATTCTAGCAGTTAACAAATTAATTATTTACTTATAATGTTTTGGGAATTTTAGTCACATAGAAATTTTTTAAAAGAACAGTAACTCCTATACATATGTGTCTTGAGAAATAAGTTTTATAAAAGTAGTTTAATAATGTTCCTGCAGAAGTACAAATAGGATTTAACAATAGAAATGAATTAAAAAACGTTCATCCATTATTAATACTGAATGTATAAATCCTATTAGGAAAAGAGCAGGAATAGTTTAATTAGACACTATCATATGGATATAGATGTGTCAATAACTCTTAAGTGATTGGTATATTCATCCTTGCTTCATTAGAAATTCATGGCTATTTAATTCCTGACAAACTCAAATATGAACACTATGCTCTAGAAAAAGAGCCAAGTTGTTTAATAATAAGTTTTACTTTATTTATTTTAATATAATTTACTAGTGATATTTTTGTAGGAAAATATTTGTCACTGAAACTGGAAGTTTGGCTAGGAATTTATTAAAGATTTATTGCCATTTCTCCTTAGAGAAATGTTTTCATGAGATGCATTTTAAAATACTAAAAAATAATAGAGCTAAAGAAGAGGTATGTCCCTTGAAATTCTAATGTGAAAATTGACTCAGACTTTACTTTTGCAGTATAGCAGCTTTCTTTTGGAAATGATCACTTTTCATATGTATTCAATTTAAGGGATTTTAACCCTTAAAAAGCTGAGTTAATGTCTTAGACTGAATTGTAAATGAGTTTACCTTTGACTATTCTGTCAACAGAAGATGGAAATTAATAGATGTTCTCTTACTGAGCTAACTTAACACAACACAAAATTTGATATATGAGAAGAGCAATAACAACAAAATAAGACACTAATAAAAAAATGACAAGTAAATACTTGGAAAGAGTTGAGGAAATAGGAGAACTTTAGAATGATACACACACACACACACACACACACACACACACATATATATTTCTGTTGTGAAACCACACCATATTTATCAAGTTTTCTTTCAGCTAAATGGTAATTTAGACATATTTTTATTCCCTATTGTATGGCAGATTATGCTAATAATTTAATGCTATTTCATGGAATATATGGCCAAATACTTAGTTTTTATTTTTATACTACTGTTCTTAAAATTATTACATAACAATAGAGGAATTTTTGCTTTTAAAGCTATACAATATATAATAAGTTACTAAGCCACTTTTCCATTCTGTAACATTGAATAAATATCAAATTTTTAAAGAAGTGGATTTAATGCTTTGAATTTGTTCTTTCAAGCCAAAACATAATATACCTTTAAAAATGCATTCACTCATTCAAAAATATTTATTCAAAATCTATCATATTCTATACTTATTGTAAGTACTGGAGACACAATAGTGATAGACATAAATAAGAGCCTTACTCTGCTAGAACTTACAGTGTAAGGAAAGAAAGACATTAAACAAATATTAAACAAAAAATAACAAACTATTGCAATTTATCTAAGGAAAATATAGAATAATATGAGAAATTATAATAGGAGTACCAAATTTAAATTAAGTCTCTTGGAATGCATGAGTAAGGAATTTATATATAACATAAAACCTGAAAGATAAATAGAAATTTATTAACAAAGAGTCAGTGAAGGGTATTGAAGTTTGAAGAAACATCATATGTTTCCATCTCAGAGATAAGAAAAAAGTTCAGTATATTCAATCATCTGAAAGCCAGTGTGGCTGGAAATTAATCAGTGAGATAAAACTGATGCAAGAAGAGACTACAGAATTTCCAGATCATAATGGAACTTGAAGGTGAAATTTGAGAATTTGAATTTTGTACTAAGCTCATTGGGAGACCCTTACAGAATTTTAAGAAGGAAAATGATTTGAATTTATTTCTATTTTGACAGTGAAACTTAGCCTCGGGAGACTGGAATAACAGGCAATGAGTCAAAAGTCCTTGAAGTGTGAAAGTCCAAGATTAAGTTTCCAGTAGATCCTGTGTCTGGTGAAGTCCTGCTTCCCTGTTTGCACATGGCTGTCTTCTTGTTGTATGGTCACATGGCAGAGAGACTGGAAGCAAGTTCTCTTATGCCTTTTCTTATAAGGGCACTAATCTCATTTATGAGAGCTCCACCTTCATGACCTGCTTCTCAAAGTCCCCACCTGCAAATACCATCACATTGAGGATTAGACTGCAACATATAAATTTGGGGGAGATACAAACATTAGTCCATAGAAGAGGTAAAGTTGGATATTATTTTTAAAAATCCAAAATGTCAAGAAGAGAGTATAAATAAACAAAATAACTTTCCCCTCTTTCCCAAGAATTGTATAGCAACTTAGATAAATATGGTATATTAAAAAAAAAAGTAAAGTCACATCAAAGATGAGAAAATATCTCTCTGGATTGGAACAGAATCTCATCTTATTAGTAGGTCTTTACGAACAGATAAATCTTTGTTGAAAAATTAGAGATATCGAGACCAGGAGATTAACTCCCCAGGTGTACTGAAAACCTTAATTTATCACACTTGTCAAGGGGAGAAAATTTTACTTATAGAGTAAATCTGTGGTATTAGAGATTTTTGTTTAAAAAAGCTGTGAGAACTTCCATTGTCCTTCCATTTGTAGAAAGTTCAAATAATATCTGTCTTGCACTGATAAAAAATAAACACTGATTAAACAAAAATATCATACCTTTCTTTGAGCTCATCAGAAATCTGAGATCACAAAAAAAAAACCAAACAAGTAACCTAAAATTCAAGAAAGGGAAAAGCACCCACGGTGAATGATAGGATGTAATAACTGTCTCAACTATGATACAAAATGGGAAGAAGAATCTGTGTGTGTTTTCAGTAAAATTAATCAACTAAATCATAAAGAACTAATTAAGTTCAAGTGGCTTGTATGCCATTTTTAAATAGTTGGGCCATTATATACCTTTGTGTTTATGGCTTGACTGTGGAAAACAACCAGCATTCTATTAAGAATTTTAGAACACACATACAAAAACAACCCAGAGGAGTTAACATATTGTTAAGAGACAAAACAACAAACAGACCCAGATTCATAAACAACCCAGATGTTGGAATTATCATAGAGAAAATTTAAAATAACTATGGTAAAACTATTAATGCTTGCAGTGAAAAAGTTACACTACATGTATGAAGATAGAGTGATTTAAGCAGAGAGATTAAAACTAAAGTAAAATGGATATGCTCAAATAATTATAAATTGTCAGATATGAAGAATACTTTCGACAGGTACATCAATAGGCTTTGAAGAGCTGAAGATAGAATCATTGAACTTAAAGTTAGCTTAACAGAAATTACCCAAAGTAAAATACACAGAAAAAAAAACCCAAAAGAACAAAGCATCCAAGAGCTCTAGGACAATATGAAATGTTTATTATATGTATAATGGCAATCTCAGAGGGACAGAGCAAGAGAATGAGGTAGAAGAAATATTTGTAGAAATACTAGCCAAGAATTCACCTTCCCAAATAATGAAAGGCATCAAACTACATTCCCCAAATCCCAGTAAACTCAAAGTAGAACATATAACTTAAAAATAACCACCCAGACACATTATAGTCAAATACTTGAAAAGTGAATGTGAAGAGACTATTGTGAAGGCAACCAGAGGAAAAATAGACATACTGCATACAGAGAAACAATGATAATCAGGGAATATTTCTTATTAGAAACTATGCACTCTGGAAGACAAAGTAGTGACATCTTTGTAATATTAAAAAACAAGAAACTGTCAACCCAGAATTCTATACCAAGATAATATATTCTTAAAAAATTAAGGGAAAAAACAAAGACAAGAAAATCTGAAAGAATTTATTGATAGCAGAACTGTGCAACAGGAAAGGTTAAGGGAAGTTCTTCAGTTAGTAAGAAATTATGCCAGATAAAAACATAAAATTACATCAAGAAAGGTAAAGCTCTGGAAATTGTAAAAATAAAATTTATAAAAATCGGGGTATTTTTTGTTTCTCATTTTTAAATACTCCAGAAGACAACTGGTTGCCTAATGCAAATTAAACCCAGATTTGGAAGAAGAAAGGAAATCAGAAGACTAGAAATAAATGACTGTGAAAAGGGAAAACCAATGAAGGAAATCAATGAAACAAAATCTGGTTCTTTGAAAAGATCAATAAAGTTGAGGGTGATGGAGGAGTCATCACTATCTATCCTATAGATGTGAAAAAATATTAAGAAATTTATGTCAAGAAATTTGACTCTGTACTAAATGAAACATTTCTTGAAGGATGCAAAGTTCATTCCAGAAGAAAAGAAATAAACACTTCTATACCTAGAGAAAAAATTGAAGTCATAGATAAAAATTTTCCAAAAAAGAAAGTTCCCACAGTTATGGCTTTACTGTAAATTCTACCTAACATTTAATGAAGAAATAATACCAATTCTACAGAAATTCTGCAGGGAAAGCAGTTTAAAAAGGAGAGGTTTGGCTGAGGTTTGATTGTATGGAAAGATGAATCAGAGGAAAGCAGTACAACCCAAATGGTTTTATACTGATTAAGCATTATTAGGACAACTCAGGAAATTAGAATATGGATTCTATATTGGAAACTAATATAGTGTCAATAAAATTGTTAAATATTGTGAGTGTGAAAATTGAATTGCAGTTGATGTAGAAAAACTCCGTTTAAAGGTTTAATTTAAATAAATTCAAGCAATCTACCATCTTAAAAATTGTTGTATATAGAGCAAGACATTAAGTAATGTAAGTATGTCTGAAAGGGGATGCATGGACAATGAAGAGGACTTAAATAGAACGAGGAAAGTCAAAAAGCACTTTTTTATGGTATGAAAATCATGAGTTCAAATGTGATAATATTGTGTTAGAAGACATTTATAAGGAAATCTAGTTGGAGAGTTCTAGAGGATCACTTAATACAATTTGGGAATTAATACAGGTTCTTTGTTTCTTCATACCTAATTGGTTAGCTTAATTATTGATTGAATTTACTCTATCCTTCTCATCCCCAAAATCATTTCTTCAGTTAGATTACCAAAATTGGGCTTTACTAATGATGTCTGGTCTCAGTATCTCCAAATTTACTTTTACAGATTGAACTTCTAATTGCACATATAATACAGTTTTATTCTCTGTTTAATATTCTAATTGCACATATAATACAGTTTTATTCTCTGTTTAAAACTTTTCAATATCTCTCTTTTGCCTTCTATATTTAAGTCTCATTCTTTTACCCAGAACTTATAAATATTTATAGTCTTATCTTCCTTGGACTTCCAAGCCACATTACTTTTTATACTCACTCCAGCACTCAATACTTCAGCAAACCCAACCATCTCAAGTTTCAGAAACATACCATGTTCTCTTGCAACATCTGTACTTGTATATATGGTTTCCCTTTTCCAGAATCCCCATCTATACCCAGGTCATCTGACTTTAACTCATCTCTCAAGCATCAATTTGAAGTTTATTTTTCTTAGAGGTCTTCCCTGTTTCCAGGCTATATTAGTAGTCATTCTTATATGTTTCCATACTACCATCAAGTTTCTTTTTCCATGGTATGTTTAATAATCCATTGCAATTTTTTAAAATGTATGTTTTTGCAAGTAGGCAATAAATCTAAGTTTGAGGAATGCATTATAGTTTTCTTGTATTTTTCTCTGCAGTTCAGTGAGCAGTTCATGGAAGATGCTAGATAAATATTCACCAAATTAACAAATGAATAATTTAATAATATAAAAACAATATGAATAACGATACTAATGATAAAGAAAACATGACAAGCTAGCTGTAGTGTTAAGTATACTGTTTATGAACATTGAAGTGTTTTTAATTATCTTTTAATGTTCAGTGCACTTTTAATTTATTTGTCTATGATCAGCACATTTGTAAAGATTCATAACTTGCAAAAATCTAAGCATCAAAAGTTAAGAACAGATAAAGCAATTTTACACAATTTAGCAGTCTATAAAAACACCAGTAAGCATATATTGTAAATCACTAATAGAGTGTACAAACTTTCTCAGAGTACAGCATAACCATGCTGAAAAACACTATATTTATATAACTTGCAGCAAACCTTTCAAAGCAAACTATTAATCTTAATTTTTACTGTTGAATTTATCAGAATTAATGCATGGAAGATTATATATGTGAGCTATTTATATGATAATGAAATTGTGTAAAATCTGTAGTATGCACAAATAAAACATTTATATTTGCTTTCTTTCTTGCTATGCTTATTTTGTTATATGTGTGATTTGTAATTTATTTTCATATGCCATACTTATGAATAGGAAATTGTAATCTATATAAACTATACTCACAAAATATACTGTATTCTAAAGACTTTGTCAGTCTTTTGTTGATGTATTTTCTCATTCTCTAATATATGATAAATATATGCCCTAAATAATTGTATATACATTTTCATTCTCAACAATGTCTACATATGTAATTCTAAATGAACTTGGAATTCAGTCCAATCATGCCATAGATTATTTCAAACATATTCAATCATTCTGTGAATATTATGCCTACTTAATAAAATGAGAGAATAATATTACCTTTTAAATTAGAGAAGATAATCATAGAAAAACATTTCTCAATTTTAAAAGGGGCATTTCTATACCAACCCTCCCCACCTCCCAAGATTTGAAGATAGTAAAAATCTGACAAAATCAATTTATTTTTAATCTATATCTTGGAATCGTAAAATTTGCCTCTATTCTGTACTTTCCCCCTTGACTTTCTATAGAACTTTAATTCTTACACAGCTACCCCAGGAGTACAGTCTGCCGTCCATTTTCTGATGAAAATTCAATCTCAAAGACATTAGTTTATTTTTCTTCTTTCTTTAAGTTGTGAACTGGTTGTATCATCCACACAATTTTATACAAGATATTGTTTAGCCATTCCTCCTTTCTTCCACCTTCTCTATAACTTTAGGTATTCAACTAATTTGGAAATTTAATTTTTCAAAGCAGTACCTCATTAAGATTATTTGTTTCATTTTTTTCTAGAGCCTTGGTTTTTCCTGCAATTCTTTGTGTAAACACTTGTGCTACCTCTGCTCTTTCAACCCATCCTACACCTTTTGTATTCTTTCACTTTTCTTTATTCTTTTAATCTTAAACTTCTAAAGGTGATTTTTTTTCTCTTTGGACTGCACATTTAAGTATGTAATAAGATTCAGTGGGAAATCAGTTACCAAACAATTATGACTTTCAGATAAATTCTTAAAACCTGTTCACTTTGTGTTTATTTGTAATGTAAAGGCTATAGTTTTTACTAAATTACATTATTTGAATTTTTATTGTATACAAATACATACATACATATATCTATATATTAAAGTTTAGCAATTTTGGTTATCACAAGAGGCTGTAAATATTAATAAAAATATTAATGATGATTTTCAAAACATTCTTTAAGGTAGGATTTTAGGATGTACAATAACATCACAGGCAATTTCCTTGGAGGTTTAATATTCTAAGCTGTCAATGAAATCATTGGAAATTCTGAGGCAAGAAAAGAGCCCTGTAGAGATGTAAATGCTTTTAACTGTTTACAAATTTTAATTTTATACATTACTAAGGTTACAGAATCTAAGTCGCCTTAGCCGTCTTTAGTCTAAATCATACTTCATTTATTGTCACAATTTTTCTAAAATTTGCAGTCTAAAATAGATGACTGCTATGTCAATGTCTATAAATATAGCAATAGTCATTGTCAGGAACCCTTTAAATTATGAAGATTTCAGCTGATCACTAAGAGTAAATCTTTAAACTTTATGCTACTATTAGTTTCAAAGGCAAATAAATTTTACGTGTTTTATTTCTTATCCATTATTTTCCCCTTTATACTTCAAGTCTCTGTTATAATATTGCAACATTGATTAAAACAGACATCCCCAGCACAACCCCTAAACCTACATTTGATTCCTGGCCCCATATCTATTTGTTCCAGAATTAATGATATATTTTCAAATAACATGCTTGTACTTTTATGCCTAGAGTTTTCAATTATAGACACCATTTGTGGAATTCCAACTATGGAAAACAAGAAATTATTTCTTGTACTCATCCTCACCATGCATTTCCACTTCTACCATCATTCGAAAAGAGTATCAATTTTTTTGAATTATTATTTAGTGTTTCCACTGTTATTACTATTAAATGTTGTTTACAGATAGATTTGTATAATTACATTTCCAGTTCTTTGTTTATGTCACTGATTTTCATTTGAATTTGTTCTCAAGGATCTGCTGGTTCTTGGTCCTATGTTCATATTGAGGTACTTTAAAAACCTCTAAGGGTGGTTCTAAGCTTGAATTCTTTCAGAGCTCAACATTAGGTTAAATGGTCAAGACCCGAATTGTTTGGTTGGAGGAGACTCAGAGGTCAGTATTTGTTGGTCTTTTTAGCAAGGTTGATCATTTTATCCAGAGAGATTTCTCCAGTCTGCCTGTAATTATGATAATTCTGGCACATAGCAGGGGAAAGCAGCCGGTGTTCCTAAACATTCAGTATGTTCAGTATGGAAACTTTCACTCAATCCCTTTGTTTTTGCTAAGAGACCTCATCCCTCCATCTCTTTCTCCTGAGCTCTTCCTGATGTTTCTAGTTCAAATCTCTTATGCTCCACCCCCACCTCAATGATAAGCATCCTCTCTTTACCTTGTTGGAAGGTAAACAAGGGGAATTACCTTGACATCTGGACTATAAATATGATCTGGAATTCTTTCAGTGTCTCTAAAAGATTTCCACCCAGCCCTTTTCTTTTCAGCTGCACTCTATACTCAAACCTTTGGGAGACCAGTGCCTATAAATCCAAAGGTTGTATACACCTATTTATAATAAGAATATTCTCAATTCTCAGTGGTGTTCATGTCTCTCCACCTTGGCCTTACAGGCAGGTTGGTTTTGAATTTATTTGCTTTTTTGAGTCAACTACCAAAAGTTCTTGCTTTCTGTCTTCTGAAATAATATTCAAATTGCTTTTTGGCTCTCAGCTTTATTATTGCCAGATTAAAATTCCCATTCATTAAAAAAATTTCTTCTTACCACATTGGTAGGATTGTGGGAAGATACATTAATGTATACATTCAATAAATCTGCCATTTTTACAAATAGACTCATACTATTCCTTTTCAGTCTTTAGAGTGAGATTAAACACACATACATACACTGCTATACAAATTTTTATATAGAGATACAAATATATCACGTGTATATGCATATACCATATACCTGTATGCAATATATGATAATATTTCTATATTTATATCTACTTACCTCTATCTATATAGAGAATCACAGAATTGAAAAAGAAAAGCAATTACTCTTCTAATTCTAGAAAATAATTTAATTTTAAAACATTATTTTTAATTTCAACTTTTCAGATATCACTTCAGATTCAGTCAGTTTTGATCCAGCAAAAGATATCCCTGTGCCTATTTGTATTAGTTTCCTAGAGCCGCAGTAACAAATTACCACAAATGAGGTGACTTAAAATAACAGAAATGTATTCTCCCATTCACATAATATACATCTAGCAAAGTACTAATATCCAGAATCTATAAGGAACTCAAACTAATCATCAGGAAAAAAAATGATAACCCCATTAAAAAGTGGGCACAAGATATGAACAGACATTTTTCAAAAGAAAAGAAACAAATGGCCAACAAAAATATGCAAAAATGCTGTACATCACTAATCATCAGGGAATGCAAATTAAAACCACCATGAGATGTCACCTTACCCCAGGCAGAATGGGCATTATTAAAAAGTCAAAAAACAATAGATATTGGCAGGGATGCAGTGAAAAGGGAACACTTATAAATTGTTGGTGGGAATGTAAATTACTACAACCTTTATGGAAAATAATATGGAGATTTCTCAAAGAACTAGAGGTAGACCTAGCATTTGGTCCAGAAATCTCACTACTGGAAATCCGCCCAAAAGAAAAGAAGTCATTATATCAAAAGGACAGTTGCACTAGTATGTTTATCACAGCAAAATTCACAATTGCAAAGATATTGAATCAACCTAAGTGACCATCAATTGATGAGTGGATAAAGAAAAGGTTGTATATATGTACCATGGAATACTACTCAGCTATTAAAAACAAGGAAATACTGTCTTTTGCAGCAATTTGGATGGAAATGGGGGCCATTATCCTAAGTGAAGTAACTCAGGAACAGAAAACCAAATACCACACGTTCTCACTTATAAGTAGGAGCTAAGCTATGATCCATGGTCATACTTACT
Source organism: Daubentonia madagascariensis (assembly GCA_023783475.1). Taxonomy (NCBI): domain Eukaryota; kingdom Metazoa; phylum Chordata; class Mammalia; order Primates; family Daubentoniidae; genus Daubentonia; species Daubentonia madagascariensis. The sequence continues at coordinate 1,576,769 of JAKFHU010000316.1, forward strand.
GGTATAATGGACTTTGGAGAGTCAGAAGGCGGAGGGTGGGAGAGGGGGGAGGGGTAAAAAATTACCTGTTGGGTACAATGTATACTATTTGGGTGATGTGTACATTAAAAGCCCAGACTTCAACACTATATAATTCATCTATGTAACAAAAACCATTTTTATCCCTTAAATCAATTGAAATAAATTAAAAAATAAAAATAAAAAAGGAATATATTTTGTCACACTTCTGGAGGCCGAAAGTCTGAAAGCAATGTGTTAACAGGGCCATGCTCCTGTGAAAACTCCAGAAAACAATCATTCTTTGCCTCTTCCTAGCTTCTGGTAGTTGCCTGCAGTGTTTTGTGTTCCTTGGTTTGCAGCTGCATAACAGGAATTTCTTCTTCTCTTGTCACTTGGCCTTCCTGGGGTATATCTGTGTCTTTGTTTCCACATGGCCTTCTTATGGGGACACCAGTCATGGATGTCGGTTCCACCCTAATTCAGTATGACTTCATTTTAACCAATTACATTTACAAAGACTCTATTTACCAATAAGATCACATTCTGATTTTCAAGTGGACATTAATCTTGGGGGGACATTATTTAACCTAGTGCACTGTCCAATTCATTTTCTGATTTCACTAAGTCTAAGATTGATTATGAAGGAGGCTCTTCCTCTTTGTGAGTTTCATGTTATAGTAGCTGACTTTACTTCATATTTTTTATAAGCTGCCTGCCAGATTTAGATTAATCATGAATTAAGCACAACTACATTTTTAGTTGATGCTAAATGACCCAGCATGGAAAGTCCCATATTCTGATCATTTTAGCAGATTCCAATTGCTTGTTCGTCTTTCTTTTGCTTTTGTTTTTATTTTTATTTTTAAAATATAATTAAATGTGTTCCTAAATCTAAATCTCATAATATGTCAAAAGGTTTTTCTTTTTTTTTTTCTTATTTTGATGGTATATGCCTCTATATAACCTAAGTGTTAAAGCTTATCACTTCTTATTTAGTGGTAGATATCCAAGTGATTGACACAGCTCCCTAGATAATAGATACTTTGAACAGCAACATTTTTTACCTTTCTAATCTGAATTAAGTAGGAAATGCTAAAAGCTTACTCCAAAGTTAAACAAAAGAACTAGCTCACATGTCTCTCTTTTTTCATTCAAGCAAATGACAAAATGTAACTTTGTGGTAGAATATAATGATCTTAGGATATGTTCATCCCCATGACAAAATGTAACTCTGTGGTGGAATATAATGATCTTAGCATTTGTTCATCCCCCATGTATATATAACCACTAATTTCTTTTTATACCATGCCTTTTATTATTTTTAATAATATTTTAATAATAAATATTATTTTAAGAAATCACACATATGAATATTAACTTGAAAGTATTAGTTTAAAAATTAAACCATCATTTTGTATATTGGTTTGTGTATTAATAAATCGCAAATATCTATGATCACCCTATTTAAATTGGAGTTAAAGAACACTTGTGTAGGTACACGGATTTGAGAAGAAGATACATTGAGCAAATGAGAGGAAAATAAAAAACATATTAGTAGTGAAAGATATGAGGATTTGTGATTCAAACTTCTAAAAATATCCATTATTTCAGAGAGCCCGTAGCTAGCACTGAAAACACGAACTGCCTACTAGATCTGCTAAACAAGGCAGGTGGGCTTATTGTGATGGGAGTGCCTGAATAAAACCTGATGATCTTCAACACTTTCCATGGGTAAGTGGCAATTGAGTGATGTCATGAGCAGACAACTGAGATATGAATAAAATATAGAATAAAATAGGTAACCCACTTATTTATTTTTCATTTTTAAATAAAGGAAATATGTCAGTATATGATATAATAATCTTAGCATGTGCAGCAAGAAGGAGTTAGAGAAGTAGAGATTCGAAAATCTTATATGTTTATATGATCATCATGTTTTGGCAATTCTAAACAATTTCAATTATAAAAGATTCCCTCACCCCTACTCCACCCCTCCTGCAATCATTCTATCCCTTGCACCACTGAGAACTGCCTCTGATGAAATATTCACTGCTTCATACTTCAAGGGGACCCTCTATCCTGTGAATCTTCCTTCATAGTAAGCAATAAGTTCTTCTGGGGATGGAAGGGCACAGAAGTGGGAAGTGGAGGATAGGATGGAGGAGACAGGTGAGGGTAATGAAGATGAAATGGAAGTCTATATGATATTTCTTATTTGACTCCTAAACCTGTATATTTTGCCTCTGAATTAAGATCACATACATTAAAAAAGTCTTATCTTAGTCAATTATATGCAGGTCAGGGGAAAAACAAGAAATAGAACGTAATATTCAGACTTACAAATTGTCTCTCTGTTTTCAGATGTATTGGACGTTATGGTGTTGATTGACCAACAGCCCAATGCCTACCACGGCTCATCCTTACCTCCCTGCCTTCCTTCTTTTTTTGTCCTTCCACTAATGTTCATTTGATGAATATGTACTAGGCAGTGTTTAGGGACTTGGGGTAAGGTACTGAGCAAAACAGGTACCATTCTGGTTCACATTGTGTTTACAATCTAGAAACAATGTTTTACTTAAGAACACCTTAGTTTGTAGCAATTATTACTGTGTTTCAACAGAAAAATTATGAAGTAAAGACAACTTTGGGAAACATATGTACTTGGATCAAAGCACAGAACAGATGAAATAAATGAATAAATAAATAGAATTACAGACATTTTATTGAGATATATTTGCTTGAACTAGGCATTAGAGTTTAGATATATTTACTCATGTAAAGGCATTTAAATGATCCTAACTTGTTTCCAAGATTAAAACATGCAACTAACTAGCAATGTCTCAGGTATAGAACATGAAAATGTTTTACTACAAGAATGTGTTTGATGTTAAAATGCCAGCAACATTCACTGCACTGATTCATATTGATAATGAGACCTGAGAGAAGCATAAAGTTATAGTAAAATGAATGTAAGAGGCAAGCTGAAGGCAATAATTGCCTTACAAAGGCTTTTCATAGGATATCGAAATGCTGAGATGGCCAATACCATGATTCAGAAAATTTTAAAAATAAATTAAAAAAATGAAATCCTTTCTAAACTCAAAAATATGTCTTTCCAGGAATTCAACCTTTGATTATTGGGAGAAACTCCACGGTGGATGCACACCCTCAACCACATGAGAAAGGAGTAAAACGATAATTGATGTGTTAATAGATTTATTGCATTTCTTCTTAAATCATAATCAGAAGATTCCAATTCTAGAATCAAAATTGTTTTCAGAAAACATGATGGATAAGTTTGGTTTGTGATTCCATTAAATGCACTATCAGTATTGTTTAAAATGCATTAATAATATAATTAATAATGAAGTTGGATAACTAATATTATAAATAATTAGAGGAAAATGAAGGTCAACTTCAAAACAGGAAAATTACCCAAACTGACATAACTCAATTTTGAAAAAAATAATAATTTACTCAAGTTGATAAGATAAATACGTAACTTAAAATCCCCCTCATTCTGTGCAGTAAAGACCAGACTATAACCAAGTATAACATTATTGATAATTTTACCAGATATAATATTAGGATTATTTTAGTTTTCTGAATGGCATTTGGTGTCTAAAGGATCAGTAATTTTATTTTATTTCATCTGCATACATATATAAATGCCCCTTGAAGGTCCTTTGAAATATTGACTAAAATCAACAAAAAATTGCATAGACATTCTTTCAGATTGTTCCAGTTTTTAAATGGAATTGAACATTCAGTGTGTATATCATAATAATATTGTATTACTCATCTTTTTTAGCAAATGATTCTAAAACCTGAATGACTTAAAAATACATTTATTTTCAGATTACATTACGTCTGAGCAGTTTAAATTCAGATATTGAACTTGCTCCACGTTTCTTCTTCTGAGACTGATATTGAAGTTTGGGGCCTTATTTGGAACATGTTACTCATAAGGACACGTGAAAGGAGCAAGAAGTGGCAGAAACATGGGATTCCTTTTAAAATCTTAGCTCAGAACTAGCACATTGTCACCTCTGCTCACATTGGTTCCAGAAAGCCACATGACCATACCTGAAAATGAGAGAAGAAGGTATACTCTCCCTGCATGTGACAATGGGAGGGGATGATTGATACGCTAATGGGGAAGACAATGAATTAATTGTTGAGAACAATAATATAATCAATTACTGATGTATTTCTAATCCCCCTCTTTACTAAAGTATGCTCTCTTTGAAAACAAGAATGATCTTTTAATCATCCTAATACCCCTTCTACACAGCATTCATAACGCTTTTAAAATATATATAATTGGTGAACATTTGTATGTTAAATTGAAGGGGAAAGTACTTATGAATAAGTTATAGGGTCTATCTCTGTCTAATTCTGTTATTGATATTACTCTTTCCACCTGCCCTTGGGTACTGAATATAAAGAAAAAAAAAAGAAAAGAAAAGAAAGAGAAAACAACCAGCCTGATGCTCTGGAGAAAGTTGGTCATTTTTTAAAACAATATAAGCTTGTATGTTCACAATTGATAGACACAATAATGTCCTCTCCATGTGCTCAGAAAGGTGAGAATTCGTAGAGGCAGAATTTCTAAAAGTTCGGCAGCCTATCGCTGGAGTCTAGAGAGACATTCAAAGACTGAAATTGGGGGTTCTTAGTAGTCCCAGGGGAGAAAATTCCTGTAATTGGGATTCACACTGAGAATATAAAGAACATTAAAATGCCATTAACTTCAAACATGCACACTCTGATAATACATTAAATCTAATTATTATGACATTATAGAAATATGCCTAGTATCCAAATGTTCTTTAACCTATTTACAGAAATGAATATAAAAGTGCACTTGGTATCAGAGAATATGTTAACTTAATTGTAGAAAAAAAGCCACATTACTCCATGTAGAGAAAATTCAGCACAAAGTACTTGGATCTATATTTATAATTCTCATGAATATCATGGCCAATTCAGTTCACCGAAAGTGAATGAATTTCAAATGGACTGGTTTCACAGGACTAAAAACTGGAACGGAAGCATGAGAGGAAAAAGAAGACTAGTATATCTCAGTTACTATTGGTTGTTTTATTTTCTTCAATTATTTTTTGTCGCTGACTGTTTTTTTTTTCTCTCTCTCTCTCTTTTTAAAATGCCTTTTGACTGGCATTGCTTTGATATCTGGAACAGACAGCTGCTGCCAAATTTACCAAAGGTGAAATGTTGCTAACTGCCAATTGAGTTTTTAATGTTTTGTTTTGTGTTAGTATTGTTAAAATCACTAAATGATTTTCCAACAAATCACACCAGTGGGCTATACTTGTTTTGCCCTGAAAAACAATTTGCCTGAGCAAAGATCTTTTTGGTTTGACAATAACTTGAAATGAGTAGGCATTCTAAAGATAAATATGATATGATCATGCTTAAAACTAGACGTAAAGCACAAAAACATGAATATTTAATTTCATAAAACCCATTTAACCTGAAGGGATTGTGCTCACTCTTTCTCTCTCTTTTTCTCTCTCTCTCCCAACATATCAGTGTTTTTATGAAGAGTTTAATCATCACTGAGTGAGAAGAATATTCTCCAACAAATGCTCAGGCTTTCTTTATATTTCCTGTTGTTTACGTGTAAAGGAGAAATTAGATTAGAAGCAAACAAAAAGTGGACCTGTGTCATTTACTAATCTCATTATAAACTTGAGCCAGTGGAATCTCCCGAAATTGTAATGAGGCTCCAATGTAACATTGCTCACTCATATCTCATATCCAGAAATTGCTAAAATCCTACTGCCTCCACAAAATGTATATGTAAAGGACTTTTTAAAAAATGTCATTCAAAATACTCTTTTTTCATCATGTGGACAGCTCACTGGAATGAAACTTTAATTATAAGTCAATAAATATAAATGCATTTTGCTTACTATATAAATAGAACATACAGTTCTAGATATCACATTTTAAATGAAAGTTTATGCAGCAGATAAAGAATAGGCATTATGAAATCCTAAATTGTCCAGGTTCTTATCTCCATGAATAGAATTTGTAACATATGCGACAATTCTATATTCTGAGATATATATTTATATACGTATGTTTGTATATAATATATATAGATATATAATCTTTCAATACTGCAGATATTTTAAAAACTTAAGAGGAAAGTAATAATCTTTCATATTTGCATAGATGTTTACTATTTCTGTTACTCCTTCTCCATTTTTGAAGGTACAAGTTTCCCTCTTGTATCATTTACCTTCAGCCTGTAGCATTTCCCACAAAGTAGGTTTGTTGGCAAAATTTTCTCATTGTTTTTAGTCATTTGAGAATCTTTTTATTTCACACTCATTTCTGAACAGTATTTTTAAAGATATTAAACTTAGATTTGACAGTTCTTTTCTTTCACAGTTTTATGTATATTGTCCCAATGCCTTTGGCTTATACAATTTCTATTGAGAAATTCAGTGTCATTAGAATAATTTTCTCTTTGTATGTATTGTTTTGCTCTAGTGTTTTACTCTAGCTGCTTTCAAATTATTTTCTTTATCTTTTGTGTTCAGCAGTTTCATTATGATTTATCTTGTCATGGTTTTCTTTTAGATTATCCTATTGAAGATTTGGAGATTCAATGAACTTTTTCTGTAAATCTTTGTATTTATGACTAATGTCAAACCTAGGAATTATTTTTTTCAGGTATTTCTTATTTTCTGACCAAATCTTCCTCTCCTCTCCAATTGAGATTCTGGTGACACATATTTATACATTTGGATAAAAGAACTTCAGGTCCATGAAGTTCTATCAACTTGCTTATTCTTTTTAAATTTTGTCTGTTCTTCAGATTGGATAATTCCTACTGATCTACAATTTAATTGAGTTTTTCTCTACCATTTCCATTCTGCTATTATGCACATTGAATTTTTTTTTAATTTAAAATGGTTTACTTTTCAGTTCTATAATTCTATTTAATACATTTTAGCTTATATTATTTGCTGAAAACTTAACTTTTTCTATTTATTTCAAATATGCTTGCTTTCATTTCATGAATCATAAAGTAATATTCATCTTACAGTATTTTTCTGATAATCCATTATCTGTATAAGATCAAGGTTGATTTCTGTTGATTTTTTTTTTCTTCTGGAGAATTTGTCACATTTTCTCATTTGTTGTAAGGCAAGTTATTTTGGATTATATTCTGAACATTATAAGTATTATGTTGTGTAGACACCAAGCCTTGTTACAATCTTTTGGGGATATATATATATATTTTTAATGAGAATGCAATAAACTGAGATACGTTCACACTCGACATTCTACCTCATTTTCTATGACAGATTATCCCAAACCAGTTCATTTTCCAAAAATTTGTCAATTATACCTTGGCTGTCTCCTACATATTTCCACTCAGAGTTTAGTCTCAGACTTTGATCATGTTTATCAGTTCAGTCATCAAACACTGTACTATGCCGGATGGGTCTATCCCAGCTATGCACAGTGAAAGGGTAAGTCTGAATATTACACAGGCTAACAATCAGTAATAGAAGGCTATACAGTATTTGCATTTTCTCATATTCAAAAGGGTTAAATAGAAAATGTAAAAAAATGCTGAAAGTCAATAAAAAAGACATGACAATTAAGGAAAAACATGCAAAGATTATAAATGGCAATTTCTTAAAATGAAACTTTACTGCAAATAATTAAATGTAAAGACATATAGTAATCAGATATGGTCAAACTAAAAGCAATAAAATACTATAATTTTTTTTAAAAATTCAAAAGTCAAAAAATGCCAAATATGGGTGATGTGTTCTACCTGTGTGAGTATAAATTGAGATGAGCGTTCTTGAGAAGAATCTGGTGGTAATAATTGAAATCAAATATTCATATCTTATGATCAGCATTCTACTTATGAATACGTTTTTTGAGGAAAAATCATACAAGTCTGTAATCTTGATTTAGAATGGTCTGTCATTTATTGTTTTGTCAAATAGATGGAAAGAATCTTGATGTCTAGCATGAAGAAATTGGTATAAAACATGTCATGGGTATTTGCTGTAAAATATTATGAGTCATTTAGAAGTGATTAATTTGATGTCATATGGCATACAGATAGATCTTTAAAGTGTATCTCACAAGTGCAGTAGTGGACAGCTATGTATGGAGGATACTGGGAAAAATTTGGAAGATCATAGCTATCTTTGTTGTCTCAGCCATATTTTCTTGGCATTCACATTTCTGTACATGCCAATGGCTTTTTACTGAAAGCACCTGAATTTCTGCCCAAGGACTTTCTCTAATTTCGTTAGTGTGCATAATTCATATTCAGGGCATGTCAGATTGAGAGTGCATTAAACCCCCCAAAACTACTCTCTACCAGTGATGACTAAACATTGGTTGATACATATTGTATCTTTCTTACTTCTTGGGCAAGACAACTCAGCCAGCTGTGTTTTCTGGAAGGCCCAGTGGATGCCACCTTCAATAAATGGATAAGGAATATAATACTGATGTGGGATCAGTGACATTTTTTAAAAACTCAGTTGTGGCTCTACTCAGCAGGCCAGGTGGTAGGAAATAGATGCTACTAAAATTTAGCTGCCTAAATAAATTGGGATAATAGGATTATGGAAAAATAGAGAAAGTAGTAATGGCACTAACTGTTGACAAGTTGGATGTAATTACCTTAATAGGTAGCAAACTAGAAATGCTTAATAGGAACATTGACTCAGAGAGATTTGTGACAATGACTAATTGAATGTGGTGCTCAAAAAGGACATAGATGGATAGTCAATGAGGAAATTGTTTTATTTATATAGCCAAATTGTTCAAGAAGAGGTGATCAGAACATCAGATGCTTCAATAAAGAGTTCCAATTTCCTTGCACAATCTCCAAATTTGAACCAGTTTTTCCATCTAAAAGTTCATCAATTGAATGGAAGGTTGTAAGCTCTGGAAGACTATAGGAAGCACCTATTGCCCCAGTCTTTCCCTAGGAATATATGTTCATTTAACACATTAACTGCACAGGGGAGAAACATTTCGAAAGTATGTTGGTCTGAGCTGACATTAATTTCAGGAAACCCCAAACAACATCATGTACCTACTATTATAGTAGGAGTACATGAGAGTAAAATGATAAATGGAGTCCTAAACCAATTCCCTTTTCTAATGTGTTCAATTGATAGGGAGCATTTACTCCATTTCCTTGTTCTCTGAGTGCATATTTAGAATGTATATACGTGTAAATTAGAAATCTTACATTGGTCCCAGATGGTGTAGTAAAAGCAATTATGAAAGAGAAGGCCAAATGGAAATCTATGAAGCTTTCGCCCAGAACACCCAAGAAAGTAAATCGGAAACAATACCAATCCTGGCTGGAATGGCTAAGATTAATACCAATTCCAAATGCTCATGGAATCTAGGGATGGGTGGTCCCTATCAAATCACAATTTAATTACTAGTCTGGTGTCTGCAAAATTCAGATGGATCACACACACGATTGCATGCCACAATCATAACTACTGACATCTTTATTAGAATGATAGCAATACCTCAGCGACTTGGTATGTGAGTCTTACCTTAAGAATCATTTCATTTTCATTTCACATCAGAAAGGAACACCAAAGAGCACCACCCTCATGTATTTATCCAGAGCTCAACTATGTTTCAGTAAATAATTCAAAAGACCTTAATTATCTTTATCTGGTGCAGAACATCACACTATGTGGATAATGTGCTATTCATGTTTCCCATTTCCCCACAATATTCTAGTTAGTTCAAGTTGTCTGAGAAAGGGACACCAATATGGGATTGGATGTACAAGATATTCATAGGGGGAAATGTGACAGGAAAAAGTGGAGGTAGCCAGCAAAGACAGGATAGCTGTGGGAATGAAATAGAGTCTGTGAAGGACGGAGAAGGAAAGAGAGGTGGACAGACAGAGTCTCAGGCTGCAGCACAATTCTAGGAAAGTTTTGGCCAAGGCAATGGGGATTCTTTGAGCCAAAGTCTTATGACAGAGGATTTCTCTGTCTAGTAAGCATAGACCTGCTGTGCTTAGTTATTGTTTGAGAACTGCCTGTGGGAAGTGTAGCTTCAGCAACAATGCATCAACGGATCCAGAGTGTAGCAGCTGTGGCTGTCCATCCAATATATTTCCCTTAGCAGCAGATCTAAGTGGTGTGTTTTTTGTGGCCACTACAATAATATAGAATAATTTTTTTTAACTTTGCACATGCTCATTTCTCTATGATAACATCTTACTTACTCTTCTTTTGCTGAAATTCTTTGGCTTGTTTTTGAGAACCAAGTTTAAACATTACCTCTCTGGGGATGAACTACTTTGGAAAAGGGATATGCAGGATCAGCCTGATTTGGATTTTATTCTCGTTAAAAGTTGTATTATCTTGCATTATATCTAACCTCTTTCTATCATACATATACCATAGAGTAATACCATTATATTCGTAGAAGTCTATATCTAAGTCTATCTAAGTTCCATGTTTTTATTGGATGTCCAGTATAAAATCCTTAAATTCATATGTCCATGATTTCCAGCATTTGTTTTAGCTCTTAGTAGCCAAAAATCAAAAATATTTTTGAAATGAAGTGTTGTTAAAAATGAAATAATAAACAAATCAAGATAATCAACTCTTTTTCTATGTTTCCATCATTTATACAATATTGATAATATTAATTGGATATTATAAGATAATCATACTCTGTAGATTCTCAGTAATGATCACTTTATCCTATCTTTTCTTCCCTGATTACTCCAGGCATATTTGTAACTGATATTGTTCTCATCATATATTATATTACTCTTGTTTACATGTTTTCTCCCTGTTAAATCAGGGTGTACTAATGAACAAAACTATTTTATTTCATTTGCATTTTTATATGATCAATATTAAGAAGCATATTATATTTATGGTAAGCCAAAACAACTGTTACTGAATTCTTATTTAATTTGGAATATAATATAAATTTGAAAAGTGTTTTATAAAACTTCATCTAATTTAGTACCATAAATAAAACAGCAAGTTTTTATCTTCCTTTGTTTAACAAACAGATAGATTCTCATTGTCTCAGTCCATCTTGTGCTGCTATAATAGAATACCTGAGACTGGATGATTTATAAAGAAAAGTTTATTTAGCTCATAATTCTGTAGGCTGGGAAGTTCAAGAGCACAGTACTTCATCTGGCCGGCTTCTGGTGAGGGCCATGTGTTGTGTCAAAACATGGTGGAATTCATTCCTTCCTATGGCTGAATAAAAACTCCATTGTGTATATAAAATCAGAAAAGCAAGTGGGGGTGGGGAAAGAGATAACATGGTGAGAGAGAAAGCAAGAGTGAGTCTAGGAAGTCAAACTCACCTTTATCATAACCCGTTTTCGTGGCAACTAATCCAGTATTGAGTGAGTGAGAGCTCACTCCCACCAGAGGGTATTAATCCACTCCTGAGTGATCTGCCCCCATGACCCAAACATCTCCTACTAGGCTCGGCCTTCCAACACTGCTGCACTGACAATTAAACCTCAACATGAGTTTTGGCAGGGACAAACCACATCCAAACCATGGCACTTATCAATATTAAATTTTTCCCCAGGATCACAAAGATGAGAGTTTGCTCTTCTCAAAAGTATTTTTCCAGGAATTTTGTAGGAAATTTTGTAATGGCTGTTCTCACAGAAAGAAAGATGCTTCTGCTGAGAAACTGAAAATATCAGACAGAAAATGTAATAAATTAGTGGGTGTTTCAAGAGCACAGAGATGGAGGTGACTCCTTCAATAATAAAAAGCCATAGAACTATTAAATTAAAGTGAAGAAAGAATGGAAATAATCAAGGGGAAGTTTCATTTAAATCAAGAATACGTGAATATTTTTTCATTATGCCTAGTGAAGAAACCCACTAAGAATTTGTGGATATTAGCTGTGAATGGTAGTTCAGAAGTAGACAGCATGGATACTTCAGCATTCTGTATAATCATGTTCCCTCTTATATTTCTCTTCAACAATCTAAGCTAAGTTTTTTTGGGTTTTGTGAAATTTTTTTACTGTTGTTGTTGGTGATATTATAAACCCAATGAAGAAATGAGGATACACATGCGTATGCCTATACATCATGCACACACACACACTTATGTACACATATACATACACACATTATATCCATATATTAAATGACATATTTGTATAACAAAACTAGTAGCAAAAACTTCTGGATCATGAAGAATACCTATAACAAGTAACACAAATTCTCCAAGTAAAGAAATATAGTAAAAGTTCAATCCTTAACTGATATCACTAAACTTTCACTTACTCTTCATATAGAAAGAAAAGATTTATTTTTATACAATTACAGAAATCGAAAATTTTATTGCACTATTTCTCCCGTCTGTGCCTTGGAGTTGATGTGGAGACCATAATAGCATGTGTAGTTAAAGTGTAACCCTGTGGAGCAAGAAAGGAGTAAGGTGCATGTACATGATATCTTAGCTGTCTCTTCATAATAGAAAATAAACCAACCAGTCCAGAAAGTATGAAGAGAATCCTCACACTATACCAAGACTGAGAAGCTATAAAACATAAAAGTATAATTAGCCAAGTTATTTTACCTACTATAGAGTGTCCGATGTTGTATATTTAGAATTTTCATTCTAAGTATGATGAGCTATTTTATTTTTCTGACTTACAGGTAGTTCAATAAAACTCAAATGCAACATATATGACATTGATAATCACATAAAATGGTTACAAAACAAAATTTTTCCATTAAAAACTATTAATTTTATAAGGGAATAAACATGCAAGAGGCAAAAATATTTTGTCATCGTAATATTTAACCCAATCTGTTTTGTCCGTATTCTGATCCTTAAGATCCTCTTAAGGATCTTCCTTACCCCTCCTGCCAACCAATTAAATGTTAAGCAGATACAGAGAGCATCTAGACTAGGAAGGATCAGGGACTTGATTGCTTGGATGAAAAAGTTATGAATTGCACATGAAATTTACATATTCCTTAGAATCTGGGGTTTGATGGGATGGAAAGAGCATACACCTCAATTTTATACTTCAAGCACAGACTGCCTCATGTTTGCCTCAGCAACATTTACAAGTAATGTCATATTATTCCTTTCAAGGATTCATAAAAACTAGTACCGTCATTTAAGAATTTTATTTTTTCTTATAGTAGGCTCTCTTCTCAGATTTTGAAACATCCCTTTGCATAGCATGTGGAACACAAATAACTTTGGCTTTAAAACTGCTAAACCCCATGTAGGCTCAATGCATTGCACAATGTAGCTATTTATTTTATCATATTTGTAAGTGAACATTATATGATGTTATCTCCAAACAGGGATTTTTTATAGAGCTGATGAAAGAGTACAATGCAGACAGTTGGTAAACTGCCAATTAACAGAACTAAAATACAGGAAATATGAGACCCCAAGAGAAAAAGAATGATGACTTGGCTGAAAATGAATGCAGTATTATGTGATATGCCAGACTATAATTTTAAATGAACATATAATCCCCTATCATGCTCTGTAAAATTATATTTTAAAGGTTCATTCTTTTAACAGAAAGCTTTAAAATATTACATATGTATTCTAACATTCCTATTAACATTTAATTATTGAAGTTATTAAGGTATAAGTATTAACAAAGTAAAATGAGTAATAAAATTAAGAATTATTATATTAGCTCTCTTATGTTTACCAGTTTGGTCAAGGTGCTAGCCCTTGGCATATGTGGTGGCTAGTTTGAAATTTTTTATATAACATTTTTATTATTTCTTGAAATAATTATAAAATATATTATTTACTAACAGTATTTTTTTTAATTAATATTAAACTCACAACCCTTGCATCTCTATTTTATTCTGATAATCATATGATAAGAATTAGAATTTATGAAATTTTAGTTCATTAATATTAGGTGAAAGTTTATAGAAGAAAGGATCTATTTATTTGGTCCTGCTTCTTCTGGTGCATCATGATAAGAGAGTAGCATCATAATCATACATCATATAATAGCTATGTAAAATATGAACAATATCTTTCTCTGGTGATTTATCATTTCTTGTCATCTGTTGCTATTATTTCTCCAACATAAATTACTGGTTCCAAATCCCCCAAACCTCTTGTTTATAAGTGGCATATTTGCCTACTTATCCCTGACATTGCTTAAGAATTTTAATACTTCTGTTTTTAAGTTTGATGCTTCCCTAATAGATTTATTTTCACATACTCATTTAGTCTTCTTTAAAATATCATTTGGAAGCAACCCTCTCTTCTCAATAAGCTCCTTTGTCAACTTATGCTTTTCCTGTTAATCCCCTTCCACTTGCTAATGCCAATTAAATGTCAGCATACCTCAGATAACACCATATTCAAAACCCATTATTTCAAATAGGATATTCTTACTCCCTTTCAGGGTAATTTACCTGAAAGGAATAAAATATATGTACTTAAGTACACTTTATTACTTTTTTAGAAAGTCAGCATTGGAATATGTTCATTAATCAATTAAATACAATTCACAGCCAATTCATTTCTGTTGCAAATCAGTCCTGAACACATTTAGAATTTTGGAATGCTTTGATCTTTTTTTTCTTATCAGTTAACAACCCTGGATAAAAATATAACAAAATATATTTGAAAAGCAGCCCATGTAACAAGTGAGGTTTAATTGGATAGAGAAGTTCTGATTTTCTTTCAAATTCAAAATATTAATAATAACTACAATTTTCAAGACCAAAATAATCAAAAACTGCCAAAATTTTACTGGTCTGGCTCAAGTTTGAAAACTAACCATATGAACAGAGAGAAAATGATAAATAAGTAAGTAGATGGATAAATAGATTAATTAGATAAAATAGCAATCTAAAAGAGAAGTACCTCAGATTCCAATTCTCAATTTATATCAAACTACCCTAGTTAACCCTAAGAGAGAAAAAAAGTCAGTAATTGATATAAAGAGACTTACAAAATAGACTACATATGAGGAAGGCAACTCTGCTGACCACATAAGATAGTATCTATATATTTTTTATGTTTTTAATTGGAAAAAAGTTGTAGACATTTATCATGTACAGCATATTTGCCCAAAACATGTATATATTAATAGTATGGAATGGCCAAACCAATGCATCCATTACCTTACATAGCCACCATTTAAATCCCTAAATTCAAATCCCTTTGATAAAACATTTCTACTACTTGTGTTTTCAACATTACTGAATCCATCAAAACAATTAAAGGATGTGGAGCTATTTTCTATATTCATGTGAATTTCTGGAGTTGTCTGAGAACACACATGGCCTTCCTGAGCAATGTAAGGTCTATTAAGGGACACGATATCCTAGTAATGTTATCTTCTTCAGTGCTACAGTCACCTAATTGATAGTACATTCTAGTATTTTTTTTTGTTCTTCATTCTCCCATCCTTTTTGAAATCATTTTGAAATAATCTAGTTTCTTTCAAGCTAAGAGAGCTGTGATCATCAGAAAAATATTGACCAATTAGCTTATGACAAAAACTACATTTGTAAAAGCTGAAAAAAATTTAATTATGTAGTTTAAGATATAAATTGAGGTAGATTAAGAAATGAGTGATGATAAATGAGAATAATTAAACTTGTGCTTGTGTGCTGGTTTCACTTATTCTTTTGATGCACTGTGGTTACTAAATTTGGAATCAATAATAAACAAGATAGAGGTAGATGTGGCATAACAAAACTTGTATATAAGAATGACAACTCTATATACTGGCTCAAAATGAATTATACCCATGCTGACACTGCAGGTATTTGCATTTTCTCTTCAAGTTTTTCTTCTGTCCAATTACAACAATTATAATACTACCAGTGTATCTACTGTAGCTCAGTCTCTATCCTTAGATTTAGACTTGAAGACAGTAAGTAGGTAATTTTTTAATCTTTCTTGGTATTTGGCATTTCTGCTCCTGTTATAAAATATTTTGAGACCAGTTGACTGCTTTTGCCTTTAGTCTTGTTTCCTCCTACTTAAATTTAAGGAACCCACTGCCTCTTCAGTCATATTTTACAGACTATTAATTCAACTGGTCATAAAGATATTATTCCAAATGTAAAATAGTTTCCATTCTGTCTGCACATAAGATACAGCAGGATCCCTCTCTGAATTGTTTTCCAAGTATCAGTGGGGTTCAATTAATATGAGATGTAATTATATAGGAGAAAGACATTTTTGAAATTCCCACAAATATCTCTCAAATTCTGGCTCTTTGCTTCCAATGCAGGGTTGAGTGAGATATATGGCAGTAAGCCAACCTGCCTTTCTTTCAAAATCAGCCACAATAGAATCCGTTGGACTGAAATAGAACATTAGTTTAGTTTGGCACACAGTATATTCAACTAGTACTATATTTGTGACATGAATCACTGGGCCAACCGCCCAGAGGAGCTCTGTGTCTGGATGCCCAGTTTTGAAATATGAAGAAGGGTTCATGACCACCATGCTTTGTAAGCCCACATTTCTGAAAATTATATTTCTCTATTTAAAAAGGCTGTGAGATAGCCAGATGTGTGTATTGGGAAAAATCAACCATTTTGTGAAAAGGCTTTTGTGTACAATTTCTAAAAACACATTGGTATCACTTGAATTTGTTACACATTGCTTTCTGGCAGAGTAATTTTTGTATTTCTACAGTTGGCTAAAAATGATCAGCATTCAAATTTCATTCAAAGATTCTACAAATATATCATCAGTGATATTGTTTTTTATTATATACACTGTTAGGAAAACTAAGTGGCATAGTGGAAAGAACATGAACTTTGTGTCAGAGAAATCTGGGTATGAATCCAAATTCATTCACATACTTGCTATGAAAGCATGGAGAAATTCATTAACTCAATTTCCCAAGATTTAGTTTTTCAACCATCTGAAAAATTACCTCATTGGGAGATATTATGGACTATATGAGATAACCTATACAAACTCTGACAGCAATTTCTCTGTGAGGTAATGACTGTCATTTTACCCATTTTCCAGATAAGAGAATTAAAGTTTCAGTAATTTCTTCATGGTCAGAATGGAGGCAAGTAGCCAAGCTAATGTTTAAATGTAGGCAATGTGACCTCCAAAACCAAAATGTATCTAAACAGCACTATCCCTACTAAAATCATCTTCCTTATATGTTGAACATCCTCCTAATCCTCACCATATTTTTAATATCATTGACTTAATTTTCTCATATTTGATACATTCATTGAATTTATTACCATACCATCATTGGCAGCAGCATTTATAAACACATGTTTTAGAACCTAGAGCCCAGTTAACGTTTTAGCCCTACAATCTCTTAGTCATGTGAACTTGGACAGGCTTACAACTTTTCTAAATTTTGGTTTTCTCATTTTCAAATCAGGAGTGATATTTTTACCTTCATTATACTGTTACTTTCAAGGTTAAGTAAAGGAATTCTAGTAAAATATTCAGAACAGTTAATACTTACAGTGATTGTAAAATGTGATAGCAATAATAAATTAAATGATTGTTGATTGGATGAAGTTTGACTCTTAGACTATTTGGCCTTAGTGGTTGCTCGATAATGATAGTTTTTACTTGGTTCCTTTAGACTTAGTTTTACATTGATAATGAAACAAAATGTATTGAATTTAAAATGAACTGCATGAGGAGCCAAACAATTGTAAATTGAGTTGAGGTCTTAACATTGTCATTAATGAATCATGTGATCATTTGCAAAAGCTGTAAGCCTAATCCTCATTTACCTCATTGACATCCTTCAAATTGGCAAGTAAAACTTTCCATACTTATCTCTAACAATGGTGGAAAAGATTAGAATATGTTATCAAAAATATTAATTGAAAACCAATATAATATAAATTTTTGGATGGTTAATCCTTTCCAATAGTTATTGTCCTAACTAAATTAATTTTTGATAGGATTTAGAAAGATGAGTGGATATATCTCTTGATCAAATCATGTGATTGATGAGTCTGATGGATTAGGGCACAAAGGTCATTATTTTTGTGGATTTTTAAAGAAATACAAACAGACATATGGCCATACATTTGCAGCCATAAATTGCACCACAAATACTCTTGTAAATGAGTGTCACAGATCAGAAAGCAATTTGAGAGAAATAGCAATAGTTTTCTCTGCATATAAATAACTGGACTATTAATAATGTTAATAATTAGAATTCACAAAGCACAACAGACTAATGGATGGAACAATATACTTCTTTTACTCTAAAAAGTATTTAGTCTTCATTTATTCAAAAGGTTCTAATGAGGATAGCACTGATTGAGTATTTTGACCCTTTGTACATCACCTTTTTTCAAGTCAAAATTTTACTTGCTTTCTTTCTCATTAAGCTTTATGTTTGAAATTGATTCATATTCCAAACTGAAGGTGAAGAAACCTGAGCATTCATTAAGATGATTAATTAAGAAGAAAAATTTTATTCAGTCTTAAAAAATGATACACAACCCTATTAGCCACTGAACATTGGCTGAGAATGAGATGTGATTCCCAGAAGTATGATTCGTTTTCCTGGGGATGATGGAATTACTATCAGGATTAGACTTCCA
Source organism: Daubentonia madagascariensis (assembly GCA_023783475.1). NCBI lineage: Eukaryota > Metazoa > Chordata > Mammalia > Primates > Daubentoniidae > Daubentonia > Daubentonia madagascariensis. The sequence continues at coordinate 1,595,385 of JAKFHU010000316.1, forward strand.
CCAAGTGAATTGACTTTACCACACTGGCAAGACATTCCAAATGTGCTCATGACATTAGCTTGCATGTACTCTGCTTATTGAAAACACAAAATTTGAACTAACCTTGAAACTGATTTACTCACATCCTTCATATTTAAGTTAACGTATGTAATAAACTTTTTCTAAAGCATGATGCTTATGTATAATACAAGTGGCTCTTAAGGTTGAGTATTTTTCTCTGCTTTAAATATAAATACTCTAGATTTTATAAATATATACTCCATAAATATCATTTGTGGATTTTTTACACCTATAGATTTTCCATCTAATATACTTTAATCACTGTGATAACCACAGGTAATTAAGAAGTCTACCTTCCATGACTTCCATTAAATTTAATATAGTCCTGCTTTGTGCTACATAGTTTTCTCAGGCACTGATAGTTTACAAATAGGATATTAAAATATATTTCATGGGTAATACAATTGAAATATATTTCATGGGTAATACAACAAATTAGCATATTCATTAGGCTGTTTACTTCTAAATATCATTCCACGTATATATTTCTGAAACAATTAGGGAAGCAAATATTTATTCTGGTAAATAATAAGCTGTCACTGTGTCATTTAAACAAATGTTATCTAATTAAAAATATAATATGTTCATATAATAATAAAGTAAGGTTGCAGGAACTTTGCCTAACATAAAAACTTGGAAAATTTAGAGCACTTAAATGTGAAGGGAGTAATAGCAAAGGAAATATATGACATTTGTGGTTTAAGAATATTGTAAACTGAGCTAAAACAATTTTTGCAATTATATTTATTATTTTTTGTCATATATCAATAAAATTTGTTAATTAGAGGCAAGTGAGAGTTAAAAGTCTTCCCTCTTTTCCTCTGCTCGAACCTGGTACCAAGTAGAAGTAAATCTAGAATGATATTTTGACACACACAAACATGAATTAGCAAGTAGGCACAAAACTCAAATATCATGTACTTTTGAAAAAGCCTCAGCTCTGTCATTTTACCACTCTGAAAAGCATCAGGCACAGAAGATTTATTTGAGATTATTGTGACATTATCCTAGAGACTGACTTTAATTTATATTTCAATCTGACCATGTTAAAATATTCTTATTGGCTACAAACTGGACAAGAGGAGGTCCAGGCCCTAAGGAATAATTTTGAGGGGTCATGTTCTGATTTTTATAGATTCCTGAACATTATTCATGGAAGGTAAGGGTGCTTGAAGAATATTTCCCTCCAAATAACATCTGGAACACCATTTAAATGGACAAAAAAATTTACTATCCACTATGACGATTAAGAAAACCTTATACGGTTTCAGGCAGTCCTCAAAGCTGTGAGGTGAAAAGAGCAGGTAACCTATAAAGGAAAACCTATCAGATTAACTGCATAGACCAATGCAACAGGACTGAGAACCCAAATATAAAACCATCCTCATACTGTCATCCGATCTTTGACAAATCCACAAAAACATACACTGGGGAAAAGATTCACTATTCAATAAATGGTGCTGGGAAAACTAGATGGCCACATGTAGAAGACTGAAACTAGATCCACACCTCCCACCTCTCACAAAAATCAACTCACGGTGGATAACTGATTTAAACCTAAGACGTGAAACCATAAGAATTCTAGATGAAAACATTGGAAAAACTCTTATGGACATTGGCCTAGGCAAAGAATTTATGAAGAAGACCCCCAAAGCAATCACGGCAGCAACAAAAATAAATAAATGGGACCTGATCAAATTAAAAAGCTTCTGCACAGCCAAGGAAACTATAACTAGAGTGAACAGACAACCTACAGAATGGGAGAAAATATTTGCATGGTACACATCTGATAAAGGGCTGATAACCAGAATGTATACAGAACTCAGGAAAATCAACAAGAAAAAATCAAACAACCCTATTAAAAAATGGGCAAAGGACATGAACAGAAATTTTTCAAAAGAAGACAGAATAATGGCCAGCAAACATATACAAAATTGCTCAACTTCTGTAAGCATCAGGGAATTGCAAATCAAAACCACAATGAGATATCACTTAACTCCAGTGAGATTGGCTCATATCAAAAAATCCCAAAACAACAAATGTTGGTGGGGATGTGGACAGATAGGAACACTCATACATTGCTGGTGGGACTGCAAATTAGTACAACCTCTATGGAAAGTAATATGGAGATACCTCAAAGAACTAAAAGTAGAAGTACCATCTGATCCAGCAATCCCACTACTGGGTATTTACCCAAAGGAAAAAAAGACATTCTGTAATAAAGACATCTGCACTTGAATGTTTATAGCAGCACAATTCACAATTGCAAAGATGTGGAAACAACCCAGGAGCCCATCAATACATGAGTGGATTAATAAAATGTGGTATATGTATACCATGGAGTATTACTCAGCAACAAAAAACAATGGTGAATTAACACATCTGTTATTATCTTGTATGGAGCTAGAGCCCATCCTTCTAAGGGAAGTATCACAAGAATGGGAAAACAAGCACCACTGGTACTCACCATCAAATTGGTACTAACTGATCAATACTTACGTCACTCATGGCAATATTATTCATCAGGGCACCGGCAGGCAGGAGGGGGTGGAGGGGATGGGAAACTCTCACTGAATGGATGTGGGGTGCATACTTTTGGGGGATGCCCACGATTGTAGCTCTGACATGGGCAGTGCATGGACAATATATATAAACAAAGTGTTGTACCCCCATAATATTCTGAAATAAAAGGAAAAAAAGAAGATTACATTATTGCAAATTAAATGATAATTTAATAGTAACACACTAACTATTCCAAATGAACAGTTTTCCCCAAAATGATCTTTACAGCTCATTTTCCTACATCAATATTTATTTCAGGACCAATCACATTTGGTTGGTATACACCTCTACATTTTCCAATTTTCAACAGTTCTTTTTGTTAATAATCTGATTTGTGGGTACAGATGTATGTAACTGTCTTATTTTGGTGATGTTTAAATTACCTCAGTTCTCTGCAGTTCTTGTAAATTAGGAAATCAAAAAAAATACTTTATTATACTCAAGTTAAACTTTTTAAAATTGCATTGTACATGATAGTTAATGCTTACATTTTCATTAAATGTTATGTTGCATTTGGTCACCCCAATATGAGTGATGTTGAAAATGGCCAATTGATTAAAATGGTGACAACTTGATTCCTTATTTCTGTACTATTTTTCTTATTGTTACCAAAACATACCTTAGCATCACATGAATATCAAACCCCTAAACCCCCCACTCTAGATAATTGTTAATACCAATTAATGCCTGGTAATGCTAATACCTAATGATCACATTAGGAGTTGGGAAGGTCATCTTTAGTTATTTGTTTTCCCTCTGAAGCAGAGATTTCTCTGATTGACAAGGCTAATCATTTACAATGGTTATGCATTTCCCACTGGAAAAGAATGCTATTGTTCAGTTCTTTACTTTGATTTCCTTTAAAATTGTCATCTAATAATCATAATGTTGTAAACATCTTTCTCGTTGTTTCTGATTTGTGTTGGACAATTTAGATTGCTCTAAAATTATTTTGTTAATTCAGTGATTAAACATGCCATTATTGCTATCTGAAAATGAAAATATGAATTGTTGTTTCTTTGATTTCATTCATGTTGTTATTCAAACTCTCTTCAATATTTGAAAATACCCTAGTCACAGCCCTCACCATATCTAAAATACATGATGTGAATTGATAAAACTTAATTTAGCCAAAGCCACCATTCTTACCTGGGTATTTACTTAACATTTAGCAACTCCTTTTTTGTCATTTTTAGTGGGTGAATTGTTGCATGAAAGTTAGTCATAATATTGTCTTGTTTTTCACCCTTCCAAACCAAGGCAACTGCTATCCACAGTGGTCACATAATGCCCTTTTTGGAAGATTCAGGCATTCTCTAGACCAAAAATATACATATTCTTCATTCCTGGTAGGCAATCATCTCCAGAAAACTGTTGGGTGGTATTTCATAAAACTGCCTTATATATTAAATCCTTTGATTTTCTCAAATTGCTTCTCCTAGTTTGTCTTTTGAGGTTGTACTGTTAAGTTATCCATTATCCATTTAAATGATTTAATAACATGGGCATCCAAGTCCCTTTGTATCTAATCAACATATTTTTCTTAACCTAGCATATGGAAGTGATGGTATAGTATGATGTGGATAAGCATGTTTTTAAATACAGTCTTTTAGCAATATTTCATAAAATAAATTTATATTGATATTCTCATTTGCATTATATAATCCTATTAGTGGTAATTTTAAAAGTTTAATGTAGGACACATATAATATCTTAGTCCAGGGGTGGGGAACCTAGGGCTTTCTAGGTCTTTAAGTGTGGCCTTTTGCTTGAATTCAAATTTTACAGAACAAATACTTTTATTTTTATTAGTACATATGTGTTCATCTTTTATATATTATTTTATTTTTAAAATGAACATATTTAAAAGACCAAAGAATAAAATACATTTCAATGAAATAATCCTCCCAGATTGACCGGCACAATTAGAACATTAGTAAACCATAAGGGCTAACTTGACGGCTGCTAAGCTCATGATTTGGTTTTAACTTCTCCCGCCTAACTGGTATCAGTACTGAACAAGGCTGATTGGCAAGAGTTTGTGGGGGTTGAGTATGCCAGTCTGTTATCAGCTTTTGACAATGGTGCACTGTGTTTCTGTTTGAGTGGAATTTATGAATAGTTGCACAGCTCAGCAGTATTTTTAAATTCTGTCTGCTTAACAGCCCATCATGTCAAAGAAGAACAAAAGAACACTGAAGGAAGAAAATAGATTTTTTAATGAGGATTGAGAATTGTAATATTGTCTTGTTTCTGCTAAAGATAAGATGATTTGCTTGCTTTGTGATGCTGCAATATCAACATTAAGAAACCCATTGCTCATCAGCGTTACAACACTCATAAGGACCACAAGTATTTTAAATCAGAGGGAGAGGTGTGAAAGGTTGTATTGCAGAAATTAAAAGATGAAAAGCAAAAGCAAAGACAATTCTTTCAAGTTGCAATAAGACCTGGAAATAATGCCACTGAAGCAACTTATAAAGTAGCTTATATGCCCTGGAAAAAAGGGAAGCCATTTAGTGATGTAGAAATTGCGAAAGAATGCAGTGTCAAAATTGTACGATGCTTAGACCCCGATAACATTTCAAAGTACAAAGACTGCCTCTTAAGGAGAGCTATAACTGATTGGCAGCATGAATTAGCCTTCAACTTAACAGAATGACTTCATGCAATACTTCGAAAGGAAAATATATATTATTCAATTGCTTTGAATGAATCAACTGATACTACTGACTTGGCGCAGGTTTTATACTCCATTCGGGTCATAACAGAAGATTTTCTTTGCTACAAAAGGTTACTCGCTTTGGGCACTCTTGCAAACAGAACACGGGGAATAGATATCTTCAACAACTTTTCAGATAAATGTCGTGAAGTTGGACTGAATTTGGTAAATTTAGTGAATGTATGTATGGATGGAACACCTTCCATGGCAGGAAAACAGGAGGGGTTTATTGCTCAGATAGAAAAAAGTATTAACAGATCCATGCTCTCATTTCATTTCAGCAAAATCTTGCATCAGTGACATCTCTGTGCTAAAGCTACTATTTTAAGTGACACTTTGCAACAAGTTATAACTATTGTTAACTATATTTGTGCAAGTGCAACACAGCATCGTCAGTTTCATAACATGCTAAATTTGAATGATAAGGCATTCAGTGTTGATTTGCCTTATCATTCTAAAGTATATTGGCTCTCACAGGGAAAGGTGTTAGCCAAAATTTTCTCTCTGTGAGAACAGATAGTTAAATTTAACGGAGAACAGAATCAGTAGTGTGAATCATTGAAAGAAGATTTCTGTAGGAATGCAGCATGTCTATGTTATATCATGTCAAATCAAAATGACTTGAATATTTCTTTGCAACATAAAACTAAGTCTATATACGATACGTGGCAAAAAAAATCCACGCATCTTGAAAAAAGCTATCTTTCTTCAAAACACTTCTTCTTCAAAAGGAAATTTCAGATGAACATTTTCCCCAGGTAGCAAATGTCATTGATGAGCAGGATGATGTATGCAAATGATTTGAAGAATATGCAGCTGTTATAGACCTATTAATTGGAGAATACAATGAAAGTTTCACTGACTTTGAGAATCATGACATCACACTCAAATTAGCATTTCAGCCTCACCTAGTTGATATCACCAAGGCACCTAAAGAACTACAGATGGAATTGATTGAGCTCTCAGTAGATGACATTTTAAAGTCATTGATTGATACTAAGAAAGATCCAATTGAAATATGGAAAAATGCAGTAGAATACCCACGCCTTCAGCAACATGCCCAAAAAATGCTTTCTCGCTTCTCAGCCACCTGTTGCTGTAAATATACATTCTCCTACCTAACCCAAATCAAGAGGCCCTTAAAGTCACAAATGACTGGTATTGATGTAGAGGATCAACTGAAACTGTGGACCTCCATTCTGCAAGCAAATATTCAAATGCTGTCCAACAAAAAGCAGACACAATAAAGTCATTAAAATTTTAGTTAACTTTAAAATTAACAAATAGTTTCCATTTTTTGAAATTATTAAGTATATAGAAGTTCGATTTTTACAAAATAATGTACATTTTTAAGCATATCTAATTGAAGTTTCTTGAATGCAGCCTTATTTTATTACAGCTAAATTAATGTGGCCTTTCAACATGAAGAAGTTCTCAGCCCTGTTTTAGTCTGGGTGAACTTCTAATAATTTGATTGGTGGGCATTATCACATGGGTGGTTTTTACAGTGTAATATCTCCACAGTGCTACATAACTTTTGTAATATAAATGCACATATCAGAACCTATAGTTATTATATAATCTATTCTGTCTCTTATAACCATAATTTAGACTTTATTTTAGAGTTAAATGTACATTTAGTGGCTGCCATCATTTATGTGAAATTCTTACTAGTCTTTTTCTTGTCTGAGTTTTATTCTTTATCAAATTACTCAGAAAGAATGTTAACCTGAGATGTCTTGCATATTTTAGTACATTTTTTATGCTGTTAAGAGCATTTTGCCTTTATAAAAAATCTATGATAAACATTTTCCTTCCTTGAGTATTGACATATGCTACTCCATTTTCTTCAAGCATAAATGACTCCTATCAAAACCTCCGATGATAATTTAATTTTCTATCACTGAAAAGTGACTTGACTTTTTTACCTAGATAACCCATAGATTTTTTTTAAGTGTAAAAAAAGATTTTTACTATAAAATGTCTCAGGGTATTCCATTGTGGGTTGATATTTTTTCAGGTATATAGTGACACTGTACAGTTTTCAGATCATTTATTTCAGTAAAATTTTCTTGAAATGTTGCTATTCTTATTTGTTATATTTCATTCATTTCTGTTTTTTCTTAAATATTCCTATAAGTATGTCATATCTTGTTTTCTCCCTATCTACAAAAACTCTCACTTTCTTTTAATACTTTTAATTTTTCTCATTTTTTTAATATTTAAATTTTACTACTTTACAGCTTTCTTTCAGCTATGTTTTAAATTTATACACTCTTGAGTTCTTATGGTTTAGTCTCTAAATTTGTTATGATTTTTTACTTGTTATTTTATGGTATACTTGAGTTTCAGCATTTCTATTTTCAAATGCTCTTTTATCCAATCAATAGATTTATGAGTTTTTCTAATACTTATATTTGTTTTCCTTTTATTGCTTCTGGTTTTTTATTTTTTTAATTTTAAATTCTTATTTCTATCTATTTTATGATAGTGCCTTTCTGACATTCTTTCATGAATGATAGGGGTGTTATTTTGCTCTTAATTCTCATTTTTTCTTTATTAACTTGGTATCAGAATACATCAACATACCTTTCTCCTGCTCACGTTTAGTGTGGAAAAAAAAGTTCTTGTTCTGTTAGAGGGAGAAGTAGGTGAAGATTATTTTTCCAGCTTTATGGTTTTCAAATGAGCGCTCTTGTTGTTTTTGAAGAGTGATAGAATAAATGACCTTCTATTTTCTAAGACATCTTCTGCCCATTCCTCTAAAATTTTCCCTTGACTCTTAACTGTTTTGCACTAATGTCCCCGCCCTGATCAATTTGAATTTTGCTATTAGCAGTTTCTCCTCAGTTTTAAGTTTTATATTAAAAAGGACAAATTACAGGGCTCAGAATTTTCCTGTTCTAAAAGACATCATCATGTCACAACCTCCCTTGTACTCACTTATGTACTTGACTTGCACAACCACATTCCTTTCAGTTGCTGTTCTTAGCTTCACTTGTTATGCTTTCTACCTTGGACTTTTTGGATTTTTTTTTTAGACCTTCTCCTATTTGACAACCACCTGAAGCCTCATGTCACCTTCTAATTCCTCTACTTACACTTATCAATGGTGTACCTATCAGACCGTATCTACCCATAAATGCCAATTGGTGGGAATAATGTATCCTTTAGTTTAGTGGGTTTTTTGTTTTGCTAAGCTAGTTGCTTTGTACTTTCTTTTCTTTTTTTGTTTCTTGAGAAGTTATTAAAGGAAACTCACAAATCATGCTACTACTAACATTGTCCCAGAATTCTCCAATCTCCTTGTATTTAAGTGTGGCAAACACCATTTAACACCATTTGGGCACTCAGTACTACACTAACTAAATACTGGCTTAAAATGCTCATAACACTTTCTAGTCAAAGTGAGTTTGTGTGACATTTGCTGAATTGTGTAACATTTATTTATTAGGGGAGGTCTTCATATGAGATTGCTAAAAGGTTTCTATATGTGGCTCCCATTACTTATTACTTCAACAAATAAATGCATATGATTTCATCATGCTTTTTCTTAAAGATTGTATGTAAGGAGCAAGAAGGTATGATATAACGTTTCCTTAATGCCCGTAATTTCTCCTAATGATGATATGGCAAAGATCTTCGTTCTGCAAGTTTATGAAACTGATTAATGATATCCACATGAGGTCCTTAAACAGTTTGTATAATTGTTCATAACCTCTCTACTTCTGGGGCTGACAAATATAACTACAAAATTTGAAAAACTGATCATATCAGAAGATACATAAACACCAAACTCTTTTCACTGTTTGTAGTAATATCATGGGCCTAGAACTCTGACCAAGTCCATGTTCTGCTATGAAAAAGGATTCTATCACATGACCTGACTAGGAGCTCTTTTGAGTCCTAAAATATAGCATTACACATCTACCTATAGTAAATCCTCCCAAAAATATTTGTTAGAGTGGAGAGCTTTGTTTTTGTCTAGCCTATAAGAAAAAGTTACATGATTATTTTTGTGTAAAATTGTCACTATATGTTTTTATTTGTGGCAAAACTTAATATCAGATTAGCTTTTATTATAATACACCACATGTTATCTTATTTGTGAGGAAAGAGAGAAATTCTGTCACCTACCCTTAACTATGTGAGACTGTTTATATCTACCAAAAGAATCCAACAATAGTGAATGACCAAACTGGATCAGGCCAGTCAGTAACAGAGAATGCCAAAATATTATAAATGCAGAGATAAAGTTGAATAATATGGGAAGACTTTAACACTTCAAATTTTTAAGATTGTGCTAAATTTTAAAGGAATCATATCACATTTTAATTGAATAGACTACCTGAGTATATAAAAGTTCTATAGCCCTCTCATCTGACCAACAGTGTAGCATATCAAAGATAAAGAGAGAATTTGAGAAAAGTATCTAGCCATTCTCAGTCATCATTTATTTGAAGCAATAATGGGAATTTCAAAGAGAATGTAGTCTTTTATGCAGTATTTCAGTTCAAGTTCAAGCCTAAAAATTACATCAGTAAAATTTCCAGAAGATCTTTGATCTTGGATTCTGAGATGCCACTGTTTCACTGCAAAAAAATGTAATGTAATATAAGTGAATTTACTTAGGAAAATCTAATTAAACATATCAAGACCTTTATTATTATCAGAAAGATTAAAGAATCACATTGCATCACTGTAAGGACTTTACTACCAGATTTAGGGGTCTTAATATAACATAATAAAATTACCTTTAAGAGATCTATTCTACATCATAGTGAGTACAATAAATAACAATATATGGAGACAGTTAATAGTAGTAACAATATATACTTATATATAGACATATATACAGTTAATAATAATATATACTTCAAAATTGCTGAGGATAGATTTTAAGTGTTCTCACCACAAAAAATTATAAGTATATGAGATAATGCATATGTTTAATAGCTTGATTTGGCCATTATGCAATGTATACATATATCAAAACATCATGGTGTACACCATAAATATATAAAATTTTGACTAGCCAATTAATAATTACCTTTAAAATGGTAAAAGGATTAAAACACTTTAATAGAAAGCTCATAAAGAATATAGTAAGAAAACACTGGAGTTAAAATAATTGAACAAATGTTACATTTAATGTTATTACATGGTAGTTTCCAGTCATACTCTATTTTATTTAAAACTTTTTAAACAAAGATAGCCCAAAGACAGCCAAGGATTGCTCATTTCGTAACATTTACTGCATACATGCAATATGTGAAAAGTGCAAAAGGATGTTATATATTCCCCCTTAAATATTATTTTCTAGAACCAAGTTTAGAATACCTTTGCTAGGAACATAAATCAATATTAAAAATAGAAGCCATGAGTCTATCAACTTTCTTCAGTGGGGAAACAATACAGACCACTGTTTCAATTACCACATTTTATTAAATATAACATACATTTAATAATTAAATGCATCACTTTACAAATTTACTACAGTGTAAGAAAAGAATAATATACATTAAGCTATCATCCAGCATTCTTTTTTCTTCATGAATGCTATCAATCTTGCCATGTCTTCCTACCACAATCACAAGACGTAGACCCCAGGCTTATGATCATGCAGGAGAGAAACTGGTATTTCTCCAAAAAGTGTATTGAAATTTCTGTGTAACACTGGAGCCATGTTTCCACCATATTATATATTATTGAATCTCATGAGCCGCATTATCCAGGGAGAGGGTGTGTGCTTCCTTAACCACAAAGCTGAAAAGCCCTGAAGTCTTAATCTCTCCTGAGCTCTGATATCTGGCTTGGCGAGGTTGCTATGTTTTTCTCTAAGACACAACAGGCCATGGGGAGCCCACATTTCTGTTACTGCTCCTATCTGAATTTCCACAAATTAATGCTTCTCCAGCAAGGTTAGTGTATGTATTTTCTAAACTTTTGATTTTGGACAAAAATTATATACTTATTGAATGAGCTATTTTAAATTTCTTGTATTTTTTGATATACCACTTTGGGGCACGTGTTAACAGAAAATATATAGATATAAAACTGATTAAGAAATTTTTAAACCTCCCTTTCATTCATTGTCTAAATTTTCTATATTTTTTCAAATCATAGTGAACAATTTTATGTTTTTACATATAAAATTGCTGTACTCTATGCTATCAATAATATCGGTTATCAGTACTTTTTAGACAATTACTTAATTATATTGTCCAGAATTTTCTTCCAAGCCAATGAAACTCATTTTTCAAGTTGTGATGCTAGTTTTACATCAGTATATCTTATTTGACTATTGTTTTTTTCTCACAGTACTTACTACTTCCTGGAATTTAAGCTGCTTCTGTACAAAGTCAATGGGAAGTTCTAACAAACTGATAACCTTAACAATGCAATATATAAATTGTTTACAGTCTCTCTCTCTCTCTCTCTATCTCTTTCTCTCTCTGTTGTCCAATTACTACTGGGAATTGGACAATTTTTTTCAGCTTCATTTTTTTCCCATGTCCAGTGATTGGAAATCCTTTTGATGTTTCAGAGTAATAAAATAGGATAGCTTCCCTACTTGGGAGTGTCTTCTTTTTTCATGTGTCATAAAATTGTTGCTTATTGCTTTCAAGAAAATTTGAAATTGCATTTATTCCTTCAACAGTGAATATTTGCTTACTAATGTCATATTTATGCCCTGTGGTTCCGCTTCTGTGTCTCTGCATACACAATAACATTTTGTATTTCAATGCTGAAACATAGTTGGACATTTTAAAGTACATTTTTAATGACAATAAAACTTGATATGTGTAGTTCCAATAATGCACATGATTCAATTGCAGCAATTACAATATGAATAACTAAGACGAAGGTCATACATAGCAGGTAAAGACAACTCAGTCGTAACTGCTAATAGTCTTCAGTGATTGTCAGACAGCAACAATTGACAGATGCATCCCACTATTACATATAGTAAAATGTGCAAAATATGATTCTTTGTGCCAATGAGATATTGGCTTCGAATCAATGAAATAAGTTTTAGCATATTTCATGTAAAGGTTTTGTCTTAAAATTGTAGCTATAATGATCTCCATTTTTAAATTAATTTTTTCTACTAAGCCACGATGGTTATTGTTATTGGAATATATTGACTACTAAGTGTTATATATCTAGTGGTATATCTACAGCACTTGCACTTCCAAATTTATCCCAATAAATCTCATGTATATTTCAAAACCTAAAAATATATCTTTGGACATATTTAACTAGTAATACAGATGAGTTAGGGATTTTGAAAATATTTTAAAGGAATATCAATTCTTCATAAAAATAGTTAACTTAATGCTGAAGATATTAATATATTTTAGTGCTGCTAAAAAGCTTCAAAAATAAACAGCTATAAAAAGTAAGTAGGAACATTCCTATAAATTAGCCATGTAGATATAAGAAGTTTTTATATAATTTTATTAAAACTTTGTAAGCAATAAACTCCAGGAAAAGTAAAAATTTTAATTTGAAATAATGGCTGAGAGATTTACCTTGAAAGTGAGACACTGAAATAATTTCTATCAAAGGAATATGAGATAGTAAAAGAGCTTTGCTTAATAGAGGAAGAAATACATTGTCACATGGGAGCCTGTAAAATTAAAAACAGCGATCATTACAGAGGTTATAGCCATGCATGTAATTATCGCAATTATAAGTAATATTTAGTATTAGTGAAAAGACAAAATGGAAAGTTTTGTCTTCCCTTTTGTCTTTTCTTTTCTTTTCTTTTTTTTAGCTCTTTCCTACTCTCTCTTCCTACTCATTTTCTCTTTTGTATCTCCTTCCTCTACCTTTCTTCCACCCCCTCTTCCCTTCCTGTCTTCTCTCTTTCTTTCTCTCTCTTCCATTTACCCATTAATTGTCACATTAGTTTAGAAGAACATAATGTAATAACAAAGGCAAATCGGAAGAAACGTTTTATACAGACTTTGTTCCCTTTCAGTGAAAAAGACCCTGACTGCCTACTCTACTCCTTTAAACTCGGCCCTTTAAACATAGCATTAAGTTCATCTCTTTTTCACTGCAGGTGAGAGTAACGAGAGGGCAGTGGAGTGTATGTGTATGTCAGTGACAAAAAGGAGACAGAAAACGAGAAAAGGTAATATTTGTTTTTAAAATAACATTTATGCAAATACAACATACATATAAAAAGTGAAAATTTTGTAACCGTCTGGCTCAATGAATTTATTTAAAATTTAGCATCTGTTAAAACATTAATAAGATCAAAGAAAGAAGATATGACCAGGACTCAATAGCCTTCCACATCTTTTCACATTCACTCCACATTTCACTTCTCAAAGTTAACTTCTAGTCTGATTAATGTCACTATTCATTAGTTTTTCCTATTTTTAAAATTTATAATAATAGGGTTATACAATATGTTTTATTTCTTGCCTGAGTTCTTTAGTTTAATATATAGAAGTTTATCTACGCTGTTGCATGTAGCAGTTGTCTGTTCATTATCATTGTTTATATTATTTGGTTTTAAAATATATCATATATTATTTATCCATATACATTTGCAAAAGCTTTTGATTGCTTTCAGTTTGGGGCCATTATAAAAGAACACTCTTAAGCATGTCTTTTATGTTACACACACACACACACACACACATACATGTTTTGTGTGCTGGATCAAAAAAAGTAAGTATATGTTTAACTTTAGGACATAGAGCAAAGAGTTCTCCAATGTAGTTGTACCAATTTAAACTCCCAACAACAATGTTCCTATACTAGTTGCTCTGCATTTTGTCTATTTCTGATGATTAAGGATTGCACACCTTTCATATATTTATTGGTCATTTTAATAAACTTTTTGTGCTGTTCCTATGAAAGTATTTTGCCTATATTTCTTTTGTATTGTTCGTGTGTTTATTATTAATTTCAGGAGAGCTATATATTAGGTTGAGGACTTGGAAATTATTTTATTTTTAAAATGGGTGGATATCAACAATTTTATAGGTTCAATCTATTTTATTCTAGATAGAAATCCTTTGTAAATGCATGCAATTGCAAATGTCTTCTCCAAAGCTATGGCTTTTGGAAGTCACATATTTAGACATTTAATTAGTCTGAATAATATTTTAGAGTTTTCTCCTTGTAGGAATTTTTTATTTACTTTCTTTTGGTTTAATTTTCTGTGATTTCCCTAACTACTTAAGAAGTGTATTGATTTTTCAGCTTTTCTAATACTTTAATTTAAATCTGTGAAATTATCTGTAAGCACAGTTTTAGCTTCCTTCCACACTTTTTAATATGTTAAATTTCATTTTGTTAATCCATTCATGAATTAATGGGCACTTAGGCTGATTCTGCATCTTTGCAATTGTGGATTTTGCTGCAATTAACATTCTCGTGCAGGTGTCTTTTTGATAAAATGATGTATTTTCCTTTGAGTAAATACCCAGTAGTGGGATTGTTAGATCAAATGGCAGGTCTACTTCTAGTTCTTTGTGGTATCTCTATCTGTTTTCCATAGAGGTTGTACTAATTTGCAGTCCCACCAACAGTATAGAAGTGTTCCTTTCTCTCTGCATCCACGCCAGCATCTGTTATTTTTGGACTTTTTATTAAAAGCCATTCTAACAGGGGTAAGGTGATATCTCACTCTGGTTTTAATTTGCATTTCCCTGATGATTAGTGATATTGAGCATTTGTTCATTTATTTCTTGGCCATTTGTCTATCTTCTTTTGAAAAGCTTTTGTTCATGTCTTTTGCCCACTTTTTTGATGGGGTTGTTTGATTTTTTTTTTTCGCTGATTTGGTTCATTTCTTTGTAGATTCTGGTGATTAGCCCTTTAGTGGATGTATAGCTTGTGAATATTTTCTCCCATTCTGCAGGTTGCCTATTTGCTCTGTTGTTTATTTCCTCAGCTGTACAGAAGCTTTTTCATTTAATCAAGAATACTACTCAGCCAGGAGGAAGGATGACTTAATGCCTTTTGATTAAGTTCAAATTTGGTTCAAATTTAAGTTCAATTTGGATGGAAGTGGAGACCATTATCCTAAGTGAAGTATCTAAAGAATGGAAGAATAAATGCCACGTGTACTCACTGTTAAATTAGAACCAACTGACGAGCACACATATGCATAGAGGGATGTAAAACCTAACAGAAATCAAGTGGGAGGAGGGCAGAGGAGGGGATGGGTGAAAACCTACTTAATGGGTACAATGAACACTATCTGGGTGATGGGCACACTGAAAACCATGACTCAGCATTTTAAAAGTGCTCCATGCAACCAAAAATATTAGTAACCCCATAATACTTTGAAATAAAAAAATCATTTTTATAATAGTTGAAAGTATTTTCTAATTCTCATTTTTTAATACTTTTAAAAAAGTTTTCTAGTTATATAGAGATAATTTTTCTAGATTTCTCATGTTACTGAGGTCAAGAGAACATATTTTATATGATTTTATCCCTTTGGAATTTGTTAGAATTTGTGGACACTTTCTTTAGACCTATCTTTCATCAGTTTTGATAAGTTTTCCATGACATGTAGCAAAGATAGTTTCTTCTCTCAATGTTTGGTGCAGTTTTTTTTTATATGCCATTTTTGTGAGTTTTGTTAATTGAGTTGTTCAAATATTTTGTCTCTTTTTAATTTTTATTTTGTTTTGTTTTTTCTATGCATTCTGGGTGGGGTGATATTATGGATTTGTATATTTCTCTACTAATATCTGTCAATTGCTCCTTTATACATTTAAGAACCATAATATTAGTCACATACAAATTTATAATTGTTATATAATACTGGAAGATCAAACATTTTATCATTCCATATATGCATCTTTGTTTCTATACACCTTTCTTGCCTTAAATTATACTTTGCATAATGTTCACAGAAGTACATTAGCTTATTTTGGTTAAATTTTTGATGATATGTCTTCATCTATACTTTTGTTTTAAAACTTCTTACCTGCTTCTGTATGTGTGTATCTCTTGTAAGTTATGTGTGCGTAGGTTTTACAAAAGTTTAATACAGACAATGTTTATCATTAGGATCATGCACATATTATGTAATTGCTAATATTTTGATTTATAGCTCCAGTCTAAACATGTTTTCTGTTTTTCCCAAATGTTCTATGTTTATTTACCTCTCTATTAAAGCACAGCTTCTTTTTGTTCATTCTTCTACATTTTTATTACTTCCTTTCAGTATAACAATATAAATCTTAACTTAGTAGTAGTTTTAACACATTTCTGCTCATTATCAGGGTCTTAGAACAACTTAACTTCTATAAACTGCTTTCTGTACTTGGAGTTTCTTTGTCATACATTTT
The DNA here is from genome assembly GCA_023783475.1 of Daubentonia madagascariensis. Lineage (NCBI taxonomy): Eukaryota > Metazoa > Chordata > Mammalia > Primates > Daubentoniidae > Daubentonia > Daubentonia madagascariensis. Next base: position 1,612,059 of record JAKFHU010000316.1, read on the forward strand.
TGTTCTCTATATATTTTAGTTCCACAAGAGAGTATTAACCTTATATGTTGTGTAGACCATATTTATTTATATATATTCCATATTTTCTCTTTAATTCATTCTTTACTACTTTGTTTCTAGTATCATTTTCCACTGGATGAAAAAAATCCTTTCAGAATATATTCTATTGTGAGTTTGCACAGGACAAATTCTTGCTAATTTTCTCTCCGCTTTCCCCTCCAATGGTCTGGCCATATTTTTATTTTACTTTGACTATCTAAAATATTTCTATATATTTTTTATAAATATATAGATTTATATATAGAAATATGGAACTATAGATTCCAGTGTTTTTCTAGGAATACTATGAGTATGATGTGTGTGCGGTTTCCATCATTTCTGGGAAGAAGAAAATTGCAAATCTTATTATTTCTCTTTGGAAAATAATTAATTCCCTCCACACTCTGTTCTAATACACTTGATATTTTTATTTTATCTTTGGATTTCAGTAATTTTGCTATGATACACCCAGGTGTGATTTTCTTTCCATTTATCCTGCTTGGTATGTGTACTCCTCCTTTAATCTGTGGTTAAATATCTTTCAAAATTTTGGTGAAATTCCTTACCATTATCTCATCAAATATTGCACCTGTTCCATTTCTCCACTCTCCTTTCCTGCTGTTTGAAATGGACGTAAGCTAAACCTTTCCCTGCATCCCACATGCCTCTTACGTGTGTTTTAGTTTCTCAAATTCTCTCTTAGAGACTGTATATTTTCTATAATATTTACCTGTCTTCTTATTCACTAATTCTCTGTGCGTGTTGTTTTCAATCTATAGTATTTTTAATTTCAAATATAGACTTTCCATTTGAGTTTTATATACTTTACCTCCTTGGTGAGGTTCTCCATCTTGTCCTGTCTTTTCTGGGGTGTATTAATCACTTCCATTTTAAATTCTATATATGAAAATTGCAGTAAAGGCATCATTTCTGACTCTCTGTTTCTATTTTTAATTTTTTTTCTCCTGTGATCTTCTGTCTTGGAAGGCCTGTTAAATTTTTGATTAGATGTCAGCTATTAGATCTAAAAAACTGTAGGACTTTTGGATATTGTCATCTGCCCTTGAGAGAATTTACTTTATTGCCCACCAAAAAGCTAAATTAGAGGAAAATCACCTGAATCCAGTCAGGAACTTGGCTGAATACAGGCTGAGTGCCAATCTTGGATCTCCTCCTATTTCTAAGTATAACTGAAGAAATTTCAGAAAAACTTAGGTGTTAGCAGAGTCATTTCTTTGGTGAATTTTTGATAGCACCTTTTGTTTCTGAAGACTGTGAAGCTGCTCAATAGAAATGTTCAGTTTGACAGTAAGTTTTTGCTCTATTTCTTGGCATCTTGGCTTTAAAAATGCCCCAAGAGTAAAAATAGTACAGTATTGGTCTCATTTCTCTGAAATTCTCTTCTCTTCAAGATCTAATCTCTAAAGTTGTGGCTGCTTCACTATGTCTTTAATATCTTTAAAAAAGATGTTTACCGTATTTTAGGCAAAGTTTCCACTTGTACTTAACATGATTGTTTATATGCTTTGAGCCCCTATATTATTTGGGAGAATGGTATTTGAAGTAATGTTATATCTACTCATCCTTCTGAAATTTTTAATGTAAAGTACTCAAATAATATATGATTAATGTTTAATTCTTTACAATTCTAAAAATATTTTGTCATGAATAAATAACGGGAACTGGTAAAAGAGAAGTTGCCACTGATAAATATTGTGTTGTTGCTATAATAGAAACTGTATTGTCAAAGATTTTTAGGCAAAATTACTTTGTCCTTGACTCTAAACATTTCAATTCAATAATTTATTAAAGACTTGGCATAGAAGGCCACTTTGGGCCAAAAGGGAGTAACAGAAACTGGCCTAATCCTCCTGCCTTAAACAACTTTAAAAAATTGAAAAAATATAGAAAAACAATGCTTTTCAAGAAAATAGATACCAGGAAAAGAAGAATAATAAATAAGAATTAGGCAATAAATGAAATAAGCCCTACAATTTCCCCAATTTACTGCCTTGAGTGAGTATGCAGTCTATAGGACAAGAATAGAGAAATCAAGATAGGGCTGAGCAGACTTCCTGAGGTGAAGATTGATCAATCAATCAAAACTACCCAGAACTAACACGGTTTTTAGAATTAACAGGCAAGTATGTAGAAATAATTATTATAACTGACATATGTTAAGTTGAGAAAAAAAAGATGTAAAAATGATCCAAACTGGATTTACTGAGATGAATGTCTGAGATGAAAAATATACTGAATGTTTTTAACAAAAGATGGCATTGCAGAATAAAATATTAGTACATTTGAAAACATAGCAATAGAAACTATCAGAAATAAAACACAAAAAGAAAAAAGAGTTTTATAAAATAAGCGCATCATCAGTGAACTGTTAAAATATCTTTAAGTGACATAACATATATGCTATGGGGATAATTATAAAAGAGGAGAGAGACATTGAAGCAGAAGACATACGTGAACATTAATGGCTAACATATTTCCTAATATGATAATAATTAACTGTATACCCATATTTTCAAGAAGTGCAACAACACTTCACCCCACCTCACACACAAACATTAAGAAGAGTACACCAAGGCACATCATAATCTAATTGCTCAAAATCAGTGATAAAGAGGAAAGTAAAAAAAATTAAAAAGAAAGATGAAAGACATGTAGAAGAACAAAATTAAATATATTAGCAGTTTCAATTTTTCCACTGGAAACGATGCAAACAAGAAAGTGGAACAACATCTTTAAAGTACCAAGAAGAAAAGTCAGTTAACACAGAATTCCATACTCAGTTAAAAGTATTGTTCAAAAACAAAGGTGAAATACATATAAAACATGCAAAAACTAAAAAAAAATTTATTATCAGTAGATCTACAGTATTAAACAAATGTTCAGGTAGTATTTTAAGCAGATAGAAATCTGGGTGTACAAAAATGAATAAAGATCACCAGAAATTATAATTATGTATAGAAAATTTGTAAATTAATTAAGTATATTTAAAAGGTAATTATTTGTTTAAAGAAAAATAAATAAAATGTTTTGTGGAAGATCATATGCAAAAGTAAAATATATAACCACAGCAGCACAAGGACCAGGAAGGCAGAAACAAAAATATAACATTGTAAGGATCTTACATTATAAATAAAGAAGTTTAATATAGCATCAAGAAAAGTGGTGGTAAAGTAAATACGTATATTATGAACCGTAAAGGAACCACTAAAATAACAAAGCAAGTTGTTGTGGCTAATAAGTTAATAAATTAGATAAATTAGAAAGTTGAAACATACTCAGTTAATATGAAACAAGCTTAAAAAGAGGAAAAGTGGAACAAGGAATAAATAAAATAAAAAGAAAAGACGCAAGTTGATAGATTTAAAATCAATTATATTAATAAACATTATAAAGATAATGTTTTGAATACCCCATTGAAAAACAGGTTGTCAGATTGGATTGAAAAACAAAGCAGCACACAATCATATACTGCCTACAATATAATTTACATTAAATATAGTGGTACAATAGAATAAAAGTAATGTAATGGGAAAAGGTATATCATGCCAACACTAATTTTTTAAAAGACGGGAGGCGCTTTATCAGCATATGACAACATAGATTTCAGAGCAAAGAATATTAACAAGGAACAACATGATCAATTCATAATGACAAATGTGTCAATTAATCAATAGGACAAGATGATTGGGCACATATCTAAAAACAGAGCTTAAAAATACACTAAGCAAAACCCAATAGAACTGTGTATACTAATAGACAAATTATCAATTATAGAGGCAATTTTATTATCACTCTTTTAATGATACATAGAAGAAGCATGCAGAAATCAGTAGTGAAATAGAGTGCTTAAATAATACTATTAGCCATCTTGATCTAATTGAATTTTTTTTTAGAGGTAGGGTCTTGCCCTTGCTCTCTCACTCAGGCTGGTGTGCAGTGGCGCAATCAGCTCACTGCAGACTCAAACACCTGGGCTCAAGCAATCTTCCCGCCTCAGCTTCCCAAAGTGCAGGCTTAGAGGCTTGAGCTACTGAGCCCAACCCTAATTGACATTTATTGACATTAAAAAAACACTCTACCCATAACCAGCAGAATATACCTTATTTGCAAATACACTTGGAATATTTCACAAAACACCATATTATGGGCAATAAAACAAGGCCTCTTAAATTAAAAAAAAATCTAGTTATTAAAGTATGTTCTTTGATCACAGTGGAATTCTATTAAAATCAACAAAAGAAATGTATCTGGAAAATTCTCAAATATTTGAAGCCAAAAAACTAACTTCTTCAGCCTTAGGTATTTACCTGTAGGAAACAAAACATACGGCCATACAGTGATTTTACACAGATGTTTATACCATATTTGTTTGAAAATTTGAAAATAGCTCAAATATCTATCAACTGTTGAATGGATAAATAAATTTTGAATAATCTATACAATGAAATACTATTCAGTGACAAAAAAGAATAAACTGTTGATACACGCAACAATATGGTTATATCTCAAATAATTATACAGAATGGTCAGCAAAGAGTCAGCAAAGAGTAAAAGTTTGATCTCTTCTGCCCCCATTTGGACACCCCTGATTCCTCTCTCTTGTCTGATTGCTCTGGCAAGGACTTACAGCACTATGTTAAATAGAAGTGGAGATAGTGGGCAACCTTGTCTGGTTCCAGTTTTAAGGAGGAATGCTTTCAATTTTTCCCTGTTCAGTATGATATTGGCTATTGTTTATCGTATATGGCTTTAATAATTTTGAGGTATGAGCCATCTATGCGTATATTGTTAAATAATTATGGAGAGTGGAAAATAACACAGGAAAAAAAAAGTTCATCCTGTATGATTCTATTTATTTGAAATTGTATATAGAGAAAACTAATCCATAGTGACATTAAACAGATTGGTCATTTCCTAGGTAATGTGGAGGTTGGCGGTACAAAGGGAGGCAGAACAGATGGCTTAAAAAGGGCATAAGGAAAATTTAGGGGGTGATGGATATGTTCTTTACCATTCTGATGGTGGATTTAAAGATGTGTACAGATGTCAAAACGTACCAAATCATAGATTTTACGTTATGCAATTTACTACATGTCAATTATAACACAGAGCTGTGGAACTAAATTTTAGAAGATAAATTTTAATATATGGTTTATTTGGCTATATTTAACTTTATTTTTATTTTAAAAATGGTAACTAAAATATGTAGATTTATTCTATCTTTGTAATATGCTAGCACATTAGTGATTTTTATTTAACATAGGTCACAGAGTGTCTGACAAGTAAAGTAAACAACAAAAGTGTATTTGTGTCAGATTAACATTTATGTTAGCAGTTATTTGAAAGTTTAGCATGTTTGCTTGGCTTTTAATTCTTGATTCAGGCATATTTGCATAACATTTACTTAGAAACAACCGAAGTGCCCAAAATTGGTTATTAGTCATTGTAGTTAAGTAGTCTACCTGTAAAATTTAGCTTTCTTATTCTGATATTATTGCATAAATTTTCATGGTTGCATAAAATGTCAGTATTATAAATGTCCATACACAATTATTAATGAATTACTATTATGTGCATATCACTAATTCACCTGTGAAATTTTCTGTATTTTATCAAGATGTATTGCTATGGTCTAGGGAATTTTGTAGCTCATTATGACCAAAACCTATTACAGACTGTCCTACTCAGATTCCTTGCTTTGAAAAGAATATTCTTCTTGTAATAAATATTGTGAATCAAAGAAGTCTACATGGCTTATATTTGCATTTTTTTTTTTTTGCCCTATGTAAAAACAATTTGGTAGTGTAAGCCCCATTTGTTAAGGACTAATGGCATATAGCCCCATGGCAGGACATATCAAAATGAGTGAAAATGAATATTTTGATAAGTAACAATACAGGGATTTATGTGAAATATGTTTCCATTTTCAAAGGTCACTAAACTGTAGAGCAACATTAATCAGGTATTGGGTTTACAATTAAAGATACTATCACTTTATATGTGTATGGGCAGAAATAAATGATCACAAACTTATTTCTTATTTTATAAGAAAAAGTCACTTTCATTCTCATCTCATTGGGTTCTGCCAGAGGAAATAGTTATATAGTTATATATACATATGCATGTGTGTGTATATATATATTTTTAATGCACAATACAGAAATTTTGATACTTAAACTTTTGGAACTATAGTATAATGTGAGTCTGTTGGTGTTTATTAGAAAAACAATCTGGTTAATTATTATAATCATCAACCCAGTTTTATGTAATGTGTATATTTTTGAGATCTATCTCAATGAAGTAATGTTTCCACTCTATTTAAATTGTATGTTTAGAAAATAAAAAAAAAGTGAGAGAGAAAAAAGACAGTTATATGGAACTGTGGCATCTTCCTCTAATATTTGAAAATACAAACTTTTATGGGAAAAAAGGACCTAACAAAGCTAACGAATTTTAAAAGTATTATTTTCAAGTTATTTTTCTTAAGATTCTTTTAGTTATTGAACTCTTTAGTTTGACAAGTGCCTCTTAAATGCTAATCGTAAGTATAGCCAGTCTGCTGTTGTAGAATGCTGTTTTTCCTTCACTTTTCTAAGAACATTAAAATTTATTTATTTTTATTTTATATGTATGACCATTTAAATGTTTCCTATTTTAATACAAGCTTTGCTTAGTTTATTAGTCCATTTTGTACTGCTATAATAGAATACTTATGACTAGGTAATTTGTAAAGAACAGAAATTTACTTCTTATAGTTCTGGAGACTGAGAAGACCAGCATCCAGTGACAGCCTTCTTGTTGTATTCTCACACGGCAGAATGTGGAAGAGAAGTGAACCCCCTCCTACAAGTCCTTTTTATAATGATATTAATCTATTCATGAGAGTGGGGTCCTCAAAACCTAAACACTTCCCATAGGCCCCACTTCCCAACACACAAATTTTGGGGGCACATTCAGACCATAGCACTCTATCTCACCGCCCACCTTCACGTCCTTCTCACATAAAGAATACATTCATTCCATTACAATAGCCACCAAATTCTTAACTCATTCAAGCATCAAATTTTACTCCAGCTATGAGCCTGTGAAATCAAGTGAGTTCTGTACTTCCAAAATAGAATGGTGGAACAGCCTTAGGATAGACATTCCCAATCCAAAAGGGAAATTAGAAAAATAAAAAATGGAGTAACAACTCCCAAGTAAGTCCGAAATCCAACAGGTCAAACAACATTAAATCTTAAGGCTTGAGAATAACCTTTGGCTCCATGTTCTGACTTCCAGATACACTGGGGCAGGGGTTGGACTCCCATGACCTTGGGCAACCTCACCTCCATGGCTTTGTTGGGTGCAGCCCATGCTTCACCTCTCACACATTGACATCAAATGCCTGTGGCTTTCCCAGGCTGGTGCTGCATGTTTGTATCTCTACAGTTCTGGGGCTTTGGGAATGGCCTAATCCTATGGTTCCACTATGCATTGCCCTAGTGGGGACTCTCTGTGATGACTCCAACACCACATATCTGCTGGGCATTGCCTTAATATGGGCTTTCCACTGTGGTTTCACCCTGCAGGCACATTTCTACCTAATTCCTGAGGCAGTCCAAGGCATTCTTCGACACCTAGGAGAAGGCACTCTGAATACCTACATAATTAGCATCACATGAACACTACCAAGACTCACTGCTTCCCTACTCCAGAGAGGCAGTCTGAGTCACATCTTGATTTGCTTAAGCCATAGCTGGAGTAGGTGAGGGTATTGTGCCAGTATGTGGCAAGTAGAGACTGAGGAAGCTCTGGGCAGTAGATGTGATATTACATGGACACCTGGGGCCCCTCCCCCAAAATTGTTCTGTTGCCAAGGCCCTCACACTCTGGGCCTGTCATGGGCTTGACAGCCCTAATTATCTCTGAAATGCCTTCAGGTTCATTCTCCTATTGTCTTGACTGTACCTGACTTACTTCTATCCATATTAATCTCCTTATCAAATGATCACTTGGCCACACCCTTGGTTTTCTTGCCTAAGCATGCTGTCTTTACATGTACAGACTGAGAAATTTTCAGCCTACTTCTTCAAGTGTGTAGACAACAATGCAAGGACATGATGATCAAAAATAATGGAAGGCTTGAAAAAAATAAATAAATAAAACACCAATAACCATCCCTAAAGAAATGGAAATTTATGAACTGTCATAAAAAGAATTCAAAATAGTCATCTTAAAGAAGCTCAGTGAACTATATGACAATACACATAGAAAAGTAGATAAAATCAGGAAAGCAATACATTCATAAAATTATAAGTTCAACAAAGAGAAAGAAACCATAAAAATAAGCAAAACAGAAATTCTGGAACTGATGAACACAGTGACTGAACTAAAAATTCCATAGAAAGCTTCAACAGCAGACTTAATCAAACAGAAGAAAGAATTAATGAGCTGAAAGACAGGTTACCTGAAATTATCCAGTCAGAAAGACAAAAAGAAAACAGAACAAAAAAGAGTGAAGAAAGCCTGTGGGACTTAGCATCAAGCAAACCAATGTACTATTACCAGTATCCTAGAAGGAACAGAGAATGAGAAAGAGGAAGACAAGAAAGCTAATTTAAAGAAATAATAACAGAAAACCTCCCATATCTGTAGAGGGAAATGAATATCCAGATACAGGAAGCCCATAGAACCTCAAATACATTAAACATAAAGAGATCTTCACCAAGACACTTTATTAAAAAAATTCTCAAAATTCAAAGATAAAAAGAGAATTTTGAAAGCAGCAAGAGAAAAGCAACTCATCCTTTCTTTTTGTGGGTATTTATGCAGCCTTAAGACCCCATCCCACTTATTTTCTTAGCAGAAATAAGTGAATTTTTTAGCAGAAAATTTGCAGGCCAAAAGAGATTGGAGTGATACAGTCAAAGTGCTAAAAGAAAAACAAAAAATTGCCAACCTACAATATTATACCTGGCAAAGCTGTCCTTTAGATATAAAGGAAAGATAAACACTTTCTCAGAAAAACAAAAGCAGAGGGAGACTATCACCACTAGACCCGAAGAGAGTTCTTCAAGTTGAAACCAAAAGACATTAGCTAACAACAAGAAAACATATAAAATTATAGAACTCACTAAGAATATAGTCAAATTCAAAATTCTCTAATGATGTAATGGTGGTACATAAATCACTTTTAAAAAGAGTATAAAAGTTAAGAGAAAAATATTAAAAATAACTATAGCAACAATAATTTGTTAATGGATGCACAATATAAAGAGATATAAATTGTGATATAAATAACACAAAATACAGGGGAAGAAAGGTTAAATTTTAGAATTTTTATATGAAGTTGAATTTAAGCTGTTAATAGCTTAAAATAGATTGTTATAATTATCACATGGTTTATGTAAGCTTCATGGTAAGTACAAATAAAAGCCTATAGTAGATACACAAAAGATAAAGAGAAAGGAATCAAAGCATACAATTAGAAATTATCATTAAATCACGAAGGAAGATAGCAAGAGAGGAAGAAAGGAAAAAAGGAACTACCGAACAGTTAGAAAACAGTTTACAAAAAGGCAATAGTCACTCCTTATCCATCAGTAATTACCTTAAATGTAAATAGATTTAATTCTTCAATCAAAAGATACAGAGTGACTGAATGGATTAAAAAAAAAAAAGCAACAAGATCCAAGGATAGGCAAATACATGAGACTCACTTTACCTTTAAAGACAAATTTAGGATAAAAGTGAAGGAAGAGAAAAAGATATGCTATGGAAATGGTAATCCAAAAAAAGAAGAAGAGGGAATACTTTCAAACTCATTTTGTGAGACCAGCATTACCCTGATACCACAGCTAGATAAAAACATTAGAAGGAAAGATAATTACAAGCCAATATCCCTGATGACTATAGATACAAAAATTCTCAACAAAATCCTAACTAATCTAATTCAACAGCCCATTAAAAGAATCATACATAATGATCAAGTTGGATTTATTCAAGGGATGTAAAGATGCTTCAACATATGCAAATCAAATTTGATACATCACATTAACAGACTGAAGGATAACAACCATATGATCATCTGAATAAATGCATAAAGAGAATTTGACTGTAGTTAATAAATAACACTGTATTGTATACTCAAAATTCACAAAGCGAGTAGATCTAAAATGTTCTCACCAATAAATAAATAAGTAAATATGTGAGGGAATGGTATGTTCATTTCACAGTGTATATGTCTATCAAAACATCATGTTGGATACCTTATATATAATTTGTATTGGTCAATTAAACCTCAATAAAGCTGGAAAAATGTTATCCAAAAGACATTAAATTATAACAATTTAGTAATTTCAATACCAGTCTTTTATCAGATAATTCCAACCTTGAAAGATGACAATTTAAGCCTATTACTATTTTGTTTTTATTCCAGTGCTTCTCTGTTTCTTGAACTGTGTACGTATCTCTGTTCACAAACTTTGCTAGGCATTCCGTTTCTGGAAACCTGGTCATTTGCATATATAGGCACACTGAAAAACAGGAAGTGAGCAAGAGGTAGCGTTCCACTTGTGTCGGTGGACTGTGCATGTACGTCTGTCTCACCTCTCCTTCGTGTTATTTTTGAAATTAAAGGAAACGTACTTTTTTGAAAGAAACCAAAACTCTGCTGGAAAACATAAAGTGGGAACTTTATTGAATCAAATTGACCACAGCTATTAAAAGAAGAATAAAGGAAATTAAATTTATGAGGAAAATAGTACAAGCTGTAAGTCAAAACACTCAAAATATGACCCTTCTCTGAGGAAGCTCAGATGATCCTTCTGCCTCTGAGTCCATAGATCAAGAGTTTGGGTGCAACAATCACTGGAGCAAAAATGAAAAGACTACAACTGGAACTGCTCTGTTCATCGTCAAGTTCCCCGTCCCCACTTTCCCCCGCTTCCCCACTATCCTCCCCCTCGTCTGTACTTCCCACCATCTCAATATAGAGCATACACACTGTACAGCAAATGCATATTTGGCTCATGCAAGAATGCAAGTACTCTCTATATATTAAACCGTTGCCTGGAAAAGGCGTCTGGTCTGAATATAAGGATCCGAATGAAAAGAAGAATAAATTTTCAGGAAGCTCTCTACCACTGCAAGAGATATGAAGATGGCAAAAGAAAAAAAGAAAAAGTAAAGCAGCTCAATTTTACATATATATATATATATATATATAGAAAGAGTGAAATACATAAAACAAAAAAAAATAGGGATGCAAGACATTTTAATTTTCGTCAACACAAATGCTTTTACAAACTTGTGTTTGAGTAACTTGACAGGGTGAATTCTTTATTTTGTCCAAAAATCTCTGTATTATTGAGATATGACTTAAGCTGTATATCAGTTTTTTCCTTCTACTACTTTTTAGTATGTCTTTGCTCTGCTTCTCCACATATGTGATATTTACAATACAGTTGACTGAGGGCTCATTTTAAAATACTACTTAGACAATGGCTCTGTTCAACAATTCTCCAGTCTTTTCTTATCTAACTTAAAGTAAAATCTCAAATTCTTACAATGACCAAAAAGGTTATACTGAACCTTCTCCAAATCCTTTTCATCTCTGACTTTATTATATTTGTACTATCCCCACATTAGCTTCTGTTATTTTTTCCTATATATCCAAGGAAAAATAAAGAACACACCATTCTTGTAGCCTATGAACTTTCTATCTCTCTGCATAGATGACTCTTCCTTTATATATGCCTGTGGCTACTCCTTCATGCTCGTGTTTCATTCTCATTTTTATGGTGGGGCTATGTCACAAGTTCTCTTCACCATGCATTTTCTATCTTCTTCACCACACTTTACTTTTCTCCATATTTTTGTCCGCTACATGAGTAAAGAGACTTTATTTGTAGGTATATCCTTAGCACCAAAAATAGTACCTGACATTTATTAGGTACCCAGTAAATATTATTTTACTAACTCAATAGTTGTAGAGATTGCATGATATTTTTTCAGAGTTTCCATAGAAATAAACTTCCTCAAAGATATATTTGGATTCCGGTTTCTACAATTTTATGAAACTTCTTTGCTGATTTCTTTATGATTTGTTATTTGTAATGAGGTTACAGAAAATACGTGTACATGTATTTTTATAGAGGTTGGAGAGAGAATGCATATTAAAGAATGAGACAAGTCTATTTTTGTCAAAAAGACCGATTTGACTGCTTAAAAATTTTAAATATTTGTGAAACAAACACAAAAACAACACTTGACTATAATACTAAAGGCAAGAACCATAAAAGAAATAATTAATAATATGGAACTTCATTAAAATTGAAAACTTCTGCCCTGTGAAAAATACTGTTAAGAGATTGAGAAAACAAACCACAGACTGGGGGAAACTACTTGCAAAAGACACATCTGACAAAACATGGTTATCCAAAATACACAAATAACTCTTAAAATTGGAAAAAAAAAACAATTAAAAAGAGAACAAAATCTTGGAACAAACATCTCACCAAAGAAGATATACAGAGGCAAATAAACATATGAAAAGGTACTCAACAACACAAGTGATTAGGGAATTGTAAATTAAAACAGGATACCAACACACCTATTAGAATAGTCAAAATCCAAAACACTGGTAACACCAAATGCTGGTGAGGATGTGGAGCAACAGGAACTCTCATTCATTGCTGGTGGGAATAAAAGATTGTAAAACCAGTTTGGCAATTTTTTAAAAAACTAAACATACTTTTATCATATGATCCAGCAGTCATGCTCCCTGGTATTTTCCCAAATGAGTTGAAAATTTGTGTCTGCACAAACCCAGCAAATGGATGTTTATAGCAGCTTTTTTCCCAATTGCCAAAGCATGAAAGCAGCCAAGATGTCCTTCAGTAGGTGAATGGATAAAATATAGTATATACAGATATAGGAATATTTTTTCAATGCTAAGGAGAAATGAACTATCAAAAGATGGAAAGATGTGGAGAAATCTTAAATCCATATTGCTAAGTGTAAGAAGCCAATCTGAACAGGCTATGTACTGTATGATTCCAATTACATGACACACTGCAAAGGTCAAAGCTATAGAGACAGTGAAAGAATCAGTAGTTGCAGTTGCAGGGGTTAGTGGGCAGGGAAGGATGAATAGGTCCAGCAGAGAGGATTTTTAAGACAATGGAATTATTTTGTATGACACTATTATATAATAGTGAATATATGTCATTATATGCTTGTCCAAACACATGGAATGTACAACATCAACTGTGAACTCTAGCATAAACTATGAACTTTGGGTGATAATGATGTGTCAATGTAGGTTCAACAAATATGCCACTTTGGTATGGATTTTGGGAAGGCGAGGTGTATGTGGGACAGAGGTATATGAGAAATCTCTACCTTCTGCTCAATTTTACTGTGAAGCTAAAACTGTTCTAAAATAAAGTCTTTTTTATAGGATGTCTTTTTTTCCTTTGAGTAAATATACAATAGTGGGATTGCTGGATCAAATGGTGATTCTACTTTCAGTTCATTGGAGTATCTCCATACTACTTTCCATAGAGGTTGTACTAGTTTGCAGTCCCACCAGCAGTGTATGAGTGTTCCTGTCTGTCTGCATCCACGCCAACATTTGTTGTTTTACGACTTTTTGATAAAAGCCATTCTTACTGGAGTTAAGTGATATCTCATTGTGGTTTTGATTTGCATTTCCCTGATGATTAGACATTGAACATTTTTTCATATGTTTATTGGCCATTAGTCTATCTTCTTTTGAATAGTTTCTGTTCATGCTGTTTGCCCACCTTTTAATAGGGTTGTTTGATTTTTTTCTTGCTGATTTTCCTGAGTTTTATATAGATTCTAATTATCAGCCCTTTATCGGATATATACCACACACAAGACATCTGCATTTAAATGTTTATAGCAGCACAATTCACAATTGCAAAAATGTAGAAACAACCCAAGTGCCCATCAATACATGAATGGATTAACACAATGTGGTATATATATATCATGGAGTAATGCAGCCATTAAAAAAAAATGGTGAACTACCTCTTCTATTATCCTGAATGGACCTGGAGCCCATTCTTCTAAGTGAAATACCACAAGAATGGAAAAACAAACACCACATTACTCACTATTGACTTGGTACTAATTGATCAACACTTATGTGCACATATGAAAGTAACATTCATTGGGTGTTGGGCAGGTGGGAGGGAGGAGGAGGGGATGGGTAAATTCACACCTAACGGGTGTAGTGTGCACTGTCTGGGGGATGGACAGGCTTGTAGCTCTGACTCAGGCGGTACAAAGGCAATTTATGTAACCAAAGCATTTATACCCCAGTAATATTCTGAAATAAAAATAAAAAATAAAAAAAAACAAAGTCTTAAAAATAAACTAAGTAGAAAACATAAATGACAGGCTATACACACACACATACATAACAGGCAATGCAATGTGCTAATACCTTTCCAGAAAAATCAATAAGAAAAAGTGAACAGAACAATGGAAAAATGTACAAAAATTGTATCAAAGGGGAAAAGACAGCATTTTAAAAAGTTTGGAAACACATAATCTTAAATAAATATGAAATCAAAATGAGATATTACTTTTCAGTATACCCAAGGATTAAGGAAAAGAGGAACTCTCAGAAAGTCTTGGCAGAAGTATAAATTGGAACTATAATTTTTGGAGTATATTCTAGAAATATGTATAAGAATTTGTTTGAGCCAATAGCTCCACTTATTAAATTTATTCCAAGAAGATAATGAGTCAAGTATGCTAAAATAAATTATTTGATATAAAAGTGTTTAACATAGGGTTTCCAATATTGGAACAATTTGGATCCTACAATTTTGGATTGATTAGATAAGGAGGATACATGAAATGGAGCTTTATGAAGCTGTTAACAAGGGACCAGATATAGCTACATGAAAAGATAATATTGGAAATATTTAATAGCTGGTATGGCATGTGGGCCAATTATAAAAATAACATAAATAAATATGTGGCTTCCATACATTCTGGCTAACTTAAAGTACTGTCTTTAGCCTACTATATAAAAGTATATGCGAGATAGACATATTGCTGAAAATGAAATCAAACAGCACATAGAAAACTCCATGCCTTTTCAACTATACTTACATGTATAAACACAGGTGCACATTCATGCTCATTTATGAAGTCTTGGAGAAAAAGAGAGAGATTGAAATTTAATACTAGAAAAAATTTTGAAAGATTCTTCAAAGGTGTTATTATTTTTAATATTGCCTGAATTATTAAATGAGCTTATATTATCTTTGTGAAAATATCTATAAACATTTTTATTTTTAGAATTATTTTTTAAAATATTGATTTTAAACGAATTTTAAACATTTTTGACAGTAATATCCATCCACTAGTAAAGGGATTTTATGTTATATGCTTAATGGAAAATGAGTATCTTCACCAATTCGTCTCTCTGTCTCTCTCCCCTCTTCTTTCTCTCTGTTTCTCTCAGTCTCTGTCTCTTGCTCACTTTCTCCGCCTCCCTCATTCCCTCCCTCACACACACACACTCACAAATTCACACACGAAATATGTGTAATAATTTCAAAATAAGCAAAATTCGCAATAAATAAATACACTTATTTAATTTAAGTTTAATTAAAATTTCTTCTTCATTTAACATTAAGGAAGTATAAAAACAGCCATGTATTTTCTGCAGTGTTTTACAATGTAATTGTGAAAGTAGGTCCTATACAAAAAATGAATCTAGCAAGGCACTTATGTGAAGAGTAAAGTATAACGTGAGTTGAATGAGCTATTAAGGAGAAATGTAGGAACTGATTTGAACTGTGAAGGAAATTTAAGCTTTAATTAAAAGAGAAAGAAGAGACATGCAAACCAAAGGGGCAGCGTAAGCAATTGAAATAGATTGTGAGATTCAAGGCATTTTAAAAATGTGTGGTATTTATTTGAATAAATAACAGGTTTGACTAAAATGGGATTTTTCTACAGTGGGCTTTTCAGAAATAAACTTAGATCAAGCAATAGTGGTGAATTTAGAGACGTCCAGTTAATTATTTCAAAATCATTTCTATGCCATCTATTTATAATATGAAAAGTCTTACTATGTGGAACCAAATATTTAGAAATATTTTGGGTTTGTAAGATATATTCAATTCACCTGGTGTTAATTGTTTTCCTAGAAAAAGAAACCTTAACGAATTCAAATCAAATTGTAATTCATAAGAAGTTTTATTTCTCAAAAACTGCAAGTTATAAGTGAAATTCAAAAGTAATAATCACAGCTTTCATCAATTCTGGTTTGGTTCAGTCTTATTATTTGGTCACTTTAGATCTTTAATATATCTTTTATCTGCAATGCTAATTTTTCTAGGACAGGATACTACTTAACATTCCAGACAGTAGGAGCCAAAGCAGTGTGAATAAACAAAATTACTCTACATTTCCTCACTTCTGTCACTAACCTCAGCCTCTCTGTTCTGCATCTTTTTTTCCTCACTTAGGTAGCACAAAATATTTCTTGTTCTCTTGCAATAAGGTATAAGAGGTTGAGTAAATTATAATATGTTGGGTCCCTAGAATCTTTTCTTTTTAGAAGAAATTAAAAGCTGAAATAAATAAATAAATAAATAAATACTTGGCCTTTAAAGCCAACCTTTATAACAAGTGTATAGAGGCCTTTTCATAGAGTCACAAGGGCCTTATTTTGGGCTGTTAAACAACATGAAATTCAACCAAAGTTTATGGGCTAGAATGTCAGACAAGATAATTGGATAAGATAGAATTACATAGGTATTTTCAATGATAATGCACAACCAATTTTATTTGTCTTTTTCCCAAGGTAAAAAAAAAAAAAATATATATATATATATATATATGGGTGTGCGGGTGCATGTGTGTGTATAATAACATAAATATTTTTACAAAAATCAAATACACTGTTATGTAATAAAATATTAAAATGAATAATTTGTTCTCTAGCCCATTCAATTACTTTTCTTTGACGATAGATTTAATTTTATTTTACTAGCTAAAAATTGATGTCAGTAGCAATCATTAACTTCTACTATCCCGTGAATGGTAAGGTAGCAAGAAACACATACTAATGAACTTGTTTCTCAGCCTTTTTGGTTTTGGGACTATCAGCACCACCTTCAGTATAGATCTTGCTTGTTATCTGGGTAATTTCAATGAGTCTTTTAGGTATAACCCTACCAAGAACACTAACCATGTGATTTCAGCAATAATCAGGTCAAAACACCCAAACATCAGTAGTTTTCATGATATTCTTCAACCAGAAATGAGGAAATCTATTAAACAATTTCCCCTGAAGGATCCAGATTAATCTCTGCATCTGTAGAACCCAGGAGGCCCATGAAGATTCAATGAGAAAACAGATTTGGTGGCTATATATCACTGAATTGAAAGTCTACTAATTAAATCTTCCATAAAAGAACAACTATTAGGCTTTTGTGGAGTGCTATCATTTATAAGAAGTTGCCATTTGTGTGCAATAAAAAGTACATCAATAACTTATTATGTACAAATTTTGGACACTTGTATTTTGAATTAAAATGAACTTACAATTATCAAATGCAAAAGCAAATATAATTTCATTAGAAATGACATGTAAGTATCTATCAGACATTTTACTTAAAAAATATTGATCTAGTAATTTATCTATTCACTTTTTATAATTTTATGTACCAAAGAAAAATATGTAAAACAGTTGAAATAATGTATCTAGTTAAAAAATTAAAGTACACTTCCAGACCATCTTCTGTGAGAATATTGAATTATACATATCCATTTAAACTGAGTTATGAGAATTAGCTGTAAAATAGTGAGTAATTGGTACAAGAGTCTACTTCTTTTGCCTATATCTGCATTGTTTAAACATGGTATCACCTTCAAATATTGACTATTGATAATAATCTAAAGACAAAATTATATAACTCCTCATTTAAGATTTACTCCAGTTTTCTTGTGACCTTAATTTAGCCTATGAAGAAAAGATGCAGGAGATGTAACCATTTAAAAATTAGGCATACCTAATTCCAATTTGAACCTGTTTTATTTTAATGTAATTTAAAAACTGCCATGTGCTCTTTCTCTTCTTTGTTAGCTACAGAGACTGGTAACTTGAAGGGAAACAACTTTAAAAATACCTGAAAAAAATTTTATTTCCTCACTTTGATTCTGTGGCATTTTTGGCTTCTTCTGTACGAGAAGAAAATATGTCTCTGTATAACGCATATGGAGCAGAGTACAGCACAATAGTGATTTTTCTAACTTTGATAATATTCTGCATCTTATGCAGAGAATTTTGATTTTCTGTATTATCATTTAGAATATGCTACAGCCTCTTTGTATATTGAGTGCATGCACATCAAGTATATGAAAGAATACTGCCTTTTATTGAGAAGGAAAGCAAATAGAAAATTCTGAATGGAATGCATTATATTCCATTTTAAATTGGATCATTATCTTCCTTATCAAGTCCTATGTACTAAGTATCTACATTATAGGATGTTTGTCAGTACCTCACTAATGGAACTGATCAGAAATTCTACCTACTCTTCTCAGTTGATAATGTAAACTAAATAACAAGGATATTAAAAGGTATATAAACCTATACATTCAGAGTGAACTGTACAAAACCTGGGAGATGATTGACTTCATAGTTTGATATTTCATATCCTTTACATAAAATAAGCAAGAAAATAAAGGACAGCACCTACTTTCATTGTTAGTTATTTCCTATTTTTTTTGTGTGTTGAAAGTCTAAATTGTCTCAATGGGCATATGTTCCATGTTTTAATGTTTAAAGTTTTCTTTTCTTTCATACACAAAAAATACTATTACTTTGAACTACACATTTTAAAGCCTACATTTTATATGGAGTGCATTGTGTTGTACAAAATTTGACAAATTACTCCATCTTGTAAGTATATTATTAATAAAATAATGTTATACTTTATGTGAAATTTGTCAAAAAAAATTCAATTACTTGAGAGAACAAAGATGTCATTAAGACTACAAGAAGTTGTGTATGTTCTTCAAAGAAATCAGGAGCAAGGAACTTTTCTTTCTTTTTGTCTATGTATTTATACAATGCTTGAACATTTCTTGAATGTAATTTGCAAACTCCTGAAGCTTAAAGAGAGAAATATCTCAGTGATATGGAATTTTGGACTTAATTCTGGGTGTGAGGAGTGTTATTCTTATTATATGCATTAAAATGGTAATGTATTCATTTTTTTAAAAGTGAATATTTTACAGCCTTGAAACAGATCCATGATCAATTTAATGTTGTTCATATAATTTTAAAAAATATTTTGACATTGTGATGAACTTGAAATTTAAAATATTATAACCAGTATCATTTTTCCTAAATTTATGTGCCATTGTTTAGAAATCTCAACCTCCTGGTTTTCATATTTGAGTTTAATGGGTATATAACTAAAAAAGCATCAAAGGATGGAATTCTGCTAAAAAAAAAATGCCTCTTACTTTTCAGCAGGGAATTTTATTTAAGAAAATACTTAATATCTTGATAACACCAATTCTTCTTGTCTTTTCTCATTCTTTTCTGCTTGAAAAAGAAAATTTATCTGTGCTGCTTTTTTCTCCTACATTAACATGTCCTAAATCACAGTTGTAGGGTTTCCAGAAGAGGAGATAATAGCCCACAAAGTCAAGGGAAATACAGAGTGAGAGTAGGGTAATTGAGTTACCCTATAATCAATTGAGTTGATTGATATACAAGCTTTGTTGAGTACCTAGCCTGCCTGCTCTGAAGAATACTTATCCATCATTAAGTCAATCAATTTTTGTTGCCCCTCAATCTTTAGTGCCCTACATGAAGTTTCTTAAAGGAGAAGAAGCTCAGTTAAAAATCAATGGCTGGCCTTTACAATTTCTAACATTATGACCAACATTTGTTGCTTGTATTGAAAATTAATTTGTTTCCCCTATCTCTAGAATGTATTTCCTATTCTACATTTGGTATCCTCAGAGGTAACATAGTTTCAACTGTTTTTGAGATGCTACCTATTACTTAGAGGAGACTTTCTCTGTTCCTGTCCCAAGTGGATTTTATTTGTTTCATTAAACCTATATTTTAAGGCAAATCACTCACATTATATCCCAAATATGACTAACATCTTCCCTGGAATTGTCATATGTTTTGGAAACAGAAAAAACAACAACAACCCTACTTTCATTTATATATAAAAAAGGGAAAAATAAAGGCAAAGAAAGAGTAGTGATCAATATCAGCATATGATACATTTTTATAAAGGTCCTATATTACTAGTAAAAATACATTTGTTGATCAAGAACATTGTAGCTAATGTTTGGGATCCTTTATATTTCTCTACTCCCGGTAGTAGATTTTGAAAAATTTATTGAGGAACATTGTTTATGGTCTTGCATTTTCACTTGTTTGTCTCTCTCTAATGACTCATACTTATGATATATTCTGGTTATATTATGAAGGATAAAATAAATTGAAAATACAAAAATAAATAACATTATTTTAAATGGGTTTGCTTTTAACTCAATTTTGTTGTCCATAAGAACAGGTACAAGCAATATTTCTATAAATAAATACTTTGTATGAAATATTAAGTTGTATATATTTTTTTTTGCCTGAAGGAATGTATGTTTCCGTATTTTTTCTAGGTAAGTTATGTGCTAGGTCTTCTGAAGGGAATTTCTAAAACTTATTTTTTGATTTACTAAACCTATTTTATGTATATTACTTACAGCTTTTTCAGCTTAATATCAATTCAGAATTTCAAAACAATGATTTATTTTCCCCTCTCTCACCTTCTAACACTCACAAACAGCTAAATATAATCAAAGGACAAAACAGATAACTTTACATGGCTGTTGTTTTAAAATGGGGCAGGACACACCCTAGGGAAAATTTGAATTTATGAATTATGACAGTTGTGACATAAATAATTTGCAATTTTTTGTTAGATCTAACTATTTCCTGAGAGACTCTTCCAAGACTTTTACCCTTACAAGTGATGCTTTTGAAAAAAATATAAGATCATGTGCATAGACAAATTTACAATAATATTGATAATAAGCTGAGCCAAAATATTTTTAAAATATTGATTCATAATACATGACTTGTGTTGTATCAGTCACTGCTTTTATTTTAATATTTTACTTTATCATTTTATTTTAAAAAGTAATTTATATAATTCTCCACTGGAAGGAGGTTCAACTGTTATTTTCCTAATGACTTTTCAATGCTGTTTTAGGGAATAACTACAATAGAATATTACTTATTGTGATGATTAACTTTATATGTCAACTTGACTGGGCCATGAGTTGCCCAGATATTTGGTCAAACATTGTATTGGGTGTTTCTGTGAGAGTGCTTCTGAATAAGACTCACATTTGCTTTAGTAGACTGAGTAAAGCAGATGGTCCACCTGAATGTGGACAGGCCTTATTCAATCAGAACAAAAGACTGAGTAAGACAGAACTAATCATGCCTAACTGACTGTGAGCTGGGACATCAGTTTTTTTTATTTATTTATTTATTTATTTATTTATTTATTTATTTATTTATTTTTGGTCTTTGGACTTGAGCTGAAGCATCAGCTATTCCTGGTTCTTGAACCAGCCAGCTCCATTTACTGTCAGCTCCATGGTTCTCAGACCTTCAGACTGGAACTACACCAGTGTGTGTATACACCATGGAGTAATACCCAGCCATAAATAGGAATGAAATAATGTCATTTACAGACATGTGGAGGAAACTGGAGACCATTAACCTAAGTATCTCAGGAATGGAAAACCAAACACCATATTTTCTCAATAATACGTGGGAGATAATAGATGGGTACACATTAGCACAAAGTGGTACAAAGGGCATGAGAAACCAAGGAAGGGGGTGGGTGGCAGGGTGGGGGATAAAAACTTATCTACTGGGTACAATGAACACAATTCTGGTGATAAGCACATCAAATGCCCTGAGTTAAGCATTATGCAAGATATCCATGTAATAAAAACACTTGTACCCCCTTAATTACTATTTTGAAATAAAAATAAATAAATAAATAAAAACATCCAATAATATATGGTATCAGTTAAGTGAGTGGATGATGGGAAACAGATACAGGTTTGAAGGCAGAAAACTCCTGTTACATCATTTTAAAAAAGCATTTGGTAGACTCTTCACCTTAGAAAGTTTTGAAAGGTAGGGGTATCAATAGTTTCAGACAGAATCAAGGTAGGACCTGTCAAAGTTGACGGAGGGATTCAAAGAAGAAAAACAAGAGCATATTTGTGCTTCTGGCCAAGGTGGGGCAACAACGACTGAATTTACTTTCTCCACAGAACAACTGAATAAAATAAAACATATAGAAACGTGGTTTGCAGACATTGAATATCAAGCACTGCAGGAGAACAATTTCTAAAACTGGAAAACACGAGGAATGTTCTATGGTTTTCAGGCAAACTGCCTATGGGTGCATTCCAAACTTCAGTGCTGAGAGGAGGAACCCTGGTAGAGTCCAGTGTTGACGATACAGATCTGGGTTGTTGGAAAGAACAAGACAGCTAGAGTATGAGAGAGACAAGAGCTGATGTGTGTGTGAGAGAGAGAGAGAACACTAAAGACACATAAAAAGGTCCCAAGTCCCAAATGTGTCTTTAGCTGCTTCAGCTGAGTTCCAATCAGGGCATAAATGTGAGGAAATAACTAAGGATGTGGAAAGAAACATCTTAAAGGTTTACAGGTAACAATTGCTGGGATTTAGAGATTAGTTCCTGTTCCCTTCAGCCAGAGTGGAAAATCTTTTAATTCACAAGGCTGAGGTAGAGTATTCAGAAAAATATTGGTTCACTAGTGAGACACATTTTGCCTTAACCTAATGGCTTGTCTGTCCCAAACTAATAAATTTCATCAGGGAAATTCAAATAAAAACCACAAAGAGATACCACATAACCCCAGTGAGAATGGCTTTTATCAAAAAGTCCCAAAACAATAGATGCTGGCATGGTGAGAAAGGAACACTTATACACTGTTGTCGGGACTGAAAACTAGAGCAACTTTTATGGAAAATAGTATGTAGATTCCTCAAAGAACTAAAAGTATACCTACCATTTGATCCAGCAATCCCACTACTGGGTATTTATCCAAAGGAAAAAAAGACACTTGCACTGGAATGTTTATAGCAGCACAATTCACAATCGCAAAGATGTGGAACCAACCCAAGTGCTCATCAATTTACTAGTGGATTAATAAAATGTGGTGTATGTATACCATTGAGTACTACTCAGCCATTAAAAAAAAAAAAAGAATTAATACCTTATGTAACAATCTGGATGGACCTAGAGACCGTTCTAAGTGGAGTATCACAAGAATGTAAAAACAAACACCACAGGCACTCACTATTAAATTGGAAGTAAACAAACAGCACTCATGTTCATAATAGGGAGTAAACTCAACGGAAATCAAACAGGTGGTGGGGGAGGAGGGGATGGGTGAAATCATACCTAACCGGTACAATGTACACTATCTGGGAGGTATGCACACTTACAACTTTGTCTCAAGCAGTACAAAAGCAATCAATGTAACCAAAACATGTATACCCCCATAATATTCTGAAAAACAAAAACAAAGAAAAAGGAAATGTGGTATATATACACCATGGAATACTATTCAGACATAAAAAAGAATGGGATCCTATGTTGCTGCAGAAGACGGGATTCCATATTAAAAAACAAAAACAAAATAAGCCTCAACATGATAAAAAAAATTCCATGTAAATTAACAGTGTCTCAAAACAAAACTCTAAAATAATTAGAAAACCTCAAAAATATCCAGGAACTAACAATGTGAAATTCACAATGTCTTTTATCCAATTAGATGCAAACAACGAAGAAAATATGACTCTCAATGAGAAGAAAATCAGTCAATAGAAACAAAACCAGAAATGATACAAGAAATAGAATTAGTAGAAAAGGACATTTAAGCAGTTAGTATAATTACTTTACAAATGTACAACTCCCAGTAGAAAATACATAGGAAAGTCTTTGTTTTCTTAGGGGAGGCAAAGTATTTTTATGTATGACACCAAAAAAGCATGTTACAAAAATGGAAAAATGGTAATTTTAACCTCTTCAAAATTAAAAATTTCAGGTTTTCAAAATACACTGTTAAAAAATTTAAATGGAAAAAACTGGAAGAAAATATTTGAAATTCAGTTATCAGATAACAGACTTGCATCTTGATTTTATTTCAAAAACTCTCAAAATGCAATAATAAGAAAATATATAAACCAATAAAAGTAGGCAAAATATTTGAACTGACACTTCAAAAAGAAGAGGTTAGAAAGACACTTGCATAGAAAATGTTTAACGTACTTAGTCATTAGAGCAATGCAAACTTAAATCAAAATGAGATTTCACAATGCCATTTTTAGAGTGCTTAATATTAGAAAGACTAACCCTAACAACTATTAGGAATGTGGAACAACTGGAAATCTCATATATTTCTGAAAGGAACACAAAATGGTACAACTTCTTTGGAAAATAAACTGTAAGCTTCTTAAACATTTCAAAACACATACATACCATATTTTATAGCTGTTACCTTCCTAATATTTTATGCTAGAAAAATGAAAGCATATGTCTGCAACCACTGTCCACATAGTCATAGGAGCATTATTTGTAAAAGGCTACAATTAGAAACAACCCAACAACCACCAGCAAGTGAATAGAAAAGCAAATTTTGCTATATATGTACAATAGAATACTAGTCAGCAATAAAAAAGAATGAGCTATTATGGGCATACACAATCATCTGAATGAATCTCACATAATTGTGGTGAGTGAAATAATTCAAACAAAAATCTACACATCATAACTACATTTGTCTAAAATTATGTAAAATAAAAACTATTATTGAACATCAGTGACTTCTGAGCAATGTGGCTGGAGTGAAGATGAAAGAAACAGAGGGAGGGTTAAAAAGGAGATTGAAGAAACTATTGAGTTTCATTTATGAAATGAAATTTATGAAAAGTGATAGTTACATTTATGATTATTAACTGTGGTAATAGTATAATGGATATATTCCTATGCCAAAATTTATTTAATTTTACGCTTTAAATATTTGGAGTTTTTACCACCAAAATCATGCAAAAATAAATAAAAGCAAATATAAAAACTATTCAGAAAAGATTTGTTTACCAGCACTTGGTACTGATTATAAGAAAGTAGAACAGAAAGCTAACACCTTTTTTGAGTTATTGCATTACTGAATAGGCCATAAGACCATCAATCATAGGACCATCAAATTTATAGGCAGGTATGGCTGCAAATATATTCCTCTTCCCAAGGAGGGATGACTCTCCAGTACTCACTTCAGATATGATCATGTATGAATATAAATAAGAAAATACACTGAAGCAGGTAGATCCAGGAGCCACAGAGCACAATGGAGATGGGAGGTTTTCTCAAAGACAGAATCCACATTCTGAACAAACATCTTCCTCCATTGCCAAAGTAACTGCCTTTACAATGCCTGCTGGAATAGTTTTTTAATTGATAGATATATAATATTGTTTTGGATTTTCCATATCCCTTTATTGAGTGGTAGTTTTCATTGTTTTCCTGTCTCTTCATCACCATTATATATATAATGCATATTTAAAGTGAAGGATGGTAGATTTGCTTTTATTCCTAAGGAATAAAAGGAGCTATCTATCTCCAGACTTGATGGAGAGGACATCACACTGACAAGTGATCTTGAATTTTCAGTTAGGTTCAGTAACTACATGACAGTTTGTGTTTCTTTGTTTCTTTAGAAACATAAAGATGCAATATAGATAAAAAGAAGGGGACAAATAGATTTTCAGTGAATAGGTAGGTGGCCTAACACAACATGCTTACTATTCATAAAAACCTCATTTCTTCTTCTTCTAAGTTATAAATTACATCTACATTTTTACCATCACTTGTATTAAATATGGCCAAGTGTTTAAATTCTAGCTATTAAAAATAAGTGGAAATGATATGTGCCATATATATCCATGGACCATAAAAACTGCTTATTACACTTGTCTGGGCTATTGTCTTAGTTCAGAAACAGTGAGATTACACGTAATGTCATGTTGGGAATCACATGTTAAAGTTGAGAAGGTCCAAAATGGTAGTAGAGTGGTTCTCTGAATAGCCTCACCCAGAATAAAGTGGATGTGATTCGTAACCTTTTTACTTTTATATTTGTAATAATTTTACTTTTACTGATACATGAGGAAGAAATAAATGTCTACTGTATTTGAACTATTGTACATGTTGGGATATATTTGTTATGGCAATTAACATAATCTAGCCAACCCAATTTGCATCTGCCTGAATAACATGACATGTTAACTTCCTTTTTTTTAAATAGGCTCACTAATCTTTGGATTGAGCAGTTGTTTATATTTCTTAACATTATATAGTCATAGAACTGAAATACGTTGCCTTCATTTTACCTGTGAACAAAAGACTTGCTGAATTTCAGAAATTAAATTTGTTTTATAATTCTTTGTATCCTAGTTCCCGATCTAGTATTACTCAGCCATTGGATGCTACCACTTGAATATAAACATGCATTTTTAATTTACCAAGGTTAGATAAACTATCACTGGTGAGAAACCATACACACACACACACACACACACACACACACACACACATAGATCACATACTTTCTCCTTGACAGAATTTACATTTATACAAGTCAATTCTTAAAATATTGTTAACATTGTTAATATTTATTAACATAGCTACTTTTCTACATGCTGTGGAAAAAAGAGAGGACAAAATGTGATCCTGGCATCAGGAGATTATAGCCTATCTACGTGGGAAGTTAAAAATCATGTACCACCTAGATTATTTACCATTTCCTCTAATATGTACTTGATATTTTAATAATAATATATGGACAAGTATTCTCATACAACTCCTTATTTCTAGCTTAGATAGGAATTATTTCAAAAGTGAAATTTAATTTAATTTTATTCAAATAAATAATTAAGTGTATTAGTTTCCTATTGATATCCAGCAAATTACCACAAATTAAGTGGCACAAAACAGCAACTGTTATCCTCTTGAAGTTTTGTGGACCAGAAATCCAAGTGGATTCAACTTGGTTTTCTGCTTCTGGTCTCCCAATGCTGATGTCAAGGTGACAGTCAGGCTGCTGCGCCCTTATCTGGAAGTCTATCTGGGAACTATTTTGGGGAGTAATCTTATTCTAAGCTTATCTAAATTGCTGGCATAATTTAGTTCCTTGGGGCATAAAGACTAAGGTCTCTGTTTTCTTCATGGATATTGGCCAAGGATCACTCGCAACACCTAGAGGCTGCTCTCTGGTCTGTGTCCTGTGGCCTGCTATTTCTCAGTAAAGGAATCCTTCCTATACATTGAATCTCTCTCACTCTTTGAGACTCTCTGACTTCCACTTATGCCACCAGCCAGAAAAAATGTTCTCTACTTTTAAAGGACTCATGTGATTATATTAGGTCCATCTGCATAAACTCTCTATTTTAAGGTCAACTGATTGACAATCTTAATTGCATCTGCAAAATCCTTTTTGCTATTCAGTAATATAATCTCAGGAGTAATACCAGAGGGAAATCTTTGAATTTTTCCTATGAAAGAAAGCCAAATATGCTGAAGTGAAATCACATACTGTATCCACAAGCCAATTTTTTGGACTATTTGTGTTTTCAGTGATTATTGGGAAATATGAGAAGTTAATTGGTTAATGCCTATGATAAATAATGTCTGGTTTTTCAAAACATGTAAGCTTCAACAGAAACTTCTTAATTGAGTGATAGAAGTATGGGAAAACAAGAAGAATGAGAAATATTGGAGTGAAAAAAGAAAAATAAAACCTTTGACACATGGATACTGAGCCAAATTTGGAAATGCATGACTTTTTGACTGACAGACAAGGGCTGTCCAGAAAATATCCAGCCATGTAGCCATTCTCATTACATTAACAATGGCTGGATACTTTATGGACATCCCTCCTAAATCGATCCATTTCCAAGTACTTACATGTAAACTATTATACATTTATTTGGCTCTTTAAGGTTTTCAAACCTCTGGTCTCTAGGAATCTCTATTAAATATCCTAATGTTAATGTACCTTTTTAATTTTTATTTATGTATTTTTTAATTTCAGAATATTACAGGTACAAAAGTTTTGGTTATATGAATTGCTTTTGTACAGTTTGAATCAAAGTTAAAGGTGTTCCTATCATCCAGATAGTGTGCATTGTATCTGTTAGGTGTGAATTTACCTATCCCCTCCTCCTCTTCCCACCTGCTTGACTTCCATTGAATTTTACTTCCTATTGTGCACATGAGTGTTGATCGATTAGTTCCAATTTAGTATTGAGTACATGTGGTGTTTGTTTTTCCATTCTTGCAAAACTTCACTTAGAAGACTGGTCTTCATTCCTTCCATGTTTTTACAAAATGTATTAGTTCACCATTTTTTATGGCTGAATAGTACTCCAGTACACATGGAGCACATTTTATTAATCCACTCATGTATTGATGGGCACTTGGGTTGATTCCATGTCTCTGTGATTGTGAATTGCACTTATACACATTCAAGTGTAAGTGTCTTTTTGATAACATGACCTTTTTTTTCTTTTAGGTAAATACCCAGTAGTGGGATTGCTGGATCAAATGGTAGGTCCACTTTCAGGTGTCTCCATACTACTTTCTGTAGAGATTGTACTAGTTTGCAGTCCCAGCAACAGTGTGTAAGTGTTCCTTTCTCTCTGCATCCACACCAGCATATGTTGTTTGGGGACTTTTTGATAAAAGCCATTCTCAACTGGTGTTAGGTGATATCTCATTGTGGTTTTGATTTGCAATTCTCTGATGGTTAGTGATGTTGAGCATTTTTTCATATGTTTATTGGCCATTAGTCTGTCTTCTTTTGAAAAGCTTCTGTTCATTTCTTTTGCTCACTTTTAATGGGGTTATTTGACTTACTTTTTGCTGATTTGCTTGAGTTCTTTATAGATTCTGGTTATTAACCACTTACTGGATGTATAGCATGCAAATATTTTGTCCTATTATTTAGGTTGTATATTGGCTCTATTAATTGTTTCCTTGGCTGTGCAGAAGTTTTTAATTTAATCAGGTCCAAGTTATTGTTGTTGCCGTGATTGCCTTTGTGGTCTTCATAAATTCTCTGCCTAGGCTGATATCTAGAAGAGTTTTTCAGACATTTTCTTCTAGAATTCTTAACAGTTTCATGCCTTAGGTTTAAGTCTATTATCCATAGTGAATTAATTTTTGTGAGTGGTGAGAGGTGTGGATCTTGTTTCAGTCTTCTACATGTGGCTATCCAATAGTCCCAGTACCATTTATTGAATAGGGATTCTTTTCCCCAGTGTATGTTTTGGTCTGCTTTGTCAAAGATCAGATGGCAATATGAGGATGGTTTTATGTCAGAATTGACTGTTCTGATCCATTGGTCTATGTCTCTGTTCTTGTGCCAGTACCATGCTGTTTTGGTTATTATAGCCTTGAAATATAGCTTGAAGTCTGTTAAAGTGATGCCTCCCAAATTGTTCTTTTTGCTTATAGCAAAGGTTGCTTTGGCTATTCAGGGTCTTTTCTGGTTCCAAAAGAAGTACAGAATTATTTTTTCCAGACCTGTGAAAAATGACATTGGTATTTTAATGAGGATTGCAACGAATCTGTAAATCACTTCGGGTAGTATGGACATTTTAACAATGTTGATTCTGTCGATCCATGAGCATGATATGTTTTTCCATTTGTTTACATCCTCTGCAATTTCCATCCTCAGCGATTCATAGTTCTCCATTTAGAGATCTTTCACCTCCTTGGTTAAATATATTCCTAGGTATTTCATTTTCTTTGTTGCTATTGTTAAAGGTATTGAGTCTTTGGATTGACTGTCAGCTTCACTGTGGTTGGTTTATAGGAATGCTACTGATTTGTGTACATGGATTTTACAAATTGAGACTTTGGTAAATTTATTTATCAATTCCAGGAGTCTCTTGGCAGAATCATTGGGGTTTTCTTGAAATAAGATCATATCTTTAGCAAAGAGCGATAGTTTGACATCTTCTTTCCCCAAGGATGCCCTTGATGTCTATTGCCTGATTGCTCTGGCTAGGACTAGCACTATGTTGAATACAATGGTGACACTGGGCAAATATGTCTAGTTCCAGTTCTAAGCTGGAATGGTTTCAATTTTTCCTTGTTCACTACGACGTTGACTGTGAGTTTGTCATATATAGCTTTTAGAATTTTGAGGTATGTTCCATGTATGCCTATTTTGTTAAGAGTTATTATCTTAAAAGGGTACTAAATTTTGTCAAATACTTTTTCTGTGACTATTGAGAGGATCATATGGTCTTTGTTTTTGCCTTTATTTAAGTGATGAAGCACATTTATGGATTTGCATATGTTGAACCATCCTTGAATACCTAGGATGAAGTCCACATGGTAGTGCTGGATTATTTTTTTGATGTGCAGCTAAATTTAGTTTGCTAGGATTTCATTGAGAATTTTTGCATCTATATTCATAAGGGATATTGGTCCACAATTTTCCTTTTTTGATGTGTCCTTTCCTGGCTTTAGTATCAAGGTGACACTGGCTTCATAGAAACAGTTGGGGAGGATTCCTTCTTTCTCTATGTTATGAAATAATTTTTGCAGTATAGATACCAATTCTTCTTTGTAGGTCTGGTAAAATTTGGCTGGGAAACTATCTGATCTGGGACTTTTTTGTTGGAAGATTTTTTATTGCTACTTCAGTTTCATTACTTGATATTGGTCTATTCAGGAGTTCTATTTCTTCCTGATTGAGCCTAAAGAAGTTGTGTGTTTCCAAGAATTTGTACATTTCCTCAGCATTTTCAAGTTTATGTACATAGAGATGTTTATGGTATTCAGAGATGATATTTGGTATTTCCATGGTATCAGTTGTAATATCTCTTTTTTCATTTCTGATTGAGCTTATTAGGGTCCTTTCTTTTCTGTTTCTGTTTAATCTAGCAAGAGGCCTGCTGATTTCATTTATTTTTTCAAAGAATTAACTTTCTGTTTCATTAATCTTCTGTATAATTCTTTTGTTATCAAATTCATTTAGTTCTCCTCTGACCTTAGTTATTTCTTTTCTTCTGCTGGGTTTGGGATTGTTTTCTTTTCCTTTTCCAGTTCCTTGAGACAATTCATTAGATTGTTGAGTTGTGATTTTTCTGTTTTTTGGATGTAGGCATTTAAGGCTATGAATTTTCCTCTTAGGATTGCTATTGCTGAATCTTACAGATTTTTGATAACTTGTGTCCCCTTTGTCATTTAGTTCAAAGACTCTTTTCATTTCCATCTTTATTTCCTCCATAACCAAAACCTATTTAGTGGTAGCTTGTTCAATTTCCATGACTTTGTGTAGAGTTGAATGTTTCTGTTGGAATTGATTTCTAATTTTATTCCACAGTTGTCTGAGAAGATACATTGTATAATTTCTGGGTTTTTTTATTTCTTGTGACATGTTTTGTGGCTTAGCATGTGAACAATCTTAGAGAATGTTCCATGGGTTGATGAGAAGAACATATATTCAGTAGTTTTTGGGTACAATTGTAACAGAGGGAATTGCCTGAAAAAAGCAGCAAAAATATTTTCTGCCTCTTTAAAACATCCTCCACTCCTTTTGAGAACTAAAACCTGCATCCCTGCCTCAGGCCAGTGGTTGGGAGGGGCAGGGCAAGTCTTTTGTTATTTGTGCTAAAAGAGATGGCTGAACCTGGACCTGGTAAAGGGAGGTCCTGGGTGGAGGTCAAGAGATTGTTTTCAGTGGAGATGGGATGATCAGAATCATCAACCGTAGTTGAAACGGTAATTGCCTGAAGCTGAGAACCCATCCTTTAAAATCTCTGTATTTCTACTTATTGGCAAGGACGATAGCATTTCATACAGGAGTCTCCATCCACTCCGTTTGCTGGCAAAGTAATAAAACATCTCTTTTCTTCCCCCAAAACTACATGTCCTCATTCTTCTGATTCTGCCTCATAGACAAGTGCCAAGCTTTCAGTAACAGAATGTGCTGTAATTGTGTTTTAGGCCAATTTGTACTAGAGTCCCATTTAAGTCCATTGTTTCTTTGTTTGTTTTCTGCTTAGAGGATCTGTCCCATTCTGTCAGTGGGGTGCTGAAGTCCCCAGCTATCACAGTGCTGCTGTTTATCATTTTGTTTAGATCAAGTAGCAATTGCATTATGAATCTGGGTGTGCCTGTGTTAGGTACATATATATTTAGGGTTGTTATGTCTTCTTGTTGAGTTGTTCCCTTCACTGTTATATAATGACCATCTTTGTCTTTCTTTACTTCTGTTGATTTGAAGTCTATGTTAACTGATAGGAGAATGGCTACACCAGCTTTCTTTGGGTTTCCATTTGCATGGAATATTGTTTTCCATCCCTTCACCTTGATTCTGAATGAGTACTGTGGGTTAATGTGTTTCCTGGAGATAGCAGATACTTGGCTTGTATTTTTTTAATCCATTCAGCCAGCCTATATCTCTTGAGTGGGGAGTTAAAGCCATTCACATTAATTGAAAGAAGTGATAAGTGGGGTGGATTTCTGTTCATCCTGCTGAGTAGAACTTTATTGCTTTGTTTTACCTCTTGAACTATTATGGTGTCTGGGCTCTCAACTTCAGCTTTTGGGTGATTTTACACTGGTGAATGCCTATTGTGATGATCAGTGTATAATGCAGTTCTGAGTACTTACTTCAGTGCAGGTCTGGTCTTGACAAATTCCCTTAGTGTTAGCTTGTCTAGGAAAGTCTTTATTTCCCCTTATAAAAGAAACTTAGTTTTGCAGGATACAAAATTCTAGCCTGGCCACTATTCTGTTTTAGATGACTGAGAATGGGGCCCCAATCCCTTCTGGCTTTGAAGGTCTCAATTGAGAAGTCTGTGGTTAATCTAATGAGGTTTTCTTTTTAAGTTACCTGCAGCTTTCATGTTATGGCTCGTAGGAGTGCCTCTTTTGTGTTTACTTTGGCCAGTCTGATGACTATGTGTCGTCATGATTGCCTCTTTTCAATGAATATCCCAGGAGTCTGTTGAGCTTCTTGTACATGGATATCTAGATTTCCAGCAATACCAGGGAGATTTTCCTCAATTATTTCATCAAATAGGTTTTCCAAACCTTTGTCTTTTCTTCTTTGCCCTCAGGCATGCCTATGATTCTTATATTAGTCCTGTTTATGTAATCCCATATTTCTTGTAGGCTTTGTTCATTCTTTTTATTTCTCTATTCTTTCTCTTTGACTGACTTGTTTAATTCAAAGGTGTTTTCTTCAAGCTCTGAGATTCTTTCTTCTGCCTGATCCAGCCAATTCTTAAGGGTTTCTACTGTTTTTGTATATCCTTGAATGAATTTTTCATTTCCAGAAATTCTGGGTTTTTTTTAATAATTCGATTTGTTTAGTGAATCTTTCATTCGTTTCCTGCATTGTTTTTGTGGTTTCTTTGTGTTGAGTTGTTATTTTTTCTTGTATTTCTTTGAGCTTCCTCACAATCCATATTGAAAATTCCTCATCAGTCATTTCAATCTTTTCATTTTGGTGGTATGCATTGGTAAGGAGATATTCTTTTCTTTTGGAGCTATCTTTTTGCTCTGGGTTTTCATGCTTCCAGAGTTCTTTCACTAATTACTTTTTATCTGGCCTCTTGATGGATAGTTCAGGGTGCTAGGCCTGGCTTATGGTCCTGTCTCCAGGTCCCCAAAGATTTCCCTGAGCATGCCAGGGAGAGGAGCACTGGTCCTGAGTTGCCTATGGGGTGTCCTGGCAGTCTTGATGAACCTCTTGGATTACCACTGACCTACTGTCTTTATCTATTCCCAACAGTGTGTAGTAAGTTAGTTCCCTCAGCTTAATCTCTGAGATTGTGGGTGGTACTTGTGAGTACAAATCAGATGATCCCTGTTTGCTTGAGTTGGTAGGCACTATGCTTAGCTATGGGGGTTTTCCCACATCACTGATTGAAGTTTGCTTGGAAGAGCCAGTTGCTGAGATGTTCTTTTGTGACTTTGGTAAGCTCTGGTCCCTCAGGTGGGGGTGCACAAATGCCCCAAACTTTAGGAGGGACCCTGCCGTTACCAAGGGATTGCTTGATCTCTACTCCCCTGAGGTGGAGGGAGGAGCAATACAGGTCATGGCAGGAAAGATACACTGAGTGTCTTTAAAAAGCCTAGGTGGGGCTCAGAGGTTGCTTTTCTGGCCTCTAGGGGGAGCTGTTGGTATGAAGTTCAGGGCACTCTCTCCAATCTGGGAAAGCTGTTCCTGAGGGAGGGGCCTAAGTGCTTGAGTGCTAAGGCCCTAGGCCAGGCTTTTCCTGCCATTGTACACTAGCTCCATTTCTCTGCAGGAAGAGGTGAACTCCCTCCCTATTTGCTGCTCCCTGGAACCCCACAGCACTCTCCCATCTGATCAGTTTGTGTTTGTTCCCTCACCCCTGAGACTTGCTCTTAAACTACCCCTCTGTCCATGTGTCTGACCTTCTAGAGTGTGTCTATTCAGAATGCTGGTGGGTAGGGTGATCCCCTAATGTGCACCTATGTTTACCACAAGACCCCAAGGTGAGAGAGATAGACCCCTCTATCCACAGGGGCCTCATCCAGGGGCATGCTCCCACTGGGGAGAAGCAGTTGCTCACAAGTTTCCTGGCTCAAGCTGCACTCCCTAGTGTAATGAGCAAGGCAGGGACCGCTGCTCCCATTCAGCTGGCATGCCCAAGGCATTCGGTTGTCATGGGTACCAGGGGCTAGGCTAATTCACTCTGAGTGTCTTATCCCTATCCAATATGGCAGTTCTCCAGCAGAAGTGGAAGGAGGGCACACTCACAGATCCCCATTCCTCAGTGCCCCTCCACACTCTCCTACTGGGTATGTCCGTGAGGGCTTCCTCACCACCCAGTTGGCGACCAAGAACTCTCCCCTGTGACTCCCTGTACCACTCTCATGTCCAGGGGGTACCGGGTCCAGCCTGCCTGTCTAAGCTTCCAGCGCACAATGCCACAAAATGCTGGTGGGCAGGAAGCTCAAAAATTTCAGCAGCCCCACTGTCCGTGGTGGGCTTGGCTGGGAATATGCACCCACTGTAGATAAGCAGCCTTTCCTGAGCTTCTTGATTCAGAGTACTCTCCTGATTGCAATGGGGGGAGGAGCCACAGCTACCAGCCAGCCCTAGCTAAAATTTCTTCCTCTGATGCTGTGATTGGAGGAAGTGCAGAGGAGGATGTGTCTAGTTGTAAGAAAGCCAGCATTCTGGTCTCTCGTGGCACTCTCCTGTGGGGTTTCCCCTTTGAACACCTGAACTCCTAGAGTTCACTGGTTCACCCTGCTATTCCTATTTAGCCACCATGCCTGGGCGGGTGGAGGGTGGAAATGCCTCCAATATATTTTGTGTCCACTGTTCACTGAAGGCACGTAGGTGGCGGAGGGGGGACCCCTCCTTACCCTTTCACTGGGCTCCAAGCCTCTCTGCGTTTGGTCTACAACACTATCTTCGCCTGTGTTCTTCTTTCTCAGCTTCATTGTTAGTTTCTCAGTAGGGTCCTTAGACATCTCTGTTGACTCTCCCTGTGATCCACATCTGAGCTGCAACTGCTCTCCACTCTGCTCAGTCCAATATTCTACATTCCAGCTGGGACAATCCCACAAGTGATGTCACTAGTAAGACATCATCGCTCAAAATCCAATGTACCTTTTTAAAAACCATATGGAATATCATTAAGAGCTTAGTAACTGTATTAGATTCCTAGCACTACCATAACAAAATACCAAAAACTGGGTGGCTTAACACAAACAGAAATTCATCGTATCACAATTTTGGAGGCTAGTAATCGAAAATCAAGGTATTGTCAGGGCCAGGCTCTGATCACTTTGGGGGAAATTTCTTCCTTGCCTCTTATAACCTCTGGCATTTGCCAGCAGTACTTGGTGTTCTTTGTGGAAACATCACTCCAGTCGCATAATTGTCTTCTTCCTGTGTGTCTTCATATTGTCTTCTCCCCATGCATATCCATCTCTATGTCTAAATTTTCCATTGTTAAAGTCATATGGATTAGGTCCACCCTACTGACCTTATTTTAAAGTACTTTACTCTGTAAAGAACATATTTCTAAATAAAGTCACATTCTCATATATTAGGGGTTAGGACTTCAACATAGCTTTTTGTGGGGACACTATTCAACCCATAGCAGTAACTATAATCAAGATCCAAATGAAAGATGGCAATAGAGAAAATAAAAGCCAAGAGGGGAAAACATAAGGTGAAACTAAAAAGATGTAAGGTAGAAAGTAAATGGAGAATATTCTTTTAATCTGAATGACATTATTTCACTCTCTTTGGGCCCTCCTTCCAGTACTTTTCAATTATCTGCCCTAAAAGAAAAAAGTTCTACTATGTACATGCAGTACTGTTATGTCTTGAGCTACACTTTCTGGGATTGGATTCAGACTCCATGTATGGTTGTCTCATGGTTTGTTTATGCTGTGTGCATGAAACTTTTTTCATTGTTATTGTGCCTTTGTTAATGCTGGATTGGAAATTTATGTATTTGTGTGTGTATATATATATGGGCAGCCTAGAAAGTACCAGCCATGTAAACCATTCTCTTTATGCTAACAATGGTGGGATACTTTCCAGATACACTTGTATATACATGGTTTTAGATAGCAGTAAAGATCTGTACTAACAGAATCAGTATATTATGACAATTTTATCAAAATGTAAATAATGTGACACAACAAAGTTGAATGATACCATAGTGTTATATTAAAAAGGAAGAAAATATTTGATAATTTAAAGATCTCATTGATCTAAAATAACCCACGTTTTTAAGCAAGGATCTGGTTTTCCATTTGATGTACTAATTGTGAGTAGTTAATAAACTACACTATTATTAGACTGGAAAACTGTCTACATTCAATGCCTTATATTTCAATTTCTTTCACTTGATATTTATATATCAAATCCAGAATGGTAGTGATGACTTTCCAATTTCATTATGACATAAGTCACTATATAATGACTAATATTCATTTCTCATTAGTAGTCCACAAAATGGTAAATACATAAATAAGGAACACCCCATAGTTATAGGAGAGGGTATTTAAATTTTGTTTAGAAAAATTTGTCAGCAAATTATTAACTACTGTTAAATTGTAGTGGTTTGTTATGTACTCAATATTTTAAAATGCTATAAAGCCTAAGCTAAAATACTGAGGTATAATATATTTTCCCTGCATGCAGGAAAAAAGTATTTATAAGGATAATATCATAGAAACAAAAGGCAATTTTAAAAAAATGAAATAAAACAATGCTGACTGTTGAATATATCACTGGAGAAACTATATGGAATGTCAGAAAAAAGTGTAAAACACATGAGAGCTATTAATTTCAGCAGAACATAGTACACATATATCACTGTTAGTGCAGAAATGAATTTATTCATTTCACTCTGTCAAGTAAAAACAGTGAATTTCAAGAAAAAAGGGAGATTAAAATAATTAATATTCCATTAAATCAACTGTACTCTCTCTCATTTCTAGCTATTGAGCACTATAATTTAATAATAAAATATCTGGATAATCTTATTGAAAGTAATATCTCATATAAAAATTGTAAAAATTTCTAAAAAGTATGTAAGTGGAGAATTTTCACAAATTTATTAATATATAACCTTTCCCTGATGATTAGATAGGTTGAGCAATTGGTAGGGATGCAGACAGGTAGGAACACTCATATACTGCTGGTGGGACTGCAAATTAGTACAACCTCTATGGAAATTTATATGCATACACCTCAAAGAACTAAAAGTAGAACTACCATTTGATGCAGCAATCCCACTACTGGTTATTTACCCAAAGGAAAAAAAGACATTCTATAATAAAGATATCTGCACTTGAATGTTTATAGCAGCACAATTCAAAATTGCAAAGATGTGGAAACAACCCAGGTGCCAATCAATACACGAGTGGATTAATAAAATGTGGTATATGTATACAATGGAGTATTACTCAGCAATAAAAAGAAATGGTGAATTTACACATCTGGTATTATTCTGGATGGAGCTAGAGCCCATTCTTCAAAGCAAAGTATCACAGGAATAGAAAAACAAGCACCACTGGTACTCACCATCAAATTGGTACTAACTGATCAATACTTATGTTACACATGGCAATAATATTCATCAGGAGTCAGGCAGGTGGGAGGGAGGTGGAGGGGGTGGGAAAACTCTCACCTAATGGGTGCGGGGTGCACAGTTTGGGGATTGTCCACGATTGTAGCTCTGACTTGGGCAGTGCATAGGCAATATATATAACCAAAGTGTTGTATATATATATCCTTTCAAATGGAGAAAGTATAGCTAGATACTCATTACTTTCTTTTATATCAAAGGTTTATTTGGGTGATGGAAAAAAATAGAAAAAGAAGAATTGGTATAGCATCTGTCTCATATTCTTAAAAGCCATGAATTAAATGAAATGCTTATTAATAAGAGTGGTGAATATTCAAAAGTAAAGTTTGTCCTGAAAAATGTAACTTTATTTGCAGTACATAATCTACACATATGCTACAAATAAATCTACAGGGCTATTTCTGAAAATGTACTGAAACTCCTTGGGGTTTTTGTGAGAGTACGCCATGGACTCAGGATTGATCAAGAATCTTTATGAGCACCACTGAGAATTTATTGCTTTTGCAGAAATCACAGCAAAATTTCTAAAATTATAGCATATTCTGCAAAACACAAATATCAATACCAAATGATCTTAAATGTTCACAGGGTTAAAACCCAAAAGAAATAGTTTAAATTATAACAGATAAAATGAATAAAATGTTTTATTGGGTAATAAAAACAGCACTACAAGATTATGTAAGATACAATGCCCAATGTACACCACGCAGAAGTGTAAACAAATATTGTTCTATTTTTGCATTTCCGATATAAATATATTTCTATTACTGAACATTATTTGGAATAATTTATAAGATTTGACACAAATTGAAAATGATTAGGCATATTTTAGTAACCCATTTATAACAATTGAGCCTGGGCTAAAATAATTGAAATAAAACTGTTTTGCAAATTTGTAACAAAATTAGAGTCAAAAGAACATATATGTTTCTTCACAAATTTTAGGATATTTTATAATACTTGCATTATTTTTCCATGTTAGGTAACAATGCACGAACCTACTGATATTTTTAACATTATCTAAATAATCATTGGTAAAACTTTAGAGTAAATTGCAAAAATAGGTATTTATTAAACATAATTTTGAAAACATAGTTGAATTCATAAGAAGAAAGTTGAATTGATGCCAGTATTTCAACAGTTTCAATTAAAGGCAACACGCACTACTCTTTTTCAGAATTTCTTGATATTTATTTTAAGTTCTCAATGCAGTCCCTACCAAAAGACCATCATCATGTTTTGCAGATCTGGAAAAAATAATTCTACACTTACTTTCTATGGAACCAGAGGAGGCCCCACACAGCCAAAGCAACATTAAGCAAAAAGTGCAAATTGGGAGGCATCAATTTACCAGACTTCAAACTATACTACAAGGCTGTAATAACCAAAACACATTGGTTCTGGCACCAGAGCAGACACATAGACCAATGGAATAGACTGAAAACCCAGAAATAAAACCATCCTCATATTGTCATCTGGTTTTTGACAAAATAGAGAAAAACATACACTGGGGAAAAGAATGTCTATTCAATAAATGGTTCTGGGAAAACCGGACAGCCACATGTAGAAGACTGAAACTAGTTCCACACCTCTCACAAAAATCAACTCATGATGGATAACAGACTTAAACATAAGACATGAAACCATAAGAATTCTAGAAAAAAATGTTGAAAAACTCTTATAGACATTGGCCTAGACATAGGCCAACAAGCATATAGACACAAGCAAAGAATTTATGAAGACCCCCAAAGCAATCACAGCAGCAACAAAAATAAATAAATGGGACCTGCTCAAATTAAGAAGCTTCTGAACAGCCAAGGAAACTATCATTAGAGTGAACAGACAACCTATAGAAGGGAAGAAAATATTTGCATGTTACACATCTGATAAAGGGCTGATAACCAGAATCTATACTGAACTTAAGAAAATCAACAAGAAAAAATCAAACAACCCCATTAAAAAATAGGCAAAGGACACGAACAGAAACTTTTCAAAACAAGAGAGAATAATGGCCAACAAACATAAAAAATTGCTCAACTTCTCTAATCATCAGGGAAATGCAAATCAAAATCACAACGAGATATCACTTAACTCCAGTGAGATTGGCTTATATCAAAAAGTCCCAAAACATCCAAATGTTGGCATGGATGTGGAGAGACAGGAACACTCTTAAACTGCTGGTGGCAATGCAAATTAGGACAACTTCTATGGAAAATAATATGGATAAACCTCAAAGAACTAGAAGTAGAACTACCATTTGATCCAGCAATCCCACTACTGGGTATTTAGCCAAAGGAAAAAAAGACATTCTATAATAAAGACATCTGTACTCAAATGTTTATAACAGCACAATTCACAATTGCAAAGATGTGGAAACAACCCAAGTGCCCATCAATACATGAATGTATTAATAAAATGTGGTATATGTATACCATGGAACACTATTCAGCCATAAAAAACAATGGTGAATTAATTTCTCTGGTATTATCCTGGGTGGAGCTAAAGCCCATTCTTTGAAGCAAAATCTTACAAGAATGGAAAAACAAGCACCACTGGTACTCAGCATCAAATTGGTACTAACAAATCAATACT
Organism: Daubentonia madagascariensis; assembly: GCA_023783475.1. Classification (NCBI taxonomy): domain Eukaryota; kingdom Metazoa; phylum Chordata; class Mammalia; order Primates; family Daubentoniidae; genus Daubentonia; species Daubentonia madagascariensis. The sequence continues at coordinate 1,653,002 of JAKFHU010000316.1, forward strand.
TATGTGCACACATCGAAGTAATATTCATCGTGTGTCGGGCAGGTGGAAGCGGGGTGGAGGAGATGGCTAAATTCACACCTAATGGGTGCAAGGCCCACTGTCTGGGGGATGGGCCCAATTGTAGCCCTGACTTGCACAGTGCATAGGCAATATATGTAAAAAAAAAGGTGTTTCTACTCCCATAATATTCTGAAATTTAAAAATAAATAAAAATAAATAAACAACAAAAAAAGAAATGTTTATCATATGAAATATATGGATACATTCTTATTATGCATTTTATTCTTATATCTAATCAATATCAATAAAATAATACTTTAAAAAATAAGTTCTCCACCTATAAATACTTTACAATTGACAAAGATGACTTACTGTAACTATGAAAGTAAACATCAGCCTATCTAAAATTAGAAACTCAGTTTTAAAATTTATTTTATTTGCTATTATATACAACATTACATATTTACTGAAACGATCTTCAGTATTCCTGAAAAAATTTTTAAAATGAAAAATCACAATTATCATGTATTTCTCCAACCAAGTCAAATTTTAAAATTGAAATTAACTCCTAAATACTTACTATTGCTGCTATATTGATGTATTGCAAACTAAAGAATTTACTCTTTGACATAGTATTATCATACATATTACCATAGAAATCAATAGAAACATGTTTATTTGAATACTTGGTGGATTTCAGAACATATTTAAATTTGCCATTAATGGCCTCTGTGGAAAATACTGGTTCTAATAATTAAAATTTGTCAAAAACTAATAAAGTTTTAATGTCACAAAAAAGTCTGCAAAATCTAGCAATAGCTTCTATAGAAAATAAAATTATTGATTAAGTAACACTAAAATTTCCTACTAAATATTTTTCCAAATATGGAATATGTATGATTATTTGATTAAAAATTTATGTCCTAGTGGCTTTGAATTCCTCATAAATTTGATTAAATTTGATTTTCTCTTATGTTCAATTTTATTCTTATAATTTATATGACATAAATTTGTATTCGATATATATTCTATTCAGATATCATATTCCACTTGCAATCACTTTAATGGAAGAAGAGACACTTTTTGATTCTAATTCACATAAAAGCTCTGTATAGACTTGAGAAGGCCTTGGCTCTTACTGTTACCAGCTGCTCTATTTGACCATAGGTGGTATGATTAAACATCACTGTGCTTCATTTGGCTTCACAGGCAAAATCCAGTCAATAATGGAATTTCTTTTAGAGGGGTGTTGTGGGGATTAAGTGCATTAGTATATGAAAAACAGATATAAAAATACCTGATAAATGGTGCACCATAAATGTCAGCAATACTCTGCTATATTTATCTGCTGCCAATAAAATAGTGTGGGAATAATACTTGAAATTGTCTTAACATAAATGTATCTTAAAAAAAGGCTCATGCTCTTTAGGATATCTCAAATATTTTCTAGTGCATTGCAAAAGATACCCTCCTCTCACCATGGTTCCTAACTTATTAGCAGACACTTCTTGAGATTGCAGTGAAAACTAGGTTCCAACTGGCAATTTACTCTTTGAGTACAATGTACACTACTCTGGTGATCAGCACACTAACAGCCCTGACTTCAACATTATACAATTCAGTCATGTAACAAAAACACTTGTACCCCCTTAATATTTTGAAATAAAAATTAAAAATAATAAAAATTTAAAAACTTTAAAAATTCTATAGCAAATTTTTTTTTCTATAGGAAAAAAATTGTGCTTCGATCTAAGCCTTCTGAAATTTTCTCTTCTTACTGATTTATGCTGTGTATTATGTGTTTTTTATTTGTGGTATTGTTTATAGATGTAAACAAATGACAACAAAAACTGTGAATCTAACACTGTATATACACAAAGCCATGTTAGGAATCATAAATATTTAAATCATCTCATTGAGAACAAGTTTATAGTGCAAACGACATAATCTGCTGCAGATGCATACTAGAATTTCTCTAAAAAATAATCATTTATATACCAATATTGTGATTTTTATGTTCATCTTGGGAATTGCCTTTATAATGTTTTAAGCTTTTACAGAAATATTTGAATGTCTGAAATAGACGTGACTAAAGAGTACAACGTAGGAAAATAGCAGTAATGGAAACTATTGTGGAATGAATAATTCAGGAAGAATTAGATTTATATGTAGATTTCATGTAGATTTCCAACATGGGCAAAAATAAAGGGATTTTATTATTTCAAGCTTTATATGCAACTATTTTTGAAGGGACACTTTTCCAATGTAAGTTGTGAAACTATTTCAGACTATTAACAATTTCATACTGAAATCAACCAATTAATATGTCAAGTCCCTTCTATTTGTAACACTATGCCAAAGGATCTAGAGGTTATCATCACATTCTGTACCATCATGTAATTTAAAAGTAAGTTGGCTAACTTAATGTTAGTAAATGTCCAAGGCATCTATCCTATTCCAGAAAATTTGCAGTGGCATATGAAGATATACAGAGGTATTTATTCTAATTTATTCAGGAAAATTATTTGTTGGCATATTGTAGCATGATGACAACTTGAGAGAAAAAAGCCACGGGTTTTAAACTGAATATATAAGCCAGCAGCTTGGTGGGACTGGACAAGAAAGTTAAGTTAACATAGGTTACATTAACTGAAATTGATATAAGGAGGATATGAAACACACTGTTGATTGTTAATTTTATCTCTGACTTACTATACCTGGCAAGTGGCCATGTCCTTCAGTAGAGACAGGCTCCCTTGAAAGTCTCAAGAGCCCATCTTCAGTTTGGTGCAGTGGCTATAATCTTATCACTCTGGGAAGCTGAGGCAGGAGGATTGCTTGAGGTCAGGAGTTAAAGACCAGCAAGACCCCTTCTCTACAAAAAATAGAAAAAAATAGCTGGGCTTGGTGGCTCGTGCCTGTAGTCCCAGCTATTCAGGAGGCTGAGGCAGGAGGATCACTTGAACCCAGGAGGATCACTTTATTCTTGCCACTGCACTCTAGCCTGGCAACAGAGTGAGACTCTGTCAATAAAAAAAAAAAAAGCCCATCTTCTTATCTTCATTACTCTAAGTTGGTCATGGTAGACTCAACCCTCTAACCAAGTGATTGGTTCAGGCAGGGGCAGATGTTACAATTCTGGTCACTGAGGTACGAGAGAAAGGCTGCTGCATTGCTTCCTATATGTTTCATCTTACTCTTAAAGTGTCTAAAGGGTCACAAAACCCAATAATCTTCCTTTTTATGCCACTCTCCCATCCCATGAGGGAGGATCCCTGGGAACATCATGAAACACCTGGAACTAGGATGATTCCTATCACCTAAATATCAATCAATCTTTAGCCAGGACTTTAGACTTTTGTGAGATAATATATCTCCTTATTATTTTATCTAATTTAGTTTGCTTTCTCTTAATATAAAAAATATAATAGTTAAAATGTTAAATAATGGTCTCATAATGCTCTCCAGTGAGCAACTTTTTTCTTGACTATTGTGCTGGATTCAAGAAAACAATAAGAAAGTCACCAAGACTTGACTTGTCTAGAATATAAGACACAATCTGGCAGACTATAGGCTAAATCCCACACATAATTTTAGCCAATATTCTACATATGTGATTTCACATGAAGATCTGGATTTATCTCTACTTAAAAAATGAGATTTAGTTTTATTGGGCAACTTCCTAGATTGCAATAAGAAAGAAAAGAGTCAACATCAATTCTGGGACTTGCTTCTCCTTTCTTAGGGACACTGCTTTTTTATTCTCTAATCAGATTTTCTTGTAAACATGCTGAGAAGCTTTTTGAAACTTCTCTGTACTAAGTTTTTATCAAACTTGATCACTTACTGTAAATAACACTGGGATTTGGATTTATAGGATGCAGCTGGATGAACAATAGAAGATATCTAGTGGTTGGTTCAGGCAGGTCACGTAGATCCTTTACCTACATGATAATCAAGGTATCAAACTGAAAAGAATCTAAACCTAAGTGTCTTTCCTTTGCTAACCTGTATTGTATGCAGCTGACATTTATCACTTTGAAATTAAACTACATTTCAGATTGTCAAAAGAGACTTTTAGAAATCTTGAACTTGTAGAGACTGATGACTAGTTTGTGGCTTTCACTTGCTTGTTTATATTCTTTGCTAATCATTAGCAAGTATCAGTGTTGGGGAAAACCTGCAACTCCTGTGGGTCTGTTTTGACGATTTAATGACTTCTGGTGGTGTCAAAACAATTGGTTAGAAATGATAATAGGCTGAGTGTATCTTTTCAGTTTGCTTGGCATTTGCACATTTCATTCTAAACAGAAGCCTCCTTTCCTGCCTATTTAAGCTTATTATTGCAAAGTTACAGGATAATTGTGTGTAAAAATACCAGGATACACTATATCTATGAAAACTTCGATGTGAACAACAAAATTTGGGAAATATTACCATAGTAATCATAACACCATAAAATGTTTAATTTTAGTGTTTTTACGAAAATCTTTGAATATTCAGTAAATAATATTAAGTTAGCTAAGTATGAATAATGATACTCCTGCAACAGTAAGAACATTAAACACATTCTGTCTGTGAACCAGGAACTGGGTGCTTATCAAATACTGAATCTGTTGGCACCTTGATCTGGGACATGCCAGCCTCCAGAATTGTGAGAAATAAATGTTTGTTGTTTGCAAGCCATCTAGTCTGGTAGTTTCTTACAACTGCCCAAATAGATTAAGACATAGACCTAAATATAGATTATAAAACTGAAAACATCTGGAAGAAAAAAATATATAAGAAAATCTGTGACATGGGTTTGGTGATGAGTTTTTAGATACAACACTAACAGGGATGCAGGAAATAAAAAAATGGTAGGTTAAAATTAAAAACGTGTGCTTTTTTTTTTTTTCCTTTGGGTAAATACCCAGTAGTGGGATTGCTGGATCAAATGTAGTTCTACTTTTAGTTCTTTGAGGTTTATCCATATTACTTTCCATAGTGGTTTTACTAATATGCAGTCCTACCATCAGTGTATGAGTGTTCCTGTCACTTGGCATCCATGCCAACATTTGTTGTTTTGGGACTTTTTGACACAAACCAATCTCACTGTAGTTAAGTGATATCTCATTGTGGTTTTGATTTGCATTTCCCTGATGACTAGAGAAGTTGAGCAATTTTTTAGGTTTGTTGGCCATTATTCTGTCTTGTTTTGAAAAGTTTCTGTTCATTTCCTTTGCTCACTTTTTAATGCAGTTGTATGATTTTTTCTTGTTGATTTTCCTAAATTCTGTATAGATTCTGGTTATTAGCCCTTTATCAGATGTGTATCATGCAAATATTTTCTCCCATTCTATAGGTTGTCTGTTCACTCTAGTGATAGTTTCCTTGGCTGTGTAGAAGCTTTTTAATTTGATCAGGTCCCATTTGTTTATTTTTGTTGCTGCTGTGATTGCTTTGGGGGGTCTTCTTCATAAATTCTTTGTCTTGGCCAATATCCATAAAAATTTTTCCAATGTTTTCTTCTAGAATTCTTATGGTTTCATGTCTTAGGTTTAAGTCTGTTATCCATTGTGAGTTGACTTTTGTGAGAGGTTAGAGATGTGGATCTTGTTTCAGTCTTCTACATGTGGCTATCCGGTTTTCCCAGAACCATTTATTGAATAGAGATTCTTTTCCCCAGTGTATGTTTTTTTCTGGTTTGTCAAAAATCAGATGACAATATGAGGATGGTTTTACTTCTGGGTTTTCAGTCCTATTCCATTGGTCTATGTGTCTGTTCTTGTGCCAGAACCATGCTGTTTTGGTTATTAGCCTTGTAGTATAGTTTGAAGTCTGGTAGATCGATGCCTCCCAATTTGTTTTTTTTTTTTGCTTAACATTGCTTTGTCTATATGGGGTCTTCTCTGGTTCCATATGAAGTGTAGCATTATTTTTTTAGATCTGTGAAAAATGATGTTGGTATTTTGACAGGGATTGCATTGATTCTGTAGATCACTTTAGGTAGTATAGACATTTTAACAATATTGATTCTACTGAACCAAGAGCATGGTAAGGTTTTCCATCTGTTTACATCCTCTGCAATTTCTTTTCTCAATGTTTTGTAGTTGTCATCTGCACTTGAATGTTTATAGCAGCACAATTCTCAGTTGCAAAGATGTGGAAACAACACAAGTGCCCATCAATACATGAGTAAATTAATAAAATGTGGTATATGTATACCATGGAGTACTACTCAGCCATAAAAAACAGTGGTGAATTAATACCTCTGGTATTATCCTGGCTGGAGCTAGAGCCCATTCTTTGAAGTGAAGTATCAGAAGAATTGAAAAACAAGCACTGCTTGTACTCATCATCAAATTGGTACTAACTTATCAATACTTATGTGCATGCATGGAAGTAATAATCATCAGGTGTCGGGCAGGCAGGAAGGAGGTGGAGGGGATGGGTAAATTCATACCTAACGGATGTGGGGTGCACTGTTTGGGGGATGCACATACTTGTAACTCTGACTTGGGCAGTGCAAAGGCAATATATGCAACCAAACTGTTTGTACCACCATAATATTCTGAAATTTAAAAATAATAAAAAATAAATAAATAATTAAAAATAGTAATTTTACTAATAAAAAACTTATTAATTAACAAAAACCTACTTGTGCTCTGTGAAAAACACTGTTAAGAGAATGAAAAGAACAAGCCTCACTGGGAAAGATATTTTCAAAACATGTATCTGACAAAAAATTTGCATCCAAAATATAAAAAGTCTCTTAAACTATTCACAATAGCCCAGACATGTGCTCAACCTAAGTGTTCATTGATGGGTGAATGTACAAAGATAATGAGATATATACAGATATATATAGATAGATACATAATGTGTAAGTCACACAATTGAATACCACTCTACCTTGAAAAAGAAAGAAATGCAGCCAATTTTGATAAAATAGATGAACCTGAAGGACATTATGCTACGTAAAATAAGCCACACACTAAAACAAAAATACTGAATGATCTCACTTCTAAATGGAATATAAAAAAGTTGTTGAACTCCTAGAAGCAGAGAGCAGAATGATAGCTGCCAGGAGCTCAGGGTGGGGGTGAGGGGTATCGAGGTGAGATGATGGTCGAAGGGTTTAAAATTTCAGTTAGAAGGAAGAATAAATTTTGGAGATCTATTGTATAGCATAGTGACTATAATTAATAATAATGTATTTTGAAAATTGCTAGAAAAGTAGACCTTAAATTTTCTTACCACAAAAATAAAAGTTATAAGTATGTGAGGTGAAGGATATGTTAATTGGATTGATTTAATCATTTCAGAATGTATACACATGTCAAAACATCACACTGCATACTGTAAATATGTAGAATTTCAATTTGTCAGTTATATCTTAATAAATCTGTGGGAAAAAAATCTGTAGTTGGCAGAGGTTCAGAAAGAGAGGGCAGGGTTGAATAGGTGAAGCCCATGGATATTTTAAGGAGGTGAAACTATTACTGTCATACTATAGTGGTTGATACCTGACACCATGCATTTATCAACACTTAAAGAACTGTGCAGAACAAAGACTGAAACAATGTATGGAAATTTTAAAAAGCCATTTAGGAAGTTGGGGGATCTCAGGTTGAACTTCCAACTGACAAAACAATCCAATGGCCTTACAAATACTGCCAAACCTCCTTTTATTGTATTTTCCTTTATTGTGCTTTACAGATATTGCATTTTTTATAAATTGAAGGTTTGTGGCAACCTTGCATTGAGCAAGTCTGTTGGTGCTATTTCTCCTACATGCAGCACATGCTCACTTTGTGTCTCTGAGTTACATTTTGATAAGTCACATCATATTTCAAACATTTTCATTATTGTACCTTTTATGATAATCCGTGACCAGTGAACTTTGATGCTGCTGTTGTAATTGTAAGTGCCACAAATCATGCCCATGTAAGATGACAAACTTAATCAATAAATGTGTGAGTTCTGACTGCTCTGTGGACGAGCTGTTCCCCATCTCTCTCCCTCCTCTCAGGCCTCTCTATTGCATGAGACACAAGAATATTGAGTTGGCCAATTAATAAATCTACAATGACCTCTAAGCATTCAAATGAAAACAAAAAAGAGTCGCATGTCTTTCACTTAGAAAGCTAAAAGTAAGTAAGCTTAGTGCGGAAGGCCAAAAGCTAGGCCTCTTGCTCCAGTTAGCCACGTTGGGAATGCAAAGGAAAAGCTCTTGATGGAAATTAAAATTGCTACACCAGTGAAAGTTATGATAAGAATGTGAAACAGCCTTATTACTAATATGGAGAAAGTTTGAGTGGTCTAGATAGAAGATCAAATCAGCCACAACATTCCCTCAATTAAAGCCTAATCCAGAGCAGAGCCCTAACTCTCTTCAATTCTATGAAAGGTGAGAGAGGTGGAGAAGCTGCAGAAGAAAAGTTTGAAGCTAGCGGAGGTTGGTGCATGAGATTGAAGGAAAGAAGCTCTTCCCATAACATGAAATTGCAAAGTAAAGCAGCAAGTGCTGATGTGGAAGCTGCAGCAAGTTATCCAGAAGATCTAGCTAAGATCATTGATGTAGGTGTCTATACCAACCAATTTTCAATGTTGGTGAAATTTTCAAGAAGATGCCATCTATGACCTCCACAGCTAGAGAGGAGTAATCAATGCCTGACTTCCAAGATTCAAAGGACAGACTGACTGTCTTATTAGGGGATAATATAACTGGCAATGTTAAACTGAAGCCAATGCTTATTTACCATTTGAAAATCTTAGGGCTCTTAAGAATTATGCTAAATCTTCTCTGCCTGTTTTCTATAAATGGATCAACAAGGCCTGTATGACTGCACATATTTTTACAGCATTGTTTACTAAATATTGTCAGCCAACTATTGAGACCTGCTCCTCAGAAAAAAAGATTTCTTTCCAAATAATACTACTCATTGACTATGTACCTGCTTAACCAAGAGCTCTGATGGAGAAGCACAAGCAGATTAAGGTTGTTTTCATACCTGCTAACACAACATCCATTCTGCAGCACATGGATCAAGCAAGGCGTTTTCCAATTTTCAAATCTTACTGTTTAAGAAATACATTTCGTTAGGCTATAGCTGTCATAGAATGGGATTCCTTTGATGGATATGGGCAAAGGCAATTGAAAACCTTCTGGAAAGGATTCACTATTTTAGATGCCACTAGGAATATTCATGATTCATGGAAGAAATTTAAAATATCAACATCAGCAGGAGTTTGGAATAAGTTGAAACCAACTCTCATGGATAACTTGGAAGGCTTCGAGACTTTAGTGGAGGAAGTAACTGCAGATGTGCTGGAAATAGCAAAAGAACTAGAATTAGAAATGGGATTGAAGATGTGACTGAATTGCTATAATCTCATGATAAAACCTTAAGGGGTAACTTGTTATGAATGGGCAAAGAGAGTTGTTTCTTGAGAAGGGACCTACTTCTGTTAAAGATGGTATGAATGCTGTTGAAATGATAATGAAGGATTTAGACTATTACATAAACTTAGTTGATACAGCAGGGGCAGGGTTTGAGAGGATTGACTCCAAGTTGAAAAAAGTTCTACTGTGGTAAAATGCTATCAAACAAGATCACATGCTACAGAGAAATCTTTCATGAAAGGAAGAGTCAATCAATGTGGCAAACTTCATTGTTGTCTTATTCCAAGAAATTGCTACAGCCACCCAAACCTTCAGCAATCATCACACGGATCAGTCACCAACCACCAGCATTGAGGTTAGATGCTCCACCAGCATAAAGATTACGATTTGCTTAAGCTTTAGGTGATCCTTAGCATTTTTTAGCAATAAAGTATTTTTAAATTAAGGTATGTACATTTTTTTAGACCTAATGTTATTGGACACTTAATAGACTATCATATAGTGTAAACATAACTTTTATATGCACTTGGATATCAAAAAATGTGTGTGACTATCTTTATTCAATATCTGCCTTATTGTGGTAGTCCAGAACAAAACTTGCAATATTTCTTAAGTATACCTGTATATAAAACAACTTCAGTGATGTGGGTGGGGCAAATGGTGCTGATCTAAGTGACTCTGGAAATAAGTGGAGTCCATCAGACAAAATGAAAAAGAAGCTGAACATATGCACTGTACTCTAGTTGATGAAGCTGCATCCACAGGGTATGGGGTTGGATTAACAATTCCTATATTGCTATATATGTGTCCTGAAATTAAGCAATTAATTAAATAAATGTCAGGTGCTAGATGCCAAGTTCCAAACTGTTATATTTGGCATACTCAGATGAGCAAGGGGAGAAGGCTAAAATGATCCCTTGATAATGGGTTAGAGTGGAGACATCAGTATTAACTCCTGTTTAGTTTAACACTGATACATACTGTCACAAATAGAAATATTTAGAGATACATGTATGCACATGGGTTATTATACTTACATATATACATATATACTTACATATACTTCTTTACTTGATCAGCTGACAGGGCCTAGAAGCAATGACATTCCAGTGGTAAAGAACATATTTAGCACAGGACCCAGATTATTGGTTCCTAATATCATTCTTGAATAAAAAGAACTCCTTGGATAAATGGCTTATTCTAGGTCTGAGGCAGGGACTATGCAATATAAGCCTGGAGCATTTTATAGTCCCAGAAATAAGGAAGCATTCAAAACACACACAAACACACCCACACACAGCACACATATACCTACACAAGATAGTGGTATTTCAAATGGTATACAAGAGCCAGCTGAAGGAGCTCACAACAGCCAACATTGGAATAATTTGAGCAACAGAATAAACTAGTATTGGATTATAACCCAAAGTACAAAATAAAGATCCATGAGTCTATACTGATAAATAAGTGAATTAATACATATGTAAATGGGGGATAACAGAAAAATCTCTCATGCAGGAGAATTCCAAATAATTTATGTAGATCATCAGCCCTCAAAGAGGGGGACTATAATTTCCCACTGCTTAAGAATGGGCTGCACACAATGACTTTCTTCCAAAGGGTATAGCATTAAAAGGAGGAAAGGAGTAACTTTACAGTGGAGAGACCTTGCAAACATTACTTCAGCCAGGTCATCAAGGTAAATATCTACAGTGATGAGTCATACTGATATATGTACCCTTGATAATATGCAATGAAAATGACACATTACCAGTGTGGTCTGCCTCCCCAAAACATGTAATCCCAGTCTATTCACAAGAAAAATACTGGAAAAATCCCAATGGAAGAACATTCTATAAATGAAATAAACAATACTCCCCAAAACTATAAAGGTCATCAAAAACAAGGAAAGTCAGAAAGCGTCAGAGATAAAGGACTTTAAAAAGACATGTTGATAAATGAAATGTGGTATCCTAGAAGGGATCCTGGAACAGAAAAAAATATGTTATATAAAAACTAAGGAAACCTGATTAAAGTAAGAACTTCAGTTAATAATAATCTATCAGTCAGTGTTGGTTCAGTAATTGTGACAAATGTACCATACTGATGTGAGATATTCATAATAGTGGAAAATGAGTGTGAGGCACATGGAAACTTTATTTAGTACTTTTGAATAATTTTTTGTTAATCTAATATTCTTTTGAAATAAGTTTATTAAAAATAGCTGTATTTTGAAAATATTAAGCAGCCCACTTTATAGGGATATGTAGTATGTGAAGTTAAGAAATAGGCTTTCAAAAGATTGGATAACATGATACACTGCCAGAAGTCCTGGGTTTGAGTCCTACTTACCCATTCTGAACTTGCAACTTTCATTTGAAAATGGTCTTCCTTTCTTTTATTTGAGCTATTTAACCTAAAAGTATATCACCTATTTTTAAAATTTATTTTTTTAAAATTTTTATTCTCATGTGGCAAACTTTGTCTAGTCACATCAAAGTCTACTGATGCATTCTCATAACCAAGTCCAAATCTGCTAGTAACTATCTCTTGGTGTTGAGTAATCAATTAACTTCGATTTTCCTATCTTTAATGTTTTAAAGAAATGTGCTAATGGCTGGAGTACTTTAGCATTATTTTAGTTTATGTTTTACTTAATCATGAGTTTCCTTTTCAAAGAACAACCCACAGTGGAGAAAGCAAATATCAAAAATGTTATGTTAATAAAGTTAAATTAAGGCAACTAGATATCTTTTAAGAGTCAGCTCATACAGACTGCATTCAGTATTCTTTATATATTTTTCCTATACCAACATGGATTAATTGTCTCTTCTATGTGCAACCACAACACATTAAGCACAGCTTGTCATAATATTTAGTTCACTGTATTACAATTGTTCTTTCTTCTCCCCTACCCAGCCCAAAAGAGTATATACCAAATTTAAAAATGTTAATTGAATATGAAAATATATTTTAAAAGGATATCTTTAGAAGAAAACGCTGAACTAATCAAGATAATCTATCTATTAAAGCAGTTGTTAAGTTAGTCAGGCTTTATTAAAATTTTGGTGGAAAAATTTTAGCCAATATGTCTTTGAGCTTATCAAGGATATATGTATGATTGATTGTAATGTGACATAAAAAGAAACAACCATAAAGAGATGAGGCAAATGAAGACAGGAGAAAAAAATATGAAAATGGAAATAACAATAAATTATTGCAATAGAACTTAAGGAAAGGAACCAAGAAATTAGTCAAACTAATAAAAAGTATGCATTTTTCAAAGAAGAAACCATTAAACTCCTGCCTAGCAGAGAACATGTGGCCCTTGTTTCCAGTATTTCAGAGGCTGATAAGTGATTAACAAGTTTATAAGTTATAAACTTCATTCAGCAAAGAATATGCCTTGATTATATGTCTGTATAAGTAAGATAAGAGTAAAAGTCAATAGAATAAATATATAGCATAATCAGCAAATTATATAAATGAGCACAAATAAAATACACCTTACAACTTAGGATCATTAAACCATTCATTCCATTAGCCAAGAACAGGAACATTCAAGAGAGTTAAATACGCTTTTAAGGCAGTAAGACTGAACAACAACAACAAAAAACTATACAACTTCAGATTTGGAGCTTGTACCTCATTTTGAATCCTCAAGGTGGGCAGATTGGCTTCCAATCATGGAGGAATTGCTCTTGTCAGACCAGCCCTCCCTTGGATAAAAACTATAAACTATGAAAAGTTTTAAAAATAAAACACAGGCAAACAAAAGATTGGATAAAACTAAAGTTTAGTAAAACTACTGAAAGTTAGTAAAGTTTAGTAAAACTACCGAAAAATGATCAAAATAGGTAGGACATTTGAATAAATGAAAATGCTTGGTAAGTTTTCTGTTTGCTTGTTTGTTTTTTATGTCTTTATGCGTGAGGAAAGGCGCCAGTTGACAGTAGGAACAGCTGAAACTTAGGAAGAAGCTGACAGTCCTACTGGCTTGTAGAACCAGAACATAGAATTCTGGGTTCCTGCACCTGCTGGAAAATGAGAGAGGAAATACTTCAAAGAATAGAGCCAAAAAAGGGAGTCCAAAATCTGTGTGTAAAATGAACATGAACTCAAATATCTGGCTGAATCTGGAACCTCTTGCACGTGGGATAAATTCCTATTTGGGAAGAGACCTGAAATAACCACTTCTGAATGAAGATGAGAGAGAATCTGAATGAAAAAAAATATGTTTGCGAGTTAACTTGTCAGATGGTAGAGGGTGGAAAAAACAATTGATTTAAATTTTTATGTCTAGTAATATAGTGCTGTCCAATGTTAAACTTTTATTAAACAGTTGTTTACCTAGAAACTTTAGCCGTGTGTTAACAAAAATATACCAAAAATCTTTAGAAACCAAAAAATAAATTACAACTGAAAAATCGCAAGATTGTGCCTAATTCAATAAACTATATAACATAATCATTTTTGTTTTCTAGGTCTGTATTTACACATAATACATGTAAAATTCAAAGAGATTCTGAGTCACTGACAGTCTAACAAAATCACCTATATCAAAACACAGAAAAAGTTACCCATGTAAAATAATAAGATGTCTAAAAGTTGGTTTCTTACTAGCACCACTTATAATAATAAAATAAATAACAAACTGATAAATTATTTTATATGTATTAAATATTAATGTAGGTTTTCTCTTTATATTCCTTTATACGTTCTTCTTAAATATGTAAAAATGATATAAATTTATACCTTTGCTATTTTTTGTTATATTGTATCCTTAAACAATAATATATTTTCTTTAGAGAAAAATACTGTATCTGAAAATAATCACATTCTAATAGATTTTATTAAACCAGGACTAGTGGTTGTCAACTGGGAGCAATTTTGTCTGAAGACATTTTTGGGTGTCACAACTGGGGGTGGGGTTCTGCTGGCATCTAGTGGGTAGATGCCAGAAATACCACTAGCGATTCTGTAATGCAGATCCCCCACCCAGAAAAAAGAATAACCTCGTTCAAGATGTCAATAGTGCCTTGGTTGAGAAACTCTAGAGCACACTAAGATAAAGTCATAATATTTTGTTTCTTAAAGCTTTTTATAATATGAGAAACAACATTGTTTTTTTATTTTTTAATTATTATTTTTATAGATTTACAGGGTACATGCACAGATTTGTTACATGGATATATTGTGTAGTGGTGAATTCTGGGCTTTTTATGTAATCCTCAACCAATTAGTGTATGTGGGACCCATTAGATAATTTATCATTTCACACCCCCACCTCCCACATTCTCCCCCTCTGAGTCTCACCAGTGTCTATTGTTCCACTCTCTATGTCCATGTGTACTCATTATTGAGCTCCAACTTATTGAGAGGTTTTAATTTTCTGTTTCTGAGTTACTTCACTTAGGATAATGGCTTCCAGTTCCATCCAAGTTGTTGCAAAAGACATGATTTTTATTCTTTTTATGGCTGAGTAGAATTCCATAGTGTGTATGTGTGTATATATATTTAATTATGTGTGTGTATAAATATGTATGTATACACATACACCATATTTTTTTGTTAATTCAATCATCAGTTGATGGACGCTTAGGTTGGTTCCATATCTTTGCTATTGTGAGTAGTGCTACAAAAAACATATACATGCAGGTATCTTTCTTATATAATGATTTCTTTTTTGGAGGGGTAAATATCCAGCAGTGTGGTTGCTGGATCAAATGGTAGGTCTACTTTTATTTCTTTGAAAAATCTCCCTACTGCTTTCCATAGAGATTGTACTAATTTGCATTCCCACCAACAATGTGTAAGTAGTCTCTTTTCTCTACAGATTTACCAACATCTATTGTTCTTTGACTTTTTAATAGTGGCCATTCTGACTATAGTAAGCTGGTATCTTATTGTGGTTTTAATTTGCATTTCTCTGATGAATAATGATGTGGAACATTTTTTCATATGTTTGTTGGCCATTTGTATGTCTTCTTTTGAAAAATGTCTGCTCATGTCATCTGTCCACTTTTTAATGAGCTTATTTGTTATTTCTTGTTCAGTTGTTTAAGTTCCTTATAGATTCTGGATATTAGTCCTTTGTCAGATGCATAGTTTGGGAATGTTGTCTGTTTACTCTATTGATTATTTCTTTTGTTGTACAGAAGCTTTTTAATTTAATTAAGTCCCATTTGTTTATTTTTGTTTTTGTTACATTTGCTTTTGAGGACTTAGTTGTAAATTCTATGCAAGGACAATGTCCAGAAGGGTTTCTCCTAGATTTTCTTCTAGAATTTTTATAATTTCAAGTCTTACATTTAAGTCTTTAATCCATCTTGAGTTAATTTTTTTTTAGTATGGTGAAAGATAGTGATCCAGTTTAATTCTTCTGCATGTGGCTATCAAATTTTCCCAGCACTGTTTTTTGAATAGGGTGTCTTTCCCCAGTGTGTGCTCTTGTCTGGTTTGTTTAAGATCAGTTAGTTGTAGCTATATGACTTTATTTCTGGGTTTTCTGTTCTGTCTCATTGGCCTATGTGTCTACTTTTATGCCAGTACCAGGCAGTGTTGGTTACTTTGGCCTTGTAGTATAATTTGAAGTCGAGTAATGTGATGCTTCCAGTTTGTTCTTTTTGCTTAGGATTGCTTTGGCTATTCAGGTTCTTTTCTGGTCCCTTATGAATTTTAGGATTGTTTTTTCTAATTCTGTGTAAGATGACACTGGTATTTTGATAGAATTTGCATTGACTCTATAGATTGCTTTGGGCAGTATGGCAATTTTAACAATATTGATTCTTCCAACCCAAGAGCATAGAATATTTTTCCATTCATTTGCATCCTCCAAGATTTCTTTTATTGGTGTTTTGTAGTTTCCCTTGTATAGATCTCTCACCTCCTTGGTTAGATATGTTCCTTGATTTTTTATTTTATTTTGTTTTATTTTATTTTATTTTGTTTGTAGCTATTGCAAATGAGATTGAACTCTTGATTTGGTTCTCTGTTTGGACATTATTGGTGTATAGAAAGGCTATTAATTTCTGCATATTGATTTTGTATCTTGAAACGTTACTGAATTCATTTGTCAAATCTTGCAGTCATTTAGCAAAGCCTTTAGCATTTTCTAGGTGTAAGATCACATAATAGGCAAACAGAGATAATTTGGCTTCCTCTTTTCCAATTTGAATGCCCTTTATTTCTTTCTCTTGCCTGATTGTTCTGGCTAGGATTTCCAACACTATGTTGAATAGCAGTGGTGAAAGTGGGCATTCTTGTCTTGATCCAGCAGAACATACTCTATTTAGTGCCCACCATTGCTTCTGAAGACAAACTTCCTTAGTTTAACTTGTCACACTCTGAACAAATGACCTAAATTTGATGAACTTCATTTTCTTTCTCTGTAAAATGGAATACTAGTGTAGCACCTCCTATTCTACCTAATGTATGTTGTAGATATTAATTTTGGTGAAATAGTCATGAATTCCAAATTTTTATTGTACTGTAAATCTACATGGACATCCTATGGGCTTGGATCTTTTCATAAAAACTTTTTAACAGCTGTCTTTAGAATATTATATTTAAATAAACCTTTCTAGCCATGATCTAATTAAATATGCCTCAAACTCCTAGCCATTTAAAATATGCAATATTACAGTTTCAGTTTTGGATGTGGTAGCTGTTCAAAAATAGATTGAACATTTGCCTCAGGCTAGGAATGCCAGGCAGTGGTAGTTTTCAATCAACATTCTGCATGTAACTCTGAGTACTGCCTCTTTAATAAGATGTTCTTCTTGTGAAATGGCAACAAAACAGTAACAGGATATCCAAATGAGAGTACTGACAGTGACCGGTCAAGAACATTTGGACTTTATAGAAAGGAAGACACACGTACTCTGGGCGACTCTGGCAGGAATGAGACAAGTAGTAGGCATACTGGGATCCATTATGTTCAAAAATTCACCTTGGAGTGCAGTTTCTGTAGGCAATGTGTTGGTAAATTTATCTAGTTAATTAATAGATTAAAAATAAAACTATAGATACAGACTTGAGAAGAAATACAGTTTAACCCTTCAACTAGAGTTCAGTTGACCTACTAAAAAGTATATTTATGGTGGAAGTTCAGAGAAACAAGCAAAATATAAAGTTGAAAATACTGTTCTTCTAATAGAATTTTTTTTGTTGTTATTTTTGACGTTTTCTCTACACAGTACTTGGCATTGCACGTAAATCAAAATTAACACAGAATCTCAAAATTTGCATCTTATAACAATTAGTAGACCTCATAGCATTACTCATGTGAAACCAGAATATAATTTGATTTAATATTAATTAACAAGGATTTTTTAACCTTTTATTAAGATTCACTCACATGCTATGTGTGCTGTACCCTGGTTCCTTTATTCTCGGTATTTTAATATGTTGTAGGGTTTGTTGGCCAGGTTTTGAATCTGGGCTTTTCCATTTCCTTGACCCAAGATATTGAAGAAGTCACTGTAAATGACTTTGAGTAAGTTAGTAGGAGACTTAATTGTTTTAGATATAAAGAGGAGATAACCTAATCTGTATTTTAACTCACATGATTTTAAGTATTGAATTAAATTAGTTTAAAGAACTTTTAAGTATAAAATGTATATGGCTATTAGGTGGTCATAAAATTACTGCACATTTTACTCACTACAACCACTAACAATGAATTCTCAATTTGGGGCAGGCACCATATTCAGTGCCTCGTAAATTATAATGACATAAAGTTCTCAGAGGAAAATGCAATTGGTGCACTTAAAATTGCCTCTCTTTAAAGAAGAAATAATTAAATTTAAAGAGTTCAAGTAAATTGTCCAGGGTCACAAAATTAATGTAACAAAGTTAAGATTATAAATGAAATCTGCCTGTCTCCATAATCTATGGTGTTCAATTCCATGATCTCATGATGAAGTTGAATAATATATGTATAAATGTGCATATCACATATTTTTAAATATGTATAGATTACATAAATCAGCAAGTTTTAATTTCCAATCACAACATCCAAGTACAACACTGGGGTGGTCATTATTGCTATTTGCCAAATATTCCAGGTTTTCCCCCTTCTTGACACATAGAGCGATTGTACTTCCTGGCCTGTCTGTGTTTGAGTAGGATCAGGAGGTTATTTCCAAAGTTGTGAACAAAACCAAAGTATGTCATTTCCAGAATAGAGTATGTAATTACCACTGCAAGTCCCCTACTATTCTCTTTTGCTTGAAGCCTGAAGAATGGCAATGTTGAACATGGTAGTTTTTCTATCAGTCTACATTTCATAGTGTCTACAATTGAGCAGAAACCCCTGGTAACCCTCATGGCACATTTAGCATGAACTAGTAAAATTCCTTTGTCATTTTAACCTACTAATATTTTTGAGTTGTTGTTTTTCCATAGCCTCTAGATGATTACAAATGCTAACCATTTATCCAATGCCTGGCAACATTCAAAAATTCTGGCTATAATTCTAACGATTTCTCTCACACTCAAAAACAAATAACGGAATCAGTGTGAGAAATAGGTACGTTACTACAGAGAAAACCTAGAATCTAACCGAATTTTTTAAATGTATCACTCAAAATTATTCTTCTCTAATAATATCAACTCTGTGACAAACTTTAAAACTGATTAGAAAAAAACAAAATATTGCAGCTGTAAAAAGTTGATATAAAAAATATTGTTCCAGGTAGAACTGGTATTTTTGCTTTGGTTTCCAGCATCTTTTGTATGTGTAACACATAAATATGTTGTTGTTGATCTTGAAGAATCAAGCAATATGTTATAATTCAAAGCAAAAAATAAAGTTCCTTCTACACTTCCTCTCCATTCATCTTCATTTTTTCAGTCTCTTTTCTGTGAATATATATGCATCTGTTTAGACAGATACCCATAATTCCTTTTCTTTTTACAAGTGCTGTCATTCTACAGGTGCTATTTTTGGACTTTCTTTTGTCTCTTAAAAATATGCCTGAGAATTGTTCCATTAACAATTGTTCCATTGTTATTATGTATAGGTCTCTATCATTCTGTTAAACCTTTCCTTAGTCTTCCATAGTTTGGATGTATCATATTTTATTTAACTACTGTCATATTGATGAGATTTATAGGGTTTTTATAATTAATATAAACAAAGCAACACAGGATTACATATCCTCTAAATATATCTTTGTGTGATTTTACTGAGTTTTTTTAACCTCATGAACCTTATCGGTTTTCAGGTTCTCTGTTTTTCTTCATGCTGAAACATTTTTATGTAACATGGAATTTATATCTTAGTTGCTTGGAGATTTGCCATATGCCCTTAAACTCTCTGGACTTTTTGACAGTTTTTTTAAAAATTAGGGTGAATAGTTTCAGTTTCTTACATGGTTACTGAATTATTCACATTTTTTTCTTCCAGTTGAGCCAAACTTGGTAACAGATTTTTTTTTTCTGGTAAGTTGTCCATTTGTCCAAACTCTTAAAATTGTTGAGACAAAGTTGCATATTATATTCTAATTTATTTAATTTCTCTTTTTCAGTAGTATACCTTCTTTGTCATTCTAATTTTTCATGTTCTTTCTTGTCTTTTAATTTTTAATACTAAATACGGTGTGTGGAAAAAATCCTGGATTTTTATTGATGTTGTTCAACTGGTATTGCTTAATGTTTTTGATTAATTTTTGACCTTTCAACTGTGGGTGGATGCATTTAACCAAGAGTGTTAAATATTTTCTGAGCTCTATGTCTTTATAAATGTTCTTCATACATAAATGAAAGCTTAACCTTTCAATAAGTATCTTGGAATCACAACTGTTTAACTTCACAATTCTATAGATACTACCACATTAACTTCTGGTATTTAATTTATCACAGAAAATAACCTGAGCTGGGATCATTTTTGTCTGTGTGTAAGGGACATAATTTTTCTCTCCGGGAGTTACATTTATTTTTATCTCCTCATTTAAAATGATACAGTGCTTATTTAATTATCCTTGCCTTAAAGAGTCAATTCTTTTAATTTTCAAATTCAGGATTTTTTTCAGCTCAAGTTCAATTTAATAGATTTTGATTTGGATTATTTCTTCTGCTTCAATGTCCTCATTTCAGCCATGAAAGGATCTTTTTTCTTTTTGGATATGAACTTTTTAATTGTCTGTGTATTTTTCATATTTAAACCCATCTTAATCACTTTTTTCTGTGTGGTTTTCTTTCTTTCCCCTCTGGAAGGGCAGCTGAAGTTAAACTATCACATTAATTATTTGAATTTCTCTTTTGCTTGTTCTATTTTTCACTAATGAAAATGCCAATTTTCTTTCTATTACTCTAAAATTCTTTGTACTTTACACTTTTCTAATTCAATTTTCTTTTCATTTTTGTCTGTCTCTCTAATTTTTCTAGAATTCATTATTGGAACTCAACTTTCATTTTCCTATAGAGAATGCCAAATATTTTTTCTAAACTTTTATTCTAGTTTCTACAGTAAATCAATTGTACAGGTCTACCCCTTTGAGATGTTAGTATAATGTTTATTGTATACAAGAAACCACCTTTCTAAAAATTAAACAAATATTATAATATATTATGATTAATAGAACATTATAATTAATGTCAAAAGACTTTCAAAGTGCTTATCTGATCTGTCTTTGACCTTGTTAAATATTTTTGTGTAATACGTCCATTTTGCCAAGTACTGTAAAATGCACTTATGGATAATTATATTTCATTAAGTGCTAAAAAGAGGGTGTATATATACTTTTTCAATTTTTATGATTTATGGAAAATAAAACTGACTCAGAAAACTTAAGTGACTTACTTAGAGTATCTTAGCCAGTGTAAGAAAAAAGGTAGGATTCCTAAAACATCATCTAAGTCTAAGTGTTTTTTCCTTTATATGCCATAAAGCTATTCAATGAGATTGACTTTATAAATTATTTTAATTAAAAATGCCTAGATAAAAAGTTGATATTTTCTCTGTTATTTCAAGACAACACTATTACCATTTGTATAACCATTCAAATTAAAATTTCATTTCTAATTTAAAAAAGGCGGTATTATTTCTTTTATTTTTATTATTTTCAGCATTATATATTTTAAATGTGAACATATGGTAAGAAATATTTTTCTTGTGCCTGAATTTATTGAATTGAAAAATATTACCGAGGAATTGAGCTTTAGCATTCTATAGACAATACTTTATTTTTAATGTGATTTTTATTTTTTACCTAAATTCTAAAGAACTAAATACAGAGATTTGTCAACCTTGAAAAGCCGGCCAATCTTGTGTGAAGAACATTGTGTTAATAACCAAAGCTGTGCCAATTACTTTATTTTGAGAATGTTTTAAAAATAAATTCTCAAAATCATAAAATGAATCCTTAAATATAGTTCAAATGTTGTAGTAAGCTAAAATACCTTAAAATGTTTAAATACAAAGCAACATTCACATATTTTAGTGTATAGTCTCTGGTTTTCATTTTTCTCACCTCCCAAATGGGAATAATAATAATAATAATCTCCACTTCACAATGCATTGTGAAAATTAAATGAAGGCTCAGCAAATATATAATCTTATTAATTACAATAGGACCACTAGAATGAATGCTTAAAAATTTATTTCTTAATATATCAGGCAATAGCTTAAAAAATTGTTGAATCTAAGCAAGAACATAATATGACAAAATACTAATAAGGAGAAGTGTGATGATGTGTTTATTTTTCATATTTCCATTTAAAAGTGAATGATGTAACTAATAAGAAAACATTTTTAGCTTTTAGAATATTAAATTAATAGATGTTTCTTATTTCTCCTTGAATGTATTGCACAGGGGTGCAAATTTTACCTTTAAAATATTATACCTTAAGTTGCATTTACCTTAATGTGACAAAAATAATCAGTCAACTCTATTTTATTATATCATAATTATATGACTGACACATAAAAACTATCTGAAAGTCATAACCAGTAGCAAATTAAATATAATTATAAACTTTACAATTATTAAGAAATTCAAAATATGTTAGTGAAATATGTTGGCAATTTGTTGTGATAAGGAAATATCTTGATATAAGAGAACAGATGCTTACTATGACTTTTTCCTTGAATGACATCTGACACTTTCTGGGAGAAAAGGTGAAATTTGCCTGCAGAACCAAGGGACAAAACATTTTGCATGGAGTGAAAAAGATAAAATCATCACTTGAATTTATAGCTGGTCAAGGTTAGATTTGAAAAGCTAATTCTCCCAAGAGCTAAACTTAGGTCAATCTAATTTTTTATGTATAAAGTTGAATGAGAAAATTATATGGTATCTTGAAATGACTTTAAGCCATTAAAAAAATCAGAACAGTCCTCCACCTTCCCCTAGAAGAGCACGCCCCGGAGATACATTGCAAAGGCGTTGCTTGAAGTTGGTATCTTGGAATGCTGAGCGCAATTCTCAGAATGATTTCTATCTGGTAGAATTCTAAATGAGATCTTAATAGGCCAGGAAGGAATTAAAATCTATCAGTGTTCATAGATGCTGTTCTATTGCCTATATTTGCCAGGAACAGTTAGGGAATTGCAAATTCCTTGAATCTGAGTTACTATTTGACCACCACTATTTGCTCTGGTGTGTTTGTTAATAAATCAGAAGACTATTAAGTCAATATTTTCCAAGAGGTCAGGATTATACTCTGGTATAAAATTACCATATTTGTTCCAGACTGAACAAAATCTATCCCGTTTTACTAACTTTCGGGTTTTATTGTGAGTTATAATTGGAAGCAAACGTAATATTTTGAACACAGTACATACTTTGGTGAGTGAATTTGTTATGGATGGCTGCATAATAAATCATGTCTAAACTCGATTTAAATGAACAATGATTGATTATTTCTTATGATTCTGGGGGCTGACTGTGCTCAGCTTGGCTGTTTTTCAACTCCACATTGTATAAGGCAATATTACTCATGTGATTGAATCAGCTGGGTTCACAGCTGAGGCTTGAATGTCTATCTCTCTCCACACCGCCTCTAACAATTCAGTAATTTGGTATGGACTTTCTTACTGGCTGATATCAAGGCTCTAAGATTAAGGAACAGAAGCTGCCAGTTCTCTCTGGCCTACAATCAGATATTTAAAACATCACTTTTGGTTTTTTTTGGTCAATATAATGCTAGCTTATGTGAGTGGTGGCATGTATTTAAAGAGGGGAGGAATTATTGCTTACCCTATTAAAACACTATCTGCTAGAATGAGGAAGGGTAAACACAGGGTGAGAAATTACTATCTTGTGCTTAGTTATTTTGTTCAATTTTCACATTATTTTTCTTTGAAAGACAGACATTAATCATGAGGAAAACAAATCATAACTAAAAAGATTATCTTTATTTTCAAAATAACCTTACTAAATTATACTGATTAAAATAATATAGTCTAATGGAAAAATTTAATTTAAAAATTAAAAAAAGTTTAAATAAGAAATTTATTTGTGATTTCCTCATCTAATTGTAACCACTGTGAATTAACATTTTATTGAATGCTATTTTAGAAATGGGGTAATACTATTTTCAATTATAGAGTTATAATATGATTAAAATTTAATATAAAATATATAATTAAATATTTTTAAAATTTTTCTGCTTTTAACTATAATCAGATTAGAGAATTTCATCTTGTTAGATTGGCCACCAGGGAAAATATATAGAATCACAGTATTCATCTATTATGTATATGAGCAAATTAACATTATTATAGCGGCTTTCATGCTTTCTTCCTTAAACAACTTCCTATAGGATTTTATCAGCTAGACCATTATTTTGTACTTTTTTGTATTTTTAACTTTTAAAAATTTCATTATCATAATTTTAAAATGTGAATGTTCAAAATGATGACATTCTGATGTATAATTTTAACTATTCATTTGCCTATAGAGTGCTTCTGTAAATTGAAACTCAATAGCAGTATTTATAATATTTTTGCAAAAACAAGTCAATTGTTTCTACCAGTAGGAAGCAAACTCAATCTTGAACACTATTTTTATATAGGTTAAAAAAAATGACCCAAGCCACAAGTTTCTTTTCTTAATCACTCAAAAGCTTACCACATTTTAATTTGCTTTATTAAGACAATCTTTTATATATTTCTGCTCTTATAGTCATATTTTTCTGTTTTTTGGTAGATAGGAAAAATATTCCTTTCCATACCTTTTTTTTTTAGTAGCATATTTGAAATGGAACATACTTTCTTCTTGAATAATTTTTTTCTAGAATTTGATGACTTCCTGTTTCAATTTGAACTTTTGCTTTTCATAGTCTAATGCCCAGGTGTCATCCTGGAATTTCTATTTAGTGTTAAGAACAGCTATATAGTTTGTTAAACTACTCATCTTGTTTTGGTTTTGTAGGTTTCTCTTGTGGACATCCTTTTTGCCAGATTATGTCCTTTAGCAATTCCCCCCCACCCCAGAAAGGATGTATATGAAGTAAATGTTCTGATCTCTTCTGTTTCTTTAACTATTTTCATTTTAGTGTAACATTGTTTTGTTAGATTGTATGGGCAATAAAGTAAAAGTTTAAAACCACTTTATCTCATCTTTGAAAATGTTGTGCCACTATAATGAATAAAAATTTGAACCACTATATATGTACTATTGCTGATTAAATTGCTGATTTCAATTTGATATTTTATCCATGCAGGCTATGTGAAAATCTTGGATTATCATTAATGATAATCATATCATTAATAGATATGATTTCCTTTATTGTGTATATATGTAAAGCAATCATTTATGCCACAGGCACCTATAGTTTTAAAAACATTTTCTATCAAAAAATTGTGATTCTGGATCTATACTGAGGGCAGATCTAACAGTATTTGATGACAAACAGATATGAGTTACAAGAGAAAACAATATTGCTGACCTTATGTGTTTGGGCTTGAATAGCTAGAAGAACCTGTTTTCTGTTTATTGAGATAGAAAAGACTCAAAATAAACAAACATACAAACAAAACCAAAGAGATTATAAGGAGTTATTCATTAATTCAGCAGACATTTATTGAGTGCCTGCTATAGGCTAAGCCTTTTTTTTACCTAGAGTCGATTTTGTTGTTATTGAATTATCTCTTAGATCTCAGTAGAATTCATATGAGAGACCTTAGTTAAAAAAAAATTTGAAAGTCATCATCATACATATGATATTAAGATCTATGGTGCAAAGTCATCAACAAAAAAAAACCCCTGAATCTAGCTAGAAGAGAGAAGAGGCCCAAGGCAGAGCTCTGGGTTGTCAGGGTTATGAGCTGGGACCAAGAAAGGAAACTGAAAAGTAGTTGTCCAAGTGGTGAAAGAAAAATCAGAAATGTGTGCAGTCCTGAAAGTAATATGAGTAATTAGTCAAGTAATAAGAACTTTGAGAATTGACCACTGGATTTAACAACATGAAGATATTGCAAGACTGACACAAGTAGTTTTGACATAAAGATGGAAATGAAAAGTTTAGAGAGACCAAAAAATAATGTAAGATAAACAACTAGTAAGAGTATGTACAAATAACCATTTCAATAAAACCATTCAAGGAAGAAGAATAATGCTATCAACCACATCCTACAACTCAAAAATCTTGTCTGATAATTTTATTATAATCCTAGGTGAATATACATGTATCAGAAAAAGAAACACATTTTTCAGTGAATGAGCTTGTACTATTTGAGGGGAACAAAATAAAAATTAATATATATAAAGTCTCTTGCAGCCGAGTATCATCCCAGGAAAAGGATCTGAGAAAAATTAATAGCACAAAGTGAACTCCATCCACTTAAGAATGATTCTTCTCTCAAGTTCAGCAAGTTGATTTCTATTAGAAGCTAACGATATGGTAGGACTATGAATCCATTTCTTGACAGTGGAAGAAAAGGGTTGGTTGGAATAAAAACTGACAAATAATTTATTTTGCAGCATATATCCTAAACCACACAACAAAAGTTTTTTTTTCCCTTAATGAATGAATTTTCTTTTATCAACTTTTATGCCTAAACTAACACTTCTCTAAGATAAGTGACCTGGGGAATATTTTAAAATTATAACCTGATAAAGGAACATCAGCAGCAGATTGAGAATGAATGAAGTACACAGAGAAAGTGGTCTCGGAATTGAACTCATAATTGCAAGAAATTATCGATACTTGTTTTACTTATGTTTTTAAAGACTTGAGTACAAAAGTAACAAATTCACAATAGTAATTAATTTAAGAAGTGAATATATCATGAACATATGAAATTATAAGACATAATAATATATGCTATGGTATGATGTTTGAAAAGGTGTTTTTCCAGTGCTGTGCGAGTCCCCTTCAGACCACCTGAGAGAATATGGAATGTGAAATTGACTAAAGAAATGAGGTCTTGGAAATGAGGGCTCCCACTCTCATGGCAGTTTATTATTATAGATTCCCCCTTAAGCTATGGTTGAGGAAATACATATGCAAATCTAGTATAAAAATCACAGATTTGAAGCAATAATGAAGAAATAATTTCTACATTTAAGTGATAAATAGTGACACAATTTAGGCTTAAAAGACGCAGAGGCAACATCTAGTGCAAAGGCACTAAGATTCCCATTCTAGGAACAGAAAGAAGGCCTGTGTGGCTAGAGCATGTGGGGTTGGTGATTATGAAAGTCAAAAGGGTAGCCAAGAGCCCACTGATGAGAATATTGTTTACCTTACCCTTACTGGTGGTGGGTCTAGTTTTTTTCTAAAATGCAAGGGGTGGATTTGAACATAGGGAATGACATGATCTGATTGACAATTCAAAAAGAACTGTCTAACCTCAACATTAAGTATAAGCCACAGATACAAACAAGAACACAGATGAGTTAGGAAGCTATTCTTCTCACTGGGGAGATGGCTTGGATCAACATCACAAATTTTCTTTTCTAGTATGGAGCAAATGTTGCTCTCATATTAAAACAGAGTCTTCACTTAGTGCTGCAGGAAAAGCAATGCTAGGAAAAATGAGAAAACTCTTTTAAGCAGCAAGAGGTAGTGAAAATCTGGCCATATATAGTGGATTTGTGAAGAAGCAATACAAATGTGAAATAGAGAAAGCAGACACAGGTTTTATTTCCCCCACAAATTTCCTAAGAGGGGACAGGGTAGCATATTCATGTAGACATCAGGAACAGTGTACACTCTAGAGACAAAGGTATGATGGTTTCTCATTGGCAGGTTTTCTTAGAAATTTGGAAAGGTTTGTCATGGGCAAAGTTTTCTTCAAACTAAACATGATGACCTATTGATGGGTTATGATCAGCACTATATAATTTAAAAAGAAATAATCTGCAAGGTCAAGGCTTCATTGCCTTTTGAAGACATGATGCTAAGAGTTATGAACACCTATGTGGTAATATTTACCTGTATGTGAAAGATTATTTTTTTCCTCTACAAAATTCAACACAATCTTGCCCATCTAATCCCAACATTTTCCCTGAAAAGAAAACAAACAAACAAACAAACAAAAACACCTTGTAATAAATTGATACTCAGGAGCAGATGGGTAAAGATGAACTATGGCTAAACATTTGTTGCTTCTTTTACAAAGTTCCCAAGGAAACGTTGTACTCAACATGATTATATTCATTGCTGACAGTTGAATGAATAAATTCACCTCAGGTACTCACTTTGTCCTCCTTTCTAACCTTCTCATTATTCCTCTATTTTGCCTTCAGGATAATAGTAAGCTAAAAACTTCCTTAATCGTGTTTTGTCTGATAAAAATAAGAACAGTACAAGCAGGAGGTGTATATTCAGGAAGAACAAAACCTGCAAATTGTCAAGTAAAATTGGACATAATAATCAATCTGTAAAGTTTTTTAGTTCAAAGACATTTTTAGAGTTGAAGACATCCAGCTACTTTCTCTGAAAAACTACCTTGTTCCTCAAAGATTAGCATTCAGGATATATTTTTAAAAATTTATGTATGCTTTAATTCAATATATCCTGCTTACTTTATAAATAAATAAGGTAATTAATTGCCCTTGATGAAACAACTATATTTTAATACATTTTATTTATTACACTAAAAAACACAAGTATATATTTTAGGTATATAATTATTTTGTTTGCAAAACTAGTCTTCATATATAATAGTGTTTTTTGAATGGAAAATGGAATACTGAGTTGGACAAAAATGATTTTAAAATATACATTTTATTTTATTTTTCTTTGTCATTCTACTTTTATTATTTTTTCTATATATTCAGTATATAAAATTGTTGTATCTTATGTTTGGATTCCTAGTGACACAATTTTCTGTGAGACAGTAGGAAGTTTAACTTCATGGTAGAAGAACGGAGCAACATATGGTCCAAACTTTCATGCTGGGAAAAGGACAGCTTAACCCTGTGAGGAAAAGAAAGGATAGGAAGTTTGTACTGTGGAGCCTAGAGTTTTCAGAGGTGATATGAAGAGACTCACTGAATACAAACATAGACAAGCAATAAATTAAGTTTGTCCAGAGAAAATACACTAGTTTAATCACTTCCTAGTCAGAATTTTTCCACTGTTTCAATTAATTTCATGGAGTTAAGTCAGCACTGTCAGAAGCACATCGATTTCCTTTATACACTTTCATATTTTTTAAACTATTTGAAAGTACTTTCCTAATCGCACTGAGATTTCTGTGGTTGATATTCCTCTTGAGGAATAATGCGGACACTGGAAAGTAACTTCATATTGGAATTACTATATTTAAAATATTGCATATTAGCTATTTCATTATAATACGAATAAGTGGTAACATATACTACAAAATATTGCTTAAAATAATAATTGTATAAAGTTGTAAAAATAAATATACTTATTGATAAAACATTGACACAAATTTATATTAGGCAAGATATGAGTAATTAAACAAGAGTTAAGTACACATCAAATATCTATAGAGTAGGATCTGTATATATTTTACATTTAATTATCATATTTAATCTCACCAATAATCCTAAGGGTGCATATTAATCATGTAATTTTTTAAAGCAAGAAAGCTGTAGCTAAATTAGGTTAAATGTCTTATTCCAAGTCATAAAGCAACTAAATAGAAGAAATGGTATTCAAATTTAGAACTATCTAAACCCAAATTTCACTGATTTTCCTCTATATGACAGTGATATTATATCATTGTTTTGCCTGAGAGGTAGTTGCCATGACAGTTTTTGAAGGTGATAGCTCTAAAATCATTTATGTGTAATATGTATATCTATGTACAAATATATATTAATTCCTTCAGAGCTATGAATGTGTATATATATATCACTTTGTAAACTATGTTTCAAATAGTGATATTAGAAATTACTATTTTATTTTGGAGAATGGGATGATTATTTATGATGACGAAAGTTCTTTGTATAGTGAACTTGTTCTAATTGTATTATTTTCTCCGTCTAGATTGTATCTGACTATACCACACAGTGAAACCACACGCAATAAAACAACAATATGATGATAATGATGGATATAATTATATACCAGAATATTTTCATTGATTGGCCCTCATGTATTTAGTGGCAATTTATTTATATAAACAAATCATCATCAGTATCTTGTCACAGAGAAATTTGATAACACTCCTGTCATGTGACCTCTGTTCAAGGATAAAATTTGGCCTGCTTAATTTTCTTGTTCATTGTTTTCTAATCCTTTTTTCTCTTGACACATTGTAGAATAAAGTGAGAATAATTCATTAATCGTCCCCAGAAAACCATTTGTAAGTAAGAAGTTTGTATCCGGATAATTAATTTGACAATGAAACCCATTTTCTATAGAGTGAGAATAATTTCCTCTTCTACATTCTCAAGTGATTTGACAAAGACTGGCAGATGAACAATGGGATATACCAGAAAATTATCCCATTTTTCTCTACCTCATATGCAAACACTTGAGAGACCTATTTAAAATCTCCACCTAAAGACAGAAACAATGTCAATTGAAGTGAATGGGAACATTGAGCTCTTTACTTCAAAAAGATTGAGAATCTGTCAGCGATAATTCTGGTACTTCATGTTGGGAGAGAGCTGCTTAGAATGCAATATATTAATATTTCCCCAAAGAGAGAGACACAAGGGTGGCAACAAAGTGTCATGGAGCAAATGTAAAGGATGGATGGGTAATACCACCGTCTTGCTCCTTCCCTGGCCTCTAACAAAACTCTAAGGAAACCTTGGCATCCCTAAAGAGTAGCAGATAGACAGAGTTGCAGCCCAGCAGCTGAGAAGCCTAGTCAGCAGTAGGTTGCCTGTTCCACAGAGCTGTGCCCTGATGGGATACTGATGAGAGTTGGCAGGAGACAGCAGCAAGCAATGTACATAAGCAGATTAGAACAGGCTGGCATAGAACAATTACCAAAGATGTGTTAATCACTCCCTCTTCATTCTTCCTCACAGTCCTGTGCAGCACACAGAAATTAATACACCAATATTAGGAGAGAGAATCTAGTTTCAGAAATACCTAATTTACAGCTAGCCTGTGGGAGAATTTGCCTTAAAACTGCACTCAATCCTTCACCTGTTCTTAAGAGGTATTATTACCGCTGACATAGTGGGAAAAACTGCAGCACAAGGAGGTGTCGTGCTCAATTAATAAACAAAATTGGACCCAGACTCTAATGCCTGTCTTATAAAATATCATGAGAATAATGCTGACATACCCAAAATGACAACTTTTCCCTCTACCTGAGCCACAATTTTCTTTTTCTAATAAGACACGTAACTAGATCTTTAGATGTGTAGGCAGTCAGGGTGGTATAAAACACTTCTACTCTCTTCTGCTATTTCTCCAGAAAGATTTAACTCCTTTGTGTGATTATTCAGATAGTCTAAGAATTACTGCAACTTTTTAAAAATTTTTCTTTCCCTGTGAAATAACAGCTGACACTTACAACACTTGCAGTTGGTCAAGTGCTGTTTTAAAGCTGCATTTTAATCTATAAATCTCCAAGATTACTTTATTATTACCTATATATTAGAAATGAGAAAACTGAGGAACAGAGTAGCATGCCCAAGATCACATAGAGAGGAAATGGGTGTACTGGACACAAAATCAAGCCATTAAATATCTAAAGTACATGATCTTAAGCACTGCTGCATGCTAATCATGTTTATCATATTTAACTCATATTTAGAGTTTGTGTAGATGCTGTCAGCCTGAGAAGCTCTTATTATTTCACCTGTGCTTGTCCTGCCCATGTTAATTTATGTTAAATTGATTCCAAATAGATACAGATACTGATGTAATAGTCAGTTTCCAAATTTAAATGTATACAAAGATCATGCTTCAAAAGTTTGTTTATAATTAATGCTGTGAATCACTTTTAATTCTTGACCAAATATCTCCTTCTCAATGTGGCTACCAGCACTTCCAACCCATGGCAATCTGCATTTTTTTTTTTTTTTTTTTTTTTTTTTTAATTTCAGAATATCATGGGGGTACAACATTTTGGCCATACACATTGCCCCTGTTCTGCCCGTGTCAGAGCCACAATCGTGGTCATCTCCCAAACTGTGCTCCCCACATCCATTCAGTGAGAGTTTTTCCCATCCCTTCCACCCCCCTCCCGCCCGCCCGCCCCCTGATGAATGTTATTGCCCTGTGTGATGTAAGTGTTCATCCGTTAGTACCAGTTTGATGGTGAGTACCAGTGGTGCTTGTTTTTCCAATCCTGTGACACTTCGCTTCGAAGAATGGGTTCTAGCTCCGACCAGGATAATACCAGATGTGTTAATTCACTATTGTTCCTTATTGCTGAGTAATACTCCATGGTATACATATACCACATTTTATTGATCCACTCGTGTATTGATGGGCACCTGGGTTGTTTCCACAACTTTGCAATTGTGAATTGTGCTGCTATGAACATTCGAGAGCAGATGTCTTTATTATAAAATGTCTTTTTTTCTTTGGATAAATACCCAGTAGTGGGATTGCTGGGTCAAATGGTAATTCTACTTTTAATTCTTTGAGATATCTCCATATTCTTTTCCATAGAGGTTGTACTAATTTGCAGTCCCACCAGCAGTGTATGAGTGTTCCTACCTGTCCACATCCCCGCCAACATTTGTTATTTGGGGATTTTTTGATATGAGCCAATCTCACTGGAGTTAAGTGATATCTCATTGTGGTTTTGATTTGCATTTCCCTGATGATTAGAGAAGTTGAGCACTTTTTTATATGTTTGCTGGCCATCATTCTGTCTTCTTTGGAAAAGTTTTTGTTCATGTCCTTTGCCCATTTTTTAATAGGGTTGTTTGATTTTTTCTTGTTGATTTTCCTAAGTTCTGTATAGATTCTGGTTATAAGCCCTTTATCAGAGGTGTAGCATGCAAATATTTTCTCCCATTCTGTAGGTTGTCTGTTCACTCTAGTGATAGTTTCCTTGGCTGTGCAGAAGCTTTTCAATTTGATCAGGTCCCATGTATTTATTTTTGTTGCTGCTGTGATTGCTTTGGGGGTCTTCTTCATAAATTCTTTGCCTAGGCCAATGTCCATAAGAGTTTTTCCAACATTTTCTTCGAGAATTCTTATGGTTTCATGTCTTAGGTTTAGATCTGTTATCCATTGTGAATTGATTTTTGTGAGAGGTGAGAGGTGTGGGTCCACTTTCAGTCTTCTACATATGGCCATCCAATTTTCCCAGCACCATTTGTTGAATAGGGAATCTTTTCCCCAGTGTACGTTTTTCTGGAATTTGTCAAAGATCAGGTGACTGTATGAGGTTGGTTTTATATTTGGGTTCTCAGTCCTGTTCCATTGGTCTACATGTCTGTTCTTGTGCCAATACCATGCAGTTTTGGTTACTATAGCCTTGTAGTATAGTTTGAAGTCTGGTAGACAGATGCCTCCCAATTTGTTCTTTTTGCTTAAGATTGCTTTGGCTAGACGGGGTCTTCTCTGGTTCCACACGAAGCGTAGAATTATTTTTTCTAGATCGGCAAAAAATGATGTTGGTATTTTGATAGGGATTGCATTGATTCTGTAAATTAATTTAGGTAGCAAAGCCATTTTTACTATGTTGACTCTGCCTATCCAAGAGCATGGTAAGGTTTTCCATCTATTTACATCCTCTGCAATTTCCTTTCTCAGTGTTTCATAATTCTCTCTATATAGGTCTTTGATCTCCTTAGTTAGATATATTCCTAAATATTTAATTTTCTTTGTTGCTATTGCAAAAGGTATAGCATCTTTAATTTGTTTCTCGGCTTGATTGTTATTAGCATATATGAAGGCTATGGATTTGTGTGTATTAATTTTGTATCCTGAGACTTTGCTGAATTCATTTATCAATTCCAGTAATCTCTTGGTTGAATCTTTGGGGTTTTCTATGTATAATATCATATCGTCTGCGAATAGTGAAAGTTTGACCTCTTCTGCCCCCATCTGGACGCCCCTGATTCCTCTGTCTTGTCTAATTGCTGTGGCCAGGACTTCCAGCACTATGTTGAAAAGAAGTGGAGATAGTGGACACCCTTGTCTGGTGCCAGTTTTAAGGGGGAATGCCTTCAATTTTTCCCCATTCAGTATGATATTGGCTGTGGGTTTATCGTATATGGCCTTAATAGTTTCTAGGAATGAGCCATCTATGCCTATATTGTTAAGAGTTTTTATCATAAAAGGGTGTTGGATTTTGTCAAAAGCCTTTTCTGCATCTATTGAAAGGATCATATAATCTTTGTTCTTGCTTTTATTTATATGGTGAATTACATTTATAGATTTGCGTACGTTGAACCATCCCTGCATCTCGGGAATAAAGCCCACCTGATCATGATGGATTATTTTTTTGATGTGCTTTTGAATTCGGTTTGCAAGGATTTTATTGAGAATTTTTGCATCTATATTCATAAGGGATATTGGTCTGTAGTTTTCTTTTTTTGTTGTGTCCTTTCCTGGCTTTGGTATCAAGGTGATATTGGCTTCGTAGAATGAGTTTGGGAGGATTCCATCCTTCTGGATATTTTCAAATAATTCCGCAGTATAGGCACCAGTTCTTCTTTGTAGGCTTGGTAGAATTCAGGTGTGAACCCATCTGGTCCAGGACTTTTTTTGTGGGTAGATTTTAATTACTGCTTCAATTTCGGTGCTGATATTGGTCTGTTTAGAAATTCAGTTTCTTCCTGGTTGAGCCTAGGGAGGTAGTGTGTTTCTAAGAATTTGTCCATTTCTTCCACATTTTCGTGTTTGTGGGCATAGAGATTTTTGTAGTATTCAAAGATGAGTTTGTATTTCCATGGTATCAGTTGTGACTTCTCCTTTTTCATTTCTAATTGAGCTTATTAGAGTCCTTTCCTTTCTGCTTCTGGTCAACCTGGCAAGTGGCCTGTCTATTTTGTTTATCTTTTCAAAGAACCAGCTTTTCGTTTCATTGATCTTCTGTATTGTTCTTTTGTTCTCGATTTCATTTAATTCTGCTCTAATTTTGGTTATTTCTTTTCTTCTGCTGGTTTTAGGATTGCTTTGCTCTTCCTTTTCCATTTCCTTAAGATGATTCATTAGTTACTGATTTGTGACTTTTCTGTCTTTTGGATGTGGGAATTTAGGGCGATAAATTTTCCTCTCAAGACTGCTTTTGCTGTATCCCACAGATTTTGATAACTTGTGTCCCCATTATCGTTTAGATCGAAGAATCTTTTGATTTCATTTTGAATCTCCTCTTTGACCCAATACTCCTTCATCAATAGATTGTTTAGTTTCCAAGTTTTTGGAGGAAGATGTGAGTTTCTGTTGGAATTGATATCTAATTTTATTCCGCTGTGGTCTGAAAAGATACATGGTATGATTTCTATTTTTTTGAATTTGTTTAGATCTGTTTTGTGGCCTAGGATGTGGTCAATTTTAGAGAAAGTTCCATGAGCTGATGAGAAGAATGTATATTCAGTGTTATTTGGGTGGAGTGTTCTGTAGATATCTGTTAGGCCCAAATGTTCTAGAGTCCTGTTTAGGTCTTTTATTTCTCTATTTACTTTTTGTTTGGAGGATCTGTCCAGTTCCGTCAGTGGGGTGTTGAAGTCCCCTGCAATTATGGCATTCCTGCTTATTATGTTGTCTAGATCTAACAGCATTTGTTTTATGTACCTGGGTGCTCCTGTGTTGGGTGCATAAATGTTTAGGATTGTTAAATCCTCTTGTGAAATTTTTCCCTTCACCACTATATAGTGTCCATTTTTGTCCTTCTTTACTTTTATTGCTTTAAAGTTGATGTCATCTGAAATGAGGATGGCTACTCCAGATTTCTTTTGGTTTCCATTAGCCTGAAAAATTGTATTCCATCCTTTCACCTTGAGTCTGAATGCGTCTTTGTGTGTGAGGTGTGTTTCCTGAAGACAACAGATACTTGGTTTGTATTTTTAATCCATTCAGCCAGCCTATGTCTCTTCAATGGGCAGTTCAAGCCATTTACATTTATTGAGAGAATTGATATTTGGGGTAAATTTCTGATTATTCTGTTGGGTGGTATCTTTTGTTTTACCTCTTGCGTCATTGTGGAGTCTGGTTTCTGGGGTTTTAGCCTTTGCATAATTTTACATAGGTGGGTGTCTGTTGCGCTGGTTAGTGTATAATGCAGGTCTAAGCATTTCTTGCAAGGCCGGTCTGGATTTCGCAAATTCTATCAGTGATTGCTTATCTGGAAAGGTCTTAATTTCTCCCTCATATAAGAAGCTTAGTTTGGCAGGATACAGAATTCTGGGTTGACCTTTGTTTTGTTTTAGGAGATTGATGATGTCTCCCCATTCCCTTCTGGCTTGTAAGGTTTCAGTTGAGAAATCTGCAGTTAATCTGATGGGTTTCCCTTTGTAGGTTACCTCCTTTTTTTGTCTTACAGCTCTGAGGAGTGCCTCTTTTGTGTTTACTTTGGTCAGTCTAATAATTATGTGGCGTGGTGAATGCCTTTTCACGTTGACTCTCCCAGGAGTCCTGTGTGCTTCTGGTACTTGGATGTCGAGATTTCTGGCTAAGCCATGGAAATTTTCCTCTAGTATTCCCTCAAATAAATTTTCCAGCCCATGCAAATTTTCTTCTCTCCCTCAGGGATACCTATTATCCTTATGTTTGGCCTCTTTACATAATCCCACATTTCTTGTATGCTTTTTTCCTGTCTCTTGTTTTTGTGTTCTTTCTCTTCAGCTGATTATTTAGTGCATAGAAGCTGTCTTCTAGCTCTGAAATTCTTTCCTGCATGGTCCAGCCTATTCTTAAGGCTTTCCACTGTGTTTTGTAGATCCTTGAATGCTTCTTTCATTTCTAGGATTTCTATTTGATTTTTCCATAATATTTCTATTTCTTTGGAGAATTTTTCATTCATTTCTTGCATTTTTCTTGTGGTTTCTTTGTGCTGGGATTCAATTTTCTCTTGAATTTCATTGAGCTTTCTTATAATCCATAAACGAAATTCCTCTTCTGTCATTCTACCCATTTCATTTGGATTGGTATCCATTGCTGAGGAACTGATAATTTCTTTTGGGGGTGACTTTTCACTCTGATTTTTCATGTTCCCTGAGTTCTTTCGCTGGTTTTTTCTCATCTGGTCTCTTGGTCGAGAGCTGGGGGTGTTAGAGCTAGTTTATGGCCCTGTCACCAGGCCCACAATTATTTTTCCTTGGCAAAGCCAGGGAGAGAAGTAGTGGCCTGTATTGCCTTAGGTGTATTTTAGCAAGTTTGTTGGATCTTGAGTTAACTCTGACCTGTGGTCTTCTCCTCTTCCCAGTGGAGTGTGGTGAGAATGACCTCCCAGCGTGGGCTCTGAGCTAATGGATTGTACTTGAGAATATGAGTCCTCCGCTCTCTATTAGCTAGGTATTCTGTTATGTCCGTAGCAGACTCTGATTCCCCAGTTGGGGTATGCAAAAGCCCTGTGCTTTGGGAGGGGTCTTGTAGCTCCTAGGGGTTACTTTGACCCTGCTCTTCCTGAGGTTCTGGTAGAAAACAATTTCCTTTGGCTGCAGTGTGAGAGCTGAGTTGGGAAAATTTTACACAGCTCAGAGGTTGCTCATCTAGCCACGTGTGGCTGCCCTTCTGATGTGTGTCTCCGCGTGAAACTGGTTGATAGGGGGATCTCCAATTGTGTACCCCTTTTCCACCACTAGACCTCAAGGCGAGGCAGGTGGCCGTCTCTATCCCCAGCAGTCTCCACCGGGGGGATGTTCCCACGGGGAGGGGGGAGTAGTGGCAGCTGGAAGCACTCTTGGGTGGCGCGAAATTCCCTATTGAAGTGGCCAGGATTATGGGGAGCTGCTCTGGTTCAGCCTGTGGCTCTTGAGGTATTTGGTTGTCATGGGAACCATCAGTTATACCAAATGAGTCACTATGGCCAGCAACCTTCAAAATGAGCGATCTCTGGGGTACAGGAGGGCTGGGACCTGAGGGGCGGGCACTAGGACCGACACGGAGCGGAGTTGTCGGAGGCCAGAGCCGGGGTAGCAGAACCAGATGGACGAGCTGCAAACTGTTTCCAATACTCAAAGGTCCCACCTCTACAGTTCCAGGATCTCGTCCCACCTGGAACCCACGGATGCCGCTGTCCCTGGCCACCACAGGCAAAGCCTGTCTCGCCCCAGCGGATGAGCCCTGGGCCGGGGCGGGGCGGAGCTAGAGACGCGGCTCACGGCTCCGCGCGGGCGGCTGTAAAGATGGCGGCCGCCGCCAGCCTGGCGCACAGCCGGGCTCTGATCGCGCCGGGAGCGCAGTTTTTCTCCGCCGGTAGTTGTAAGCAACCTCTAAGGGCGCGTCCCGCTCTCCGATAAACTCCTGGGCCCAGTCCCGCTGACTTCTAGTGGCGCAGTGCCGGCCTGCGGGTTCCCGCGCACTGTCCCGGGAAGCTGAATCTCGGTCCCCGCCCAGTTCCTCTCCAGCCCTCGGCAGTCTCTGTATATTGCAGCTGCGAGTTGTGTCTGGCTCTGGCACCTTCCTCCTCTCCACAGGGCTCGCCGGCCCGAGCAACTGCTCTGTCCCAACTCTGGGCTTGTCCCTGACTGCGTGTATGGGGAGGCGCGTAACCGCTTGGGGGGCAGGTCGCGCAGCGCCGACCTGGCGAGTGCGTCCCTCCCGCGCTCTGGGCTCTATTGTGCTCCGTGCGCCCTCCGATCTTTGTGAAAATTTTGTACCTGTTTTCTTGGGCTGGGCGTTCGGCGTTGTTTCTCTGTCATTCGCAATGCTGTTTTTGGAGTGAGTGGTCCGTGTTCGCCGGCAGCCGCTGGCGTTCTTCACCTCCTTTCCTGGGAGCGGTATGGTGGGAGGACCCTATCACACCGCCATTTTTTCCTAGCTTGGCAATCTGCATTTACCTTTACTCATTGCATTAGTTTCCTAGGGTTGCCATAACCAATTACCGTAAACTTGCTGGATTAAAACAATAGAAATTTAAACTGTCACAGGTATAGAGGCTAGAAGTCTGGTATCAGTATCAAGAGGAGTATACCACCTCTGGAGGCTATAGTGGGGAACAGTTCTTTGCCCCCTAGCTTATGGGAGCTCCAGGAGGTCCTTGGCTTATGGCTGCATGATGCCAGTCCTTGCCTCCATCTTCACGTGGCCTTCTCTTTTTCGTATCTATCTCTGTTTCTCAAATCTCCCTTTGCTTTTCCCTTATAAAGGCACCTATTATTGTATTTAGGGCCCAATCTAAGTCCAGGATGATCTCTTCTTGAGATCCTTACCTTAACTGCATTTAGAAAGACCATTTTTACCAAATAAGATCATGTTCACAGGTTCCTGAGTTAGAATTTGATCACATATTTCTCAGGGTCACTGTTCAATCCAATACACTCACCTTGTCTTTTCTTTCATCAAACCACTTATTATCTTTCATTAAAATTTATAATTTTCTTATTTATTAAATTTATTTTTTATTGCTTATCTCCTCTTGACATAATGTAAAATGTATAAATGAAGAATCTCTTATTTTATATATTGTAGAATCCCAAGTTCCTCGAATAAAATTTCGCTAAAATAAAATCTTCAGAAAACAGATTTTATTGGGTGGATCAAAATACATGCATGCAAAACCTCACTGAAAATCTGTTTTGGGGTCAATTTTCTTCTTTTCCCAAGTTTTTTCACATCTTCATCGTCTAAATATACATATTCTTACTAGAATCACAAAGTTTTTCTTATGCTTTGTATTTTACAACCCAAAATCTTGATATTAGTGGGCACCTAGCCATGGGTCAGGAGTTGAAACTAGGGTTAGACAGAATGTTTAGAAAATTTTTAAGACAGACACTGTGTTTATTGATTCTCAAATTTGGAGCACTTATTGTGCATTAAATCTTGTGCTTGGTTCTAGGACAAGCCAGAATAAATGAAATAAATGCAGGCCTGTCATCAAGACAGCATATTCCACTGAGGCCCAAACAATCGAATGGAAGATTTCAAAGTAGCTTAACAAGTGTTTTGGCTAATGGCCAACAAAAGTTAATATAGGAACCCTGGCTGGAGGCCTGGAAAAGGTTTGGTTCTTCCCCATGCTAGGGTTATTTTTCATTCTAACATGGAAAGAATCAATCATATGTCTCAGAAATAAGGAGATCTACTGCCTTCACACCCAAGTAAGGATAGCTTTTAGAGACAGAGCCTAAATTCTTATCTATGTTCCTCTGGAAATTATCAGCAAAACCCATAGCTTGCTGAAACCCCAGGTATCTCCTGAGAATTCAGCCTACTCTAACATTGAATCTGAACCTATTAAAATATTTCTTAAACACCTACTATTTTATTCAAAAAATATTTGTTAAGCACCTACTGTGTATCATGTATTGCTCCAAATGCCAGGTATAGAACAGAAACCAAAACAGATAAAAATCTTGCCTTAAATGATTTTACATTATAATAGGGAGACAAGAATGAACAAGAAAATTAAATAAAGTATAGATAATTATAAGTAGTGATAAATGCTGACGAGACATAAATAGAGCAGGGAGAGGATAGGAAATGTGAACACGAGATGAAAATGTTGTGAACTTAGGATGGACTGGGAAGTCACATATTTTCTCTTTATAACCTTTTTAAAATGTGTATTATAAAGTTTTTTTTTTTACTAATTTCATATAAAAATGCTACTTACAGGCTATGGAAATAAAATAATCTGAGATATAATTCTTGATCCAAAAGAAAGGATTCAATTTACAGATGCTGCAGAGGTTGAAACATATTATTCTGCAACGTGGACCATGACAAAACAAATATATTACCACATGTTGCTACAGTGTGTTCTTGAGTAAACCACTGGAATCAAGATAGTTCATGCTTGCTCATTGAAATGATAAGTGTGCAGTCTCATTTGAATTAATTCACAGATAAGAAAAGATATTGAAAGCAGATAAACTTATTTCAAGGTGATTTTAGGTAATATTCCTTATTAACAAGAATGGAAATCTCTCTTAAAAGAGGAAATTTTGGATGCATGTGCTAAGTAAGGGTTTCCAATCCCCACTTTTATCCTTTTAAAATACTTTAGAGGCATTTGTTGATTGTGTTGAACCAAAACAGTGACCAAAAAGAGATGATACATAGTGTTTTTTCAAGTAGAAAATGGAAATTACATTAGGAGTGTTCATTTTCTAAATTTGTCAAAATATTTTTTTTTCAAAAAACAACAGAGATATTTGTTATTTTCAAAAAATTTTATTCAGATGCAATTGTGAAATGCACAAAATACAGATTCATTGAGAACTGAAAGTAAGGATTATTTTAATGGTTTGGGGATAGAGAGAAAATAGAATAAATACACCTTTGTTTCAGTAAATGTATGGTCAAGTATCAAAAATATGTTCATAATTTTTTTGAAATGTCAAATATAGAATTGAAAATATGGATCACAAGTAAACTCAATGGGATAAATGAGAAAGTTGAAAACCAGCACAAAGAAACCAAAAAAATAATTCAAAACATGAATGAAAAATTCACTAAAGAGTTATATAACTTACAAAAAAACAAAAGAAAAATAAAAAAAGTTCAGAAACTCTGGAAATGAAAGAATTATTTAGGGAATTTCAAAATACAGTGGAAAGTCTTACCAACAGACTACACCAAACAGAAGAACAAATTTCAGAGCTTGAAGACAAGATTTTTGAATTAACCCAATCAGTCAAAAATAAAGAAGGAATAATCAAGAGAAATGAACAAAATCTCTGAGAAATGTGGGATTATGTAAAACACTCAAACATAACAATTATAGGTGTCTCTGAGGGAAAAGAAGAAAAAGCAAAAGGCATGGAAAACATTTTTAGGGGAATAATGGAGAAAAACTTCCCTGGTCTTGCTAGAGATTTAGACATAAAGATATACGAAGGTCAACAAACTCCTGGAAGATTAAATGCAAATAGGACATCAGCAAGACACATAGTCATCAGTCTGGCTGAAGTCAAATTGAAGAAGAAAATCCTACAAGCTGTGAGATGAAAGCATCAAGTAGCTTACAAAGGAAAAACCATCAGACTAACAGCAGACTTCTCAACAGAAACATCAAAAGTCAGAAGGGATGGTGGTCCCATCTTTAATCTGCTTAAACAGAATTACTATCAGCTAAAAATTTTGTATCCTGAAAAACTAAGTTCCATAAATGAAGAGAAATACAATCTTTCCCAAACAAGCAAACCCTAAGGGAATTTGTCACCACTAAGCCTGCCTTACAAGAAATACACAAAAGTGTTCTAAAGACCAAAAAGAATAGTTACTACTCACTAGTGAAAAAAAACACTTGAAAGTAAATACTCACAGCTCTTACATACAGTAACATAAGGGAGAAGACAAAGTGATTAGTTAACAATCAACATGATGAATGGAACACTATATCACTCATCAATATTAACATTGAATGTAAGTGGTCTAAATGCCCCAC
Organism: Daubentonia madagascariensis; assembly: GCA_023783475.1. NCBI lineage: Eukaryota > Metazoa > Chordata > Mammalia > Primates > Daubentoniidae > Daubentonia > Daubentonia madagascariensis. The sequence goes on from JAKFHU010000316.1 coordinate 1,695,241, forward strand.
TTAAAAGACAGAAATTGACAGAAGGGATTTAACAATGACCCAAATATCTGCTGTCTTCAAGAAACCTATTTAACTCATAGTCATTTATTAGTAGATTCAAGGTAAAAGGATAGAAAAAAGTATTCCATGAAAATGGAAACCAAAAGTGAGCAATATCTACTATCATATCATATAAATCAGACTTTAAATCAACAACAGTAAAAAAAGACAAAGATTATAATTATATGATGATAATGGGATCTATTGAACAAGAAGTTATAAACAACCTTAAATATATATGCACCCAATACCAGAGCTCCCAGATTCATAAAACAAATACTACTAAATTTAAGAAATGAAATAAATAGCAACATAGTAATAGTCAGGTACTTCAACGTTCCACTAACAGAGCTAGACAGATTATCAAGGCAGAAAATCAACAAAGACGGACTTAAACAGAACCCTAGAACAAATGGACCTAACAGACATTTACTGAACATTGTACCCAATAACTGCAGAATGTACATTCTTCTCATCAGCATATGGGACATTTTCCAAGATAGCCTATATGTTAGGACACAAAACAAGTCTCAGTAAATTAAAAAAAAAATTGAAATCATACTGTGTATCTTCTCAGACCACAGTGGGGTAAAACTAAAAATCAATCCCAAGAAGAACTCTTAAAACTACACAAATACATGGAAATTAAACACCCTGCTGTTGAACAATTTTGTATCAACAAGGAAATCAAATGGAAATTTTAAAAAATTTGAATTGAATAACAATGGTGACACAATTTAACAAAATCTCTCAGATACAGAAAAAGCAGTGCTAAGAGGGAAGTTCATAGCACTAAATGTCTACATCAAAAAGACAGAAAGATCACAAGTTAGCAACCTAATGTCATACCTCAGGGAACTATTAAAAAAAGAACAAACCAAACCCAAAGCTTGCAGAAGACAAGAAATAAAAAAGACCAGAGAAGAACTAAATGAAATTGAAACCCCCCAGAAAAACAAAAGAGCAATGAAATGAAAGTTGGTTCTTTTAAAAGATAAACAAAATTGACAGACCTCTAGCTAGATTAACCAACAAAAGAAAGAGAATTCAAATAAACTCAATCAGAAATCAAAAAGGAGACATTGCAACTGATATCACAGAAATAAAAAGGATCACTCAAGTTTTTTAAACTTTATAGATGCAACATACCCACACAGGAAAGTGCACCTATTATAAGTATATAACCAGATTAATTTTTTCACAAACTGAAAACAAGCATTGTATCAGCACGCCCATAAAAAAAGAGAAAGTTACCAGCACTGTAGATGCCACCCTCATGTCCCTTTCCAATCATTGATTCCCTGACAGGTTATCCAACTGCCATGAATTCTAACACCTTTTATCAGTTCTGCCTGTTTTGTTATGTAATGGACTCTTGTAGTATATATTCTTTTGTATATATTGTCTTGTCTTTAACCCACTATGTTTGTGAGATTTTGATATATCATTGCATATATTTCCAGATATCTTCATTCTCAATGTTGTTTAGTGTTCCCTCATGTGAACACACCTAAAATTTTTGATCTCATCTACCAATTTTTGGTATTTGTATAATTTCCAGTTTGAAATATCACAAAAGGTGCCACTAAGATCATTCTAGTACATGTCTTTGATGAACATATTACCACATTTCTCATGGGTTTATAACTAAAGAGGAATTGCTGGCTATTTGCATGAATGTATACAGCTTCAGTAGATATTGCCAAACAATTTTCTTAAAGTGGTTATCCTCATTTATACTTCCATCTGGTTGTACTAGAGAGCTAGTTGTTCTATGCTCCTGATAATACTCAGTAACTTCCTGCCTTTTTAATTTTTACCATTCTAGTAATAACATATTGGGATTTTAATTTGCATTATCCAAGGCATGATTTTTGATTAGTGTATTTTTTTCCCCCTAGTGGTTTTTCAAGCCTCCTCTAGACCACTTGAGGGAGTATGGGATAAGGGAGTGATTGGGGAATGTGGTCCTTGAAAGGACTCTCACTGTCATGTCTATCGCTTAGGTTCTTGTTTTAACTATTGTTACAGAATTATTTTCACGTCCAGTAGAAATTTGAACATCATCAATTTAGAGCAATGGAGAAGAAACAAGTTTTTATTTTAAAAAATAGAGAATCAAATGAAAGAATGCATCCTTTTCTTGATATTTTCTTGTCTTATAGGGCATACTTCTGTCCTAGTTTTTATGCTTATGGCTTTACCTTCTCTTCTGAATTTTGTTAAATTATTTCTCTCTATTTGGTGTTCAGAGGGCATTCCAACTTTGGACTGCATGCTTATCTATTTTTCTTTCTTACTCTAAGTGCTTGCTCTCTCTCTCTCGCTCTCTCTCTCTGCACTATATCTTTTCTAGCGCTTGTCGCAGGGCTTGAAACACACGTGTGGCACAAAATACTCATGGCTTGAAGAAATGAATGAAGAGAAGAACGGGTGAATGAATGATGGCGTCCACAGACCTGGCTTCATTTACCACCTATAAAAAGATGTCTAAAGCTCCATTTCTAGTATGGACTTCTGAATATGGAAATACTATGTAATGCCTTTCTTCATTTTGATGCCTTAAAGTCATATCAAATTTTAAAATAGTTTATTTTCCTATTTTAAAAGTCATATACTCTCAGTTTAGATATCTTGAAGTCATCTCAAATAGGAAAATATTTTTTTCAATAAAAGTAACAGTTTCATTTTGGAAATTTATTGAATGGAAGAAAGTGAAAAGAAGGAGCTGAACATGCTCCAAACTAGGTGACATCACTCTGCTCTCTCTTTCACTTTGCCATCTTCTTTCTGTTCTCCATTATTGAGAGCGGTTCTACCACTCTCTAAATTATTTAAAAAAGAATTATAAGAATCATCTCTGCTTTCCTCTCTGTCTTATCTGGGGTACTGAGAGAGTAGTAGATCCTTTCAATGCTCACTCATTGGTTTCACTCTCCATTCCTTCTCTATCACAGCCTTAGTGTACAGTCTTACCATTTTTCTTCAGTATCATTATATATAAGCTTATAACATTATATATTTTAAAACTGTCTCATTCTAATCTATTTTCTTCATTGATGCTGAAAGTTACTTCTAAATTTTTACCACTCTCCTGTGCAAAGTCCTATAATGTTGCAACCTTCCTTCAGGATTAAGCTTACCTCCTTGTTACTATATTGTTTGTTCATTTGTTTTTGTGGATTCATTCTCTCTTTTTAGATAACAAACCATTTCTGGATCCATACTTTCTTTTACCTTAAGACTTTCCTACATGCTTTTTCGCCTTCCTAGTACACCATTAGTACTTCAACTTGGATGACTCCTATTTAGTTTCTAAGAGTTCAACAAAGCTATCTTGGCCAGCACGGTGGTTCACGCCTGGAATCCTAGCACTCTGGGAGGCTGAGGCAGGAGGATCGCTTGAGCCCAGGAGTCTGAGGTTGCCATGAGCTCAGCTGACACCATGAAACTCTATCCTGGGGAACAGAGTGAGACTCTGTCTCAAAGAAAAAAAAAAATTGAAACCCAAAAGTAACAAAGCTATCTCCAGTAGGTTCTTCAAATAACATTAACATTGCTGACGCTGTTTCCACAATGCTCTGGGAAAACGTTTATTTGAGAACCATTTGCTAATTTGTATGTGTTTTCTATAAGTTATTATTTATTTGCTCTTCTTATTTCCCTAAATAAGCACAATGCCTGACACATCAAAGACATAAGAAACACTGAATAAATAATTGGATGCTATTGTTGAAAGGGTAGCTCTCATGTTGTGTTCCTACATCATCAATAACAAAGGAAACACAAAAAAACTTTAAGAGGTAGTGGATATGTCTATTACATTGATTGTGGTGATCATTTTATGGGTGTATGCATGTGTCCAAACTCATCAAGTTGCAATTGGAATGATACCAATCTTTCATATACTTCCCCAACACACAAAAGATATCAATGTCTCTAAGAAATCTTTCCACATGAGGCTAGAAAAAGTATAAAAGTTTTACACTTTTATCTTGAGACACTGAAATCCATTGTTTTCAAGTATTGTAAAACTTTAAAATGATCAAGTTGGGTGTTAATGGGTTTGATCTCCAGTTTTGGATTGCCACAACTAGATAGATGACCTCAGGGAATTCAATTAAACTTCATCAATTTCATTGTTCTTATCTATAAAATAACTATGTTTGACTACATGATCTCTAAGGCATTTTTTTCTGCTCTGAATAAAAGAAACAAAACAAAACCCACCTTCCTATGTATACCATTTAAAAGTTTTAGACTGGAATTTTTGTTTTCTTCAGTGAATGATAGTGAAGGGATTTGAAAACATGAGGAACCTAGTTTATGAAGAAGATTGAAGAAGAAAGGAATTTCCTGGAGGGCAAGAATGGTGTAGTTTATGGTTCTGAGGAGTTGAAATGAAAGACTTTTTTTCTTTTTTGTTTTTTTCCATGCAAACTCCTCCAAGGCCAAGCTATTTGAGGTCAAGTTTTCTTTAATCGCCTTTAGACTTTGAATTATAACTATTTGATTAAATTTTCCTCCACTTTTGCCCAAGTTGAAGCTAGGTTGTCCATGCAATAAAGACTTATTTTTCTCTTTAATGGCAATGGATAGAATCCACCATCCTTATCCTAGGTTTAGGAAATCATAATTATGTTTAGAGATTGTGTTATAAGTAACAAAAATTTGAAAATAGTTTTGGAGAGAAGGTAGAGCTGGAAAATTCAGAAAAATGTCCACAAGCACCAAGAATTACTTGCTCATATCCACTCTAACTTTGAATCTGTTCATCTTGAGACAGAGACTGAGTTTGGGGAGTGGTGAGTGGACTGGGGGAAACTGACCCAACACAAGAGTATTAAGGCAAACAAGACAAAATGAAACAAAAACTAAATAACCCAAAAACCTTGTACACTAGGGTTCTATACTAAATTTGGAGCTTAGCCAAGTTTTGCTGTTGAAATCTCTGGCCTATAATAGTTGCTTAGAGACAGAATATGGGAAACAAAATTAAAAAACAATTCTATGACAAACCTTTACAACTGCCAATGTCTGAAAACTCCGTGTAATGAACCTCTGCTTGTCTGAACCACTCTACAGTGAACTTTGGCCATGCTAATCCACTTGTTTATGGCTTAGTAAATCCAAGAGGGTGAACTCAAAAGAAAAAAAGGATTATAAATTTCTCCAAGTGAGATACAGAATGCCAAATAACGGCCTTTATGTATATGCTCAATGTGTTGGCAATTGCAGGACTTTTTCAGGTCTGCTAGGGCTCTGCCACTGAATTATTGTTGCTATCACTCTGTCATCCAGATTGACCGAGCAGCCACTATTTGGAAGAGAGAGACAGACCACGACAAAGCAAGCACTGGCTGTTGAAGCTTCCACCTGGAAATCACACTTCCACTTATATTTAATTGACAACAGAAAGACAGAAACTAAAAACTAAGGTAGTGGAAGATACATAAGAAGATGTAGTAAAATATACATGAAAATAATTGATAAGAGGTGACAATGGAAACCTTTAGCTCTCTCTGATATTTCACAGCCTCCTATTACTCTTATAATATATATAGAAATTACTTAATATTTGTCCTATTCCTTGCATGATTTTTTTTCCTCCCAACATTATGAAACTTTGCTCTTACCAGGTCTTTTCCTTTGATATCTGTACTCCAATGACAGAGAATTTTCAGCAACTCTCAAGAGTCTTTACACTTCCTTTTATCTCTAAATGTTAACACTTACTATTTACATGGACTAGAACACCCAGTCTTACCTGGCTAACCATTCATTTAATCAATATAGTATTTAACTGTCTCTTCATCTGAAAAAAATATGCACACAAATTCCTGACTTCACTGTAATGCTTGTACTTCATAATTATATTGTCTGTAGATACAGGTGCTTTGTGGAGGCAAGTCTGCTAATGATAGAACACAAGTATTGGATTCTGCAGGAAAATTCTGATAGAAACAGTATGGTGAAGAGAAGAAAGAAAAAATCCAACAAGGAAAGTAAGTGCTGAAGCTGATTGACTGAAATATAACTATAAACCGAAAAATGCACAAATCATAAGGTTACCAGCACACAGATAAAGAAAAAGAACATTAACAGAACCACAGGAGCACCTTTGTGTCCCCTTCCACCCTTTCCCCAATCCCAAAAGACACTAGCATGATGACTTGTATTGCAGCCACTTAGTTTGCTTTTGGAGAACCTTACAGAAATAGAATCATAAGTATGTAATTGTTTATGTCTGACTGCCTTTGTAAAAGATTGTTTTAGTGTGTCATCATATTGCTCGGTATAGATGTAGATTTTTTTAATTGTAGCGTAATATCTGATTACATGAACATCCCACAAGTTATGTATCTCTTCTACTGGTGAGGAATGTTTAAGTTATTTAGTGATATTATTGATAGTCTGTGGAAATATTTTTGTATAGTTTTTTTTAGTGAGTATAGGCATGCTTTTCTGTATGTATATGGCCTGAAGTAAGATTGTTCAGTTGTAGGTTATATCTATGCTCACCATTGTAGATACTGCTGAAGTGTTTCCTGAAGAGGATATGCTAATTCATGCTCCCTCCATCAGTACCTAATGGATCCAGTGGACTCATAGCCTTACCAACATTTATGTTTTTCTATTTTAGCTAATCTGTTGTATGTGTAGTTGTGTTGTATTATGGTTTTATTGAAATTCCCTAAAGAATAATGGCTTTAAACAGATTTTCAAATATGTACTTTTCAATGAAGTGTCTTTCTAAGGCTTTTGCTCTGATTTATATTGGAATATATGTCGTTTTTATTTTTAGGATTTCATTTTACACTCTATATCATATACAGGATCATATAATCATATCTATATTGATATTATAAATTATGTGTGTTTTCCAAAATTGTGATTACATTTTAACCTTTTAATTATGTCTATTTATGAACATAATTTTTTAATATAGTTTGATTAATCATTTTTGCTCTATGGTTATTTTTTCATAATTTAAAAGATTGCTATTTATAGCGAGTCAAAAAGATGTTTATTTGACTTCATAAGTTTTATTGTTTTTTTAAAATTTATATTTTGTTTTAATTCCATCTCTAATTGAACTATTTGTATATGGTGTGAAATAGGACTCAAGATGCACTTTTTTCTTCATAGATATGTAATTGATATAGCACCAGTTATTGAAAATACCTTCCTTCCCACACTGTGAAGCAGCAATAATTTTGTCATACAATAGGTAATCATATATTTGTGATCTGTTTATATTTTTTTATTAAGTTTGATTGGTCTATTAATCTCCTCTTGCACTAGTTACCCATGTCTTAATTTGTATATTTAAGGATAAACATTCATTTTTTAAGTCTTCAACTTTGTTTTTTCTCATCAATATTGTCTTTAATATTCTTAGATGTTTATAGTTCTAATTAAAATTAGAATAGCTTCTCAATTTTTGTAAAATAATTTGTTAGTGTTTATTAAAGTTTATTGTTTTTAATTGACACATAATAATTGTACATATTTATGGGGTATAGTGTGATGTTTAAATACATGTTTATATTGCATAATGATCAAATCAGGGTAATTACCATGTCCATCACCTCAAACACTTATCATTTCTTTGTGTTGACAGCATTCAAATCCTTTCTTCTAGCTATTTGGAAATATATAATATATTTTTTTTACTATAGTTACCTTACTGTGCAATAGAAAATAAGAACTTATTCTAACTACAACTTTAATTAGAATTACATAGACTCTCTAGATAAATTTGTCTGAAAACAATTTTATTTTATATTCTTTAGTATCTTTCTTTTAGCATATAGAATTTTATGTTGCTAATTAAATTCTTTCAACTCTAAAAAATGCAAATCCATTGTCTTCTAGATAAATTATTTCTCCTGAGAATTTAGTGTTAGCCTTATTATTACTTCTTTGAATATATGTATCATTTCTCTTTGACTCTTTTTAGGATTTTTGTCTTTATCCTTGAGTTTTAGCAGACTGACTTTAATGTGAGTAGTGATTTTCCTTTATATTTATCTTGCTTTTTTCTGTACAGATATTCTAAAATCTAAGGATATTCATTAATTTTGGAAGACTTCAATTCATTATTTTCCAAAAAGACCAAAAAAAGATTCTGCCCAATTCTCACTCCTTCCTTTCCATCTAGGACTCTAATCACTTTTATATCAGATATGTTACTTATATCCTTTGCTTTATTTATCACTATTTTTCCTCTGTGTTTCAATTCACTAATTGTGTCTGCTATATCTGCTGAATTCTCTTTATTAATTATAAATATTTTATTTTCTATAATTTATATATAATTTTTATTCTATTTGATTAAAAAGGTATTCAGCTTTTGATATATTTTTCTATCTCCACTTTGACATTACTAATTAAAGTTATTTTAAAACCATTATCTCCTAACTTTAGTTTATAGGTACGTTTGGAAAAATATTTTCTGAAAGATAAACACTTTTCAAAACATATATATTTAGTAAAAAAATTTATGGAATGAATCTTAGTATAGAAAGAGGCTTACCTAAATAAATACTTGACTATTTTTCACAGTGTATCTGTGATTCAAATAAAATAAAGTAAGAGTTTAGAGCATAACAGTCGGCACTTACAATTCTGGATGTTATACAAATTTAAAAAAGTCATATACAATAGCTGTTGCTGTCATTGAGACACATTTTTAAAATGTCAAAAGAATAATAAATCATCAATAAATGGGAGTACTTTTCAATATAGTTAATGTTTTCTGGGTCACGTCTATGGGGACATTAATCCTCATTTTTTTTTCAAACATATAGAGAATAGTAATGAAACTAATAAACAATAGTAGAATGCTTAAGTATCAGAGATTAGTCACTATAGTCCTATGATGGCATATATTACAAAGAGATGTGTTTACTTGAGCCTAAGTTATAATGCAGTGGCAAATAACATGATTAGAAGAGTCACTAACTAGTTCATTCATTGTGACATAGGTAAAAGCTAATATGGGAGTCTGTGATTTTCATATAAAATGGAATACATTGAAAAGTAACAGGTGTTGTCTACCATGGGAATAACATCAATGCCTCTTTATTACAAAGAGACCTAAATTTTACAGACTTAAATGGTACTGGGAAAATTGGACAGGCACCTGCAGAAGAATGAAACTGGATCCCTATCTCTCACCATATACAAAAAATAACTCAAGATGGATTAAAGACTTAAATGTAAGACCTGAAACCATAAAAATTCTAGAAGAAAATGTAGGAAAAACTCTTCTGGACATTGACCTAGGCAAAGAATTTATGACTAAGACCCCAAAAGCAAGTATGCAACAACAAAAATAAATAAATGAGACTTTATAAGTTTCTGCACAGCAAAGGAAACAACCAATAGAGTGACTAGACAACTTACATAATGGGAGAAAATATTTACAAACTAGCCAAAAAGAGCTAGTATCCAGAGTCTACAAGGAACTCAAACAAATCAACAAAGAAAAAAAAAGCATAAAACAAATAATGACACTAAAAGGTGGGCAAAAGACATGAACAGACAAAAGAACATGGACAAATGGCCAAGAAACACACGAAAATATGCTAAGTATCAATAATCCATTAAGGAAATGAAAATCAAAACCATAATGTGATACTATATTGGCAGAATGGTCATTATTAAAAAGTCAAAAAATAAGAGATGTTGGCACAGATGTGGTTAAAAGGGAACACTTATATTAAATACACTGTTAGTGGGAATGTAAACTAGTACTTCCATGTAAAACAGTATGGAAATTCCTCAAAGAAATAAAAGCAGACTGACCATTTGATCTAGCAATCCCACTGCTGGGTATCTACGCAAAGGAAAAGAAGTCATTTTATTAAAAAAAGGCACCTGCACCCAAATGTTTATTGCAGCACAATTCACAGTTGCAAAGTTGTAGTATCAACCTAAGTGCCCATCAACTGATCAGTGGATAAAAAGAGTGTGATATATGTATAACACATTACTGGAATACTACCCAGACATAAAAAAGAATGAAATAATGTTTATTGCTGAAAATTGGATGGAACTGGAGACCATTACCCTGAGAGAAGTATCTCAGGAATGGAAAGAAAAATGCTGCAAGTTCTCACTTTTAAGTGGGAGCTTAACAAGGGATATATATGGTCATGAAGTGGTGTATTGGACATTGAAAATTAAGAGGGGGCGACTGTGGGGGTTGAGGGATTAAAATCTACCTCTTATGTACAATGTACACTACTCTGGTGATGGATATGCTGATCATAATATTTATAGTAAAATAAAATTGTACAGTGACTTATGACTAACTTGATTAACATTTTATAAGGTGTTGCCCCCAAGATAAATGAATCTATAACCCATGTGGAAAAAGAATATGAAATGTTACCATTAGGGCTCTCGTTTATTATAAGATATATGCACTGAGTTAATGAGGAAGAGAGGAACTCACACTTGTGTTTAAGGTACATCTCAGAGTCATGTCAGGGTTAAGAGCTGAAGTTCTGAAGTCAATAGACTTTAGTTTCAATCCTGAGCTCTTACATACTAGGCAGGTAATCTTAAGGAAGATAACTGTTTCAGAATATTAATTGGGACTCTTTGTGACTCCATTTTGGTGAAGTGCTGAGAAAGAAAATAAAATGAGTAGAGGATGAAGAAACTACTAAGACATGAGACTCTAAGTGAGGGTAAGAAAAACTCCCTGTACTCTACCTCTTATTGGTGCAGAGTAGGAGCTTCTTCCTTCACTAATGTCAAGTGTGAGCAGCTTCTAAAAGTCACTGGGGAGGTTGAGTCCCTTGACTCACTGGTAAACTGATGATTGACAGATTAACACAAGTTTGAAGAATGTGAAGACCAAGAATTTTGGATATCCAAATGAAGAGTCATAGCAGAGTGAAAGACAGTGAGTTACACTGGAACAGAGTGTATTCTTATACATATACTTTAAGTACATATATTTAAATACATGTACTCAAAATATGTATTTAAATATATTATATATGTAATATATGCACATAATAAATATGAAATATATTTATTTAAATATATATGTATTTTTCTTATATATAAACTTACATATTTCATAAAATAATGTGATTATGGATTGTATATGATTTATTATGGGCCATGCCACAGAGAAGAAAACTGACAGGATGCCATTTTAAATCCTGTTCAAAAGAACTACCTAGAAGTCTGGTGTGACCCAACCAAAGAGTAACAGACAACAGCAAGAATTTCAGACATTGAGAGAGGACTCAAAAGCATTTATCCAAAGAAGATACATTGTCCATGTGCTGATATATAATTACATGTTCTTAGCAAAATAACCTCAGAGGGTCCCACAAAATTGCTCAATGAAAAGGAGCTACCTTTGAAAACTCACAAAGCCAGAGAGCCAGGAGCAAATCATTAAAGTGTAAGTCAAGTAAAAACTTCTCATTCCTTTAGCATCTACCACCTTTTCCCTCTTCTGATCCAGGAGAAATAAAAATAAAAATAATAATGGTCAACTTTCAGGGCAAAACCAAGGAAGCAAAATGCTGAAAAATTGTTTCCTTAGATTTCCAGCCAACAATAGGCATATGTTTGGGGAGAAAGAACTCTGGAATCATATTAACATTTTGTTTATTATATTGACTAACATATTTTTCTTACTGAAATGAGATTTTAGTTGTTCCTTGATGTGGTGGCCTTGATGGCCCCTGAAAGATCTCAAATTCCTAATCTCCAAACTCATGAATGTTATCTTTCATGACAAGAGGAACTCTGTGGATGTGATTAAATTAAAGATCAATAGATGGGAAGATTATCCTGGGTTATCTGGACGGGCACAATATAATGACACAGGTACTTATACAAATAGTCAAGAGAGTCAGAGAAGAAGATGTGAGGAAAGAAACAAAGGTCAGAATGATGTGGCCATAAGCCAAGGAGTGCAGGCAGCATCTAGAAGCTGGAAAAGGCTAGCAATGGATCTTTTGCTAGAGTCTCCAGAAGGAATACAATCCTCTCAACACCTTAATTTTAACCTCATGAGACCCATTTCAGAATTCTGAACTACAGAAATATAAGGTGATAAGTTTATTTTAAGCTACCTTTGTGGTAATTTCTTACAGTAGCAATAAAATGCTAACATATGTGAAGAAACTAGAATATATCTAAATTCAAAGCAACCAAAAAAGCCATTAAAGATGCCCAAGACTGTATATACACAATGGGTTTAAAATAACAATATTATTTTCTGCTTGTGCACCTAAGGTATTCCACAGAACAGTATCATTATATATCTTTAACTGTTAGAATGTTTATCTGAAAAATGATAATTTCAGACTATTTTACATTATTCTTTTGTGTATTAAATTAAATATTTTTCATAATGTGTTTTGCTAGCACAAATATAACATATATAATATTTTTATTATTGAATTAACTGTCAATATCATGTACATTGTACTTTCCAATTGCTAGGCACCGTATTTAGCATTCATTGTTTTAACAAGATATGATATGATGACTTTTAATAAGGGTCACAGTCTTGTAGAGGAATTATTTTTCTATAGCATAATTATGCAAAATTGTATAAACAGAATTAAGATTGCAAAGGAGAGAAAGCTCATAACTGCTAACGAGGAAGCAAGGTGAACTTCTTGGGTAAGGTATACTTAAGCTACAATGTAAAATGGATAGTTGCTCCTCACTTTATTGAGAAAATTAATTGTGTTTGTTTTTTAAATATTGGGGGATTCCAAATAAAATATGGGAATATTCCATAAAATATGGGAATATAATAATAAAATAAAATGTATATTTCTTTTGAAATAACTCTTGAAAGAAGAGAAGAAAAAAACCTGTATATGTAATATGAACAATGCAAACCTAGAAATAAAAAGAAAAGTCTTTCTTGTAACCTTCAAAATAGCTAGGGAGTAATTTTTTCCAGATCAAAGGATCATTATAATTGCATTGTTATGATTATTTCAGATTTTTCTAACCAAATTGTGTCATTCAATTTAGCATATGGGCAATTTGCAACTTAGAAAAAAAATACTGAAGTTTTCTAAAGAGTATGTGCCAACAAGCAATAATTACTCAAACAAGCACTATCTCCTCAGTTTAATTAATCAAGCCTTTCACTTAGTCTTTAGAGTATAATTAAATCAGATAACCTCAGAATGGACTGCTTACTTGAGCTTCTTGGAAAATATGCTTAAGCTTAACAATTTTCCCTATCTATCAGGTAAACAGTTTTGATTAACAGCCCAAGTAGGCTGTAGTGTTTAGTCAAAAAATCTTACTTATGAGAACCTGGGGCATTAATCAAGGGCCTAAAAAGTCTTCCTATATCTATTTTAATTAATCATTAATGACTTTGTACCCATTATTCAAAATTATCCAGATTTGTCAAATAAAATTAAAATTTCAAAGAATTTTAAAATATTCAGTAATCTTTAATAGTGGGTAATTGACAAGAAATTAAGCAAATTTCAAGTAAATAATACAGTATTAATTACTATATTCACCACATTGTACATCATTTAATATTTTTAAATAAAGAAAAAATAATCCAAGGCAATAGTCATGATCTCATTTGAGGTTCCACTCAAAATCATCAGTGATACCCAATTTATTAATGTACATTTTGTAATGTGAAAATTTGTGGCTGTGTCTTCTAACGATATCTAAGCTGAATATTTGTTTTAGTGTGAAAAACTACAGTAAATCTGGGACTCCCTATAGGAAGTGAGAATATTCAAGATCCAATAGCCATTAGGCAAAATAAGTTTTTGATATTTATGTGTTCCCTTTGTTCCTTAGTGACAAAATCACTTACGGCTGCAGCCCACTGGTCAATTTTTCCTTAGGCTAGGAAAAGACATAAATTAATTGAGGTGAATTAATACTTGGGATCTGCAAATATTATGGCATCAACCAGCAAAGGAGAATTTCAGTCCCAATAACCTAGGTTAGAGTCATTCTTTATACCTTTAATGAGACATGTCCTCTGCGTCTCTTTTCTTTTACACAAGAAATCAAAATTATATATAAACACTTTTTTATTAATGCAATTTAGAACCACTGTAACATGATAAAATTGTAATTTACACACTTTTGTTTTAGAACAAACAACAGTAACTTTTAGATTCAAAGTTAATCTTTCAAATGTTCCTTGGGGAATAGACGCTTCAGGAAAAGAAATATTCCCATGAAAATATTCATTTTATTACAAGTTTTTTGATGGAGTTTCTGTAATTCATTCCTTGTTCTGGTCACTATAAGTCCTAGAAGTAAATGCATCCATGAATTTGTTTTGTGAAAATTTATTTGTAAATTTTTATACTATCCAGTGCCACCATTGCTTAATAACATTGTAATAATATGCTTTAAACAATGAAGAATACTGTAAGTACCTGATAATGTGAGTAATTGGTTTTCCTTAGTACGTAATGGAATAGACTAAGGTTAAGACTGCAGTTAAAACAGGGAGTTGACTAAGATTATCTTTCTAGAGAATGAGGCAAGTTCCGAACACTGAATGCCAGGCCAAGCTGAAAAGAATGAGAAGTTTCAAATTCCAAAACAGGAAAATGGAAATCACTCTCTGGAGACTAGATAATTGGAAACTTACAGAGAGATACCTTAAACATGAAAGCAGGGCTCCGTATTCAGAGATTAAGATCAAACAGAAGGATACAGTTATACACAGCCACCATTTTGCAACTATCACCTTATATTAACACAGGTCCACTTCAGTCCTGCACCTTCTTTTCTCTCATCTTCAACTTAATTTCTCCTATACTTGTAATTTCTGTAGAAAAGATTTCATATAAGTTTTAAGATTCTGTCTTTATAACTTTCATACTTTATACAATTATATTATTGCGGCAGAAAATTTTGTGTCATTGTATATCTTATTATTTGTGACCAAACTCAAAACCCTGATGCTCTCCATCATTACAAACAATTTTGTTTTGGAAATATACAAATAGGGTTCATAGTTTATTTCACTATGTGGTAAAAAGGTATGCAATATAATTTTTTTTTTAAGTTTAGCCATTATACAACAGTAGAAAATCTAATTAGTTACCTTACTGGTTATATTAAACACTTAAATATGAACCTAATTCTTACATTTATTTTATGAAAAACTCTTCAATGTCAGAACATTTAATAAATAAGCCATTAGTATGAAAGAGATATCGCCATCAACAATTGCTCCTATTCTTCTAGTATTGGTAGCTAGATGGATCATACTGTGATCAAATGTAACAGAGGTTACTAAAGGAAAATAAAAGTATGGATGATGATAAATTTTGAAATATTGATATTGAGGTTTTTTGGGGATACCAATATAGTAGTATATGTAATCCATTTGCATAATAATGAAAAGAATAGACACAGGTTTGGGACTTATTAGTCTTTGGTATTGACTTACTATGAAAGTACATAAAATCAGTTAAGACAATTTTGTAAAAGTGAAGAATGGTATATCAAAGGCTGAACCCTGAGGGAACAGCAACATTTTCAGGATGAAGAGGATGAAGAATAGTCCAGAAATGAGACTGAGAAAAAATGATCACAGATTATATAAGAGAACCAAGAATGTATGGTGTCACAGAAGTCAGGAAAATAGAGTTTGTTAATCATGGTGTTGGGAATAACAGCGCCATACTCAGAAGATATGTCAAAATATAAGACCTTATCTGTCTTCGTTGTTCT
Source organism: Daubentonia madagascariensis (assembly GCA_023783475.1). NCBI lineage: Eukaryota > Metazoa > Chordata > Mammalia > Primates > Daubentoniidae > Daubentonia > Daubentonia madagascariensis. Next base: position 1,711,015 of record JAKFHU010000316.1, read on the forward strand.
TTTGAAATGTGGTAATTTTTGGTGACTATCCTAGTCCCCTTTGTGCTGCTATAACAGATTAACACAGATTGGGTGATTTATCAAGAACAGAAATTTATTGGCTCATAGTTCTGGCGGCAAGAAAGTCCAAGATGGAGGGGCCAGCATTTGGTGAGGGCCTTCTTAAAACTTCATAACATGGTAGAAGGCAAGAAGTTGACAGAGAGAGAGGGAGCACAAAAGAGGACTGACCTAATCCTTTTGTAACAAACCGGGTCCAGAGATAAAATACCATTCCTGTGATAGTGAACCCACTCCTGTGATAATAAAACCACTCCCATGATAACAGCATAAATCCATTCATGAGGGCAGAGCCCTTACAGCCCAACTATCAATCAAAGGTCCCACCTCCTAACACTGTCACACTGGCAATCAAATTGCAATATGGGCTTTGGAGGGGACAAACTTTCAAGGTATAGCAGTGACTTTAGTATAAGGAATTATAATATAATGGTTTAAAAGTATTAGATGAAGACCCAATTGCTGTAAATTGGTGAGTAAATCAAAGGTAAGTGGGAATAGAAATGGAAGGAGAAATAGCAGATGCTAACAAGAAAGCAAAGAAAATATAAAAGAACATTTATTTTAACATCAGAGATAAAAGTTTATTGACCAATAGCAAGAAAATATTAGAGGGAGGAGATAGCTGATAGGGCAACATCTAAGAGAAAACAGAAATGAGTGACTAAGAAAGACCAAAAAAAATACAAATTTACCAAAAAATAAAAAGATTTCTCTTTTTCTGAAAATGGGCAGAAGAAATAAAGACAAATTAAGATTGATATCTAGGTGGTGGAAGGGGTGTCAAGAAGTTTTAGGAGACTATGCAAAATAAGTTCTAGTCTAGTTCTTCAATTTAGCAGGCTCCACACTGGGGGACAGAATGAGAAAAAATGGAAAACTACTTGTGGCACTGCATTCTCTTCTATTTGGAAAAGTTAGGCAGCATTGAAGAAGTAGGCAGGGTTAAAAATCATATTTGTATAGTGGACTAATCTGAATATTTGTGTCATTTTCTAGCAGCATTCAATCCTTGCATTTCAAAGTGATGAAGGTGAAACATCGCACAGATATAAGGCTGGCATGATCCCAGTTGATCATGGTGGAAGGACATATGTGTAAGAGAATTAGGAGTTTTGTGCTCAAAAACATTGATTATTATTGTATCCCTTTACAAATTCTGCCAAATTGATTTCTCCCTTTTAGTTCTATTTCCTCTGTGTGGCTCATTAGCTCTCAGCTAGCCTGCAGCTATTCTTACAGGTGTACCTCTTTCTTGTTAGTCTTTCTCCACAAAAATTATACATTTTTGTAGCTATTTTAATCTTCTGAAATAGACCTGTATTATAAAATTCTTCTGCTAGACACACTTCACTTCCTTCTATTGATCAAAGAATTTCCGGTTTCTTTAGCTTAAATGATATTACAATTATGTGATTATTGCCATGAGGCATTTAAAAGGTAAAAAAGTAACTTAAATATGCCTGAGAAGAGTTTTTGGATGTTTACAACTTCTAAAGATTATCATACATACTTATTTTTTCACATTTTCATTTCTTAAGAGTAGTCTCTTAGAATTGCGAGGCTGACATGAGTATGTAATTCAAAAGGCAAAGGATGGACAAGGACATATCAAGCAAAATCAAAGAATTGCAGAAACATAATATTATTGTAATAAAATGAAAACAAAAGAGAAAATAATTAAATGAAAGGGCCAGATTAGTTTTATTTGAAAAAAACATAAATCACCTTTGAAGATATAATGGACATAAAATAATATTTACTAAATCATAAAAAAATTATAAAGTGATTTCAACAAATTATTGGTGAAACCCTATTATCATCACCTCTTACATATTTTCAGATTTTACATTCATTTTATTTTCTACTGTGTTAAGTTAGTTTTTACTCTTTGTTATTTTATATCATTTCTGCAACAGCACTATTAGTCTGTATATATTTCCCCCTTAATATTTCATTTTCATTTATATCTAACTTTGTCAATATCCTCTTTATTAATCTTTGTTTCTTAATTTATACTTAATTTTAAGAGCACCCATAAAATAATACCTGAAAAAAGTCTCTCTCAACAAAACAATTTATTAACAGTATATTTTTCTTCTCCCCCTTAAATATTTGTCTCAAAACATTTTGGTAATATTTTGAATGCTTAATAACATACTTTGCAAAATTATAAAATTGGTATGAGTATAATACTTTTTTATTCTTTATAACCATCAGTAAGACATCAGTAAGACATCAGCCATCAGTAAGACAATTCTGAAGTATTCTACTATTGCATGTATTTTTGTAGAAATTAAATATTCTTTCAAATAAAAATAAAAAATATGGAAATATGATTTATTTGGAATATTTAGAGAAAAAATGTAGATACTATTAAAATATTAATACATACTATATTTAATATACACAGCAAAGCAGTATGGTGTGGTGGGAAAGTGCCAGGTTTTGTAGTAAGAAATATTTTGATTTATCCTGAATTTTTTCCTGACTACCCGTACAAACTTTATCAAATATAATAATTTAACCTCTAACTCTATCTATCAACTTCCTCTGAATTCAGAGAGTAAAGAGTATAAACTACTAGATATTTATGGTACTTCCTAAAACCTCTACAATTTTGACAGTGTAAGCTTCTGGATACTAATCACTCTAGCTTGAAGATTTGGATATATTTCACACAGACTTGAGCAAGTGAAATACTTTACTGGATATTCTTTCATACAAATGAACTATCACTTATCAAAACCTCCTTAAACTAGTCAGGCCATTCCAATGGCTGCTGACATTATCAGTGAGATAAAATGGCTTGAAGGGGATCAGAAGCACAGTAATATAAAAAATGCCGGATGCTGAAAACTGTCATCCATATGTTTTGTGTTGTTGGACTTTACTGGCTATTCCAGTATTACTAGTTATGGACAGCATCTCTGTCATCTCTACCTACAGAAAGTCATTTCAATGAAATAATCCATAACATTGCTACATATGTGGCAACAAGATAGCTGAAAAAAATATAATCACGTATAACCTTTTCATTTGAAAAAAAATAATGAAAAGTGTTTGAAGATTTCTGACAGTTTGATGTACCCTGTGTGTGCTTTTTAATCTACTCTCACTTTCTTTTATGTAATACCTAAATATATAAAATACTGTTTCTTTGGTATAGTCTTTTAAATATTTGATACACATCATTCCTCCTTTGCTTCATTTCATTGTATGAATTAATTTCACTACCTTTTGATACTTTTATTATCTTCACCCTTCTCCTTTACTCAAAATTGACTTTAAACGTTTTAAATATTAACTGGTTTGTCCTTGTCCTTGGTAGTTCCCTTTACATCAGGGCTTATCTACATGATGCCAGACATTTCATATGACATACGCCTTTTTCAGCACTAACGGATGTACTCTATTAACACACAGGGGTCCTTTGATGGTCACAGCTTAAACTTTTGGTTTTAGGAGAAAAAAAAGATGACAAAATAATCCAGTTTTAGTTTATGTTATACCAATCAAAACTCAAGATCATACAGAAATAATTTAGATTTCCCAGTAGGTATAAAACCACTTAATAACAGCAATGAGAACTATCAGATTAGAAATAACATTTCCTAGGTAGTCTAAAACCATTTTGTCTTCTATCCTACTCTGAAATATCTGCATATTTTCTTATTAGATGTGCCCTTTGTTTTCACAATTACTGTTTTATTCCATAGGAGCTAGAGAATAAGAAATTAAGAAAGCACATGTTTTAGGAGTATGAAGAGGTAGCAGAAAACTGGTAAAATTTTTTCACAACATATCATAGGACATATTATGCATGTGGCATTTACTAGAATTAAAAAAAATAATGCTAGCCACTATAAGGCAGATAACTAGGTAGGCCTAAATTGGAAGAAATCTACTCCCAATTTATTGCTGAATCATCCCATAATGAATCTTTCAATAATTATTTATGATCTTATGTAAAGAAATCTCATCCTAATATCATTTTTCCAAAAGAAATAACTTTTCCAATTGATACATATTACAAAGTATATATTTTAATTACAGTGACCATAAAATCATATATGGCAAAGTATCTCTATTTTTGTTAGCACTAAAAAATATATTAGAAACATGCCACATACATTTCACATTTGAAAAAAAATACAGCTTTTATTCTTTATTAGATAGTCTAATTCATTTATTATAAAAATATACAAGATTGATTAAAACATTTTAATCACAATATTGGAATTTTTAGGAATACCACCATATTAGCTACTAAGTTAAAATGGTAATATCTTTTAAAAGAGTGAAATTTCTAAATATAAGCCAATACACACTTTTTTGATGATAAATTAGTCATATCACAATATAATATGATTTCTGAGAGTATTAAAATGTATTACGTAGCACGAGAGATCACTCAGTAAAAATTATTGATATTAAACTTTCTTGGTTGAATCAATTACATAAGTGCTAGAATCCTGATATGGTTTGCTTTTGCTATTCATTTTGAATAACCCTATAGAATCATTCATCTATGAATGTGCCAAGTTGTACACTATGGTAATTGAGACCATTTTTTCCAGAATTGAGGATTTTTCCACATAAAAGAATGCTATTTTTCTTGCTCTGGCTTTGATATAAAGATTCAAAGGCTTCCTGGATTCTTGCTGGTTCAAAGAATTTCAGACCTACTTCACAGCTTTAACACTTGATTTTCTTTCTGTATAGGAGTTTAAAACAGATTTTACAGGTTAATATCACATCTCAAATTTAAAAAAATATCCAAGCAGAAAATCAAGTTAGCAATCAGGTAGAAATGTTTAGGTAGCATAAACCATTACACTCAGCCCTTGATATTTGTGCATGCCACAGCCTGGGATTCAACCAACCACAGTTTGAAACTATTCAGAATAAAAGAAAGATAACAATACAAAAATAAAAAATACAAATTAAAAAGTACAGTATAATAACTATTTACGTAGCATTTACATTGTATTAAGTATAATGGTCGTTAAGTAAGAACTGTCCAATTTTGAATCAAAAGTGTAGTTTATTATATCTCAAACAAGAAGCAGTATAATTAATCAAAGTATGTGCCTAAATTATCGACACAGTTTTGCCATCTTAACGGTAGCTTGTTTATGCCAGCAGAAAGAAGCCTGGAGAGCCAGTGGCGATGAAATTGCCAAAGGCATATTCCACAGCTTGTTGAGAATTGAATATTTTTCCTGGTAAGAAATGGTCTAAAGCCTAGAAAAAGTTGTAGTCAGTTGGTGCAAGGTCTGGTGAATAAGGTGGATAACAGAGAGTTTCCCAATCCAGCTTCTGTAGTTTGAGCAACATTGTGCGACATGTGGTCGAGCGTTTGTCTTGCAAGAGAATTATTCTGTCTCTATTGACCAATCTTGGCTGCTTAATTGCAAGCTTCCTCATCATTTCGTCCAATTGGTTGCAGTAGACATCTGCTATAATCGACTGGTGAGGTTTCATGAAGCTGTGGTGGATAATACCAGCTCTGGACCACCAAACAGACACCATTAGCATTTTTAAATTTATATTTGGCTTTGGACTATGATTCGGCACTTCATCTTTATCCAACCACTGTGCTGAACACTTGTGATTGCCAAAAAGAATCCATTTTTCATCACACATAGCAATACGGTGTAGAAATGGTTTGCCTTTATATCGTGACAGCAAAGAAAGGCAAGCTTTGAGATGATTTCTCTTCAGATGCTTGTTGAATTCATGAGGTACCCATCTATCCAGCTTCCTTATCTTGCCAGTTTGTTTCCAATGGCCTAATATTGTTGGAATAGTAACAGCAAACCTTGCTGCTAATTCACGTGTAGGTTGAGACGGATTCACTTCCACTGCAGCTCTCAGCTAATCATTATCCACCTTGGTCTCACGTCACCCACATGGCTCATTTTCAAGATTAAAATCACCACAACAGAACTTCTCAAATCATTGACGTACTGTGCATTCATTAGCCACATCCTTCCCACACAATTCGTTGATATTTTGAGCTGTCTGCCCTGCATTGGTTTCATGATGGAACTCATATTAAAAAATAACATGAATTTTTGACTTATCCATGGTTTCACAAAAGTTGCTCTAAAAAAAATGTGAAAGATAATCACAAGCCAAAACATGCATTTGCAAGACTGAGGTTGTCTTGGACACAATAAAAATTGTGGACACAATTATTGGACACAATAAAAATAAAACAAGAAGTGTCAAAGTGAAATGTCAGAGATATCAACTGTCAAACTTAGCATTTAAGGAAATCAAACATTTCATACTTAATAACCTAACTATAATAATATAACTAATCTAGAGAGGATTTAAAGTATATGGCAGGATGGGGGTAGATTATATGTAATTACTATGCCATATTACATAAGAAACTTGAATGATCATGCATTTTGGTATCCATAGGGGTCCTGGAACCAATCCCCCATCCCTTGTAGATCCTGAGGAACAATTGAATAATGTTTTACTGGCCTTAGAAAAAGATTTGTTTCACAGGGAAAAGTATTGCTGTTTCGGGGGATGGAGATGTGAGTATGAAATTGATCCAACATGTTAATTCATTTATGTATTTATTACACAAACATTTTATTCATAGTTTGCTGTGATCAATACTATTTTCAGACCTAGGAATACTAAAGCCTTTGAGATGTGATCTTTCCCTTAGGGAACTCAGCGCCTAGAAGGGGTGATACACATATACAATAAACAGGTGAAATAAAATACATAAGAGTAGAATGAAAATATAGTGTACGCGATATGGATGGTTTACAGGCATGCTAGTGGTTAGGCAGATAAAAATACTATGTCTTGTTCTTTTCTCCTGTAACTCATTAATCTCTTATCACATACCTTATTGCTACTTCCCATTTGGAAAGATATACAACTTATGGTATGGGACTAGTACACAGACTGATGAAATGGTCAGAAATGTAAACGTTAAGACTTGAGCCTAAACAGTGGAGACGCTGAATCTCTAGATGTTCATTTCTAAATTATCTGAATGAAACAAGAGAGGAATTTACTCTGCTACAAGCAGGGGGAAATTTAATATCAAGGAGACACATGCATTTTTAAAAATGACAGAATTGGGAGGGACATTAAAGGATAATTTTCTTTAAGCCTCTGTCTAAGAAAGATATAGGACAATTTATTTTTTATTATCTGGTACCTTGATTATAGCTCTGAATTCTTCTGAAAGTAAAAATAATGCATGTGATTCTTTCTATTTCTCACATGCTTTCTATTTGTTTCAATCACTACTCTACTTTGATTTTCAGATTCATATCTCTCTAGTCATCAAAATCAAGACTTTGAAATATTGCCTTGATTTCTTCTATGTGATCATCTTCTCCTCAGAACTCTTCTCTTCTATGCTATCTGTGCTAGAAACACTCCTTCAAAGTAGGAAACAACTTCCCATTCTCCTTATCCACAGAATGAACTGATTAATTTAATGCTTGCAACATATATGCCAAAAGAATTTCTGATTATCTCCTAAAATAAGCTGATATAATGACATTTTATTGTTCATATGAATCAATATGACATTTATGTTTTAAAGCATTTTATCCAAGCATGATGTTTAGTTTAGGTATCTGGTTTTGTCTTTCTTAAATGTAAAATGGCTACTTTATGATCTCTTACTGGATTTCCACATGAATATACAAATGTTCCCTCATTAGTCTGTTTGCACAGTCTCTGTGGGACACAGTAAGTATCAAAGGCCAGAGTGTGGTGCTATTAAGAAGAAGAAATAGCATAAAAAAATAAGGAACACAATCCAAAAATGTCAAATAACAAATGTTAGAATGTTTGTACATGAAAATAGAAATGTCCACTGTAACCCTTATAGCAATTACTTTATGCCCTAAAGCAAGAGAAACGGTTATCCCCATATTAAAAGTCATAATGATATCAGTGGCTATAAATGTATTTTTTAAATGGCATTTTACTATATGACCTCCATAGCAGCGGGTTGTACAGCAAGATTTGACTTTTCTGTCTTTCATGAAATGTTTTCCTTCAATTTGGCAGAGAAAATTAAGTAACATTATTATATTTTGTATTTTTAGCTCTATGAACTTTCTTGAAGAAAAAATTTTGTACACCTCTTTGCTTTGCAAAAGTACATTTTAAATCATTTTTCATTTACATAATTCACTCTTGGGATTGGATTAAATGGGGCCAAGAGTTAACATAAGATTATCCCTGATTTTAACTAGGATAGTCCCTAAATTATTGGAGGATGATTTTTATAAAGGATTTTTTTTCAAACACCTTCAGAGAAAGAGACACTGTAACCCCCCGTGATAACACATTCTAGTGGTTTCTGATACTCACAGTCAGGAAGTACTTACTTTTCTGCAATTTAAACCTATTCCCTCTTGTCCTATATTCAGTGAATAGAGAGGAAAAACTATTCACTACTACTGTACAAGACCTTTTTCATATAACCTCACACTAATGATGAGTCTCTCCAAGCTTTCTCTTTGTTATCCTTGAATAAACTCACTTCCGTTTACCTATCCTCCATTATACACATTCAGTAAAGTTTAATCTTTTTTTCTTCTCAAGCAGGCCTGCTCCAATTTCTTCAGATCACATATCAGCTTTTACTCAGGTTCTTAGCTATAAGACATACAACTTGAGGTTTCTTTGCAAAAGGTACATCTCTCTACCTTAGAGACTGAGTTATTTTTGAGAAGGTAAGAGTAACTGCAAGGAGACAATTCTGTAATTTACTATAATCTATTTACATCAATTAAGTTTGGACTATCTAAGGAAAACAATATTTCTTGAAACAAATTGGGAATGACAGAGAGCAAAACTAGCATATGCTATCATCCTAATGCTTCTCAATGAAACCATTTCAATAGAAAGCTGAATTATAATGCTCCACAGGTAGTTAATACTTCAATATAAAGATCAATCTTTGAGAGTTTGCAATGAAAACCTGTTTTTACAGCTACGATCACAGAGCTTAATTATGCATCGATTCATATAAAAAGTCATTTATGTTTATACATATTATTCAATGAATATTTTGTTCCTAACTAGGGGATCAAATTAAATTTGGATGTCAAGGTCCTTATAGTTTATTAAAGAAGATAAATTTTATCAAAAATGGTAATATGAATATGCATGGTACATTACTATATAAATGTCATTGTCATTTTTAAATGAGATAATGGCATTTACAGCAGATCAAAAAAAGTTTGTGAAAAGTTTTATCTGTTAAATTTTTCCCTCCCAGAGGTCAAATAGGAATACAGAATACAGAAGAGCATGGTAGAAAATGTTTACAAGATAGAAACACTGAGGCTAGAACTCTGAAATACTGTGAATGTCTGTTTCATGATCATGATAGCAGCCCCAGAAGCATCACCAGGCTGTGGACACTACCTGCTTGCAGTTGTTTTCACCAGAAACAGCAGCAGTATAGCAAGAATGCAATGGCAGCAGAGAAGGTTGTCTGCTGGTTAGTTTGTAGATTTCCTCCATGTGATATGTTTTTAAGAAGAATTTTAGACAACTAAATTGCTTATTCTCATGATTGCTGAGATAGGAATCTCAGTGTACTCATTGTTAAGTATTAAATATTAAAAGATTATGTGGTTGATCTTATGCCATTACTCCATATGGCTTTCTGAGTTTCCCTTCTTTTTAATGGCTTATTAAAAACTCTCTTTTAAATACTAGCCTAAAGTTTAATTTTCAAATCTTCTTCATAGCAAAGGAGGCCTTTTTACTTACAAGAGCTAAAACATATTGCACCTCTGGATATAGCTTAGAGTGCATTTCTGAAATATTGATTGAAAAATTAAATTAACATATACAATTCACAATTGCAAAGATGTGGAAACAACCCAGGTGCCCATCAATACATGAGTGGATCAATAAAATGTGGTATATATGTACCATGGAATATGACTTAACTGTAAAACGAATGGTGAACTAATAACTTTTTGTAACAACCTGGATGGAAGTGGAGGCCATCCTTTTAAGTGAAGTATCACAAGAATGGAAGAACAAAAATCATATGTACTCACTAGTAAATTGAAACTTATAGATCAACACTCATATGCATATATGGTAGTAAAATTCAATGGAAATCAAGCAGGTAGGAGGGGGGAGGGTGGATGGGTAAATTCACACCGAATGGGTACAATGCACACTATCTTGGTGATGGACATACTTATAACTTTGACTCAAACTGTACAAAAGCAATTCACGTAACCAACACGTTTGTACCCCCATAATAGTCTGAAATTTAAAAAAAATTAAATTAGCATAGTCATGGATACTTCAGAAGTTCAACATATTTTTATTACTAATTGCAGGATTCACATCACTGGCACCAAAGAGATTTTGAAAGTCAGAAAAATAAAATAATATTACAAAATAAAAAACTGTTCACTCAAGAACTCCAAATTTGTTAAAAATGAGTGAACCAGTCTTACTCTGTATGACCGCAATATTGTAATAGAGTTAACTTCTGAAGATTTTTTTAAAAGTTGGACAATGTCTTTTCAAGTAATTAATAATTATGTACATTGTAATACTACAGTATTTACTATATATAATTTGATATTTGCAACATTCCTGACAATCCAATAGAATATATATTACTATATTTAAAACCGAGGAAATTGAGACTCAGGGATTAGGTGACTTTTCATGTTTTCAATGAATAAACTAAGATAAAGAGCCAAGCTTCCTAAATTCTTAAATTGTTAAATCTTTCCTCTATTCCAGTGTGCAACGTTCATGTTTATCCAGGCATTTGTGCATACGCTTGTCTCTGTGTGCCCTCCTCTTCATTAAGTTTTGAGGGTTGTATTAGTTATCTACTTCTATATAGCAAATTACAAAAGCCTAGCAAGCTAAAAGATCAGAAATTTATCTCACAGTTTTTGTGGATCAGAAGTCCAGGCTCACCTAGAGTGGGTTCTCTGCCTGCGGACTCACAACGCTGCAACCAGTGTATAAGCTGGGCTGTGTTCTCATCCTCATCTGAGCACAGAGAAGAATCAAGTTCCAAGTTCACTCAGTTTTGTTGGCAGAAGTTATTACCTTGTAATTGCAGATCTGATGGTCCCAACTTCTTGCTGATTGTCAGTGGGAGGCCATGCTCAATTCCAAGAGACTGTTCTTATCTTCTTGCTGCATAAGCCTCCTGAAATGGTCACTTTTTTCTTCACAGCCATCTAAGAAAAGTGTCTTGAATGAGATTTCCAGCAAGACATCTTTAAATAATGTAGTATAGTCACAGGGGTAACATCCCATTACCTTTGCCATAGTGTATGGGGTGACAGGCAACTCACAGATCCTGCCCATCCCAATGCAGAAGGGACTACACAAAGACGTGAACACCAGGAGGCAGAGATCTTAGGAGGGCACAGTTAGAGTTTGTCCCCTACAGGCATGTTCCTTCTGGTAGTATCAGTTGATCATGATTATTAATATATTGTATTGATGTTACTAGAAATTATTATTTAGGGGCTAAAAGAGCTATTAAATGTAGTAAAATCTTAGTCTCCAATCTCAACATAATACATGAATAAAGAAATACTCTTTTTTTTTTTTACAATTATTATTCATTCTGGCTATTAGATCCCAGTTATGTGAACATCTTTGACTATACACTACAGGGCAGATAGCATCCTTCCTTTCTGGAATGTCCAGGAGATAGAAAACTTTTGATCATAATGTGTTAAATAAGTGATTAACCCTAACAGTTCAGTTAGCTATTTGACAAAATTAAGTTGCCTCATGGTTTTCTATAATTTTTATATGATTTACAATTTCAGTTACAAACCCCCCAAAATGCACATTGACCTATATCCAGGTATAGGATACACTTTTAAGCTCACAAATTAAAATTTAAAAAAAAAAACCTTCAATCATTTTTATTTTCCACCTGTTTCATTTCACATTTCATCATAGTGCACATAGTTTAATGTTTATTTTTCTTTCCTTTTTGACTACATATTTTGGTGTCCATTTTTTTAGGTTTGAAATATAGCAGTGACTTTGTTTTTCAAATTACTTTTTTTGACAGACTGAATGGGGTTATTTGGTTTTTCTATATCATATTTAATTTCATATGAAGCCACTTGAGAAAACACAGGAAAAAGAAGTATATTTAAGGTGTCCAAATACCACCTGTAATCTCCCTAGAATTGCAAGAGGGAAATGTTGGAAACTGAAGGAAAAATAAACTTTGTAAAATAGTCTTGTTGTTACAAGAACTAATACATTTTCTGCTAGGGAATTGAGAACATCAAATAGTTTAAGATATAATTTAATCATGTTATTTAAGGCTATAGAAAAACTGTGAATTTAAAACACAAATTTACACATATTTTATTGAATCAATAAATATGCTAAAATGTATAATGCATTTTATATCCATTAGTATTAAAAAGAACAAAAAAGAGCATATTTATTTGGGTAGAATAAGAAGTATTCAAAAAACAAAATCAAAATGTGTTCTATCTGATGTAAAACATTGGCAGGGAGACTAATGTGAAAATGGGATGGACTATAACCTCTTCACAAGTGTTTAAATGAAATAAAAATGAGAATATTCTACTACATTTTTATACAAATCTGTACTAGATAATTCAAAATTTTGTGAACACATTTGACATTCAGTCACAAAATGTGTATTAATGTGACTTTGGGGGGATTTGAATATAGTAGAGGAAATGAATATATCTAAGTCTAGAAACTTTCTATATTTCATATATTTTTCAATCAATGAAGGAGATAAAAATGAAAATCATATAATATTTATAAAGTATTTTACAATTTTTAACATCACATTTTTTGTATCCTTATCATCCAGTTTCATTTCTTCACCAGTGAGGAGACCTAAGAAGGGTAGAGGTTCTCTCCTTCCCAGCCCTCAGAGTTTGGGAGGCATATCCAGAGATCAGACAGATCAAAATTCTCCTTCCATAAAGCCCGGTTCAAGCTTTCCTTTCTAACATGTCCTAGCAATATTAATCACTCCTCCCTCTGTATTTTAATAACGGCTGTTCCTTTCTTTCTTCTGGTATGCACTCACCATATTTTAAGAGTCACATAGCTGCAATTATGGCCCCAACCATCTCTTTGCCTTTAATCCTACCATGCCCTCAATTATACCTTGTCTCCCATCGACTTCTAAATGTGTGCTCCTTTTATATTATGCCATGTTTCTTCAAGTGTCTGTTTTCCTGAACCTCCTATTTCCTCTGCTCTCTCTGATCTTTGTCTCACTTGCGACATCTATTCTTCTTTTAGAGCTCAACACAGGACTGATTCCTTGTGGACGTATTTCCCTGATCAAAAGTGCAGAATTAGGTGGTTTTCTTTAATATTTTTGAGACTTATTAATTGTATAATACATTTGTTTTTCTGCTAAATTTTAATGTTTTAAAGGGCATGAGTTGCATTTATGCTAAATTAATTTATATACTAAAATCTTGCTAATTACATCTCATATGTTAAATTCCTGATGAAGAAGAAAAAAAATAGTAGAAGTAAATGAGACTTGTATAGGCAAAAAGACAGGCTATATAACTTCCATGAGCATCATTTCCCCTGTGAATAAATGGAGATATAAATAATCCCCCCACCAAAGAGTTGTCTAGTATATTATTTAAAGTAGTACATGCAAAATTCAAAATTAGTTACTAGCATATATAAAATGCTCAGTAAGTCTCAGTTCCTTTTTTTGTTATATATCATAAATGAGCAGTATTGATTGCTTATTTTGTCTAACTCTTACAGGCTGTTAGCTGTATTGACGGTAAGGATTCACTTACCTTACCACTAGTTCTTAGTACAATGCCCGTAATAAATTTAAGAAATATGGATGTTTCTCTTTTGTAAGGCCTTAGAAAAGCAAAAAAGAAATATGGATGAAATGAATGAATAAATGGAAAAAACCCTGGCATATGAACTATAGCAGTATGCCTTGTGATTTCTAATACTATTTCCCACAGACAAGGATCTATAATAACAAGCTAGAAATAGATAAGGACACAATGTAAATGTCTTATCCAAAGTTTTAAAAATAATAATTTTACAAGATGTGTTTTGGGACACGAAACAACATGAACAGACCACTACCTGCTGAATGGGTTGATGTTACCGCAGATGAAACCTGAGCTTAAGAAAGCTGCAAACGTATAAGATGCTAGCAAACTTGTTCATCATTTGCTCCATTGTGGGACATTACCTTTATTATTCTGGACAGAAAATAATACATTTACCTTTGCCCAGGAGAGAAACACAATCTCGTTCTTTCATGGCTGTTCATTATATAAAAATCCTCAAAAAGATAGGCTTCAACAAAAGCTACCACTACGCGTGGAGAAACATGAGACCATAAAGAATTGTTTCCCAATAACTACACCCTTCTACTCCTCCATCACCATCATACGCATACCTCCTATCCTTCCAGCTTATGCTTAGGCAGGCACACATACAATATAATAACATTTCTGACCATTCACGTATGTGGTAACTCTGCTACACTACTGTGTCAAAAAAGTTGCATTACTTTATTTGGCAAAATCAAATTTAATTAGGTCAACAATTCCATTTTGCCAATCTTGAAAAAAAATCAGTGTTAGAAATCATTGGGACACCAACATTTCAGCTATTATGCAAACTGTATTTTCCTACTTGGTGATAAATTATGGAAATATTTCCCAGTTAATGCTAAAAATCGGATTATATCACTTAATTTTTTTCTATAGACTATGTCTTCAAAAAGTGAATTGCTTTTTCAAATTACACACAGGGATAAAATTTTAATAGTTATTGACTGACGAGTATAATTACGTTTATACTTCTCTCTTTCTTTCTGTGAGATAGTAGTTATTCTTATGGTTGCCATCGATATGGCTATTAAATTCTTGAATTTAAAAATATAAAGAAAAAACAGTTATCAATGGACAATTGGACTTTAAATTAAAATAATGCATTTCTATCACTTAGTTTCTCCACTTTTATTATCAAGAAAAAATAGTTATTTCTTTAGTTAGTTAGCATTAAGGAAAATTCATAATTTTTAAGTGCAACTTGATGAATTATTTTGAATTATTAGTCAGTTTACACTAGGTTATACTGTGGTAACAAACAATCCCCAGCTATTGGTGACTTATATCAATAAAAGTGTTTAGTTTAGTTTTGTTTTGTTTTTAATTAAGCTGGAGCTTTTAACCTTGTTTTTATTATAATACTTATCTAAGCTAAAACAACAAACCTCCTTTGAGACATTTTAATTCTCAAAGAAGAGAGAAAAGGACAATTGAAGAAGTACATTATGACCTTTAAATTTTCTGCTTAAATATTACATATGCCACATTTGCTCACATCCCATTGGCCAATGCAAGTTTATAGCCAAGCCTTATATCAATGGCCATTATGTATCCTCATCCAGTAGGAATGGGCCGAGGAGAAAAAGGTAGTGAATAAATGGGAACAATAATAACACTTAACACAGATACACATGGGAATAGAACATCTGCTTCTTCCTTCCAAAAGGCTTCAATGAAATGTTCACATTTGGGGGCGATCTCAAACTCAAAGATACAACTGGGCCCAATAAATTTTGTCCTTTCCTAAACTGACTTTCAGCTGGCACATGTAGGCACTGTAGAAATATTAATTTTCTTATATTCATTTTTATCCATAAGTTTTTAATGATGGCAGACAAATTGGTCTTACCACTTGTCATGATAAGAAGATCCAATAATTAGTTTTAGCTTTGATTTGGAGACATTTATCAACAATGTAGCTCAGTGTAATTAGCTAGCATTTCTCTTTGTGTCTGTGATTATAGTGGTATTATTGGATGATTATCTGTACAAATCTTTCCTTCAGGAACATTGTAGAACATGATAGTCTATCTGGGTCTCATGGTAAAATGTTGTTTTCCTACGATCACAGTACATTTTTAACAGTGTGTTATTTCTTTGTTTTACATTTTTGTAAGTAGGTGAAGGACTTTATTCACAAACTTACAGAGGAACCAACTATGAGCAGGAACAATTCCCCATATCTCAGTTGGGCCTGTGGTCAGTTGAACTCTGGCTTAATAGCAAAACATAACTAAGCTGAGCACTGAAGGAAAAGTAGAAATTAAAAGTTGAGTAGGTAAATGATAGGGAGAAAGATGCAAAAAGGAAGAAGCTGAACAGATAAGGAGACCATAAATCACTGGAGATAAAGATAGAGGAAGAGAGAAAAAATATTTTAGGGAAGGTTTCTCTGTGCTGGATTGTTTAAAATTCTTTGGACAACCCCTTTAATTAAGCCAAAAGTAAAGATCCTATTCCTTGTAAGATTTCTTGCATCTTAAGGATCATTACATGAATGTTACAATAGATACGCATGAGAAGGACTGTAATTATTCTAATTACATTAGTAAGTATTAAATACATAAACAGTTCCCTTAAGTTGACCAATGACTTAAGGTGCCACAATTTATTTTTTTCCAAAATGTTAAAATTTGTCAATGGAAGTCTTTTTTTCTATTTTTATTTTAGGAAATAAATCTATAATTTGAAATCATGTTATTCAGATATATATTGGGCATGTCTACCTGAGTCATATATCTACTTTGCTAATTAGTAATATAGCAGTGGAAAAATATACATCATGTCACCCATACCCATATCTCCTATATGAAATACAGAAGCTGGAGGGATGAAATGACTTGCAAAAAATCAAAAAGAGGAAAAAGGCAAAAGCATGATTCTGCCTTCCTACAATATACTTATGTAAAGAGAGTTTTATCACACATTATCATCTATCCATCTTCTATCAGCCATAAATCCATGTTATTTTTGATGCATTTCAAACAAATTACAGACACTAATACATTCATACATTCTCCCATTAAATAGTTCAGCATGCCTATCATTGGCTAGAATTCAATATTTGTTTACATGTTTCTTTTGAATTACTACTTTACAATCAAGGAAATGCACAATTTTTTATACACAATTGCTAACTTTTGACAAATGCATGCACATTTACATATAAAAACATCAGCTTTAATCATTTTAAAGAAAATTACCATAAATACAGAAATTTCCTTCATGCATCATCTCAGATAGTTTCCAGCTCCAACCTCCAGAGGCAGCCATTAGTCTAATATTTTTCTTACCACGAATTAATTTTGCCTATTAATTTCTGTTGCTAAGTAGTATTCCATTATATGAATATACCATAATAGGTGTTTATTTTGTTTTTCATTGACAAATAATAACTGTATGCATTTATGACAAAGTAATATTTTGATATATGTATATATTACAGAATGATTAAATCAAGCTTATTAATAAACCTATTACATCACAGTTATCATTTCTTGTGGTACAAATATTTAAAATCTACCCTCTCAGCAATTTAAAAACATACATTACATTATTATTAACTATATTCACCATACCGTGCAAGAGATCTCAAAAACTTTTTCCTCCTAACTGAAACTTTGTACCATTTGACCAATATCTCCCCATTCCTCCTCCCACCCGCCCACCCACCAGTCTGTGGTCAGCACCATTCTACTCTCTACTTCTGTGAGTTTGACTCATATAAGTGAGATCTACATATAAGTAATTTCACATATAAGTGAGATCATATAGTATTTGTCTATCTGTGCATGGATTATTTCATTAACATAATGTCCTACAGGTTCATTCATGTTTTCACATATGACAGGATTTTCTTTTTTTTTAAAGCTGAATAGTATTCCACTGTGTATATATACCACATTTTCTTTATCCTTTCATCCACTGTCGGACACTTAGGTTGATATCATATCTTGGCTATTGTGAATAATGGTGCAATGAAGGTGGTGCTGCAGATATCTCTTTGATGTACTTACTTCATTTCCTTTATATATACCTAGTAGTGATATTGCTGAATCATATAGTAGTTACATTTTTAGTTTTTTGAAGAACCTCCATATTGTTTGTGATAATGTGCATTCCCACCAACAGTGTACAAGTGTTCCTTTTCTCCACATCCTTACAAACACTTATCTTCTGTCTTTTTGATGATAGTCATTCTAACAGAACAGGTGTAAGGTGATATCCCATTATGGTTTTAATTTGCATTTCCCTGATGATTAGAGATGTTAAGCAATTTTTTTATACAGTCATGCACCACATAATGATGTTTTACAGTTTCACGCATTGCATTTAAGTCTTTAACCCATTTTGAGTTTATTTCTGTATATAATATGAGATGAAATAGGGGCCCAATTTTATTCTTCTGCATGTAGATATCTAGTTTTTCCAGTATCATTTATTGAAGATACTCTCTTTTTCCCATTATGGGATCCTGGTAACTTTATCAAAAATGTATTGATCATAAATGCATTGGTTTATTTCTCAGATCTCTATTCTGTTCCGTTGGTCAATGTGTCTGTTTTTATGCCAGTACCATTCTGCATATACTATATAGTACAATAGCTTTGTAATATATTTTGAAATTAGATTGTGCGGTGTCTCCAGCTTTGTTCTTTTTGCTTAAGATTGTTTTGGCTGTTGAGGGTCTTTTTGGTTTCCTATTAATTTTAGGACAGTTCTTTCCTATTTCTGCCAAAAATGACATAGGGATGTTGATGGGGATTGCATTGAATCTATAGATAGCTTTGGGTAGTATGGACATTATAACAATATTACTTCCTCCAATCCATGAATGTGGGATATCTTTTTATTTGGATCTTCTTCAATTTTTCATCAATGTTTTATAAATTTCAATATCAGATCTGACAAAATTCAACAGTCTTTCATGATAAAAACTCTCAATGAAGTTAGGTATATGAGGAATATACCTCAATTTAACAAAGGCCATGTATGACAAGCTCACAGCTAATATCATACTCAAAGGTGAAAAGCTGAAAGCATTTCTTCTACAATCAGGAACAAGACAAGGATACCCACTCTTGTCACCTCTATTTCACATAGTAATGGAAGTCCTAGCAAGAGTAATTCAATGAGAAAAAGTAATAAAAGTCATTCAAATTGGGAAGGAAAAAGTGAAATTGTCTCTGTTAGCTGACAACATGATCTTATGTTTAGAAAACCCGAGAGATTGAAAAAAAAACTGTTAGAACTAGTAAAAGAATTCAATAAAGTATTTGGATACAAAGTCAACATACAAAATTCATAATGTTTTTATCCACTAACAGTGAGCTCTGAAAAAGAAATTAAGAAAACAACTCCATTTACAGTAGCATCAAAAGAATAAAATACTTTGGTGTAAACTTAACCGAAGAAGTCAAGGATCTATATACTGAAAAATATTAAATATTGATGACAGAAATGTAGGAAGATGATAGGTTTTAGTGTATCATGATATCCTTGTTGAGAAGATGGAGAAATGTGCGTTAGATAATTATTCAATTCAATTGATGTATAACTTTGCGTGACCAATGGCAGAAGATATTTTTGATTAATGAATTTATAGGAATCTTAACAAACATATCTAATAACATACTACAGGTCATGAGGATCGTGATCCTGCTTTGCTCAATATTTAACATTGATAGTACACTTACCAAATTTGAGATGGAATATCAAAAATATTGAAAGGCAAAATTTGGTGACAAAGTTTTTGAGAGTCTGAAATAATAAGCCAATAATAAATATATGTTTTTTAATAAGAACACTTATAAAGCTCTAAAAGAACAGAGGAAATAATAGGAAAGTATGACTTTGTCTTCTAGTGGATAATGAAAGATAAGTAATCTCAATACATCCTTGGCACAGGAAATAATTTTATCTTTAGCAGTATTCATTCAAATACATTGCATAGAATAAGAAAGTTGATTGTTTCACTCTCCTTTACATTGCAATCAAAATGTATATGTTGGTTATTTGGTTTTAACTAACGGCATTTCAGATTTTGCATGTTTATGCATATGCTTCCTTAGAGATATTTCTTGCTTCTTTGTGGAGAGAGGTATTTCATATTATAATGTTATATAGTTTCAGATAATATGTAAATCAATGGTTTATAATATTAGTTCTCTCTTGATAACATCTTATAATTGCAACAGAAAAATATTTTATCAATCTCCTTATTGAATTAAATTATCAATAAGCATCACTCTTGATAAAAATTAATTAAATCAAAACAATTGAAATAATTATTCTAAGGATACTTTCTTAGAATTTCTAATGAACAATGATTTATACATCTCTCTGGAATTGCTCTTTTTAAACAAATATTAGTCTAATAATGGGCCTAAGAGCATAATGGTTATTTCACAAGTTCAGTCTTTAACCTTAATATATGATACACATGTACATGTACTCCACAAAGGTAATGATGATAACATTGAAATCAGCCTATCAGTGGGCTATTTAATACAACACATATAAAGCCAGTTCATATGAGACACTGATCTTATGTTAATGATACCCAAAACTATAGAGATAGATGCCCTTTTGTCACAGTCTTAAGATATGATATATTTAGTTCATATCCACTAATTTTGCCCATTGGAAAATCATTATTTCAGAGATTCATATTTCAGTATATTAATAGTATTGTCTCACTTTATATCTTTAAATATACTTAACATTCTGAAACTGTACAACATGGCAGAATTTGGAAAGTAAGGAAAATCTTTATAGCTAAGCCAAAGTACAGATCTTGGGGGAAAAAAAGTGGGTTGAGCATTTAAATAAACTCCAGGTACTAATTAAAAGCAATAAATCTGAACTGCTCTTAGTTAAAACCAAATAAACAGTACATACATTTAAATTTCAATATAATTTTAGAAAATCTGAGAGAAATATGTGGAAGTATACATAGCCTGAAGATAGTTAATATATATAGTATGTGTTGAAACTGTTGGTTTATAAGTCCTCATATTCAATGGTTTGGATGACACTGCTTCCTCTGAGCATATTTTAGTTTGTTATATTTATATTCCTTCTTAAATGTGCTCTCCCAAACCTCTCTGTGTCCCTCTCCCCCACACTCTTTCTCTTTCTCTTTCTTTCTCTCTATGTGTATATGTGTGTATATATATTTATTTTTAGTAGGTTTCTCTTCTAAAACATACATATGCATACACTATGTGTGTGTGTGTGTATATATATATATATATGTAGAGAGAGGTTAGATATAGGCAGATATAGGTATTTGTAGGTAGATACATAGATGATGGATGATAGATATGTATAGACATACATATTCATTCTTATATGACAAGCCTATAAAGATCAAAGGAGCAGAGAAGATAAAAATAACTTTATGCATTAATTCAGAAATATGGTTCAAATACTTGCACTAAGGATACTCATCTATAAAGCTGCATGATTATTGTTGTTTTCTATTCTACTATTTGTTTCAGTGATGATTTTTGAAATATCCTGCATGTAATTTTGTGACCCAAGGGATTTTTAAAAATCTGTTTCAACATTTAAATTGTTTTTAGAGATATATGCTCAGTCAGTCACTCATCTATTACATCCAATGCATTCCCATTATAGCTTAAAAGAGTCGTTGAGTTCTTTCTGACTTCTACTACAGGAAAAGTCAGAAACCCAACAACTGGGTTGTGAGGAGAACTGTGAGTTGTCTCTTTTTAAAAACAAGGCCTGGATGGGTATCCCAAGTACATTGATTTGATCTTTACAAATTGTGTTAATGTATTAAATTATCTCATGTATCCCCAAACTAAATACACCTATTATGCATCAATATTTAAAAAAACACAATCAGCTGGTTATTCCTCCATGCAGTCTCT
Source organism: Daubentonia madagascariensis (assembly GCA_023783475.1). Lineage (NCBI taxonomy): Eukaryota > Metazoa > Chordata > Mammalia > Primates > Daubentoniidae > Daubentonia > Daubentonia madagascariensis. Next base: position 1,732,880 of record JAKFHU010000316.1, read on the forward strand.
TCACTGGCTCCCCTTTGCCCCCGGAATAAACCTAAGAAGTATTCCCAGGCATACATGGTCCCGCTGAGGCAGCCCCCATGTCTCCCACCCACCCTGAAAGCCGAGGCCTGGCCTCACCCTCAGAGCACTAAGCACTAGGGCCTTGCTGTGGTTCTCCTAGGCGCCACTCCATGCTGTCTTGCCTGGGGCCTTTGCACTTCCTATTCCCCTCTGCTTTGCTCCCTTCCCTCATTACAATTTCAACTCAAGAGGCCATTTCCTCAGAAACACCTTCCCTAAAGTATTACCAATCTCCCCAACCACCTGCTGCCAATCAGATTGTCTTTTCATTGTGCTTATGGTACTTATCTTCTGAAATCATTGTTTGTTATCTGTAAAGTCTAGGAGAACAGAGCCTTTTGTCATCTTATTTCCAGCTTTATTCCAAGAGCCAACAACAGTGCCTTGTATACAGTTAGTGCTAAATGAATGTATTGAACTCATAAGGCTGGGGGGAAGAAGGGGTAAGGGATAGTTGTAAACTTGTGGCCAACGACCATTCTTTGGCCTACAGATGTGTTTGGGGGGCTGTACAATGTTTCTTTTTAAAAAAGTTCGCTTTAGAAGTCAGGAGATTTCATGTTGAAATCTAGATTTGCAGATCCTTTCGCCAGCCCATACCTGTCACCCACTACCTGCTACCTGTGGCATCTGAGAAGTGAAACTCAGCTTGTGTAGAATATGAGACTACCAAAAGAGGAACCAGGGAACTGGAAAGACATTGGTGGGACACATCCCCTTCCTTAAGATATGATGTCCCAGGAAATGTCCATCAGGGGAGCAAGGCCTGGATGCCACATTGACTGAAGACACAGGCAGGGGGAAACTGATCTGCCATGGGAGATCCAAGAGGAATCCAGGCCACTGGATGAGGGGGTTCAGAGAAGTCCCCTACAGATGCACAGAACAGGAGAAGAGGCATGTGGTGTCCCTCCTTCTTTGTCGAGAACTGGTGGCAAGAGTTCTGATACTATAGCCAGTGAGGGACTCATAGAAGCCTTCTGCAGGACCAGACAACACTAGGAGAAGCCAAAGCACTTTTGATGCAAACTCACCTACAGTCACAAGAACTCAGGCACAAGGGCCTCCCAAATTTCTGACTTCTTCAGTGTTTCTTAACATTGGCTTCAAATCAGAGTCAGTGGTGAGGTGTTTTGTTTTTTTTTTTTTAATACTGATGTCAAAACAAAAAACACATCTATCAGGGCCTTAGATTTTACCAGATCAATTAAATCAATTTCTGGAAGTGGAGTCTGGATTTAGAGGGTCATAAAACTTTCTGTGGGATTCTGATGAGTAGCCAAGACTGAAAATCCTTGGGCTACAGTATGAAGATCAGGGTAAGTTAAAAAAAAATCTCTCAAAGCTAAAGAAGAGAGAGGGAGGGAGAAGAGAGGGGAGAGAGAGAGAAAGAAAGTAGACAAGGCAGGGGGAGAGGAAGATGGAATCAGATTAAGCAAAGACTGAAAGCTTCTAAGAGCTAGAGAGAAAAGCTAGAGTCGGGGTAAAGCGGATAGAGGAAGCGGATGCTGTAGTGTAAGTTAGGCCCAGCAGCCCCTTGCTATGTGCACCAAATGTTCCCCATCAGAGAGCCCCTATTACTACCCTTGCTTTCTATCCTCCCTTCCAGTAAAGCTTCATCTCAGGAAATAAAGCAGAACTCTTTGGTACTATACTGTAGGAAACAGGCCATTCTTGATGCGCACCCCTCCCAGGTGTGGATTCCGGGAGTATTTCCCATAACGCACCTCCCTTTTCCAGGTTCTTTCCTGGTGTGATAAAGTGCTCTGCAGTTGGAATTATTTAAAAAAGTCTATCCTAACTCTGTCCTTCATTCACATTTTCACACATGGGGCTTCACACTTGAGTTATTTTTTATTTCAAAATATTAAGGGGATATAAATGTTTTTGTTACATGGATACTTTTTTATAATGCTTAAGTCAGGGCTATTAGTATTTCCATTAAATTAATAGTGTTCATTGTACCTAATAGGTAGATTTTTACCCCTCCCCTCCACCTTCCCCCTCTTCTTGATTTCCAGTGACCTTTACATCTCTCTGTGCCCATGTGTGCACACCTGAGTTTTATTTCCTAATGTCCTGCATACTGGTTCTTTTTATTTTTTAATTGACACATAATGATTATATATATTTATAGGGTATGGTGTGATATTTTGATACTTTCAATGTGTAATGATCAAATCAGGATAATTGGCATGTCCATCACATCAAACATTTGTTTGTTTGTGTTGGGAATATTTAAAATCCTCTTTTCTAGCTGTTTGAAAATGTACAGTGAATTATTGTTAACTATTAAAAAAAAAACAGGCCTGAATGTCACTTGGATGTTGTCTCAACTTTTTCTCATCAAAGTCATAGAGGTAACTTAAGTGATGGCATGAGGGTGCCTCTGAAATTCTCACATTCCCATCATAAAAGAGAATACAACATGTAATATAAAATATTTAACATGTAATGTATAATAATAAAATATATAAAAATAACTGTGTAATATTCATTTAAAATTATACATTTTTAAAACAAATATATCTATTAAAAATGAATATGTAACTTATATTGATAATGTGTTTTAATAATAGTACATTATATATGTACACATGTATAACACAAACTAGTTAAATGATCCACAATACTTTGTTAGGTTTTAGTATCAAAACAGATAAATATCTAGCAACCGAAATTTCAAATAAAGCTTGATTCAGGTGATGGGCACACTGAAAGCCCCAACTTAAGCATTATAAAAGGTATCCATATAACAAAAATATTTGTAAGCCCTTAATATTTTGAAAGTAAAAAAAAGCTCTATGCCTAGGAAAAGTATATATGTATCTTGAATTTGGATCACTGTACATAACAAAAGATTATGTACAGTGTTCATAGCACTGTGTATAACAATGTGGGTCATTACACTTATATGATATTTAGCCATGGAGATTTTTCTCTCTTTTATCATTGAAAAGGTGTTTGAGATGTCAATCAAACTTAATCAATCTGACTTGCTGATTAGCAAAAAAAAAAAAAAATATAAGAAACAAACAACAAAAAGATCTCCTGAAGACTGAGATTAAAATGATGCAGAGCAAAAATCCATTAACATTTTTCCAGTCTGATTGTTAATGATTTACAGTTATAAAATCACATATTGACCACTAACATACCTAAAACACTTACCTGAGGAAACATATTTTTTAAGCTAGAATGATACCATAAGCTTTCGTATGAACCCAGAAACTATTTCCAGGAATTTACTTCCAATATAGAAAATTAATGGACAAGGGAGCTAGAAAGGAAAAGAGCTCTTCTTGGAGTTTTTTCTGGAATGTGTGCATTAGATACCTTTTATCTGAATTTGATTTTCTTTTCTTAAGTGTTTAAGAAACAGAAGTGACAACTGAATTAAGAGGGATTGAATGGATAGAAGTAGCCCAGAACAGTAGTTAGGCATGTTATAGATGTGGTAAAAAGTAGAAAGAAGTTATAGACAAATTTCATAGTTTATAAATAAATAGCAACTCATATTTGTTTATTTGTTTAGGGCCTTCTATGTGATACACACTTCACACAATTTAATGTATTTCTAATATTACATGTATTTCTAATACATGTATATATTTATATGTATGTATAATTGTGTGTATACATATATACACATACATATTCAAATATTCACATATTTAGATGGAAATATGGTGGCTTTCGTAGTTAGACACACAGCTATCAAACTAAAGTACATGTGCCAGCAAAATCTGAATCTTGTCTACACTCCCACGGTAACTTCACATGGCTATCTTCACCTATAATTACTTAATTGTCAAAATACCCTTACAAAATTAACCTTTGCATTTTCCTTTAATTTAGTTCAGAAAATAGAAATGATATACATGTATAGGATCTAAATAAAAACATTGTGAACTTCAGAATCAATACATTTATTACCAGTGCAAAGTGAATTAAGAGAGATTGAATGGACAGAAGTAGTCCAGAACAGCAGTTAGTAATGTCATAGATGTGGAGAAAAGTGGAAAGAAGTTACAGACATATAATTGCTTCTATTGCAGTAGGTGATCAACACCATAATGGCTTAGGACACCCTGTGTGTATGCACTTACATATCAATCCTCTGAAGCTTTTTAAACAATTAATAGATTGTAGTGAAATTAACTGTTAGATGTCTCTTTCCCTCAAGATTGTACAGTCCATGATGTCAAAGTCCATGAAATGTCTATGAATGCCCAAGGTCTAGTAAATTACTTGGCAGTTACTCAACAAATATTGATATATTAATAAAAGAAATTATACAATTCAGCATTTGGCATTTTGGTATAAAAGTAGAAAATGTCTGATCTCATTCAGCTGGACAGATGTGATGTGGAATGTAATTAATAATAGTTTTCAAATTAATGATTGTATGGGTCATTTTTGTTTAGTTAGAAATTTTATTGTGACAGCCACAATAGCAAATGTTGATGGTTATGCGAATGATGATTTGAACAGTGATTCTGTCATAGTTCAATTGGAGTGAAATTGAAATACTTAATTGTAATTGCCCTGTATGTACAGGAAACCAAGACTATGTGACATTGTGAGCCTTCATAAGGAAATAGGAGTCTATGAGAGATTTTAACAGAGGAGTTATATCTGCACAGATGATTCTAGTATTTGATATCAGAAAAAGACAGCAAATTCAAACTTCTAGTACGAAAAAACAATGACCTCTTTTGGACCTGTGTCTGACTCATAATAGGAGGTCAGTAAATACTTATTATTTAAGTTAAGAAATTTATTGAGAAATTCTGCTAGTTACCAACATTATTATTAAAGTATCTAAGTCTTTATAAATAAGTAGTAATACCATTGGTGCTGAAGTTCTCCCATAATAAACTGATGAAAAAGCGAGGTTGAATGGGCATCCTGAAAATTATTTTTTCAATCACTACGTATCTCTTAGAAAGCTAACCACCATGAGCATAATAATCTTGGCCTGAAAAGACTTGCCTCTATGGGGTCTGAATGTAGAAGTCTATAACTCATCTAATTTTATATAGGAATCTGTTGTGGAGTGGATATTTACCTTATCCTCTCTTAAAGGTCTAATTTCACTTGGCTGCATAGATCTGGGTGTAATATGCCATAAAGAATACGATGTTAAAGAAATAATGGCACAGCATTTTGCAGAGAATCAACTTTGACTCTATTACAGAGTATATTTTGACAAATTTAATCTTTTGAAGAGTTAACTTCCTAGATGCAATTTTCTAACCTGAACACTGAGATGGTAGTATAAGACTTACCCAAATGAATGCTTTTAGGAATAAAAGAGAAAAAGTGTTAAGTGTCAATGCACACATTTACTTTAATTTCAATTATCATCTTCTATGTATCAGGGATGACTTAAGTGCTTATAACATTTTATTTCTTACTTTAATTCCTTCTGTTTATGTTAAAAATTTAAGGTACATTGAATGTTTTCTATTCAAATTGTTTTAAAAAATCAGAACATATCAAATATGTAACACTGAACTTGCAATATATTGGCTGATTTGGCCCAAAATTAAGGGATTATAAAGGTAATTCTCAGCTAATGCAAAGTCAAATAAAATTGCCTTTCTGGCACATCACTAATTAAAGAAGTTAAGGGAGTGAGCTACAAATATGCATTTTTAAGTAATTAGCCACAGTTGCATCAATGTATAAAAATACACTTGAAATGTTTACCCAAAATGCTATGTAAGCTAAGCAGAATGTTAAGGCCCCAAACAAAAAGCAATACATTAAGAAAAAGAAACTATATTTGTCTGTTTATATAACTCCTTGTATATGTATAAAACTTTAAAATAAGTGGATAAAGTAGATTTATTAATCTGAAAATTTAGATAAATGTTTTATAGGTGGCTAATCTCATGACAATGAGACCAATTCTCATATCAACAATATTAATTTAATAGAAAAACATAGATTTAACTTACAGCATTAATCACATCTTTGTTTATATCTTCATTCTACGGGAAAAAATAGTAGCCATACATTAAAGAGTTGCTTTCACTATTCTTCTACAATTATTTTGTTAAAATATATTAATAACCACTAAGCCATCTAACTAGCTAAAAATAGCTTATAAATAAGATTTTAATGAGGTAGGAAACATTATGGAGACAACTTGACTAACAATATTTGTTTTGCACTTAGAGTAAAGGAAAGAAATATATCCAGTCATAAACTTAAAGAGAATGAAAATACACCAAATTAAACAGTAAATTACAATTCTTTGGCCCCAGAGGCTGAGACATTTTTTAAGATAGAATATGTTAGCCATTTTAATTTAATTAGATGAAATTATGTACAAGTGTAATTTTAGTCTACTTTTGAAAAGGAAACTTTTTAAATAGAAAATCTGCACTTTAACATAACAAATATATAGAGGATGCTTTATTTATATATTTGCAAAAACTTGTTTATTTGCATGTGTATGCTCTATATAAACACAATAATTTCTATAATTTGATTTAGACATGATGGAAAAGAAGCATGAGTATACAAAACATTAATGAATATTTCCAAAATGGTAAATCTATTACAATTAAAAAATATGTAATCTATCAATCAGAACTCTGTGAGGATAAAGAAAATCTGTTCATATTACTTTATTAGCACATGATTTTTAAACAAAATTTTACTGATGGTATTGGTTTTGTAAACTAGAAAAGATAAAGACACAATTAGAAAATATAATCACAATGCTCTTGCTTTCTTTGTGAAGATAGAAAATACTCTTTCATGATCAGACTGAGTATGTGTTACCCAAAACATTTGACACCTCATCCAGAAAGAATCATTCTCTTTTTTGCTTGTAGTCCCTTAGCACTTAGCACAAATCTCTATTATATTATCTACCACATACTTCCAAATTAATTAATTGTTGTCTTGTTTTCTCCTACAAGGCTGAGTGATTTGAGTATTAGGTTTTGGATTTAATCATTATTGAATCTCCAAAACTAGGACAACAGGTGCATGATTTTTAGTTGGCTGATTTTTTTGCCAAACAGATGAATGAATGAAAGAACAAAATGTACTAGAATTCTCCCTTAAAAACTCATAATGTAGGATGTTCATGAAGGATACGTCCACAACTAAGAAGTCTGCTTTCAGAAATATGATTTAGAAAGCTAGAACATATTCAAACCAAATATACATTATTATGACATAAATATGACTGATATAAGTTCAATTATACCAAGATCATATGCCAGGAAAATCTGTGAAATAATATGCTATATGTATTGAAGTTAAATGTTAACTAAGGGGAAAATATGTTTTATAGTCTTTCAGATGTTTTAAAATGAAATATATTTTATGGAAAATATGCAGAATATGGAAAGGATGGAACATGAAGGATAACTCTAAAGGATTTTCATTATAGTTAAAAGGAAAACAAATTGCATAACATTTTTGTTCTACTGATCAGATATTTTGTTTCTTATAGGGTGATGACTACAGAACACTATACTTAAGATTTTAGGGCACATTGAAACACTTTAATAAGTGACTGTGTGGGAATTGAAAGCACTGGTGGCATTAAGTAAATGTACTTTTTAAAAATCACACTAAATTCATTTATTATATCTCCATTTCTCTTGTCAGTAAATTATGATTAAATATAGTTTATTTCCTCAGTCTGGTCTCCATGGCTGGGTGGGAGGCAGAAACTATAAAGCCCTGTTTACGATGATGTAGGAGAATGAAAGCTACTTAAAAAACATTAACTGCTAGGATACTGGATTTGCAGTCTTTCACTTAGTATAGCCCTATTCCACACTCATATCTTGTTCCATTTCTATCATCTCCTTTTCCCCCTACACTCTTGCTTGTTAGGACAATATTCTTCCTCCTTTGCCATGTTTACTTACCTGCTCTTCCACTTCCTTTAGTTTCCAAAATAATAGCTCATATTTCCCTTCTTGGCTTGGTTATTTTGAATGGGCTGTGCATATATACATTTTTAGTCCTTGTCTGAGGTCAGGATAGTCTTTAAGCAAAATTTTTGGACCAAATTATTTCCTAAATGGGGATCAGTATTGGGTCTTCTTGGTATTGGAATCTCATAGCATCAAAAGAGGAAATTACCCTGACAGTTTTTACTTTAAAGAATGCATATTAATTTTAAATAAAGTGATGAAAACAATGTCCAAATATACTGGATTTGGCTTTCACTAATGGGCGGGCCATGGTCCTTTAGGATTTTGAGGCCTGGCCATATTTTGTCAGGAAAATAGGCTTTTTTCAGTTAGTGGCACTGACATTTAAATAGATCTACCACCACCAGGAGCTATTTTTGCCTTACATACCAAATATCTCTTTGGAGATATATTCCCAGTTACAGGATTCAGTGGTCTATTTAGGTCCAATGTTGGAGGTAAAGGTTCAGTCACGAATAGGTGTTGTTCATATTGTTCAGGAGCAGAATGAGTATAAACATTAAGGTTTTTTTTCCTCCTGAGCTCCTAATCTGTTACTGGAAACTGATGTAAGCTCAAACTTGTGCAGTATATATAACAAATAATTTTTTTTTTTTTTGGTCATTGCAAAATGTACTTTCTTAAAATTTATTTTTTAATTTCAGAATATTACAGTGGTACAAACACTTTGTTTACATATATTGCCCTTGCACTGCCCGAGGACATTAATACACTGTCAAGGCATAGAAATAAACGTTTAAATATGGTTGACTAGGCTTTAAGAAGACTGAAGATATAAACTGCCAGAAATATGCTTTTTTTCCCTATTTGCTTCCCCTAGCTCCACACTTCTAGTTGGTTTTAAAAAGCTAACGGCTCAGCATCATCAATCTTCAATCTGGTGATAATACATTCATAGAATGGCTATTTTAATAAATGTCACCACTTCCATTCAACATAGGACTGGAAGTCCTAGGCTGAGCAATCAGGCAAGAGAAAGAAATAAAATGCATCCAAATTGGAAAACAGGAAGTGAAATTATTTGTTTGCTGATAATATGATCTTATACCTAGAAAATCCTAAAGACTCCTCCAAAAAGACTCCTAAAATTGAAAATGAATTCAGTACTGTCTCAGGTTACAAAATCAATGTACTCAAATCAGTAGTATTTATATTCGCTAATAGCAACCAAGCTGAGAATCAAATCAAGAAGTCATTCCCATTTATAATAGCTGCAAAAAAATAAAAGACCTTGGAATATACTTAACCAAGGAGACGAAAGACTTTTACAAAGAGAACTACAAAACACTGATGAAAGAAATTGTAGATAACCATGGAGGCAGAGAGTAGAACATGGTTACCAGAGGTTGGGAAGGGTAGTGGGGAAGGTGGAATAAAGTGGGGATGATTAATGGGTATAAAAATATAGTTAGATAAAGTGAACAATATTTGATAGCACAACAAAGTGTCTATAATTGCAATAAGATAGAGTGTACTATAAAATAACTAAAAGAGTGACTTTGGAATGTTCCTAACACAAAGAAATGATACATGCCTGTGATAATGAATACCCCAATTACCCTGATTTGATTAATTCACATTGTATGCTGTATGAAAACATCACATATGTCCTATAAGTGCATACAACTATTATGTACCCATAAATTTTCAAAATTAAAAATTAAGAAAAGAAGGTAAGGTAGACAAAGTAAAAAAAAAAAAAATAACGTAGATGATGCAAAGAAATGGAAAAGAATCCCATGCTCATGGATTGTAAGAATCAATATTGTTAAAATGTCCATACTGTCCAAAGTAATCTACATATTTAATGTAATTCCTATAAAAATACCTGTCATTTTTCACATGATTACAGAAAGAATCCTAAATTTCATATGGAAACAAAAAAAGAGCATGAATATCTAAAGCAATCCTATGCATAAATAACAAATCTGGAGGCATCACATTACCCACCTTCAAATTATACTACCAGGAGATAGTAACCAAAACAATATGGTACTTGTATAAAACTAGACACATAGACAAATAGAACAGAATAGAGAACCCAGAAATAAAGTCAAATAACTATAACCAACTAATCTTTGGCATATCAGACAAAAACATACACTGGGGAAAGACACCCTATTCAAAAAATGGTGCTGGAAAAATTGGATATCTGCATGCAGAATGAAATGGATCCCTATCTCTCAGCATACACAAAAATTAACTCAAGAAGGATTAAATACTTAAATGTAAGACCTGACACCATAAAACTACTAGAAGAAAACCAAGGAAAAACTATCCTCACCATTGGTCTAGGTAAAGAATTTATGGCTAAGACCAGAAAAGCAAATACAACAAAAACAACCATAAATAAATGGGATTTAATTAAGCTTAAAAGTTTCTGTACAGCAAAAGAAATGATCAACAGAGTAAATAGACAACTTATGTAATGGGAAAAAATATTTGCAAGCTATACATCTGACACAGGACTAATATCCAGAATCTATAAGGAACTCAAACAAATCAGCAAGAAAAAAGCCAAATAACCCCATTAAAAAGTGGGCAAAAGACATGAACAGATATTTTTCAAAAGAAGATATACAAATGGCCAACAAATACATGAAAATATGTTCAACATCACTAATCATCAGGGAAATGCAAAATAAAACTGCAATGAAATACCACCCTACCTCTGTCAGATGGCCATTATTAAAAAGTCAAAAAACAACAGATGTTGGTGTGAATGTATTGAAAAGGGAACAGTTATACACTGTTGCTGGGAATGTAAATTAGTACAACCTCTATGGAAAACAGTACAGAGATTTCTTAAAGAACTAAATGTGAATCTAACATTTGATCCAGCAATCTCACTACTGGGGATCTACCCAAAGGAAAAGAAGTCATTTTGTAAAAAGGACATCTGCACCCACATGTTTTTTTGCAGAATAATTCACAGTTGCAAAGGTGTGGAATCAACCTAAGTGTCCATCAATTGATGAGTGGATAAAGAAAATGTGGTGGATGCACACACAGGTGCGCGCACACACACACAAACACCATGGAATACTACGTAACCATGAAAAGGAATTAAATAATATCTTTTTGCAGCAAATTGGATGGAACTAGAGGCCATTATCCTAAGTGGAGTAACCAAGAACAGAAAACAAAATTCTGTGTCTTCTCACTGACAAGTGGGAGCTAAGCTATGGATCATACAGAGTGAGATAATGGACATTGGAAACTCAGAAGGGGGAGGTTTGGAGGGGATGTAGGATGAAAAATGACCTATTGAGGACAAGGTACACTATTCAGGTGAAAGTACAATAAAATCCTAGGCTTCATCACTATGCAATTCATCCATGTAATGAAAACCATTTATAGTCCCTAAATACATTAAAATTATATGTATATTCATTTTATATATATATAAATAAGAAACATCACAGCTTTGGACACAGTGCAACCTGGGTTTGAGTCTGTTTTTGTTGCTTATTACCTGGGTGTTTCGGGCATTGTCTTTGTTTCTCTAGGCCTTATGCCATGGTCCAAATGTTGGTATTCCCCCCAAATTGATATGTTGAAATCTAACCCCAAAGGTGCTGGTACAAAGAGGTGGGACTTTTGGGAAGTGACTAGGTGATGAGGGTGGAGCCCTCATGAGTAGAATTAATGCCCTTATAAATGAGAACCCAGAGAGCTAGCTTGTCCCGTCCTCCATTTGAGGACATAGCTAGAAAGTGCCATCTATGAAGTGTTCCTTAAACGTTTCCTCAAATATCACTGTCCTATTGTGACTCTACAAGACCACATAACTAATAATTGCAATTGCTCTCCCCATCATCCTATCTTCCTTCCTTTTTTTTCTCACAGCACTTAATCACTTTGTAACTTAACATATGATTTACTTATTTAGTTTAATCTGTCTTTCTCTACTTGAGAAGAGACAATTTTGTTGTTTTTGTTCTCTGATATATCCCCTGGTAATGCCTAGAACATCTCAATAAACTATTGAATGAATGAATAAATGCATCTGTAAATATCCATCAGCACACTAGTGATTGAAACATCCCCTTCAACTGTCTATTCAAATAAAACCAAACTGGGTAATCAGATGTCACATTGAGACCACATTTAGCCAGCTTTACCAAATGCATGATGCGTAAGATAAACTGGTCAGTCTATGGGGTTACCAATACCTATGCTTATGATGGTATTGGGGTAGCAGACTGTCAATCTGCTTTCTGATAGTTCTCCCATAATAATACTATTCTCACTGAAACTTCTTTAACAGCATTTTCGAAAATAATTTTGATTTTCTTTGAATGGCTACATACTAGGTAACAATAGTGGTATAATTATGAGAAAACACTAAGTCTTTTGTGATTGTTCCAGGTATTAAATATAACAAGTCTTTCTTGATATTGTAATTTGATGAGTTAAAAAGTTTTCAAAAAATCTGAGAGAGAAATCTACTGTTAATCCATAGTTTTCTTATAATTACTTCAAAATGATGCATATGATAGATGGGATAAGGCATGTACTATTTGTAGCCCTCCTTCACTCCCTTGGAGATAAATAATGGTTTTTTCACAGCACTTCCAACTCATTTAATTCAGTCAGATTTGATACCTCCATTGGGAAGTATAGATTATTCTGAATTGATTGCTTTGGGGAGTCTCAACAGATATTTCATATTCAATGGATTAACATAAATAGCAGGCTGCACTGTCAGAGCTTGTTTCAAAGGCCAACTATTATTTGGACCCAATGCTGGCCCACTTACAGGCACAGTGCAAAGCATGATAATCTGTAGAGCTCTGTAAAAACATAGGTGATTGACTGTACTCGAGAAAATTCTGATTTTGTATATCTGACTATACACAACAGTTTAAAACAATAAAACATCTTAAGTAGTTGTAATTGACATCTTCACTGGGGATCATAGAAGTAAGAAAGAAATATAAACTTGGTAGAAAATAATCTTATATTGTCCAGCTCATATCCATCTGATTATCTCCACCTATTACATGTTCCCCATCAGAGAAAGATCTGAAAGGTTAAAATAGGCCCATCTTCGGATGAGTTAAGATGAATGGCAATCCTAGTTCATGAACATAGTTTTACTGTCATATGGAGTCTCCTGAAACAAAATTACTAGGCAACCTATAAGGAATTTTCCTTATTTGTACTATTTTATTTAATGAATACTTATATATTGTATACTAGAGTCAAGCTTTCTATTAGATAATAGATTGACAGACAAGAAAGCCAGAATTTCTGATTTCATAGAGCTTATTTTCTAAATGGGAATGGAAGCCATACTCCAGTAAACGAATAAATAATAAATGACACAATAACAAACTGAGAAACGCTGTATAATAGGTTAGTAAGATGCACAAATTGTGTGGTGGTCGTGGTGGTGAGTCTGTGTGCATGTGTGCACATGTGGGTGTGTATATATATGTGTTTAAAGTGGTGGTTAGAATGCTGGTGCTGGGATTGGTTCTTAGAGTGGTTAAAAAAGGGCTCTCTGAAGAGGTCACAAGGAACTGCAACCACATTTTATAGGCTACAGAAAGTTTGTGAATTTTATTCTAAAAACTATCAGAAAGCCTTGATTTTTTTTCAGCAGAGATGTAGCCTGAATTGATTTATATTTTTAAATGCATTTACCTGCAATTTATTGAATGGAATTTTGGCATTCAAGAGTAAAAACAGAGATTTGGTAAATGTTACCTTCACTAGTAGACTTGAAAATGCAAATATTGAAGAATAAGCATACATTCCTGACTTAACACAATATAGAAACATAATAAGAACAATAGAAACATACTACAGAAGCACTAGACCTGCTGAGACAAGTACCAGCAAGTGCTAACAGAGACACAAACTATTATTAATGCTTTGCATTATAATGTCATCTAATCCTCACCACAACCTTATGGAGTAGACACTGTTTTCTCATCTTACAGACAAGAACACTATGGCACAGAGAGCTCAACCATTGCAAGGTTACACATCTAGTAAATGGCACAGCATAGAAATGAGCCCAGAGCATTTTATTCCAGAACATAAGTTTTAAAATATTATAAGTCATCTCTGATTATACTGTGGTATGCTGGAGGAACCTCATACAGTCCAGTGAATACAATGAGTTCCTATCCACGTCTGCTTCATAGTGGATCCAAAAGAATCTTGAACCCACGATGTGATTGTTGTCCCAGTTCCTGAGTGTTTACATCATAACATTAATTCTAAAACACGTGAAGTAATTTAACAACTGCTTAAAAACATTAACACTCCCAATAATGAATATTTAGATACAAATATAACAAAATATTTACAAAATCTACATGAGGAAAACTCCAAAACTCTTATAAAAATATCAAAGAAGTAACTAAATGAGGAAAAATGCCATGTTCTGGATAGAGAAATTCAATATTGTCAAAATGTCATGTCTTCCCAATTTGATGTATAGAAACCTAATTTCAATCAAATTCTCTATCAGTTGTCTTTTGGATATAAATAAACTGAGTCAAAAGTTTATATAGAGAGCCAAATTATCCAGAATAGCCAGCTCAATACTGAAGGAGAAGAGCAAAGTCAGAGGACTGATACTAACTGACTTCAAGACTTATTATAAAGCTACAGTGACCAAGACAGTGTGGAATTGGCAGAAAATACAAAAATATATCAATGAAACATAATAGAGGTCCCAGAAATATATCTATGCAAATATAGTCAACTGATCTTTGACAAAGAAGCAAAGGAAATACAATAGAGCAAATACAGTCTTCTCAGCAAATGGTGCGGAACAACTGGACATCTCATGCAGAAAGAATGAAAAGAGACACAGACTATATAGTCATAATTCTCCAGAGAAACAGAACAAAAAGGATAAATCATATATATTAATATATATCGAAATAAATTTAACATTGGGGATTGACTCATTTTACTATGAAGACTGAGAAGTCCCACAATTTGTCATCTGCAAGCTTGATGACCAGAAAAGCTGGTGGAGTTCCAGTCCAAACCTGAAGACCTGAGAACCAGGGTAGTCAATAGTGACATCCCAATTCCAGTCTAATGGCCCAAGAACAATGAACACAGATCTCTGAGTGTAGGGGAAGACGAATGCTCCAGGTCAAGCATAGAAAAATTTTCCTCCCTCCACCTTTTTGTTCTATTCAGGCCCTCAACAGATTTAATAGTGCCCACCCCACACTGCTGAGGGCGATCTTCTTTACTTAGTCTAACGTATCAAATGCTAACTTGTTCCAGAAACATAGAGACACCCAGAAATTATGTAACAGCTATGTGGGCATCCGGTAACCCAGTCAAGTTGATACATAATATTAATCATTACACAGCTCTTACACTCTTCATAAAAATTAACTCAATATGGATTCATCATAGACCTAAATTTAAAAAATAAAACTATAAAACTCCTATAAGATAACATAGGAGAAAACCTGCAAAACTTGGATATGGTGATGTCTATTAGATACAATACAAAAGGCATAATCCATAAAAGAAACAGTTGATAAGTTGGACTTCATCAAAATTAAAATCTTCTGCTCTGTGCAAGTCAATGACAAGGGAGTGAGAATACAAACCACAGACTGGGAGAATATATTTGCAAAAGGCAAATCTGATAAAGGGATACTATCCAAATGGTACACAGAACTCTCAAAACTCAACAATAAGAAATTGAACAACCTGATTAAAAAACGGGCAAAGATCTGAACAGACACCTCACCGAAGAAGATATATAGACTGCAAGCAAGCATATGGAAAGATGCTCCACATCATATGTCAGCAGGGAATTGCAAATTAAAACAACAAAAAAATACCACCATACCTCTCTTAGAATGACCAAAATTCAAAACACTGACAAAAGCAAACGCTGGAGAAGAGCCACGAGAACTCGCATTCATTGCATTCTCTGGGAATGCAGATTGGTACACGTATTTTGGAAGATAGTTTGGTGCTTTCATACAAACATAAACATACTCTTACCGTACAATCCAGTCATTGTATTCTTTGGTGTGTACCCAAATGAACTGAAAATTTATCTCAGCCTATTGTCATTATGAGAATAGGGGTATGTGGTCATCTGCATAATGTCACTACTACATTACTCTAAGTTTGTTCTAGTGAGAAGCAGAGATTTTTATCTTAATTGAACCCAGTATGGATCATATGGTCACTAAATCCAGCTATGTCTAACAAAAATTAAAGTTTGTTAACAATAATTAATGGTAGGAAGGAGACAGAAAGTAATATTCTTATTGGAAAGGTTTCTTTCATTCCAATAAATAATCAGTTATCCAACACTACTAAATTTCACAGAAAACAATGTTCGTGGTTCTTTGGGACATAGAGAAATAAGTCCTTTAAAGAATACTTAAAAAAATATATTAACTAGTAAAACAGGGTCCTTCATCAATTCTTGTATCGTAAGAAGCTATGCTGGCTTCCTGCTCTCTGTATCACCTTCAGGAATATTCTTCCCTTTCCTTAAAGAATAGTGTGCATTTGCAGCTGAATAGCTCTATGGTCCAGCCCTAGAGATTCCAAGAAGTCCAACAGCTTTTCTTCATCCTGTCTCATGTTCTCTGTACACTTTAGTTCAAACTGGCAGTGTCTTTGCTGATGTAAATCCATATCTATTCCTGGCTTCTGCTGAGATGGCTGATTAAGTCCATGAATTGCACTAATGATCCTTTTATCAAATGGTTGTTCAGCACACCTTTAATGTTTTCTTCAGAGCAAGCTTCCTTAACGTTTTACAAAATGAATAGGATGAGAATTTTTCAAATCTTCAAATTCTAGTTCTTTTCTTAACAATTATCCTTAAATTTTTCTCTCTCCTTTCACATTTTACTAAAAGCAGTCAAGAGGAGCCAAGTTGCTCTTCCAAAACTTTGCTTAGAAATCTTCTCCACCAAAATCCAATTTCATGACTAGCAAGTTCTACCTTTGACAATACACTGGAACACTGTTCAGCTAAGTTCTTTGCCACTTTATAACAAAGAATGCCTTTCCTCCAATATCAAATAAGATGTTACTCATATATCACTGATATCAATAAGATGTTACTTATTTCCATCTGAGAATTGTCTTCCTCAGCAGAATTGTCCTTAACATCCACATTGCTAACATACACCTCAAAAGTCTTCAGCTTCAACTTATTAACCAGTTTCAAAGTGGCTTCTACATGTTTAGGTATTTGTTACAGCAGCATCCCACTTCTTGAAGATAAAATCTGTGTTGGTCTGCTCAGGCTGTGATAATAAAATATTATAGACTGGGTGGCTTAAACAACAGAAATTTATTTCTCACAGTTCTGGAGGCTGGCAAACTCTAAGTTTGAGGTGCCAACTGATTCAGTGTGAGGTGAGAGCTCTCTTCCTGGCTTGTAGAAGGCTGCTGTCTCTGTTTGTTGCGGTGGAGAGAGAAATAAGAACAAGCTTTCCAGTTTCTCTTTTTACAAGGACATTGTGTTATTAAGTTTGGGCTGCTATAACAAAGTACTATAGACTAGGTGGCACATAAATAGCAGATATTTATTTCTCACAGATCTGGAGGCTGACCATTTAAGATCAGGTTGAGAATATAGTCATGTTCTGGCAAGGGACTTCTTCCAGGTTGAAGACTGCCAACCACTGCCTGGGTCTTCACATGGTAGAAAAGGGGGAAGAGAGCTCCTGGGGGTCTCTTTTATAAGGGCACTAATCTCATTCTTGGGGCTCTACACTCATGACCTAATCTTTTCCCAAAGGCCCCACCTCCTAATCCCATTTTACAGAAGGTTAAGATTTTACCACATACATTTTCGGGAGACATATATTTAGTCCATAAGTGTGCTGATTTTATTACGGATAATATGCGGCCCATCTTCATGACTTCACTCAACCTTGTTCACCATTTTATAGACTCTATCTCCAAATATAGTGACATTCAGGGTTTTGAATTTTAGTGGACACAATTCAGTCCAGAGCCATGTTTTAGACTGTAAGTTCTATAAAGAATTTTAGAAAGATTGAAAGAACTTGGGATTTGAGTCATGAAGGATGTGAAATTTGAATATAAATATGAAGAGTTAGGAGGTTCTGATTTTATCAGGATGTCTGATTAGTTACCCTAAACAACCCATTCTCTGAAAACACGTAAGACAGTTTCTTAAATGTTTGAAACACTTATTTCGTTGTTCATATGCGGAGGCCAAACATCAAGTGAAAGTAGAATCCAGAGAAGGAAGTATAGACAGAAAGTTGCATTTACCTTGAAAACATTTAATGGAGTGGATAAATTCTAGTTTCTTTTTCATGGCCTCAGGGAAAATTGGCACAGAGCCATCTACCTATGTTACAAGACTCCAGCTTCCCTCTCCCTCCTACAAAAAATCAGTATTTTATGACTGACAGCATTAAGTGTAAAATATGAATACTTTTTTCCAGTGCTGAGGAGAGTTCCAGGAAAATACCTTGCTTGGAAAATATTGCTATATGGACAGGAAAGTCTCCTAAGAGATTTAGTAAACACAAGCAAGCCCCTAGGCAGGTTTTCAGTCCTAATACCTGCCCTGTACTTGTCATTAAATTTTTAAGTTATGAATATATTTTTATGTAATAATGGGAATTATAGTGCCTGCAAGCATCTGCCAGCAGCAATCACACATCTCTTGCATAGGAAGTCAATTACAACTCAGGCCTCAATAAAACCTACACATAACTTTCGAAGAGGTAGGACCTTAAAAATATAAAGCAATAGGGCAGCATAAGGAAGAGCAAGAATAGACAATAAACAGGCTAATCATTACTGCTATGACTCCAGACCATGAAAGTAAAAAATCTGAAATACTTTTATCTAATGTGTTTGGCAAAACAAAATATTGGGATGAATAGGCAAGTAACAACCATAAGGCTTTAAAAACTATCAAGTAGATTTGAAAATATTCAATACTTCTCTAAGAAAAAAATTAAGTTACAAAATATTAGTTAGACTTGGCAACAAATATGACTCAACTGGAGTGAGAATTTGTGATTTGGGAAGAAAGAAAAAAATGAAAAGTTAATATTGTATTGATTAGAAACCAAGCCATAGGTCTTGCCCACACTCAAGAGGAGGACATTATATAAGGTTGTCAGGATAATTGGGGCCCATCTTAGGATGTATCTGCTGCAGTCCAACACCCTCCTACTACATACACACTTCAACATACAACGGTGGGATCTGTGTAAGATGACAATTATTAAAATTCCTTTTCTAAAAGGGGAAAATTTGGAGGTAGAAAGTGACCACTGGTCTAGAGAAGTTCTGAAATCCAGTTTGGCAAATGCTAGCAATTACTTCAAGAGGTTTTAAAGCCTAGGAATAATTTTCATTGGTTGGTAGCTCTGCCTTCTAGACTCTGGTTTATGCCCTCTGAGTCATCTTTCCTATTTAATGAAATGTATCACATGTTTGCAGCTAAGTAATTTTATCAGCCTGCTGCTTGTCAATAGAATTTTGGGCATAAAAATACTTCCTATAATTTTGTACTCTTTCTGAATCTTTCAGCCAAGTTGGTAGATTCTTTGCTGAAATAATTTTCTCAAATAATTTTTGGACTCCTGCTAATTTGAAGAGGCTGAATCAAGTTATGCTTTCTTTTTGTTAACAGTTCATTCCTAAGATTATCTCTCTTCTATTAAATTTTATTATAAGCAATATGAAGAAACCAAGCAGGGGTTTAACACTTTGTCTGAAAATGTTCTTAGCTATAAACCACATTTATCCCTTACTTGTTCAGCTTTCCACTTAACTATTGGCAGCACTTTTGCTAACTTTTCTGCCACTACATAAAAATAATTACCCTTCTTCCAGTTTCTAATAATATGTTCCTCACTTTTTTTGCATCCTTCAACTTAATATTTCTAATAGTAACCTGTTCAGGGCAAATTAAACTTTTTATTTTATATTGTCATAATTTTTTCAGCCTCAGTACATTACCCCATTTTAAAGCCACTGTCACAAAATTAGGTATTTGTTATCATGAAGCCCTACTTTCAGGTATTATTATACAAATGTGTATGCCATGTATTATTTCACAAGAAAAAAATCACAAATTTACCAGCAAAAAATAACATGTATTTATGATCTCAGAGTTTCTGTGGACCAGAAGTCCAGACATAGTTTAGCTTGGTCCTCTTTAAAGCTGCAGTGAAGATGCCATCCATAAGAGAAGGTCTGTGTGCTTATCTGAAAGTACAACTTGGGAAGGATCCCCAGTTCCTTGAGCTTCCAAGCTCAAATGGATTGTTGGCAGCATTGAGTTCCATGCAGCCTTCCATACTGAGATCCTCACTATCTAATTATACATTAGCCAAAGTCTATCTTAAGTTCTTCTCAAGAGAGCAACATACAGCATCACCGTAACCTGCTTTTTTCCAAGCCAGAGATGGAAAGAGTCAGATCTCCAGTATGAGATTATAATTGTATGTAACATGGTCATGGAGGTAGCAACTTTTATCAAGTTATTTTAATTTGAAGCAAGTCACGGGTTTTGCCCACTCTCAAGTATTGTAGATTACACAAGGAGACCAGGAGATGGGGATAACTGTAGTTCACCATAGAGTCTGTTCACCATAGCTTCTAAGAAATAATGATGGAAGTTAGGAAACATTGGATATATCTTCAATATAATGAAATATTATCTCAGTAGAATTGTGGAAAGGGCAAAAATATTTTTAAACAAACAAAAACTGTAAGTATTTACTAAACAGACTTTAATTAGCATAAATTACAAGATGATTAAAAGAAAAACAAAATTCAAATGGAAAGTTTGGATTGTAAGAAGGAATAATTATCAAATAAAACGATACTCTAAAGTTAAACAAAAAGGATGACTGAATCAAAAAATAATCTTCAAAGTTTTTGAACTAAAATACCAAAGAAATAAACACACAGGAGGGAGATTATGAGAATCAAAATGTTAAAACCCTTTGTATTGTTTGGATTAGAATACAGATAGTGGTTAACTTTAAGCATTAAAAACAAAGAGGCATTTTAAAGTTTCTAGAGTAAGTAATTTTAAAAACAGAATTAAAGTGTTCAGCTTTTAAATGACTTAAAGTAAAAAATTAAATGCAAAAAATATCCAATACAACAAATAGAACAAGAAAACGGAGAAAATAAATATGGAAAGCTGGGAATGTGAAGGAGCACAAATAAGATGCTAGCAACAAGTCCAGACAGAGAGAAGACACATGATCTTTAATATAAACACATTTCTGAATCATGCAAAGATCAAAGAAGAAAGTATAACACAAAAGAGAAAATATGACAAGCTAAATAATAGGGGAAATACACAACTTGTGAATAAATCAATGTGATTCGTTCTGTTAACGAAAGAAGAAAAAACACGTGATCATCTTGATAGATGCAGAGAATGCACTTAAAAAAAAGTCAGTCCACCCTCATGCATGATCTAAAAAAAAATCTCAGAAAACTAAGAATAGAAAGAATTTTCCCTTATTCTGATCATATATCAACCAAAGTCTATAGTAAACCTAATATTTAACAATAATATGTTCAGATATTTTCCCCTGAGTTAGAAATGAAGGATGCTTAATATCACCACTTGAACCCAGCACTATCTTGGCAGTTCTAGGTTCTACTTGGTACATTAAGGCAATAAAGGCCAATAAAAGTCATGAGAAATATAAAAGTGAATGAAATTGTCCTTCAAAGATAATTTGATTACATTTTGTTGAAATCAGTGAAAGTTACCTAAATAAATGGAGAATTGTACTATATGATATAATATAAACATGCCAATTCTGCCACTATCCATCTATAGGCGCTATACAAATCCAATGGAAATACCACAGGTTTATGTTAAACTTGAAAAGCTGATTCACAATGTACATGGAAGAACAAAGTCCTAAAGTAACCAAGAAATTTAAGACAATGAATATAATGTTGCAAGAAACTCAGCTTACCAAATATCAAGCATTTTCAAAGCTACATTTAGACAATATTTCATGTGTGTAGGGATAATAAATTATATAAATATGTGTGTGTGTATATATATCCCTGATTCATGACAAAGCAGCAGGTCAGAGTGAAAAATATTTGTAAGTTTAAATACATGTAAATTAAATGTATCTGGTTGTACAAATTAGGAGAATATATTTCAATACATATAGATAATGAAGGACAAAGTACTCCTAAACCCATTAAGAAAAAGGGCAAACCACCTAATAGGAAAAGGGAGAAGCATTTTGAAAAGGGTTATTCTGAAAGAAGAAACCTATAAATCTGAAAACATGCTCAACATTATTAGTTATCAAGTAACTGCAAAGTAAAACCCGCTAGACATATGCACAATTGGTAAACATTTGAGGTAGCTGATAATTTTAAGTGTCATTGACAATGTGGAGAAACAATATATAATATAGACTACGTAGGGTAAATTTTCACATGTTCACTTTGGAAACAGGCTTAGATCAGTTAGGGCTCCTAAAACAACCTACCATAAATGGGGTGGCTTATAAACAACAGAAATTTATTTTTCATGGTTCTGGAGTCTGGTAATACCCCCATCAAGGTGCCAGCAGATTCAGTGTCTGATGAGGGCAGATCTTGCCCTACTTCCTCATAAACAGCTGTTTTCTCACTGTAACCTCACATGGCAGAAGGGGCAAGGGATCTCTCTGGGGTCTTTTTTATAAGGTATTTTGGTTAAACATTGTCTTAGTCTGTTCAAACTACTCTAAGAAAATACCATAAACTAGGTAACTTAGAAACAACAGAAATTTATTTCTCACAGTTCTGGAAGCTGAAAGTCCAAGATCAAGGCACTGGTAGATTGGCTGATTCTATGTCTAATGAGGGCCTGTTTCCCGTTTCACAGAGGGTGACGTTTTGCTGTGAACTCACATGATGGAAGGGGAAAGGTAGCTCTCTGGGCTCCCTTTAACACTAATTGGCTCTAATCTCAATCATGAAGTCTACTTTCACATCCTAATTATCTCTCAAAGGCTCTACCTCCTAATTCCATCATATAGGGGTGAGGATTTAAACATATGAATGGGGGTCTTAAGTATTTAGACTATAGGAAAAAACCTTCTAGCATTGTCTAATGATGTTGAAAATTAAATTAAATGCTATATAAGTCTAACTCCACAGCTACCACTACTCTGGAGAATTACTTCTATATTTTCATGAGACAAAATGTACATAAATGTCCATAGCAAAAAGTTTTCTTAAATACAACAAAAAGGAAGAACCAACAGGGCTGGTACTTAGATGAAGTTCCGATTCAGGGAAATGTAAATTAAAACAAAATTAAAGGGATTGTGGTATATATACATAATGGAATACTATCCAATCTTAAAAAGAAGGAAATCCTGTCATATGTAACAATCCAGGCAGATCAACCTGGAGGACATTATGCTAAGTGAAATAAACCAGGCACAGAAAGACAAATACTATATGACTTCACTTGTATGTGGGATCAAAAAGTCAAACTCAGAGAAGCAGAGAGTAGAATGGTGGTTACCAGGGGACTGGGGAAATAGGGAGATATTGGTCAAAAGGTAACAAATTTCAATTAGGAGAAATGAGTTCCAGGGATCTGTTATACTGCAGGATGGTGAATATAGTTAATAATAATGTATGGTATGCTTGAAAATAGCTAACAGAGTAGATTTTAAATGTTCTCACAATAAAATAAGTATGCAAGATGATGGATATGTTAACTAGTTTGAATTAATCATTTCACAATGTGTCCATATATTAAAACATTATTTTGTATGCCATAAATACATACAATTTTTATTTCTCAATTTAATAAATGAAAATTAAAAAGGAATAACCAAAATAGCCATCAATAATAGTATTGAAAACCAGATTGAAATATAGTTATCTATAGTATACAACAGTGAATTATTGCTTCATAAAACAATATTGATGCATCTCAGGAATATAATATTGAGTAAATCAAGGTTCAGAGACCATATATACTAAGATTCTATTTATATAAATTTCAAAAACATGCAAAAATAAAATGTCACATTGTTGGAGATATGAATAAATGTGGTAAAACCATAAAGAAAAAGAATAAATGATAACACAGGAAAGTGGTTAGGTCTGAGAAGGCAGAAAATGGAATTGAATCTAGTATAGTATACAAACCCTCTGTACATAATTAAAATGTAGTCCTTTTAAGTTGGGTTATGAGTATACTACAATAATCAAATAGGAGAGTATTTGATTTAATATTAATATAAAAGCACATATCAAAATAATAGAAATATATTTTAACAATATATTATTAAATCTTAGTAAATATTAAATAGCTAATCAATATATTTATAAATATTAATATGGTGTATTATATAATAAATATTAATATGATAAATATTATACATATTATTGTAGTGAATATCCATTAAGTAGTTAATAAAATACTATATTCATCCTTGGGTATCCACAGAGGTTTAGTTTCAGGACCCCCCCATACCAAAATCCACTTATGTCCCTTATATAAAATGGTAAAGTATTTATATATAACTTGTGTACATCCTCTAATATACTTTAAATCATCTCTAGATTACTTATACTACCTAATACAATGCAAATGCTATGTAAGTAGTTGTACTGCATTTGTAAAAATTTGTACATTTTTTATTGTTGTATTGTTATTTTTTATTGTTTTCTTTTTTTTTCCCAGATATTTTTGATCCACGTTTAGTTGAATCCCTGGATGCAGAACTGGCAAATACAAAGAGCTGACTGTATTATTTAAAGATTTAATAGCTTTCATTAATTAGTCAGAAAATTTGGTGATGATAATTCAGGTAACAAGAGAAAACTGGTATGATTAAACTTAATGGTAAGTTTTAATATTTAATTTTCGTTAGATTGGCCTAGGTGGTGAATGTCAGGAAATGAAGAAGAATGACATAGGACAGCTATATCGTGTCAGAGTGTCTCGTACTCTGACATTGAGACTCGAAACACTGGACTTGATGCTATTAGTGGTTGGATACATTACACGTTTTTTTATTCACAGGTCTAACATGTAACAATTATATAACTACTATTGCAAATATGAAAATGTATACTTAATGTTTTTAATTTTAATAAACATGTTTATAAAAATTGTCTAAAAAGTAAAAGAAACTTTGTGGAATAAATTAGATATCAATTTCAGAAACTTGTAATTAAATTTTCAGCAATTCTTCTAACTCTTGCAGAATTGTACTTCCCCCCTACAGCTTCATAGAAGATAATTTTCAGAATTGAATAATCTTACTTTTACCAAGTTTGGATGAGAAGATTATACTCTCATTGTTCAATTATAATGCAGAGTACCATTGGGTTATAGTTGCTGCTTTTTCTCTCTTAACTGAATGAAAAATGAACAGCAATTGCCCCAGGCCAGTGGGTAATGTTCTCCTAAACAGTGTTCTTAAAGGGACTCATACTCACACTATTGACTATAATGTGCCTTACATTTATCAAGTGCTTAAGTTATTATAATTAAAGTACATGTTATATCCTCTTTCTAACATATCTTGGGGCTGGGAAACAATAGGTATTTAATAATTATTATTGATTCAGTAATGAGTGGAAAAATTGTAGTCATATTAAGGGACTTATTATCTAAGAAATGTAATATTTCAAAGAGAATATCAAGAATTTGTGCAAAATTAGGAGAATATATAATTTAAATGACAAATATAAATGTTTACTCACTTTATAGTTACTCTATTTCAGGTTTTCCATGTAAGCTGAGATGACATTGCCCAATTCGAAGGAGAAATAACAAATTATTGACTCCAGTATCCTTCAAGAATGAAAATGCCAGTAAAATGCTTCAGCTACAAATAATACTAGAGAAAAGGAAATCTCATGCTGCTCAAATAATGATTACAATGAAAGAATTCTTTAAAGAACCCTTCAGAAACACTAAAAGTACAAAAGGATCCATCTTTCACATCTTTGGTATTCTGGTCTTGACCAAGGACAAATAAAGACCAGAGTATATATTACCAACTGCTCTGTTAAAAGCTAAGTCCCTCACAGTGTAGGAAGTTTCCTGAATGATAAAAATTGTTTTTCTTGAGATCTGAATATATTTTAAGAGAAATTAAAAAATAAACTGTGCTATTTGAAAAAAAATCTTAGCGGCCATCATACTGATGAAAAATATTATTTGTAATACTGTCTTGTTAGACACTTGCATGCACTAGAGATTCACTGTTTTAGTTTTTGTTTTCTATTTGCTTAATCAGAAAAAAATTCCCATTTAATATTTTAGCAAACTGAACATTAAATATCAAGTCTCTTTTTTTCCAAATATACAAATGATACAGAGATTATGTAAGAATTCTTTTTAATTCTTCCATTCAATGTCCACTTGCTCATGCAATGAGAAGTAAAAATAATTGTCAGCATATGCCATCACTAATTAATGTGGGTAAAATCAATGGCAAATTATTATTCATTTGTGCATATTTTGAAACTACTCTCGTCTCTAATCAAATAAAAATCATTCACACACCTCACACACACCCATACATATACAACAGCAATGACAAAATCACATCAGTGGCAGTAACTTTCCTACAGGGAAACCATTGCCAAATCTGGATGCTTTCTGGTCTAGAAACTAAGAATACATTTGTATTTTTTTTACTTTATTAATGAGAAATATCATTTACTGCTTTTAGAAGCTACATAGGTATGATTCACTCACATCAGATGCAGGCCACAGCATGAATGAGCAATAGACTGAAATCTGAGAAACTATAAATTCTAATTTCTCCAGAGATCATGGATCTACCTTTTATATGTTTTTATGTTCTCCTTTCCAAGACTGGGAAATTTTGTGTTTGTTGGATCTCCCAAATAACACTGTCTTTAAAATTTTCACAGAACAGGATTCTATTTGTAATTTTGCAGCTTCCTGTGGAAAAATGGAGAGGGGTTATTCGCTACTTAGTTGCTTAGTTGCTTAGTTGAGTTCCTATTATATTTTGAATATTAAATCATTATTATACATGTTTGCAAATAATTTCAAATAGTTAGTTTGCAAATAATCTCTCCCATTCCATAGGCTGCCCTTTCACTTTATTGATTATTTCCTTTGCTTTGCAGAAGCTTTTAGTTTGATGTAGTCCCACTTGTCTATTTTTGCTTTTGGTGTTATATCCAAGAAATGATTGCCTATTCCAATGAAGATTTCCCCCCATGTTTTCTTCTAGGGGTTTTATAGTTTCAGGTCCTACATTTAAGTCTTTAATCCATTTTGAGTTGATTTTTGTGTATGGTATAAGATAAGGTCCAATTTTATTATTTTGAATGTGGATATCAAGTTTTCCCATCACTATTTGTTGAATATACTATCCTTTCTTCATTCGGTATTGTTGGTGCACAGTTGATCATATATGGATGGGTTCATTTCTGAATGCTCTATTTTGTCCCATTAATCTATATGTCTGTTTTTATGCCAGTGCTATACTGTTTTAATTAATGTAGCTCTGTAATATAGTTTGAAATCAGTAAGTGTGATACCTCCAACTTGGTTCTTCTTTCTCAAGATTGCTTTTGTTATTCAGGGTTTTGTGGTTTCACATAAACTAAACATTATTTTTTGTTTCTGTAAAAAATGTCATTAAGATTTTAAGGAGTATTATATTGAATCTGTAGATTACTTTGGGTAATATAAATATTTTAACTATATTAAATTGTCACATCAATGAACACTGGATGCCTTTCCACTAATTTGCATCTTCTTTAATTTTTCACCAATGTATCGTAGTTTTTAGTTTATATCTTTCATCTCCTTAGTTAAGTTTATTCTTAAATATTTTATTTTGTTTGATGCTATTGTAAATGAATTGTTTCTTAATTTCCTTTTTAAATATTTAGTTTTAGTATATAGAAAACACAATTGTTTTTGCATGTTGATTTTGTATGCTACAACTTTACTAAATTTGCTTCTAAGACTTAGAATATGGTACTCCTAGTTAGTTTGTTGAGGGTTTTTATCATGAAACAGTGCTGAATTTTGTCAATTGCTTTTTCTGCATCTGAGACAATCATGTGAATTTTATTCTGTATTCTGTTAATGTGATGTGCCTCATTAATGGATTTGCAAGTGTTGAACTATCCTTTCATGCCGGGGATGAATTCCACTTGGTTTTAGTGTAGGATTCTTTTAATGTGCTGTTGAATTCAGTTTGCTAGTATTTTGTTAAGGATATTTGCATTTATATTTATTAGGAATAATGACTTGGACATTTGTTTTCCCGTAGTGTCTTTGTCTGGCTTCGGTATTCGGATAATACTGCCTTCTTAAAATGAGTTTGAATATTCCATCCTCTTCAATGTTTGTAAAAGTTTGAGAAAGGCTGGTGTTGATTCTTGTTTAAATGTTGACAGAATTCACCAGTGAGGTCATTTGGTCCTGGGCTTTTCATTTTGGGAGGTTTTGATTACTGATTCAATTGCCTTACTTGGTATTGGTCAGTTCAGATTAGATTTTCTATTTCTTCATGATTCAGTGTTGATAAGTTATATATTTCTAGCAATTTACCTATTGTTATAGGTCATCTAATTTGCTGGTATAGAATTGTTCATAAAAGTCCCTTATAATCCTTTTTATTTCTGTCATCCATTGTCAATTATTGCCTTTCACTTATGATTTCATTTACCTGAGTCTTCTATTTTTTTCTTAGTTAGTCTAGATACAGGTTTGTCAATTTTTTTTATCTTTTGAAAAAAAAAGATTTTAGTTTGCTGATTTTTTCCATTATTTTTCTATTCTTTATTTTCTTTCTCCTCTAATTTTTATTATTTCATTTCTTCTACAAACTTTGAGATTAGTTTCTTCTTATTTTTCTAGTTCCTTGAGATGTATAGATAGGCTGTTTATATGAGATAATTTTTCTTTCTTAAGGTAGGCATTTATTGCTATAAACTTCCCACTTAGAACCACTTTTGCTGCATTTTTATTTGTCTCAAGATACTTTCTAACATCCCTTTAATTTCTTATTTGACCCATCAATTGTTCAAGATTTTGTTTAATTTATACATATTTGTGAATTTTCTGGTTTTTCTTCTGTTGCCGAATTCTAGTTTCATTCCATTGTGATCACTGTCACTGGAAAAGATGCCTGGCATGATTTTAATCTTCTCAAACTTATTAAGACTTGTTTTGGACCTACTGTGAGATCTCTTCTGGAGAAATTTCCATATGCACTAAAGAAAAATGTGTATTCTGCTGCAGTTCATTGGAATGTACTGAATATGTTTGTCAGGTCCGTTTGATCTACAGTCTTGTTCCAGTTTTCTGTTTCCTTATTGAATTTTGGTCTGAATGTTCTATCCTTTATTGAAAGTGGGGTATTAAAGTCCCCTATTATTATTAAATTTCTGTCTATTCCTCTCCTCAATTCTGGTAATGTTTGCTTTATATATTTACGTGCTCTGATATTTGCTGCATGTATATTTATAATTGTTATGTCTTCTTGATAAAATGATACTTTTATCATTTTATTATGACATTGTTTGTGTCTTGTGACAGTTTTTGAATTAAAATCTATTTTGTCTGATATACGTATAGCCACTCTGCTTTCTTTTGTTTGCCATTTGCATGAACATTTTTTCTCATGTCTTCACTTTCAGTTAATGTGTGTCATTAAATCTAATGTGAGTCTCTGGCAGACAGCATATAGTTGGATCTTGTTTTTATCCAGTCAGCCACATTATCTGTTTTGTTTGGGGCATTTAATAAATTTATATTTAAAGTAATTACTGATAGAAAATGTCTTACCCTTGCCATTTTGTTAATTGTTTTCTATATTTCTTGTACTTTTTTGTCTCTCTTTTTCTCTTTTCCTGTATTTTTTTTTTGGATTCCTTCATTATTTTTTGTGTTTTTTTGATCCTTTTTTAGTAATATGCTTTGATTCATTTCCCCTTTTCTTTTGTTTCCTTTCTGTAGGTATTTTCTTTGTGGTTACCATGAGGGCTTCATAATGCATCTTATAGCTGTAACAGTCTAGTTTATGCCAATAACAATGGTCTTGCTATTGACTGGAGAAAGGAATAAATAAATTTTATGAGGCTGCTGGGATCCTAACTGACAATCAGAGATAATGAATAAATTTTGTAACTGAATCACAGATGTGTACAGTTTAAATGTCTAAAGTACAAGTAATTTTGGCAATGATTACATGTCTGAATTAATGCAGGGAACTTCCTTATTTTGTTTATCAAATCCCATGTTACATACAATATGGATGTATTATTAATA
Source organism: Daubentonia madagascariensis (assembly GCA_023783475.1). Taxonomy (NCBI): domain Eukaryota; kingdom Metazoa; phylum Chordata; class Mammalia; order Primates; family Daubentoniidae; genus Daubentonia; species Daubentonia madagascariensis. The sequence continues at coordinate 1,763,213 of JAKFHU010000316.1, forward strand.
CATATTTTGATCTGGCTGGTAGTTACAGGTATATATGCATCCATGGAAGTCATCAAGCTCTATACCTAACACTTGAACATTTTACTATATATCAATTAAAACCCGATAAAAAGAACAACCTATGGAAACTATAATCAGTTAACTATCCTCAGCACATTTTCATAGTCTATTCAGTTTTTAGCAATATCTGTTGCTAATTCTATGCCAGTGGCATTTTTCTGAATAAATTTTTTCAATAATATCTTATTTTCCCAAAGTTTTTCAAATGTTTCCTTCTAAGTTTTCTTATGAAAATTGAAATTTTTGACATATTTTTATATATTTTATTAACATGTTTTTAATTAAGAAAGATCTGTCTACACAAATGCTGAGTTATTTGATAAGCTGTGAGAAAATTATGCTTACTTATCTTTTTAAAAATATTCATATGTTGAATATTTTATTAACTATTTTCATAAGCACTCTTATTTTGCTTCCAATCATTGTAACATTTTTGCAAATATTTTTGCAAGACAGACTTAGCAAATAAATTGTGTCTATTTATAATTAACCTGATAATATGGTCAAATTTGGACGCTATAGAATCACAGACCTTCTCAATTGCATTCCATTAAAGATACAATGCAAATATTTCAAATTCAAAACAACAGCTCACCAACATATTCTTCCCAGAATTTTAAATATTCCAAAGAGCAATTACAGAAGTTCGAAATTAACCTTTTACACAATTGAGTTTTCAATTAACTTCAGTTGTTTCATATTAGGTATAAGTTTTAATATTCTTCTTTCTGATGTGGCTATTGATTTCATAAAAGCATTAAAATATAAATTTTGAACATTCATGAAGTATTTATTTAAAGATGTCTAACTTATTTTGAGCAAAATACAACCAAAATTTAGAAAAATCATTTAAAAGGCTATTCAATAATTAATTTAATTTACTAAGTAATTATTCAAGTGCTTCTTCAGATGCCCAAACATTGTTAAAAGTAATGATTTCTGCTTCTGGAAAAATTGGACTAGGAGCTATTAGATGCACCTTTCTACCATAAATAACTAGATTAATGGAAAAAATATCCAAGACAACTGTTTTTAGCCATTGGACAACAGAGAGTACAGCAGTGTGATCCTTGAAGATAAATAAATAAAGGTAAATAAATGAGGAGAACTGAAAAGCATGTCAGTTAGGTTGAGTTAACGTAAGAATAGGAGTTTGGAAAGTAGAAGTGGCAGAAATTTGTAGGTCAGAGTATTGGACAGGAGAGCTAAACAGAGAAAAAGGTCTAGAAAATTGCTTACAGATTCTTTTGGACCTGTTGCTGAATACTAAACTACAGATACATAGAGTAAAACTTTACAAGGCTGAAGAAGAAATTCCTAGGCACCTGGGGCATAATCATTCTCATAGCTTACACAGAAATTGGAGAAGTTTGAGCTTTAAACCATCTCAGCAGAGATATTGACCCAGGGCATTCATTAGGGATTATCATGTTTTGTAGTAGAAATAAACTAGCACTAGAGTAAAGGGAAATCTATTGCTAGCCTGACACAGCTTAAAAAACACATCGCAACAGACAGGTGTGGTGGTGTGTGCCTGTAGTCCCAGGTACTCAGAGAGTGAGGTAGGAGGATTCCTTGAGCCCAGGAGTTCCAGCCTGGGCAACATAGTGAGATGCAGTGTCTGAAAAAAAAACATGTTGTATATATTTTACCTCATAGTACTCAAGCTAATCCAAAATTTACTTATATATCTGACAAGCAAGTACAACAGTCTTTAAAAAATGATAGCGAAAGTAGACATTCAACAATATGTCATTATCAATTTTCACATCCAATTATGAATTTCTAAACATGAAAATAAACAAGAAAATACTAACCATATACAGAGGAAAAATCTGTCAGATACAGACACAGAAAGCACAATTATTGAAATTGATAGACAGAGACTTTTAAAAAGATACTAACAATATGCTGAAGAATTTAAAATAAACTAAGATCCTAAAAGTTGGGAGAGATATAAAGATATTGATTTTGTTATCAAAAATATTGCACCAAAAAACATACTGGCCCAAATTATTTCACTGAGGAATTGAATCAATCTTGAAGAAATAAATATCAAAGGATGGAGGGTGATATAATAGTTACCAACAAATTTTATTGCCCTGATAGAAAGCTGAAAACAATAAAAGAACAAAAATAATTAAGAAAATTATGCAATGTAGAAATATATTTTTAAAAAAATCATCACCATGTGAGGTTTACCTCAGGAATTCAAAGTTCCTTTAACATTCAAAAATAATTTATTAATTAATATTATTAATTAATTGATTCATGTTAAGAGGCAAAGATAAAAACTTTTTTATTATTTTACTACCTACTTAGAGTACTTTTTAATCCGCAACTTGTAAACTATCTGTCTTTTTAATCACTAATTTGGAATATTGTCCCTGTCATATATTTTACACACACCCCACAACATTTTGCATCCCTCATATGATTCTTTACTTTATTGGAAGTGGTGGTGGTGGTTTGGTTGTGGTTGAATGATGACATATGACAGGAAATAAATATCAAAGCATTATACTATGAGAATATTAAGCAATCACATTTTAGCAGGCATGGATAACTCATTTCTCAGCTTTACATTTGTTTTGTTTTCTTCTTAGCAGTGGTACAAACAGAACAATTAAGACTATATGATAGCATTTATTATGATTTATGCGGGCTTGATCAGAGAGTGGGAGAAGTACTAGACCAGAACACGCTGATCCAAAATCACTCTTGTTTAAGAAAATTCTAACTAAGGTATATCTTTTTCCTTCAAGGTAAAGTTTTTATCTGCAACACCACACACTGCCTCTCATCTCTAGAAATATTCAGTGGCCTTAGGCCATACGTTAGTATTAATTTTACTTTATGATTTTTTGTTCGGTTTTATTATAATGACATTGTCATAAAATTGTTTTAGCATTGCTAAGGAGTTCAGTTGTGGGTTATGTGCAGGGAAACATTGATGAAGATATTTAATAATGTTTAATGAAATACTTTCTGTGACTTATTTCTTTTCTTTTTTTATAATTAAAATAAGTCCATCTTCATAGACTTTCTCTTCTCTTTTCCTCATTGCTTCCTCTTCCCAAGTTCTCGTTTTTTAAATTTGTTTACCACTTTAACTTCTTGAGGCCATTTCATCTTCTGCTGAAATACATCCTTACTGGAGGATGAGAAAGGTAGTGGGGAAGAGAGTATAAAGTGAGGATGGTTAATGGGGACAAAAATACAGTTAGTCAGAATGAACAATATTTGATAGCACAACAAAGTGACTATAATTAACAAAAAGTTAGAGTATACTGTAAAATAACTAACCGAGTGGAATTAGAATGTTCCTAACACAAAAAAATGCTAAATGCCTGAGGTGACAGATACCCTAATTACCCTGATTTGATTAGGTTCACATCATATGCCAATATAAAAACATCACCATCACATGTACCCTATAAAGATATACAACTACTGTGTACCCATAAAAATTTAAAATAAAAAAAAAATCCTTACTCTGATCAGCACTTCTTACTCAAAGACCACAGTAATTAATTATACAAATGTAATAGTTACTCTATTTTAAATTCTAGGATACAAACACTTCTAGCATGTCTATTGTTGAGCCAGTACCATACATTTTGATCATTTTTTATAAATACACTGATACCATGGAGAGCAGAGGCTGGCAAACTTGTTGTAAAGTTTTTGACTCATCCTAAATACCTTAGGCTTTTTCAGCTGTGTTGTACTTGTCTCACTACTCAACTCTGCCATGTTAAAGGAAAAGCATCCATAGATATTCTCAATAGTGTTAATTTCAGTGAAGCAATTAGAAATTATTAGTAGTATATATAGCAGATAAAATAAATAATATATAGCATATATAAATGAATAGGACATGGTGGAGCAAAGAAATCCATCAGAAAATGAAGAAATTATATGAACAGGTGATCTACAGAGAAAAAATTTCACAAGTTAGTAATCATGTTAGATAATATTCCAAGTTACTAATGAGCAGAAAAATACAAATTAAGCTAATTTGTATTTTTATCACTAAATTTAAAGATGGATTCTTTTCCCAAACTGGACAATATTAAAGGAAAAAGAATATTATCATACACTTATTGTGTGATATAAAACTGGAATAGCATATTTAGACAGCATTGCAAAAATGATGCAATTCCTCTCAAGAATCTATGAAAATACTTATATATAGAAAAAAATTGACATAGCAAAATAACAAAAAACCAAAATCCATGGTATCCATCTGCATTAGTTGCCTGGGGCTGTTGTTAATTAAGTACAACAAACTGGGTGGCTTAAAACAACAGAAATTTATTATCTCACAGTTCTGAAGGCTACAAGTCCAAAATCAAGATATTAGCAGGCTGGCTCTACCTAATTTCTCATGATGGTTGTCATTCTTCAGCATTCTTTTTTTATTTTCAATTTTTATGGGTACATAAAGTTGTGTACATTTATAGGCTGCATGTGATGTTTTGATACAGGCATACAATGTGTAATAATCAAATAAGGGTAATTGTGATATCCATCACCTCAAGCATTTATTGTTTCTTTGTGTTAGGAACATTCCAATTCCACTCATTTATTTATTTTAAAATATACCATAACTTACTGTTGACTATAGTAGTGACTATAGTCCTCAGCATTCTTGACTTGCAGCTGGAGCGATTTATCCTCTGCCTCCTTTGTCACATAGCGTTCTCACTGTGTGTCTGTCTTCACATCATCTTTCCTGTTTTTATAAGCACACTGATCATATTGGAGTAAGAGCCTGCCCTACTCCAGTATGACCTCATCTTAACTAATTACACATGCAGTGACTCTATAAGGTCACATTCTGAGGTAGTGGGAGTTAGGACTTCAGCAAATCTTTTTGGAGAACACAATTTAACCCATAACACCATCATTTACATATATTGAGTATATCCAAAAAATGGATTATGATATAACTAATAAAATATAATATAAGCTAACTTATACTAAAATGAAAAGATGATACTAACATATTATTAATTTAGAGAGAAAGAAGTCATAGATCACTACGCATTATATAATCCCTTTATGTTAAAAGTGAGTATATGCATATGATTTTATTTATGGATTATACTTCATTATGCATGAATATATATATTATGGTTTAAGAAACACATAATATCTTATAATCCTATCAATATGCATATGGTGCTGCAACTTTTGAAATGCTAGAATAATATAAAACAAGCTTTATTAAATATTTCATGGATTGGGAAATGGGAGAAAAAGTGAAAGAAAACTTTTATTTTCAACTCTCTATAGGTGTATGTTTGTCAACTAAAACAAACAACAAATAGGATGTATTACTTGATAAATTGAAAGTACATGCAATGGAAAAAATAAATGTAACACATATTATCAAAATGAGGCAATTTGTAAGAATGGTTGAATTACAAAATATGAAGGAAAAAAGCAAGAAAGCAAGCAAGAAGAAAGAAAAGAAGAAGAAAGAAAGAGAGAAAGAAAAAGAAAAAAGGAACAGATGGCAACAAACATATTAACATGTTAGTGAACTTCATGGGTATCCAAAGGTAGATTCCATTTTTACTTATCTAATTAAACAAAACTGATATATTTGTCTATACTGAGTATGATGAAGGGCTTGAATATATTCAGTGTTTTGGAATAGCATAAACTGTCAAAAATATTTTTAAGTTTCATAGTAGTTTTAACAGACAACCAATTATTGATGTCATTTAAGCTATGAGCAAATCCTGTTAGTTTAAAATTTACTTAAGAAAAAACTTAGTGATATATGTAAAAATTGTGTCTACTGAGATTCCTAGCTGTATATATTTATGTGGGTGTGGTAAATTACGGCTGAGATATTATATCATCATTAAGAATATTTTTTCAAGAATAAAGATGCAGAAAAATTTTCATGATATATTCTTAAATGAAAAAAGATTTGTTAAAGTTTTATATTTAGCAACATATGCAATATACATATAGTACAGACAGAAAATTTATCCATAGGGAAAAAATAGAACAAATGGCATAAAATATTAACCATAATTATCTAAGAGACAGAAATTGTTATTTTACAATTTGTTGCTTATACAATCTATCCTTCTATTTTTCAATTTTTCAAGCAAAAAATACTTATTACTTAACATGAAAAAATAAACGTTATTTTTTTAAAGAGAGTAAACTTGAATTGTTTTATCATTGGCTACCCTATACAGATTTTCATGAGCAAATGTAATAATATCTTTCTTTACTGTCATATTTATCATTTAAAAATATGTCAAAGCGTTTTACATTGTTTGATAGAATGACTATCTTTTGAGTTTTAGATTCTATAATATGGATGTCAGTGTGGTTCTTGTTAAAATAGTCACAATTCTAAGGGAAGGAAAGATTTAGGCAAACCCAAGTCATTTTATTATGTGCATCAGGTTCTTCTCAACAATTCACTCTCTCACGAGTAAGCAAATTCTCTCCTCACAATTCTTCCAGATAATCTTTTAAGATTCATTAGCCATTTTATTTGTGCAATGAAGTTTCTCTTCTGAATCACAAACTGCTTAGTCATAGATACTTTCTGACATTACTTGCCAGTTACTTTCTACCAAAATCAAAATTTTAATAAATATTTAAGTATCATTAAAATTCTATTACTGTCCTCTGCATATATGTGCCTTTGGGGGGGTCTCTGTTGAGAATTAACTATTTTTCTCACAGCTTTCTGGCCTCAATTAATTTCTTTGGCTTTACATTTTTAAAATTTTTACTTAGGTGTAGGGTGCTTTCTTTCCTTTTTTGAATTGAGATATCAGTTCCAAGTAATTGAACAAATTTTCTATCTTAAGACCCATTTATGCTGCCGTATTAATTAGATATGTTGATAGCATATTTTAACACATTTCTCAATTATGAAAGAAAGCACTTGTATAGAATAATTCTATGTACCTAAAAATATTTTGATCAAATATTTTTACTATTGCCTAATGTGATGGGAAATATAGACAGATGTTCAGAAATAAGACATATTTTAAAATTTCTTTTCCTTATGCCTCTATTTTTATCTACTTCTATTCAAAGTCCAAAAAGGCTTTATCAAGATTTACTTATATAGAAATATAAGGCCCTTGAAGAGGATAGAAACTTAGGTTCATAAAGCTCATACGTTGTCAGACAGTGGTATTTTCCTACGTAAGAGTAACAGTTTTGTCTAGACCAGGTACAAATGACTAAAAATACTGGTTACAGGCATTTCCCCAGAGAAATTATTTCATATACTACTAACTCTCACTAACAGGAGACACATTGCAAATTCTGATTCTGATACTTATCTGTGGAAGAATTTCTCTTGGGAAAGTAAAGAAAGATCCCTGGCCAAATAACATGAACTCTGCCTAGAAATTACTTTTAATCTATTTTAGGGGTTAACTGAAAGTTCCCAAGGAATAAGCAAGATGTCTTCAGAGCACTTTTCTGTCACTAGTGTCCATAATTTTATCAGGGATATTACTAATTACACTAAAATTAAATTTACTTTTTTTCCTATTTCACTTTTGAAATGTATTTTTTTTATTCTTATATAATTTCTTTCTGTCTTTTAATACCTTGAGAAACTTTCCTAGAACAATTTTCCATATGAATAGAATTGATAAAAATTTCTTCAAACAGTCAGATTTTTTGGTTGTGTTCTCAACAATCCAGGCCAGTTATGGCTGTCAATAATTTGTTTTGTTTGTATGTTCTCACTGAAAATTTGCCTTGCTAACTCTTTGCTATGGGATGGAAATGGATTTTCCTCAGTGTGGCACTTGAATATTTCAGTTGGCCAATTGCTCGAGTGTTGAAAGTGTGAAGTAACAGCCACGCAGGGAGAAGCTGTTTTTAGGGCATTGGGAGACACATTGTCAAGAGCATCAGCAGAAGCAGACTGTGTTGCAGCTGTTCTCTCCCATTATATAATAGAACACCCATATTTTAACTCTTGGCTGTCACAAGCAATTAACAAGGAATGAAGAAAATAACTTCAAATATTCATAAATAACTAGGAACTTTCACAGACATTGAAATAAGCAATTAGATACTTCAAGTTTTCCTATCAAAATATTCAAAACTTTATTCCACTTCAGGCAATGTTTTTCATACAATTTCTCTTTGTTGGTTTTTTTTCCTGATACATTACCATGGCTATAAAATACACTATGTTATTATCTGCTTATTAAGAACCATATATTTATATTATTCAAACATCTGCCATTCTAAGAGGTATTTGGTATATCTAGTTCCTCCCTTGATAAATAACTGAAATGAGACAGTAGATGTACAAAAAAGATATTAAATCCTGAAAGGTATACTGTTTACTAATTTTTACATTTGTCAACAATAAATGTTGTTGGTAAAGTTCTTAGAAGGGTCAGGAATCGATTTTCGTAGCCAGCTGTGAAATCTGTAAACAATGTTTGTTGAAAATGAGATAGCAGCATTTAGCATTTAGCATTTAGTCAATGCATTAAAATTAAAAATTGTGTCTGTTTTGCCAAGTAAGCAACAAGTCTTTTTTCACTTTGTTAAATTTTTTATTTTTAATTATTATGGGTGCATAATAGTTGTATATCTTTATAGGGTACATGTGATGTTTTGATACAGGCATACAATGTGAACTAATCAAATCAGGGTAATTGGGGTATTCATAAACTCAGTTTAACATTTATTCATAAACCTCAGGCATTTAACATTTCTTTGTGTTAGGAACATACCAGTTCCACTCTTTTCATTATTTTAAAGTATACCCTAACTTATTGTTGATTATAGTCACTTTGTGGTGCTCTAATGTACTCAAAGAGAAAAAGATGACAACAATTTACTTTACTGCAATTCATAAGATTCTAAAACTTCAGGAAAATAACTAAATTTCCTGAAATAATCCGTGGATTTTGAATTTTATCACTTAATTTTATTTTTGGTTTAATGGCTTACAGTAACTTCAGTTGAATATTGATGATATATTTCCTTTTATCTTAAGGATTTAAATATAACTATAGATTGTCCTTTATTCTTAGACTTAAAGACTGCAAAAAGCAAACTTAATCTATTCTCTCATTTTTATAACAACTTTGTATGTAATTTTTATAGTTGTAATGAAATATTTTAAAACGTAATTTCTCTTCTCTAAGTCTTGGTAGAGAACATAAACATAAATGAAAAGTTATATAACCTCTACATACTTAAAAGTGTGGTAAATTTTAATAAAGGGAAAGATTGATTTGCTAAATATTCAATTTTATCATATTCAAGCTGCTTTGGAATAGTATGGTAATAGAAACTTTCAAAATTTTATGGGTTAAGAAAGAACATTAGGAAAAGTGAAAAACTAAATTTTGATACTGGAATAAATGTAAATAGATTTAGGAGAAGACTTTCCTGGTATAAATTAGCCTCAATAGGAGTGAATGAAGTAAATTAAAGCAATAAGTATAAGATGTGTCAGTCTCAATTTGAGATAAAATAGGGAAATAAATTTTAAAGGATTGATTGCAGCCAAACTATTGAGGAGTGTTTCAGCCAAGGTAGGGAATATAGATTTTATTCAAGATACAGCTTTGATCAAATTTCTGGATGATTAATCTGACGGTTAATGTGGACAATGATTGGAAGGAAATTTTGTAGATATGTATTTCAATTGCCCACACATGTATTGATGACACAGTAAAGGGATCATTACAAAGTTAACATGATTACTAATAGATATTTCATATATAAAAAGGGTTATGCAAATCTTAATTCAGAATTTTTATTGAATCTCTTTTAATTATTCTTAATAGACAAAAACAGAAGTATGTGGTAGCTTCTCAATTACAGAATAAATAATTGAAATTTTGAGCAATGACTTTGCAAATTAAATTTTAAAAAATAATATACAAAAAATAACTCTGAGACTTTTACTTTTTAATTAGTAATAAACTGATAAAAATGGCACACATTTCAAAATTGATTTTTTTTCTGGATTCATGAGATATGTGTTTACATTTATGTCCTTGTGTGCTTTGTTTTTATTCTACATATACTTCTGATAGTTCCTCTGTTATCCCTTATTGTCTGTTCCTTATAACTAAAACAAGTTGTTATCAGAGTTTCTTACATAGGAGGTAAATTTGCCAATTCTTTTTGTTTTCATAAAAGCCTTTATTTTTTAGTTTGAACTAAATGTGATATCTCCTACTCTGACACAGTAGTTTAATATTATTGTGAACAAGCAACCAATAAATACTGAGACTTAACTGAGTTTTGCTGTAAAGTATAATAAATGTTCCTAGGCCTTCCTATGTGAAGAGTTTTCCATTCTTTAAAATACTTACTGAATTTCAAAGATAGTGCTATGGTACTTGCTAAGTTTAAAATTCTCTGTAAAGAAGCATTGCATTTAGTGCCACAATGCTTTCCTGCAGAAACCGTTTTAAGCAGCACGATTCATTATTTCAGATATTTCCATCATGGGTTCCAGAGGGAATAGAAATCCAGTCATTTGGTACTATAATATTTTGATATGTAAACATTTCTCTTGATGTGGAGTGTTAATAGAGGACAAAAACTCAAGCCTTCTTCAGCACACCAACACAAAAATTATCACATTTGTCTATTTGAATGGGGCCATTAGATTAGTGACATTTTAAAAAATATAACATTTTATATAGATTACTTGAGGATATAAAGGACTCACTCACATAACCTTGAGAAAAGGGAAGTTTAAGTGAGCTGAAGAAGATTTAGGGATTGATTTTCCTCTTATGCAACTAACCTTTCTTTTCCTCTCTCAATAGGTGTGTTCTGCATCATTTTGGGCTTTTGCCCAATGCTCCATTTCTATACTTTATATTTTATGTACATTTTCTCCACACCATATTTTTTCATTGTAGTTTTTACTTTCTTATAATTTAGAATGTCCAGGAGACCTTATAATTACAGCTCTATACCAACTTCATCTGGATCAAATTGTATTTTCATGACCTTTCTCCATGTAATCCATCCACTTCTGTTTCTGACATTAAAAGTATAATTGTCTTGTTAGTTCCTTTCTGTAATTGTTAAAAAAGGGGGAGTAATTGAATTGGCCTGGCTCATTTTTTTAGCTCAAAATATTGTTCAATATATATAATAGAACACTTCCCCTAATTTAGGTGCCCATGCTAATTAGTTATTGTTGGAATTGAGAGAGACATTGCATAATATGAAACATAGGAACCTATACTTTGGAAGAAATGATTTTACCTTAAAGGGTTTTTTCATAATACTAACTACTTTAACTAACATTTTGTCAATTAACATTCAATTCTAAATCAAATAATAAAATGTAAATGATCACAAAATCAAACTATAGCAAGAGACAAGACCACATGAACGCTCACTAACCATATAAGGTTTATATAAATACTGAGTTCTATTGAGTTTTGCTGTAAAGTACAGTAAATGTTCCTAGGCCTTTCTATGTTGAAGAGTTTCCCACTCTTTAAAACTCTTACTGAATTTCAAAGATGGTGCTATAGTACTTACTAAGTTTAAAATTCTCTGTAAAGGAGCATTTGCATCAAGTCCTACTGATTAAGGTCATTAGCTCTGCAATGCTTTCCTGCAGAAACTGTTTTAAGCAACATGATTCATTATTTAAGATATTATTCATATTTCACTCCACCTATATGTTATGGCATAAATGCAACACGTAAGATATTATTTCTATCTATGCACACAAATGGCTGAGGGACATATGGGTGTTTCTGTGGGTAGAAGAAAAATCAAGTAGTGAATCTCATACAAATGCAATTTCAGAAACTTCAGTGTACCCTTTGCCCTCTGGGACCTGATAAACATGCCTAGAACACAACTAACTCCTTTGTTCAGGTACTCCTGTCATTCTTCAGGCCTCAGTTTATATTTGACCTCATGTAGGAAGTTTTCCTGAGGCTTTCAGAATTATATTATCCCGAAGTCATATGGGATGTTACTTTAGAAGTCTAAAGCTTGTACTGAAGTTGCTAATGTAGAGAATTGGAAATTCTCCATGTCAAAGATAGCATCCATAGCAAAGAAACAGAAGTCACAGTTGTTGACCTTCTTTCTTCAAAAGAAATAAAAATCATCCATGTATCTGCCGTAATGTCCTAGGGAAAAATTATCGAGAACAGGAAGACAAATGTATTCTTACTTTTCTTAACACCTTCATTATGTGGCATCTGTATGTGAAGAAATTGTTCTTATTCTCAAAAAAAATACCTTTCTGTCAATTGTTTAAACAGAAAAGATGCAAATATTCATACATATATGTATATTCATACATTTTAAGATGCAAATTTGATCATGCAAAAATGAATTATTTGTGAAGAGAATTTTAAATCTCTAATTCACTGACATTATTTTCCAACAAAGAAAATATTCAAACCCTATGCAATATATAATATAAACTTTTATTTCTTAAACCATGGACATTTTAAGGAAATCATAAAACAGAAATACTAAAATACTAGAAATACTGAGGCTTTAGAGGTACTCTTTTGTTCTGTCTTTATGCTTCATGGGTTGAATTGGATCATTTTGTGAATAAAGCAAGCAGAAAAAAACTTTAAAGAGGTTTGTTGTAATACTAAGAGAATAACTAGTTCGGACAATTTAAACAGTTGTTGACACTAATCATCTTATCATTTATAATACAGCTGAACAAATAAAGATTTATCAGAGGGGTAAATATGATCTATATAAAGAACATTTCCCTTTCAGTGGTACCAGTAAACATTCATCCACGTACGAGGCAAGAAGTATGCTCAGCATTGGGAGGTATAAAGTATGTACCCTTTCCACAAGAATGTTACAGGAAATAGGGGTTGTGGGGAAGAAGAAAACTGGGGAGAGATATATTACTATTTTGAAATAAAGTGGGAAATGTTTTAATTGTACTAATGAACAGTAGCTGGGAGTGAAAAATCAAATATTCCTGAGAATGAACCAACTATGAAGACAAATCACATTTCAGAAAGCACTTGAATTTTGAGATCTCTCTTCTCACTGTGATGGAGCTCTTCCACAAAGCAGAACTATAAAAACTGAACAGGCATTGGAGATATGCCAAGGCTGTCATAGTTTTAGGAGCAAAGATCCTGAAGACAAGAAGAATTCATTGAAGTGACCCATTCTTTTAGCATTGCTTTTTCCCTTGGAGATATTTTCCTTTCTACAATGTGGGGTATAAAGGTCAGACAAAAAGCAGCAGCCTAAAAATTGTAGCTTTATCACTAGACAAAAAGGGGAGGATATTCATTTCAAGGTTACCAAGTCAGGCAGAATTTAAGAGATCAAATCCTGGAGAAAAAAGACCTCATAATAATGCAAAAATATTACAATGCAATTGGTTTTCAACATATTTGCTGAGTTCTAAGCTGTCACTTATGTAATTAGAGACAGAGATAAAATATAGAAAGAAACTGCTAAAATGCCTAAAAGGACAGCTAAAATTTTAGGAGTTTCACAGCAGAGAAGTCAGGCCTTATGCTTAAAGGCATGCCAAGGAGTGAGGCTCTAGTAAATTTACAAAGTTTCGTATGTTACCTCCAAAGTTATACGCCCAAGAAATTAGGGCAAACCACAAATAGAGTGGCTTTTCCAAATTCTGAAATCCAACCTTGATTGGATCAAACCAATATCCCTGTATTGTAATTGACTGACAGAGGAAAATTAAAGGAGAACAATAATATCCCTAAAACTTTAGAATTTTTCATGCAGCAAAGCAAACATTGAATCATTCAAGTCATGTCAAAAGATAGAATTACATGACTAAAAATCAATAAGAAAAAAGAGACCTAGAGGCATTTATATATTGTGGTTTTAAGGAATGCTTTAAAATAGCTGTTATCAAAATATTGAGAAAAATCAATAAAAAGATAGAAACTTGACCAGAAAAGTAGAATCAAGTGAAAATTCTACAAATGAAAAAAAGCAATAGTTGAAATTCATAAATTAGTACTTAAATTTGAAAGCATATTAGAAAGAGATGAAGAGAGGATAAGTGAACTGGACAATGGCCAGCAGAAAATATTCAGTTTGAAAAAATGAAGGAAAATCCAATGAAGACAGAAAGTGACTTTGAAAAGCTCTACTCTACCACTTATTATAATAATTAAGCTCTCTTGTTTTTCTGACAGTTAAATGATACAACCTACCCTTTAAAGGTGGAGGCTCTATTGCTGTCACTAATACAATTACTGTTGCTCTATTACAATCATTCCACTACTATTAAAGGGATCCAATCTTTAATGGCATCTCATACAATCAACCCAGCCTGCAGAATTGAGGCAACATAGAAAATTTCTGGTGATTCTGGAACCCCTGCACAGACACATTCCTTGTTGCTTTAATAAATGATTGGTACATTATCTTACCCCTCCTAAGGCCAGTCCTCATTTTTTCCAGCCTTAGCAAATCCACTCAATATGCTTGTTTTGCTGAGATATTCAATTCTGTCTTCAACCATCCATCACAGCTATTTTATTATTTTTACCTCACTTAATTGTGCCATTTTTTCATGCTTCTATAATTTATTCTTGTAACATGTTTATAATATTTTTTCCTACTAAATCATGTATTTTGGGATAATTCTCACATACACAATATCTTTATTATCTAAATTTGTGTATTAGCCCCGTACGTGCCACACTATAGACCCAGATGTCCCAAGGGAGGCCTCAGATGAACATATGGTATCTCTGGAGTTGGGACAGCCTTTCAAAGTTGTCCCCAGTTGTCTTGAAAGGCTTGGTTTTTATACCTTTCTATTGTTCTTTCATTGAGTTCTACTATTCTTGGAAACACTGATGACGTTGGAAGAATTAGTATTCCATTCCTAAGGTACTCGCCAAAGATGGCTGATAGCCTAGCACCATCTTCAGAAGTAATATCAGAAGCTAGGGGAATATGTCTTCACTTTCTGAAGAGGCATATGTATGATACATAACAGTGTCCACCAAGGTACTCTACCAATTAATATATCTCTACCAATATTTTCAAAGGAAAAATTAGATAAGCAGCAGTTGCCAAATTAATCAAAAAGAGGGCAATGCTATAGATGCTACAGTAGTTTGAAAACACCAAGGAGTATAATATAATATAAAAAAACTTAATACAGTTTTAGAAATTAATAAGGGTTTCCTTGAAAAACAGAACAAATAAAAACTTATCAAAGAAGAAGAGTGTATGAATAATGTTATATTTATTAAGAAGTTAAATCCAAATGTAAAATACTTTTACAAGAAGAAAATACCAGGCTTAGATGACTTCACTTGTGTATTTTCCAAACATACAGAACAAAACAATAATAACTTTACAAAAATTCATTCATATTATAGGGAAAAAAATAGGAAACACTTTCCACAACAGCGTATGAAGAGATCATAACATTTTTACATATAAGTGACTGTGATATTTCAAGAAAGGAAAAATATAATCTAATCCCTCTGATGAAAATAGATACAAACACCAAAATTGAAATGTTATTTAAGTAAATTATGTTATATATTGAAAAAATAAAATATCCTAAGTAAATTGAGTTTGCTGCAAGATAAAAAATCATAAATTTCTAGAAGATTATAAGGCAGAATATCACTTAATATTGGGGGAGTCAAAGTATATTTTTTACTCCAAGACACAAACAATACAAACTAAAAGATCAAAGATTCATAAAAAGTATTTCATTAATTTACGATCTTTCACTTACTAAAATGTACTATTAAAATCATGAAAAGACAAATCACAGAGTGGGAGAAAATATTTGCTGTGCATCTGTCTGACAAAGAATTATTATACTGCACATAATTTTTTAAAAAGACAGGCAAACTATTTAAAATTTGGCAAAAAAAATGAAAGGTATATTATAAGAAAGGATATTCTAATTATCAATAAGCACATGGAAAGATGTTCAAATAATTATTAGGGGAATGAATATTGAAACTACGGTGCCATATCTCTACACCTCCACCAGAAAATAAAAGTTGACATTCTAGTATTAGTGAGTGTGGTGTAACTGCAGCCCTCATACTAAACTATACAAGGCTGCTAGGCTGTGTATGACACAAAGGTGTTCGAAAAGATAGTCTGAAACAAACAAACAAAAAGCTTTCAAGGCCTTTGTTCTTATTTGAAGAGACTCAAGGAGAATTGTCTTCCAGCAATGATAGTCTTAGAATGAATCTAATCTAATAGTTTTTCCTTTTCAGATGAATTTCTCTGGAATCTGTGAAAGTTCATCCCTCCCACTTCTCTTATGTAAGGATGAAAAGAGGTGGAAAAAAGGGGCATCTGGTAATACTGCAGAGAGGTTTTCTGTGACATACTATTCTTCCTCTCCATAAACAATAAAAAATACTGACCTCACAGGTTGCATTGTAAAGATTGTGCGATATTTTTTGTGAAAGATTTAGTACAGCACAAGGAACATAATAGCACTCAGTAAATTCTAGTTTCCCTTCATGCTATTTTCCCATTGAATATATGGAACAACTAAAGAATAAAAAAAATTGGGGAAATAAACTAAAATAATTTTTGCAAAAGATACCCTGTCAATTGCAACCATTATTATTATAAAGCAATATTGAATTTATTTTCTTTAGATGGTAAGGTAAAGTAACAAAATTTAATTTGGTTATAAGATCTTAAAAGGGCATTGTCATATTTATTTGGTTTCAGAACTTAAATGATGGTTAAATAAAGACTAAATAGTTCTTATTAGAAAGAGAGTTTCAATTATGCAGCATTTCAACAACTAAAGACTACAAAAACAGCACACAAATACAGGATATCTTTTTTTCCTCTATAAGATAAGCTATAATATATGTATGCTGACATATAGCATTGATTTTTTCCTTTATGTATAGCTGTATTAATTTTCAAAGTTTACACAAACAAATTTGCACCTTTCAGAAACAGAAGCAGCAATATGAGTAGGATTTTGTGTAGAAAGCTCTATTATGTACTTTCTGTTAGTAAATATATGCATTTTTAAATTTTTTCTTTTTCTAAGATGTTTACTTCCTTAGATAGTTTTCTTTGTAATATTTGAATGTACAATTTTTATATGCTCTGTAACTCAAATTTAATTCAAAATGAAAAGAAACACCTTTATTAAATGATATTTCTCCAAGTCACATTTTATGAACAATATACCTACAAGCAATGATTTTTTTTAATGGTCTTTTTTCCTGAAAATCTAAAATATAAAACAGCAGCAGCACCAGGCTTGATTATATACCTCTGAAGCCACTGTGTAGTGTTAATTCTCAATATTACCTAAAGCAATAGAATATACATAATTCAACTGATTTATAACTCTTCATTACAGTATTTAAAACACTCTTCAACAAATTCCCTGATGATTCAACATGCATAAATTCTCCAGTGATTCTTGGTTCATTTCTTGGAAATTTTCACTTGGTGTTCTATCAAGGGGCTAAGTTGCCGACTAGCTTAGTATCTGTAGCTAACATAGATATTTAACTAACAGTGTGCATAGTTTCCGCCAATTGCATATTTATTTGAAATATTTATCTTCTCAACTTTATTCCCATTACTTGGTTGACTTTTCCTCTCGAACCTATTTAAATAATAATAGAAAAATCCTTCAAAATTCAGAACAGAAATTTATTCTATAGTCTCATTATTCTTTTATCCCCCAAATTTTCATGTCTTTTCTTTTTTTATTGTTGTCATATATTTTATTTATACAAAATTTATAAACTACAGAATAAATTATTTATATTTATATTTAAACATTTGATGAGAATTTTAACAGTTTTTTTTATTCCAGAATATTATGGGATACAACCATTGAGGTTACATATATTGCCTGTGCACAGACAGAGTCATAGCTACAAACGTGCTCATCCCCAGATAGTGCGTAGCACACCCATTAGGTGTGAATTTACCATCCCCTCCCCCGCTTCCCGACACCCAATGATTGCTACTTGCATATGTGCACATACATGTTGATCAATCAGTACCGTGACTTTTCTTTATATTGTCATAACATTCAACTTTCTTTTAACACCATGATATTCGGTGGAAATAGAAATTACTTTCCCTCACAAATTTTAGAAGATTTTATTGAATTAATGATGCTGTATATTAGGAATATAATGCAGTATTTTAAGACTGGTTTCTAGAAGCATTTTTTTTTTGCAATTTATTTTTTTTATTCTATTTTTAATTTTTATTTATTTTTATTTATTTTTTTTAAATTTTATTTCAGAATATTATGTGAGTACAACACATTGGCTATATATATTGCCCATGCACTGCCCATGTCAGAACTACAGCATGTTTTAATTAAACCTTGTCTACATTGGAATTTGTTGTGCCTGTGTGTATGCACAGAGATACTCTGCCCACAAGCCTCTACAAGAAAGGACTTGCTGTTGGACCAGGATAATGATCAGAACTCAGACTCCATTTTAAGTCCCAACAGGCTCTACAGGAAGTAATTTCCTGAGCAAGATGGAGCTACAAATGTCTGCTCTTCACAGTTAAGTATAAAATCTGTTTGCTCCAGAGTTCCCCAGAAATTTGGCAAAGGCTTTGTAACAACCTTGTGGTTAACAATTTGTTAATCGTTCCTGCCTCTTTTTCTTCCTTGCACATTTTATTTTTTAAATTTCAGAATTTTATGGGGGTACAAACATTTTGGTTACATAAGTTGCTTTTGTACCATTTGAATCAAAGTTATAAGTGTGCTCAACTCCGAGATAGTGTGCATTGTACCCATTAGGTGTGAATATACCCATCCCCAACTCCCTCCTCCCACCTGCTTAATTTCCGATGAATGTTATTTCCGTATGTGTATATAAGGGTCAATAGATTAGTTCCTATCTAATAGTGAATACATATGTTGTTTGTTTTTCCATTCTTGTGATACTTCACTTAGAAGAATGGTATCTAGCTCCATCTAGGTTAATACAAGAGGTATTAGTTCACCATTGTTTTTTATAGTTGAGTAGTATTCATGGTATACATATAACACATTTTATTAATCCACACATGTATTGATGGACACTTGGGTCATTCCCATATCTTTTCAATTGTGAATGGTGCTGCTATAAACATTGGAGTGCAGATGTCTTTTTTATAGAATGTCTTTTTTTCCTTTGGGTAAATATCTAGTAGTGGTATTGCTGGATCAAATGGTAGTTCTACTTTTAGTTCTCTGAGGTATCTCCATGCTACTTTCCATAGAGGTTGTACTAGTCTGCAGTCCCACCAGCAGTGTTTGAGTGTTCCTATCTCTCCGCATCCATGCCAACATTTGTTTTGGGACTTTCTGATAAAAGGCATTCTCACTGCAGTTAAGTGATATCTTATTGTGGTTTTGATTTGAATTTTCCTGATAATTAGAGATGTTGAGCATTTTTTCATGTGTTTCTTGGCTATTAGTCTACCTTCTTTTGAAAAGTTTATGTTCATGTCTTTTGCCCACCATTTAATGGGGTTGTTTGATTTTTTTATTCCTGATTTGCTTGAGTTTTTTATAGATTCTAGTTATCAGCACTTTATTGAATACACCATGCAAATATGTTCTCCCATTCTGTAGGTTGACTATTCAGTCTAATGATTGTTTCCTTGGCTGTGCAGAAGCTTTTTAATTTGATCAGGTCCCATTTATTTATTTTTGTTGTTGCTGTGATTGCTTTTGGAGTCTTCCTCATAAATTCCTTGCCTAGACTGATGTCTTTAAGAGTTTTTCCAACATTTTCTTCTAGAATTCTTATGGTTTCAATGGTTTCATGCCTTAGTTTTAAGTCTGTTATCCATCCTGAGTTGATTTTTGTGAGTGATGAGATGTGTGCATCCTGTTTCAGTCTTCTCCATGTGACTATCCAAATTTCCTAGAACCATTTATTGAATAGTGATTCTTTTCCCCAGTGTATGTTTTGGTCTGCTTTGTCAAAGATCAGCTAGAAATATGAGGATGGTTTTATATCTGAGTTCTCTGTTCTGATCTATTGGTTGATGTCTCTGTTCTTATGTCAGTACCATGCCATTCTGGTTACTATAGCCTTGTAGTATAGCTTGAAGTCTGATAAATTGATTCCTCCCAACTTGTTCTTTTTGCTTAAGTTTGCTTTGGTTATATGGGGTCTTCTCTGTTTCCATATGAAGCGTAGAACTATTTTTTCTAGATCTGCAAAAAATGATATTAGTATTGTAATAGTGATTGCATTGAATCTTTATATCACTTTGGGCAGTTATAGACATTTTAACAATGCTGTTACTGCCAATCTATGAGCATGGTATGTTTTTCCATCTGTTTATATCCTCTGCTATTTCCCTCCTCAGTGTTTCGTAGTACTCCTAGTGGAGTTCTTTCATGTCCTTAGTTAAATATATTCCTAGGTATTTTATTTTCTTTGTTGCCATTGTGAAAGGTATTGAGTCTTTGATTTTGTTCTTAGCTTGACTATTGTTGGTGTATATGAATGCTACTGACTTGTGTACACTGATTTTGTAACCTGAGACTTTGCTGAATTTATTTATCAATTCCAGTAGTCTCTTGCCAGAATCTTTGGGGTTTTCTAGATATAAGATCATACCATCAGCAAAGATCGATAGTTTGACCTCTTCTTTCTCCATGTGGATACCCTTGATTTCCTTCTGTTTTCTGATTGCTCTGTCTAGGACGTCCAGCACTATGTTGAATAGAAGTGGTGTTAGTGGACAAGCCTGTCTGGTTCCACTTCTAAGCAGGAATGCTTTCAATTTTCCCCATTCAGTATGATGTTGGCTGTGGGTTTGTCATATAGCTCTTTTATCATTTTGAGGTAAGTCCCATCTAGCCTCTTTTGTTAAGCGTTCTTAAAAAGGGTGTTGAATTTTGTCAAATGCTTTTTCTGTGTCTATTGAGAGGATCATATAATCTTTGTTTTACTTCTATTTATGTGGTGAATTACATTTATAGATTTGTGTATGCTGAACTATCCCTGCATCTCTGGGATGAAGCCCACTTGGTTGTGATGGATTCTTTTTGGTGAGCTGCTGAATTCAGTTTGCTAGGATTTTATTGAGAATTTTTGGATCTATATTACTAAGGTGTATTGGTCTGGAGTTTTTTTTTTTTTTTCCTTGAGTCCTTTCCTGGTTTTGGTATCAAGGTGATGTTAGCTTTGTAAAATATGTTGGGGAGGATTCCTTCCTTCTTGATGTTATGGAATAATTTTTGCAGTATAAGTACCTGTTCTTCTTTGTAGATCTGGTACAATTTGTGTAAGAAACCATCTGGTCTGGGACTTTTTTTTTGTTGGAAGATTTTTTATTTTTGCTTCAATTTTGTTACTTGATATTGGACTGTTCAGGAATTCTATTACTTACTGATTGAGCCTAGGGAGGCTAAGTATTTCTAAGAATTTGTCCATTTCCTCCACATTTTCAAGTTTATGTGCATAGAGATTTTTATAGTATTTAGAGATAATATTTTGTATTTCTGTGGTATTAGTGGTAATTTCTCCTTTTTTGCTCCTGATTGAGCTCATTAGAGTCCTTTCTTTTCTGCTTCTGTTTAATCTAGCAAGAGACCCATCAATTTTGTTTATCTTTTCAAAGAACCAACTTTTTGTTTCATTAATCTTCTGTACAGTTTTTTGCTCTTGATTTCATTTAGTTCTGCTCTGATCTTGGTTATTTATTTTCTTCTGCTGGGTTTGGGATTTGTTTGCTCATCCTTTTCCAGTTCCTTGAGATGATTCATTAGATTGTTGATTTGTGATATTTCTCTCTTTAGGATGTAGGTATTTATGGCTATGAATTTTCCTCTCAAGACTGTTTTAGCTGTATCTTACAGATTTTGAAATTTTGTGCCCCCTTTATCATTTGGTTCAAAGGATCTTTTGATTTCCATCTTAATTTCCTCCTTGACCCAACTATTGTTCAGCAGTAGGTTATTTAGTTTCCATGAGTATGTGTAGAGATGAGTATTTCTGTTGGAATTGATTTCTAATTTTATTCCACTGTGGTGTGAGAAGATGCATGGTACCATTTCTATTTTTTAAATTTTTTTGACACTTTTTGTGGCCTAGGTTGTGATCAATCTTAGAGGATGTTCTGTGAGCTGATGAGAAGAACGTGTATTCAATGGTCGTGGGGTAGAATTTTCTGTAAATGTCTGTTAGGACAATTTGTTTTAGAGTTCTGTTTAAATACATTGTTTCTTTGTTTATTTTCTTTTTGGAGGATCTGTCCTGTTCTGTCAGAAGGCTGTTGAAGTCCCTGGCTACTAAAGTGATGCTGTTTATCATTTTGTTTAGATCAAGTAGGATTTGCTTTGTGTATCTGGGTGCTCCTGTGTTAGACACATAAATATTTAGAATTGTTATGTCTCTTTGTTGAATTGTTGCCTTTACCATTATATAATGACAATATTTGTCTTTCATTACTTTTGTTGATACTATGTTATCTGATATGATAACTGCCACACCAGCTTTCTTTTGGTTTCTATTTGCATAGAATATTGTTTTCCATCCCTTCACCTGGAGTCTGAATGAGTCCTTGTGGGTAGATGTTTTTCCTGGAGACAGGAGATACTTGGCTTGTATTTTTTTATCCATTCTTTAAGCCTATATCTCTTCAGTGGGGATTTCAAGCCATTTACATTTATTGAAAGAATTGACAAGTTGGGTGGATTTCTGTTCATCCTCTTCCTAGAACTTTGTTGCTTTGTTTTATCTCTTGAGCCATTGTGGTATCTAGGCTTTGACATTTAGCTTTTGGGTGATTTCATACTGGTGGGTGTCTATTGTGCTGATCCATGTAAAATGCAGTTTTGAGTACCTCCTGCAGGGCAGATCTTGTCTTGTGAAATTCCCTTGGTGTTGCTTGTCTGAGAAAGTCTTTATTTCTCCCTCATATATCAAACTTAGTTTTTCAGGATACCAAATTCTAGTCTGGTCATTATTCTGTTTGAGAAGACTGAGAATGGGCCCCCAATCTCTTCTGGCTTGTAAGGTCTCAGTTGAGAAGTAAGAATCCTTGGTTCCATAGAAGGAAGTTCCCTTCTTCCATAACTTGATGCTGTAGCCTAGGAACAAACTCAAGTCTAAGCTGAAGACAAAGCCCAGGACTTAAGATTAAGTGGCTAAATATTACATATGGTTAAACCTCAAGCAAAAGGAGCTCTTTTTGACAAAGTCAGGGTCCCAATTGGAAAAACCTGATTTCCCAAAACATGAAATAGTGAAATCTGCATGGATGCCCTAAAAATTTTATTAAATAGCTACAAAAATTTCTTTGAATCTTATGAGTCTGCATATGTGGCCCATTCCTACCTATTAAAAGCTAGCATTTCTCTCTGTCCTGTACTAGAAAAAAAGGTTGAGGTCACTACCCTATAAAGAAAAAGTTTCCACCACTTACAATTTGCTCTCTTCACCCATCCTGGCCACTGGGCCTAAAATTTAGGTAAAATTATAGCATACCTCAGCTGGAAACATGGCAGATCACAAAAGGGAAACAAGGGACTATTTTCCAAACGAGCTGTAGGACCTAATTACTTGATAACTGCAGTATCTATCTGTGGTAACATACAGAGGGATGAAGTTTGAGGGTCCTTTATTAAGAGTGCTTCATAAAATCAGATAGGAAAGATATATTTTTTTCATTTTGTTCTGCTTTGTTTTTTATTTGGGAATGCTCTTCCAATATACATGATGTAGCATCATAACAATTTCCTAAGAGATGGTAAGAATTACTATTAGGATATCCCACACTGAGCAAAGAGAACATGCCAGAATTCCATGACTGATGTTTCAGAGAAATAAGCATGCTGAAATTGTCTGGAATTTGTATGTCTGGAAGACCTACAAGAGGATTATATTTCATAAAAAATCCAAGAAGGACTACCATGTACCAAGGCTATGAGGACTAGTTTTCTGAGAGGGGCAGCAGCATTACTAAAAAGCTTATTAATATTATGTTGATCAGGCAGAATATACAAGAGTTATCTAACATACTGGAGGCCTGAGACAAGAACACACACTCTAAAGGGTGAAAGATCAACCCTGTAAAGATTCAGGAGGCTGCCATATCTATAACCTCGAGGTAGGCTGACCAAAAATTTAGAAACAGCCCAGAACACAAATATACCTAAACAAAATATTAACAATAACAGTAATAATGATAAATTAAATCATACATGCATTATTACAGTACCATAAAATATGAAGTATAGACTTTTTGGAATTATATTTCATTCTGAGTTAACTACTGTTCTCTGAATTATATCCTATTATTTCAACAAAATTATAGTTCAAGTTAACAATGGCACTTAGTAGTAATTAGCAGTAAAACCAATTAAACAAACAATTGTGAGAAAATATAATTAATATAATGTTTCTGTATTCTGATACAGTACTTTTTTTTAAGCTCTCTTTAAACTATTGGATATTTAAATTTTTGTCAGCTATATTATTGTGTATATTAAAGATACAGAAATGTAAGACTTAAGAGAAAGAGAACATTAATAGGACTAAATAGGGCTAATTAAATACATATTATCTATATTTTAAAAATATTAAAAATAACATGTTCTTTTCTGTATCATGATACAGAAAAATATTTTTATGCTTTCTGCTTTCTTTTCTATTAATACTTCCCTGAACTGCCTGAAACCTTTAGGAAATATATTTTTTTTAATTTTTAATAATGTTATAAAACTGAATAGAGTCAAACATAAAATTATCTTTGATTTTCAGTTCATTTCTTATCAAGCCCACATTTCATTCATTCTTGCTGTCCTTCCAACATCTTGATAAAAAGCTATGTACTACCCCATAAAAAATTTAAATACTGGTAACAGCAAGTTTGGGGCATGTAAAAATTAGTATATAGTTTTCCATAAAAGCCTATTCACTTTATGTCTATGGGCTTATTTTGGTTGACCAGATGTTTATCAATCAGGTCCATTGTATTTATAAATTCATTAGATAAAGTATCTATGTCTAAAATGGCCAGCATTTTAAAACTCTCTGAAGCAGATTGGAGATCATCATAAGCAAAACCTCTCTCTCTATATATATATTTATATATATAAATAAACACACACATATGTGTGTGTGCATATATATATCATTATATAGTTTTAAGACACAGAAGTAATTTGACATTGTGAAATTACAGTTGGTTTCCAAATTAGTTAAAGTTTTAATAATGAAATCAAGAAAGCTATACTTTTCTAATTGTTTTTCTTTTTTTTTTTTTTTCCATTTTTGGAAGCAGAATTATTTTCAAAAGATTTGTCAGGTTGCTGCTGCATGAGTGTTTGGTGCTATCTACACATTCATCTAACAACTGTCATTTAGTCTTTTGCTGTGTATCTTATGTCCTCTTCCAAAATCATCAAACAATTTTGGACACTCAGCAAATAAATTTCTGTTTTACTGTAATCATTTTCTCCCTCAGTATGTGTCCGAATTAGAAAGGACATACATTTTGTTCTACATATCGAAAATATGATTTTTATGGCAGGTCAACATTTTAACATTTTTCTATGGCCAGCAACCTTGTATATATTAACACATGTCTAAAGAGTCATCTTCTTCCATTACTGCAAAATGATAAAATCTTACGAAGTTCTTCTTCATGGTTTAAGGAAAGTGAAATGTAACCAAAAACATTAATTATAACAACTGCAATAAAATTACACACATTTTTATCAGGGTTATATACAAGATATGCAGAACATTTGGCCTATAATATAATTTCATTATCTTTGGTGATAAGTTTATAGACACAAGGAGTTTTGCACAGTCAGCCAAACATTCAGATAGATGAGCAAAGTCTAGTTTCTCTCAACAAGTTATTATGTGTCTTCTGCTTTCTGTTTTCTATGACTTCATTAGGATTTTTGTAAGATTCAAGATTATTTTAAACTTCATTTCTCAAATCAAATAACCTAAAAACTAGAGAGAACTTTGTTGTTATTCTTTGATTAATCACTTGATATGGCATAGAAAGCATGATGAATTGTAAGATCTTACTGAATCTGCTCTACAGTATAAGAGGCCAATATATATGTTATAAAAGTTCTTTTCTTTGCCCTTAGGACAGTTACCTCTGAATCAGAAAATGTAACTTTACTCAGTTTTATACAGCAATAAAAAATGATACCTTGATGTGTGCAATAGTGTGATATGTCCCAGCTAATTTTGATTCAGCATTATAGTGCCATTTAGGAAATTACATAAGGAGGGTTACTCATGCTTTAACTCTTGGTTCCCTGACTGATACAGTATTCCAATTAGAGACACAGCTCCATTTAAAGGTCTTTGATTCAATGCATATATGGTATGCTAAAGGATGACATCCAATCTTCAGAGTATTAAGTCCAAAATGATGCTCTAGCTGTGTCTTCATCAAGTGATCCAGGTATTTCATAAGGCCTTATTAATCGCATCCCTATGACCAAATTCAAGATTGGAGCTATAGTTTATCTATGATAATAATGCAAATAAATATTTTTGTATATACTAACCTATGAATATAAACATATCTGTACACAGTCTATATTCAACCATATGATCTATATTAAGCTAAATACGAATTCAACTGATGTCTTCAACTCTAATCCATGGCCACACCATGGCTGTGGTATACATGTATATTGTTTTCAGAATTATTAACTCATATTCTGTGTAAAAAGTCTTTATCAATTAAGTATCATGTATATTTATTTGCAATTTATTTTACCTTTAGTCTTTCAGACTTCATTTATTGCCAAAGTCACTTAGTGTCTCTTCTCCAAATTCCTCAGTCAGGATGTTTTATGTATTTTTCACACAGTTATATTCATTTTTCACATTCAGCATTCTTTCGTGAGACTGCCTGACATCCTAAATGAATTTTTAAAATTTCCATACATTAAGTTCACTCCCTGAGTGTAAAGTTCTATGTGTTTTAACAAATGCATCCTGTCATACTTCAACCATTACTGTATCATACTGAATAGTTTCACCACAATTAATAATAGCCCATGCTTTACCTAATTAAACTTCACCCCATTCCACCTTCATACCTTGGCATGCATTGATAATTTTGATATCTCTAGAGTTTGCCTTTTCCAGAATATGATATAAATGGAATCATAAAGTATGTAGCCTTTTCAGACTAGCTTATTTCACTTAGCAGTATGTATTAATGATTCATCCATATTTTTATGTGGCTAAATCACATTCCATTGTTTGGATGAACTACAATATGTTATCCATTCATCTATTCATTTTTGGCAATTGTGCATAAAGCCACTATAAAAATTTGCATGTTGGTCTTCGAGGGGAGATAATTTTCAAATCTGTTGGATAAGTAACTAGCAGCATGATTGCTGATTTGTATGGTATGATTATGTTTAACAATGTAAGAAACTGCCAAAATGTCTTCCAAAGTGTCTATACCTAAAACATTTCCACCAGCAATGAATGAGAGCTTTAGCCATTCTAATGGATATGAAGTGATATCTCACTGTTGTTTTAATTTGTATTTCCCTATTCTCTTCATATGCTTATTTTCCATGTTTGGTGAAGTGTCTGTTTAGATATTTTGCTCACTTTCTAATGGAGTTGTTTCTTTTTCTTATTATTGAGTTTTAAGTGGGTTTTTTTGGGTATATTTCACAATAAGTCTTTCATTGGGTACGTATTTTGCAAATATTTTCCACCAATATTATTTTTCATCTTCTTCTATACAGACATATATATGTATATAGATATATACACACACACAAACATATATAATTTTAATAAAATCTACCTTATTTTTTCTTTTATATGTATTATGCTTTTGATGTTTCATCTATAAATTCAACATCAAAACTAAGGTCACATAGATTACATCAAATATTTCTCTGATAGGTTTAATAGCTTTGCAAAATATATTTTGCTCTTGGATTAATTTTGGGTTAATTTTTATGTAAGATATGTGGTCTGTTTATAGGATTCATTTTTTAAACATATGTATATCCAATTGTTGCTGCATAGTTTGTTGAGAAGACTATCCTTTCTCCATTAAATGGTCTTTTCTTCTTTGTCAAAGGTCAGTTGACTATATTCATGTGAGTCTATTTGTGAACTCTCTATTCCATTCCACTGATCTATGTGTTCATCCTCTCGCCAATACCACATTATCTTAATTACTGTAATTTTACAGTAGGTATCAAAATTATATAATGTAAATCCATCTACTTTGTTCTTCAGGATAAACAAAAGGAACTCTGATGGTAACTTGAGTAAAGAAATAAAGAGCACTAGTAATGATCAACACATAAATAAATATATAATGAAATAGAATATATTTTTGATTATAACTCTTTTCTTCCTCTATGTGACTATGAATACAATGCATAAATCAATAGTTATAAGTATATTTATGAACATGTGATGTGAAATGATGTAATTTTATTACAAAACAAACAGAAGCAGAAAGGAGGAATGAAGCTCTATAGGAAAAAGTCTTATATACTATTAGTATTGTTATTAATCTGATCTAGTTTTCTAAAAATTAAAATGTTATTTCTAATCCCCAAACTCTAAGAAAATAATTAAAAATATAATAAAATCAGAAAGGGAATTAAAATGGTACACAAGAAAGTAACTACTTAACACAAAAGAAAACAATAGCAGAGGAATACAGAAACAAAAAATATATTAGACATGTAGAAAACAAAAATAACAGTAGATGTAAACCCTACTTCATCAGTAATTTCACTAAATATGAATGGATTAAACAAATTAAATTAATTAACTACATTAATAACATTACACTGGCAGAATGGATTAAAAGAAAGCATGATCTAACTATATACTGGCTACAAAATATAGACTTTATATTCAAAAACACAAATAGCCTGAAAGAAAAAGGATGGAAGATTTATCAAACTATAAAAAGTTGTTAAAAAAATCTGTAGATCTGTAGAAGCTCTACTGATATCAGAAAAAAATAGATATTCAGACAGAAATTGATACTAAAAACAAAGAAGAACATTTTATAATGGGAAATGTGTAAGACACCAAGAGGATGTAACAATTATAAACATATTCACACTTATCAAAAGAGTCACAAAATACATAAAGCAAAAACTGATAGAATAATGGAAGAAATAGATAATTTAGTGATAATAGTTGGGGACTACTTTAATACCACACTTTAAATAATATAGAGAACAA
Source organism: Daubentonia madagascariensis (assembly GCA_023783475.1). NCBI lineage: Eukaryota > Metazoa > Chordata > Mammalia > Primates > Daubentoniidae > Daubentonia > Daubentonia madagascariensis. The sequence continues at coordinate 1,792,495 of JAKFHU010000316.1, forward strand.
GATAGAAGATCAAAAAGGAAGGAAAAGGCTTCGACACTCAAAACCAGCTAGACCTAATAGGTATTTATTGAAAATTCCACCTGACAACAAGAGTTGCGGTCCCCAACCCCCAGGCCATGGACAGATATTGGTACGTGGCCTGTTAGGAACTGGGCTGCACAGCAGGAGGTGAGTGGCTGGGCAGCAAGCAAAGCTTCATCTGTATTTACAGCCGCTCCCCATCTCTCAGATCACTGCCTGAGCTCTGCCTCCTGTCAGATCAGCAGTGCATTAGATTCTTATAAGAATATGAACCCTACTGTAAACTGCACTTGTGGGGGATCTAGGTTGCATGCTCATTATGAGAATCTAATGCCTGATGATCTGAGGTGGAGCTGAGGCAGTGATGTCAGCACTGGGGAGTGGCTGCAAATGCAGATTATCATTAGCAGAGAGGTTTGACTGCACAATAAATGTAACGAGCTTGAATCATCCCCCAACCCCCCATCTGTGGAAAAATTGTCTTCCACGAAACCAGTCTCTGGTGCTAAAAAGGTTGGGGACAGCTGAACTACAGAATATGCTTTCTTCTGAAACACACATGAAATACTCTCCGGGGCAGACCATACTTTACACCACAAAATAATTTCAATAAATATATCAAGATTGAATCACACAAAATATGTCTTAGATCACAGTGGAATTAAATAACAGCAGGAAATTTGAACAATTCATAAATATTTAGAAATTAAACATTAATTAACAAATGGGGAAAGGGAGAAATCACAGAGATATTAGAAAATACTTTGAGATGAATCAAAACAACAAGATAATATACCAAAACTTATGGAATATAGTAAAAATACTTTATAGACAGCATTTAATAGCTATTAATATGAGTGCTTACATTATGAAACAGCAAGGATTTCAAATTAGTAATGTAACCTTCTACCTCTATAAATTACAAAAAGAGCAAAAAAGAGAGAAAAGCAACCTCAGGAAAGCAGAAAGAAGAAAATAATAAAGATTAGATCAGAAACAAGCAAAATACATAATAGAAAATGATAAAGAAAATTGGTGAAACAAAGTTATTCCTTTGGAAATATCAACAAAATGACAAAACTTTATATATATATAGACTAATGAGGAATGTAAGAGAAAATATTTAAGTTATTAAATTCAGGATATAAAGTGAGGGCATCACCACCAAGCCTACAGAAAAAAAAGTGTTATAAAGGAATACTGGAAAAAAATGTGGGCAACAAATTACCTAATATAGATGAAATGGACAGAACACTAGAAAGGCACAAACTGCTGAAACTGATTCACAAAGAAATAGAAAATCTGAATAGACCTATGTGATAGACAGAATAATGCCCTCATGCCCAACTTCCCCAAAATAACCAGGTCCTAATCCTCGATTTTGTGAACACGTTATCCTGTATAGAAAAAGGAACTTCCTGTTGGGACTAAGTATTTTAAAACGGGAAGATCTTCCTGCATTAACCGGATGTGCCCAATGTAACCACAAGTGTCTTCATAGGGCAAGGAGGGGTAAATAGAGTCAGAGAGCAATGTAAAAATGCTATCCTGCTTTCCTTGAAGACAGAGGAAGGAGTCATGAGCTGAGAAAGGCAGGTAGCCTCTCAAAACTGGAAAAGTAAACAGTTTTTCCCAGAGACTACAGAAGAAACACATCTATGCCATTACATTAATTTTAGCCTAGTAAGACTATTTAAGATATTTGACCTCCAGAACTGTAAGATAATAAGTTTGTGTTGTTTCATACCACAAAATTTGTGTAAATTTATCACAGTAGCAATAGAATAAAAATTAAATACGTTGTGTTGGTAATAAAAAAAACCTTCCTACAAAGAAAAACTCTGGACAAAATTACTTCTACAAAATGTTTAAAGAAGAATTAACAACCATCTTTCACAAACTCTTCTGAAAATAGAAGAGAAGTGAACGCTTCCCAACTCATTCTATGAGGCCAGTATTCCTCTGATATCCACACTACACAAACAATACACCATCATATTAATAAATACAAAAACCACATGCTTATTTCAATTGATGAAGAAAAACAGTTGACCAAAAACTATACTATTTCATGAAAAAAATCCTTTATAATTAGGAATAGGAGAGAATTTCCTCAACCATAAAAAAAGAAAATTTTCTTAACCATAAAAAGTGTGTCTATGAAAAAGCCACAGCTAATATACCGAATAGTGAAGACCAAAAGCTATCCTTTGAAAATCAGGAACAAGAAAACATTGCATGCTCATGCCACTTCTGTTTAACATTTCATTGGATGTTCTAGCCAGGAAACTAAGAACACTTAGATTGAAAAAGAAGTAGTTATCTCTATATGAAGATTCCCTGATCCTGCGTGTAAAAAATTTTAAGAACTCCACTTTAAACGAACAAACTACTAGAGCTGGTGGGAAAGTTCAGCAGGTTTGTGACATATGAGATCAATATACAAAAATCAATTCTATTTCAATATACTCTCAAAAAAATGCAAAAACTAAATTAAGAAAACAATTTTATGTACCATAGTAGAATATGGAACAAAATACTTAAAAATAAAAAATAAATTAACAATAGAAGTGCAAGAGTTGTGTACAGAAAACTATAAAACATTGTTCAAAGAAATTAAGACTTAAATAAGTGAAGACATTCCATGTTAGTGGATTGGAGAGTTAATATTGTTGAGAAAGTAGTAATCTTGAAATTGATCTACAGATTCATTGCAATCCCTATCAAAAACACCACTTGTCTTTTTTTTTTTTTTTACCAGAAAAGATGACTCTACAATTCACATGCAAATGCAAGGGATCTAGACTCACCAAAATGATCTTAAAAAGAAGCAAGTTAGAGAACTCATCATTCCCAATTTCATAACTTACAACACTACTAAAGTGATCAAGGCTGTGGTACTATAATAAGGAAAAACATATAGCTCACGAAATAAAATTTAGAGTGTGGAGATAAACCAATATATCTATAGTCAGTTGTTTTTGACAAGAGTACCAAGAAAATTCAATAGAGAAAGAATAATTTTTTTGAACAAATAATGTTGGGCCAACTAGATATTCACATGCAAAAGAAATCCCTGCCTCATGCCTTATATAAACAATAACTCAAAATGTTTCAGAGACCTACATACAAGAAGTGATACTATCAGATTCTTAATATAGACATAGGAGTAAATCTTTACGACTTTGGATTTGCATTTTTTTAGTTATGACATCTAAAGTACAAGCAAAAACAACAAAAAGATAAATCATATTTCATCAGAATTTTTGAAAAGTTTGTCCTTCAAAGAACACCATCAATGAAGTGAAAAGGCATGTAAAGAATGGGAGAAAGTGTTTGCTAATAATGTGTCTTATATGGATATACCATATAGAATATCTAAAGAAGTCTTACAACTCAACAATAAAAAGACAAATAAAAGAATTTTTAAAATCGGCCTAGATTGCAGCCTAGTGCGGTGGCTCACTCCTGTAATACTAGCACTTTGGGAGGCCAAGTGAGGAGGATTGCTTGAGGCCAGGAGTTCAAAACCAGCCTGGGCAATAGCAAGACCCCCATCTCTACAAAAAATTTTTTAAAAATTAGCTGGGCGTGGTGACATGTACCTGTAGTTCCAGCTACTAGTGAGGCTGAGGCAGGAGGATCACTTGAGCGTAGGAGCTGGAGGCTGCAGTGAGCCATGATGATATCACTGCACTCTAGCCTGGGTGAGAGTGAGACCCTGTCTCAAAAAAAAAAAAAACTGGGATAGATTTCAATAGACATTTTTATAGAAGATATAAAAATGGCCAATAAACACATAAAAAGATGCTCAACGTTGTTAGTCATGAAGTAAATGCATATCAAAAGCACAATGAGATACGAATTCAAATAAACCAGACAGAAGAGGCCATATGTTGTATAATCAAATTTATATGAAATGTTCACAGTATGCAAATCTGTATATTATAAATGTTTATTTGTGTTTGCCTAGGCCTGGTGGAGGACAAGAGGGGATTGAAAGAATATAGCTATAGGGTATGGTCTGTCTTTCTGGGCTAATAAAAATATCTTGTAGATAGTGATAATGATGGCACAGCTTTGCCAATATACTATAAATAATTAAATTACACACTCTAAAAGAGTTAATTTTGAGGTATGTGAATTAAATTTTAATTCTTAAAAATAGTTCAACAGGAAAACAAGGTGCCCAATAATTAATGAGCAAGATATCAATACACACACTTCACCAAAGATTTGTAGATGAAAAATTAGCATACTAGAAGATCCTTAACATTATTACTATTCAAGAAATGCAAATTAAAATCACAATGAGTTATAACTGTATGCACATATCACAACTGCAAGTAAACAAATAAATAAATAAGGAAAAAAAGACATCCAAGTGCTGGTAAAGATGCAAGGCAACTTGCACCTCTTTAATTACTTGAGAGAATGATGTAGCAATTCTAAAAAGGAGTTTGTAGTTTCTTATACAGTTAAATCTACATTAACTCTACATTTATCATATGACCAGAAATACCACTTCTAAAAACTTGTACACAAATGTCTATAGCAGTGTTATCCATATTTGCAAAACACTGGAAATTACCACAATGACCTTCAAAAAGTGAATGGATAACCAAATTGTGGTACTTTTGTATTTTGGAATACAACACAGCAATAAAAAGGAACTGATTATTAATTCACATAATGACTTTAGTGAATCTCAAATTTATTTATGCTATTTGAAAGAAGCCTGGCTCTTTCAAATAGCAAATGGGTTTACAAGGTTAAATCCATTTGATCTCACTTATACCACCTTCAGAAAAAGATAAAATCATAAGGATGAAGAGCAGATAAGTGATTAAGTGTAGAGGTGAGGACTTGTTCAAAGAGAAAGCATAAGGCATATTTTTTGTGGGTGTATAATTGTTCCACAGCTTGTTTATGGTAGTAGTTTAACCAGTCTACACATGTGTTGATTCACACAGAACTTCACATGAAAAAAGTAAACTTATATATATAAATAATAAAAAACACCAAAAAGTGCAGCTTTTAGCATAAAAACAAAATTGGCCAATGTGTACAATTACTTTAACTAGTTACAAAGCAAATTTAGTACAAAAACATTTCTCTGTTCTTCATAGTTGTTCATTTTTCCCTTTTATTTTTATTTGACAATAGTCTAGATTATATTAAATGTTGACACAGTCAACACCTCAGCTTTATAAAAGCAAATGGATTTTATTAAGAGAAATATTACCAATTCAGTGATCAATTGACATTCAGAAACAAATAATTAATTGGATTGTTTCAAGCATTTCATTTCATAAATTCCTTTGCTAAGAACACTGTTGGTTTATTAGAGGCTCTTAATTCAATGTTTTGTCTGATTAAAATATTCCTTTATATTTAACTATTATATAATTCAAAACTTTGAATTCAATCATAACTATATAATCCATGCCAAAAGCATAGTACTGTCATAAAATCCCCTATGGAGAACTGATTTTCAGATGTTGAAGACATACCTAGATCACAATTACAATCAAATTGAGGTAAATATCTTTAAAGTTGAGTTGTTTGTGTCTGTTTTAGATTTAATTTTGGATTTCTGACATTTTGCACATAAGCTCTCCACAGCTGAAAGTGCTTTGTTATGCCAGCACTGTTGTCACAATGTAAATATTCAATCATTTTTCATGCTATAAAAATGAGCCATAAGCAAAATCCACGTGTACATGCTTTACGTAAACACATTATTTGTGACCTAATTCATTGGTGATATTCATTTATTTCTCTACCTATAGTTTCTAAAATTAATAATGAAGAATAAAGAAGAAAGGCAATTTCCCCATGGCCTACTCCCATATGTTGCATTGTTTATATTGTACCTAAAGAGAAACCTTTTGCACGAGAAAATAGAAAATACTGCCAAGCTGGTTTTGAATTAATCTGATCTTTTAAAAAATTAATTTATACTAAATGATAATAACTTTACTTTGTCAAAAACGCATGGCTGAGTCTATTACTTAGATTTGAACGGACTTTATTAGTGGTTCACATGTAAGAATTTTAAACAAGTGTTCTTTAAACACAATACTCATTTTTTCCTGTATAATTTTCAAGCAAACAAACCCCAAAGTGTCATAATTATGGCATACAATTTTATTTTGGTAAATTTGCATTTGGGGCTTCACATATTTTATATGATTAAAATAAATGTTTTATAGATTATTTTATATTAAAATACTAGTAGAAGTGTTTATAGAATTTGGAATTTGAAGGCATAAAATCAAATAAATCCATAGTTGCCATCCAAATAAGTGGAAATATTTCTTAAATGGTTCATAATTTGTTAAATTTTTCACTTTAAAATCTTATATAGAAGATCATCTCCCATTTTGCAAACCAAAACACTTGCTTTATCACTACACTGAAAGAAGATTTAATTAAAACATAACTATATCTAGCCTATACATGGAAAAATGTTCAAAAGGAATGCATTAAAATGTAAATTCAACTAACAATCATAAATGTCAAGAAAATAGCACTAAACAAAGTCAAAAAAATAAATCAATTTTAAAAATAAAAACAGATGATTAAAAGAATAAGTAATTGATTTGATAACAATCATTGATTTTAATCAAGTCAGCAATTTAATAATGTGCATTTTTAAGGATACTTGAGCATTTTGAGCAATACAAAATATAAATTCATACCAATTACTAGATTTGTTTCTACAATTTAAGGTCAGTACATAAATTATAAGTCTGGAAAAAATCAAAGTTCAAAAATAAATTCAGAATTAAGAAAAAAATTTGGGAAAAAAATATGATATGAAAACAAGAATGAAAAATGAAACTTGAAATGAAATGATATTCCTTAGAAGAAAATTGGAAAAAAACAATTAATGGATTAAATTAACAATATTTCATGATTCAAAAGTAAATTTACAGAAATTGAAAATATAATAATACAAAAAATTGAATAGTATAATCCAATTTTTCTCCTTTCATTATCCACTAAATTGTTACCATATATTTACTAAAACAACTTGGTGAAAATATAGAAGTCTTTGGAGAAATAAAAGCACACATTTTAGACAGTGAACAGAGAAACGAAAAACATAAAAAGAGAAGAGAAAACACTAAACAGATGAGAAAAGAGAACACATGTGTTTGGGCAATTCAAGCAGTAGTGAGAATTTGAGCTTGAGAAGTAATTTTTAAATGATTAGTGAGGTAGGAGTACAAGATAGTTTTAAAAATGGATTGTAGTGGTCTAAAGAAACAAATTTTGTAAATATACATGCTAAAGCCCAGCTATATCCCTCAAATCGCAAGCTTAATTATCGGGTCCAAAGAGGGTCTAGCTTTGTTTTTTAGGGCTTAGAGTTCTTTCTTTAATTTTAAAATTTTTGTGCATGCATCTTATGTCATTACTTTCCAGGATAATTTTGTAAGTTATGATACGGTAAAAACAAACTGTTTCCTGTCCTATGGAACTTGACTCATGTTAGAAAAAAAGCATAACATTAATTTTGCATGTGAATTTAGGAATAGAGCATATATTTCTATATCTATAAAATAGTAATACAATGGACAATGTGTCAAAGTATTTTTTCTATTTTAATGTTAAATAAAACCCCAAACTTCTGATATCATATTTTTATTGGAAGATTTTAAGGTTCAAATATGTACTGAATAATTGCATTTTGGGCAAAAGTCTAACTTAATTAAAATAACTAAAGAGACTTGATATAATATTTGTTCACAAATTATTTGTTTTGTTATTAAAATGTTATGTTTCACTTATGATCATTTTTGTTTAAATTTAACTCCCAAGATCCATAACATAATTTTTGCTTGTAAATAATATTAAAATTAAACTACCCGGTTATGATACTTGATACTTGCTGATACACCCAAATATTCTGGAGTAAACTCATTCATCTTTCGTTTGATTCTGTTGTTTGATTCCAAAAGTAATGGCCCCAGATATCTTCTATTGGAAAATTTATTGTTAGCATTCAGTACCTGTCATGGTTTAAAAGAAAATGAATGTAAAGCAAAACAAGAGTATAATGAGGAGAGAAATTTGTTGTTTGCCTATTGGACTACATATTTTCATTTTTGAAATACATTTCTTTCAAAGCTTAAGTAATTAATAAAATCTGAATTTGACAAAAACATTGATGTGTATATATGTATATATTATATATACACACACATATGTAGCTGTAAAGTGCTAACAGAAATATGCCAAGGAGGTGCCAATGGGGTGCTAATAAGGAACTCAGACAAAGAGAGGACTCAGGTATTCCAGGAAATGTGATGAAGAACTTGTTAATGAGGCTTCATTAAATAGGTGTTGGAACTCTTAAGCTTTTTTCTCCTCTTCATTTTACTTAATAAAATAGGGGAAATGTGTATTTTTTTTAATGGCAAAGGAATATAATACTTATGTCAGGGAGTATTATTCCTCCAAGTTATCCACATTCTAATTTCTGGAACTTGTGAATATGTTACTTTATGTGGAAAAAGGGGCTTTGCAGATGTGACTAAGTTAAAGATCTCAGGATAGGAAGATTATCCTGTATTATCTCCATCAGCCCAATATAATGACAAGAATACTTAAAAGAGTCAGAGAAGTGGACATAATGACAGAAGCAGAATCAAAGAGAAATTCGAAGATACTACCTTGCTGGTTATGAAGACGGAGGAAGGAGGCTCTAAGATATGTAGGCAGCCTATAGAACCTGGAAGAGGCAAGGGCATGGATGTTCTTCTAAGGCCTCTAGAAAGAAGGCAGGTATGCCATCACTGTGATTTTAGCCCCATGAACCCCATTTTGGACGTCTGATCTCCAGAACTGTACAATAATAAATTGGCTTTGTTTTAAGCCACTAAATCTATGGTGATTTTTTACAAAAGTAATAGGAATATACTATACTATTTCAAAAAAATATGCTAAGTCCTAACTTTTATCTCTGACCTGGAAACTGAGTAGACATGAATGGGACTTGCCAGTTTGTTTATATACACTAAGTGAACGTCATGGGTCACATCATCATGGCCAGTTGCTATAGTTGTCCTCAAGCCCCAGTTATTGAGTTTCAGCCTTAATATTTGAAGGAAATTTAATGGAAATAATCAGAAAGAATCATTTTGTAGATTATTATATTTTCAATGCAGTCAAGTAGCTAAGTGTTTTACTTGATGAACAATATTTTGGTATTCAATTTTTAGAAGGCATGCATTGGACTATCCTCATAAGGTAACAATGTTTTTCCCTGTTGTAGCCCTGTAACACTCATAAATAAACTAGGGTGGAGATAAAAGCCCATCCTATGTTTGGCTGAATATAAAGGTGGAAAGAGCTTTGGTTTTGATGAATTAAACAGGGAAACATATATCTTCTGGACTTTTTAATGAATGAGACCATTTAAACAATGAGACCATTGTTTAGTATATATTTTGAGTTGGGATTTTCAGAAGAAAGCATAACTGACAGAGCTGTGCATAATACTAGGTGTATCTTTGAAAATAATAAGTATATGAATATCCAAAGACTTCTACATTTCATTTTATTGAAAACTTTCTAGATGGTGAAAAGAACTGTTTTTTCTAGATGACAACCCATAATCAAATTATGTATATCAGACACGCTACTTTCTTTTTCTTCTTAAAGAAATATCCAAGATCACTCATAACTTGGTAGAAGACAGCTAGACCCCTGATTTTCTTAGCCATTCTTATCACATGTCCAAAAATTATTAAATTCTAACTCACACATTTTATACATCACATTAATGGATATTTCTTTAGATAATCTGTGCCTATTTTCCCTTGCTATAATTTTTCTTTTGCAATGCAATAAACATAAGGTTTATATTAAGTATTTCTACAGGTAGAAGGGATGAAGTATGTGCAGAGTGGTAAAAGATATTCACTGACCTTCTAAGATGCCATTTCATTAATCTTCACCATCCAGCATAAATAGAATTCATCCATTATAGTAAGGTTTCCACACCAAAAGTATAAAAGGCCAAGCAGGTTTTAACCTTAGAAACATGAGTAACTACATTCAGTCCCGCAGTCTGTGCTGTCAAAATTCCTTATGGCCTCCACCTCCTTCTAGGAAAGCCCCATGTAAATTCCACATGGGCCTGTAAGACTAACAAACAGGACATGTTATGCTTCTGAGAAGTTCTTATTTTATTTTCTCTTTCAATAATAAGTGAAATTTTTAGTTTAATTTTAATAATCCATATGTATATAACTAGCTCTGTTAATTTTCCCAACTTTGGAGCTATTTTGTTCCAGTTATAGTACTAAATTCCTGGCTTATACACGTGGGCCAAAGCTTCATATTAATAATTTATGTTATTCTGTGGTTGTAGGCCCTTATATGTTTTGAAAATTCCCCAACGCCCGGGAACTTGAGTCTTGTTCTTTAAACTCTGTTTGGTGACAAGGACTCTGTTAGCTACTAAGAAGCAGCAGCTGTCTTCTCAGCCTTTATCACTATCCTGTCATGATCCAACTCTCCTCCATTATTCCATTGGATTTTTCTGATGTCAAATATTTTCCTAGATAAACTACATTTTTTCCTATTTTTGTAACTGCCAGCTACTATATTCTGCTACCTTGTTGGACGTTTTTGTATTTTAAAAGAAATTAAACTTCAATAAAATTAAGTGATCAGCCAGGACATATGCAGTGTGGCAGCCAGCCCCATCTCATTCCCTAGCTGCTTGCTAGGTGTCCTGACTGGCTAAATTAACCCTTTCTTGCCTTTATGTGTTATAAAATGCAGTGCACTATTTTCAGCTCTATTTCTTTTAGTATATTTTATTATGCAGTGTCCACTGTCAATTTTCTCCTCAAAAAATTAATTTATAATTTTCATTCAAAAGAAGAAAATAATGGGGTAATTCTAAGTAAAGGTGAAATGATATTCAGTATGGAAAGTAAAATGCCACATACTTGATATCAAAAACATATTAAAAGCAAAACTTGTCCACAAATGATTTTTAAAAAAGCAACACTAAGCATGTACCTCATGAATAAAGAGGAAATATAAAATATTGTTATATCCAAGAGATATTCTAAAAATGTGTATGCATGTATATGTACATTTATATAAAGGTGTGTATCAGATTTGGAAAAAAAATCTAAAATTCTATCTTATAGGAATATTAATAGTCAAAACTGTATGACTAAAAATCAAAATTCTAAAAAACAATCTGATTAAGTACTTTAAGTTCCAACAGTGGATCACTATTCTGATATTTTATACATTTTCCATAATATGCTAAGTTATTCTCAGAATTACTATTTCCTCCAGGATATATTAATCATATTTCTATTTATAATAGCACAAATTGTATTACATTAACTTGTTTAATGCAGGTTGCTAAATTGAAGAGTTAAACGTATATCATGCAGGCAAATAAAAAAATAAGGTGACTTTAAACAAAACCTGACAAGTCAGAGGTCCTGATCTAATTTTCCAACCCCGAAAAGTTCCTCTTCCAGAATTTTCCTTATATCATCTGCAACATATGCTAAAAGTCTAATTATTAAGAACTGTTTTTATTTTTATTTAATCTTAGAACATAAAGCTATGTATTAGCCAGGGTTCTCTAGAGACCCCGGAGATATATAGGCTATATATACATATATACATATGTGTGTGTATATATATATAAGGAAATGTATTATGACAATTGGCTCATGCAATCATGGAAGTTGAGAAGTCTCTTCAAGCTGGAGAACCAGAAAAAATATTCAGTCCAAGTTCAAAGGACTGAGAAGCAGGGGTCTTCTGATATAAGTTTCAGAGTTCAGCGGCCCAAGAACCAGGGGATTTGATGTTCAGGGGCAGAAGAAGATGAATGTCTCAGGTCAAGAAGAGAGAGAATTTGCCTTTCCTTCACTATTTTTTTCTATGTATGCCTTGGACAGACTGGATGAAGCCGGCTCACATTGGTTAGGGCAATCTACTCAGTATACTGATTCAAATGCTAGTATCTTCCAGAAGTTGCCTCAGAAATAATGTTTTACCGGCTTTTTGGGTATCTCTTAACCCAGCCAAGTTGGCAAAGAAAATTAACCAGCACTGCTGGCGTTGCTGCAGAAGGTGTTAGCGATAGTGCTCTCTTGCATTTACCCTCTCCCTCCTAAACTGCTCTTTCATTCACGCTTTCTAGGGTTGCTCTTTTGGTTTCGTCACCTTCCACTCATTCATCAGCGCTTTTGGAAATGGCTATCGCTCTACCACATTTTCAAAAACCTTCATATAAATGTATTTGCTAATTTACATGTCTGAAAAGTTCATTTAATTTATCTCTCTGTAGAATTCACACTGTCAATCCCTGTTCTTTCTGGCAACATTGTCTTTCTTTGGCTTCTATACCACAACACTTTCCTGGGGATGCTCCTCCACGCTTAGCCCCCTGTCTTTTATTCAGGCTCAACTTCCTAATCTTAGTCCTAGGACCTTTTCTCCTCTTACTATTTATCCTTGAAGCCCAAAGTTGTATCATTTATGTCCAGAAAGATGACACAAATTTACCTATGAAGCCAAAACCTTTCCATTGAATTCCAGACTTATATTCCTTCCAATTTCATATTTCTTTTTAGATAATTTAAGGGCAAATGAAACTTAAAATATACAAAACCTAATTGCTGACCTCCTTTTTCCTCTACCATAACACCTTTCCCTCTCTCCACTCCAAAAGAGAAAGCTTGATTCTTTTCCAACATCCCCTATTTCAGCGAGTTTGCATAATTGTATAAGCCAGAAACTTAGGAGTCTTATTTAATTTTTCTGTCTATATAATGTTCCCATATCTAATTTATCACCAAATTCTAAAAACTTTCTCTATCTCTCTTCAACACCATTTCTCACCTCTCCGCTATCGTCCCACTGGTCATGTTTGACTTTTTCATGCCAGAGTGTCTTTGCCCATGCTGGTCACTCTGAATGTAACACTCCTTCCTACTCTTTTTAGATAAAGATTAACTAGATAGTAAACTTGTTATCATTTTATGTTTTAGTTAAATTGTATCTTCCTAAAGGAAACACGACTAACCTCCCTAGGATGGTAAGTCTCCTATTACATGTTCATCTTCTAATGGAATCATACCCTGCTCAAAGTATATATTATGGTGGCATCTTTACATTAATATGTGTGAATATTTGATAAATGCCTGTCTTTTCCACTAGGCTGCAATTATCCCTGGTGCAGAGTTCCCATCTGTTTTTCACTGTTCAATGCATTCCAAAGACCTAATGTTAAGTAGATGTTCAATAAACATTTAATCCAAACATATTGACCATAAAGACTTTTAAAACTTTTTTTAGTTTTTTATTTTTATTTTTTAGCAGCAGAAAGTTTATTGAGAGAGAAACAGACAATAGCTCCTACTCCACAGACAGAGTAAGGGTTGTTTTTTTCACACACTTCACTACTCCTCCATAAAATGATGCAAAAGAGAATAAGTCATATGCTTCATAAAACATTTCCATGTAATTTGGCTTTCAAATGGAAGAATTTAGACAAAGGATGATTTTCTTTCTGCTAATTGTGTAGCAGTAATTGACATAGAAAAATACTAGACAGAAATAATAGTGGCAATTGGATCAACATTTGACAAGGTGAATGATATCAAATTTTCAGAGGGTATATGATAACATGAAATAACGATAATATAATGTGATTATTGGTAATAATTTCTTGAAATCCTTCATCCAGAATTCTGGATTTCACCCCCAAGGGAAATAGCAAATGCAAATTGATTCACAGGGTATAGCAACATCTAGATTGAAAAGGAAAATTAGTAAAATGAATCTTGGAGAACTATATTTTCCACTTATTATTATTACTTAGAATTGCATATATATTGAATTATTACTGTATTTTATAATTCCATGCAAAATATGTTTTGATTATCTTCATATTACTTCTACATAAGATCACAAAGGAATTAGGCATCAATTAATTAGAGGTCTAATTGAAATTGTAAAGTATTAAGGTTATGGGGTTTCTATCCTATGAAAACAGCCAGAGCAAATTATTTTAATTGTATAGTTGCATAAAATCAGCCTGTCATCTGTTCTATTTCTCATTCTAAGAGATGTACCCCTTATGAATATTTAAAAGGAAATACTGCTTTAATTGGCGCTATTGTAGATAAAAGTAAATAAAAGAATTTCACTTGCAAATATTCCTCTAAATCATTTTAGAGAATTATCTTTTTAAAAGCAAATCCTTGAAAGCTCTAATGCATGAATATAATTTCGGATCAATATACTACATTAATTAGAATCTGAAATCTAAAGTATATCCTTCAAAGTATTTGTCCCTTGATGACTGATTACATCATATGGCTTATGCAGTCGGATTGTATAATTGATTATCAAATTCATATTGTAAACCATCATTTTCAATTATACTAAAGAATGCACTGTGCATGTTACAATTCTTAGCTCCAAAGAAGCAATAAAGAGCTTTTAAATATATCTATTGTTAGGATATCAATATTTGTAACATATGTTGAGGCTTTTGTTTTGCAGTAAAGGAATACTGGAATTATGTAAACTAATTTTTGTTATGTCCAGAAGGATGTCTCATTTTTACTGACCTTTCCCTTTATGAGAAGTATATTTTATGTTGTTATGTTTCCTTATAAGAAAGAAGCTGAGGGATAAATGAAATATGTGTTGTGTTCCCAGACATACAATTGCTCCTATATAACAGGAGTGAAACTGAAACTTGGAATCTGGTGTTTGGTATGCTGACTCTCAGGTAAATTGGAAGTTTAACCATGAAACAACTTTTGTTCCAGAAATTGCTGATCTGTAATAAAAAAAATGTGAAACAAATCTTTCTGTTTTTCTTATTTTTAGAGAAGGCTCTTTACCCTTTAGAAAATGTTATGATTTTATTATTTAATTTATAATTCATGCCAATTAAATTTAATATTTTAAGTTGGTAACTATGAATAAGGCTATCTATTAAGCATTGGTATAAATATACCGTAAAACACTTCATTTATACATTGCTTTACGTCAGCAAAATTCTTAGAGCCATTTGAAAACCCCTGAATGGATCGGGGGACAATTTTAGCAGGTCCGTGAAGTCAAAACTACACTCATACTTATACTCAGATGCTATTTCTCTTCTCCTTTGCTGTGTTGATATTTCCAATGATGCTGAAAAATAGTGGTGGGTAAAACTCCTGACGACTGATTATAAAAGCAGTGGCACTAAACTGCACTAGTATTTATTGAATTATTCAGCTTCCTTCCCTGAGGAAGGGGAGCATGGAGAAGGCACACTACCATCACCACCAACAAAATAGTTTTATTGAATAATGTTCTTGATTACGCTTTAAATATAGTCAATTTTATTAAACCACCGCCTTTGTGTATGTTATATTTTAACATACCATGTGATGAAATGGGAGATAAACGTGAAATGCTTTTCCCGCAATGTATGATTGTTGTTTTCAGGAAAAGCACTTGCAATTTTTCTTTAGGTTGAAAGACCAACTAGTTACTAGTTTCATAAAAAACTTTTACCTGAAATAAGAACTGATAGAAACGCTATTTGTGTATTTAGCAGAATTTTCTTTACCTTCCATTTCAAGGCACACAACCCAGTATTTTTTTTTTTTACTAATAATGAAATTCATACTTTCATGCGAAAATTAGAATTTTGGAAATGTTATGTCTCTATTCAAGGTCTTGACAGCTTTATGATATTAATACATAAAGATATCGCTTATGAATTAAGTGACCATGTCAATAACTTATTTTTAATATGTTATAATAGAATATGTCAAAATTCAGAAGACGTATAAGGGAGAAAAGAGTTTCCAAATGATCAATGCATAATATTACACGCTCATGTGTAGGTAAAATATCCATTCAAAGGGTAACATAGACCAACCAACTTGAAAATAAAAGAGTTCAACAAGATCAGATGATTTCAAGTTTCCCATTGTGACTATATTTTATAAAACTACCACTTGTTGAGTTTTGGTATAGCATCAAAGAATAATATCTCGAATTATCTGGAAATGTTAGCCTTCTTCAACTACAAATCTATATGAGGATGGATTCTCTTGATATACTAGCACCAAAATAACATATGAGAACAGACTGATTGCAGAAGCAGATATGAGAGATCTGCTTTCCTTTATGAAGACAGATAATAAAGATACTCTAAAAAATGAAAAACAATTAAGTTATTTGTAATAACTTACTGTTTTGATTTTAGAAGAGATTTCTCACAAAATGTGTTATCTAGGTTAACTAGTTCACTACTGTGATATTTTAAAGGACAAATAGTTAAATATCTATTTTCATTCCTATATGGAAATGAATTACTGTTCTAATTCTCCATGACATCATTCTTATTCAGCTTTTATAGTTAGTAGTTCTAAACCCTATCTATCTCTGGAAGAGAGGAACCACTTCAATTATTTTTCATTACTTATAAAATAGTTTTCTATATAGTATTTTTTCATAAATGTTTTAAATTAAATAACATTTTATAATCAATTTTTTTTTCTAGTATTAGTCATAAGGGTAACTATATTTTCAGAAAAATTTAGGCTTTCTTATGCTTAGTGAATGGAATATATGCTTTGTATCCTTTGCTGTGTCTTGAAAATGATTGAATACTGAATAGTTAAAATCAGTGATTGGCTGATTTCTCCAAATGCATTAATAATCTCAAAATTATTGTCAGTTCTTGGCATAACAATGCATTGGTTATTTAGAAATTTCATCTCATGGCATCATACCACCAACCCAATACACCTTCTGTGTGCGTGTGTGTGTATCTCACTGTTTAGTACACACTTTTTGGAACACAATCTTCCTTTCATGACTCATTCCTCTTTGTTCTAAGTAATGATCAATTTATTACATCACATCAAAATATAAATGACTTAATTTCTTTGTCTATGTTCTACTTTATCCCTTGCTGGTATTAATAGAAGAACCATATGTGCAGGAAGACATAGAATTTTCCTGAAAATTAGCACAATGTATCTGTCAAGATGTTATTCTCTAATCTCTGGTAGGAATATATGCAAAAGTTAGTAGATTAAGAAGGTAAAACATCAAGAGTTTGGTGTTATTTTTGCACAGAAAGCTCTAAAATGCATAGAACTACAAAAGAAACATAGACATCACAGGACATCTGCTTCCCCAGTTCTTGTTAAAATTGGCACTCAGATGGAAAATATCAATATGTCAAATATTGTTACAATTTCTAAATACACTATAACATATTGTCAAGACATGATTCTCCTGCTTATTTTCTGATCTTGCACAACATTTCTTAGGATAGCTTATTTTATAATCCATTATGGTTTTCAAAATAGTTTTTAAAATCAGAGAACAACTTCGCTTCTCTATGATTATTAACTAGAATATACCATCTAGAGTTAGTCAGCGTACTCTTTGGAATGCGGGATGGCGGAAGATGTAATTCTACTGTATCCTAAAAGGGAGACATTGGTTACGGGAAGAGACAGCTTTGGGGTCAAATATATCCCTGGTTTTAATTAAGTAAACTGAGGAAAAAAACTCTGATGCTCTGTATTCTTATCTGAAAATTATGATATTTACTTAACATTTTTGAGAACTAAGTTACATGAAGCAATTAATATACCACTTAAATATTATATTTTTAAAGATCATAAAATAAGGCTAAAAGTAGAAGATGTCTTTTACTCTTTATCTATTCTAAGCTTATCTCTGTCCAGTCTTACCACAGTGAATAGCACAAACCTAATATCACAAAGCCTAAGTTTGAAGAAATAATAGGAACCAGCAGCAATTCCAAAGGAGCTGACCATGTTGACTGAATATTTACTCATATATTAATCCAGTCATTTATCCCTTTATTTATTCATTCATTCAGTCAATATTTACAAAAAACTTCTGTGGTAAAGCCCCTCTAGATATTCACCAAAGGTTTTTTTTTTCTTTCTCCTTCAGTATACAACTACAGCCCATTTTCCAACTTTCCTTACAGTTAACTGTGGCCATGTAACTAAGTTATGGCCAGTGAAATGTTGGCAGATGTAATGTATACTACTTGAGGCTTTTCAATACAAAAACTACCACACAATCCCCACTGTAGTCTTCTGCTGTCTGGTGGTTGGATGTCAACTCTAGGACATAGAGTCAAGATAACATTTTCTTAGTCAGCCAGGTCCTAAATGACTATATAGAGTAAAGAACTACCAACCATCAATTGTACTTTGCATAAATGGATAATAAACATTGATTTTTTAAAAAGTCATTCAAATATTGGAGTTAATATTAATAGCAGCTAACGTTACTTTACAAAATAGTACCCCTAACTTCTAAACAATTTCTGTTCTTGACCCAATGGTAAACAAAAGAGAACCTTTGTTCAGAATAGTTTAGATTTTATTGAGGAAGCCCAAAATATAATAAGTCACAAGTAATATAACATGAAGTCATAAAACAGAGATTAAATATATGTATAAGATACTATAATAGCAAAAAGGAGAGAGGCTTGATTCCTTAACTGAGGCTGAGGAAGAAGGAGACATTTAGAAAAGGCTTCCAAAAAGAGGCAGTTATTGACATTTATTTTGAAGAATTAATTGAAGTGAGGAAGGATAAAAGTGTCCTAGTCAGAGAAACTGTCATCGAAAAAGAAGGAAAACTACATGCGCGCACACACACACACTTTTATATAGTGTTTTTATATATAGTTATATGTATATTGTACTACATATACACAATAACTTGAACAGCATGGTGTGAGTATTGTTCATCTCAGATACTAGTGATCCAAAGGTTTCCTGAAAAGAGGCAGCAGAGGTGTCAAACTGTCTGCTGGCTTTGGGATGTTTGGGATGGATATGCTCTTTGTTTTCTTGTCATGTCTCAATCACATGCCCATTCCTATTGCAATGGATTACTGTTAGTAACAGATACAATATATAAATTTCTAATAATTCTCAGTCCACAACCAGATAGTCTCTGGCCTTCAAGAGTAGAGTGAGCACCTATTCTGGTGAGAGAAGGTTTGAACTCAAGTTCTTTCTCTGATATTCACTAGCTGGATGATTTTAAGGTAAATCTCACAGTTCTGAGTTGTCTCATGAGAAAATAGGCTCTATATCTTCTCATCTCTAACTTTGTCCACATTATAAAAATTGGGGAGTGTAAACTGCATTCCGTTTTGGAGTTCTGCACGAATCTTACTGATACTCCTTTCTCCCAAGCAAGCTGTCACTCTGGCCCTCTGTCAGTCAACTACACTTGCTGGGTGTGCTACAAGCCCCCTTCTCCTTTCTTCTTCCTAATCTTGTTTTATTGTAGCATATTTCTATTGGCTACTCCAATACTCCATCTCAGGGACCTCCAATACAGAAATAATAAAAGTGACCAAACCACTTCAAAAAAAAATTCTGTTTAGCTGAGTGAGTGTTAACTCTCAAATTTGATGTGGAAAAAGGAGAGTTTTCTATGACTTCCATTTCTCCATTGATTCTATTAGTTCTTAAGCGTGTGTTTGTGTGTTGGAGTGAGGGGTGAGGATTTGAAATGCAAATCTCCATGAAATTTTCCAAACTCTATTATCATTGTATAAATGCATTTATTCTCAACAATCCAATTTTAAAATACATAGAAACCCATATTTGAAAAGCAGTTTAAAGCACTTCAGTGTTATTAAATGGTTTTTTTCTCACAACTGAACATTTTAAAATAAAAACATATGCCATATAACCCTTTAATAACATAAAGTATTTGAACTCTGCTTATAGAGTTTCCTGTTTGAGCCAAGCCCCTGTGTGGAAAAATTGATGTAGTTATGGTTGATTTCTTATCGTTCATCTTCTTTTATGCAATTTCTTATTCTAAGACCAACCCTCTATTTTCCTTGATGGCCCTCCTACAATGCATATTAAGTCAAAGAATGATTATATGCATTGGTGGTAAAAATGATGTACTCTATCTAATTCAAAATCTAATAACCAAAAGTGATTTCTATGTGAATTTTTTACAATATAGATTTAGATATAATATGGATCATGTTTAGAGTTCATTGGGGAATAAACGATTTTTTTAAGCATTGTAAAAACAGCTATCCGTGTCAAATATTGGTAATTTTTAAAATTCTTTAATCAAATTATTTAGTCAATGCAATTATTACTTGAGGTAAGAACTAAATTGAAAAAATAAATTGGAGAATTGAGATAATTATATGGAAAACGCAGTTGCATAGCTTTATTTGGTATAAATTAACTTGACTGCTTTTCTATAATTGCCACAACATAAATTTTCAACTCTATTTTCCCCTATAAATATTAGCTGTATTAATATGTGGGTATATATTTAACAAATGAGTTTTTGAATTTATGTAATTTTTACTAAAATATGTTCACACCACCCCCATTCATGATGATAATAGTTATTATTATAGTAATATTAATAATACCAATAACAACAGTAATAACATATAAAGTTTACTCTGTGCCAGATAGTATTCTATAATTTTACATTGATTTATTTAATCCACCCAAAAAACCTTATGAGTTATAAATATTATTCCCACTATAATATGGAAAAAATGGAAGTGCAAAGAGAGTTAAATTATCTCCCCAAGTTTATACACTAGAAAGGTTGGACACAGTGTTTCATCATTCAAAAGAAAGTTGTAGTAGGTGAGAAAGCAAAAGCCACTTAACGGGATTTATGGCTTCTGTTTGCAAAACTAAATATATTAAAATATATACAGCTTATATAGAGTACATAAAAGAATCCCTATTCAATAAATGGTGCTGGAAAAATTGGATAGCCACATGTAGAAGACTGAAACAGGATCCGTACCCCTCACTTCTCACAAAAACCAACTCACGATGGATAACAGACTTAAATCTAAGGTGTGAAACCATAAGAATTCTAGAAGAAAATGTTGGAGAAACTCTTATAGACATTGGCCTGGCAAAGAATTTATGAAGAAGACCCCAAAAGCAATCACAGCAACAACAAAAATAAATAAATGGGACCTGATCAAATTAAAAAGCTTCTGCACAGCCAAGGAAACAATCATTAGAGCAAACAGACAACCTACACAATGGGAGAAAATACATGCATGCTATACATGTGACAAAGGGCTGATAACTAGAATCTACAAAGAACTCAGGCAAATCAGCAAGAAAAAATCAAACAACCCCATTAAAAAGTGGGCAAAGGACATGAACAGAAACTTTTCAAAAGAAGACAAACCAACGGCCAGGAAACAGATAAAAAATTCTCAACATCTCTAATCATCAGGGAAATGCAAATGAAAACTACAATGAGATATCACTTAACTCTAGTGAGAATGGCTTTTATCAAAAAGTCCCCAAACAACAAATGCTGGTGTGGATGAGGAGAGATAGGAACACTCATACACTGCTGGTGGGACTGCAAACTAGTACAACCTCTATGGAAAGTAGTATGGAGATACCTCAAAGAACTAAAAGTAGAACTCCCATTTGATCCAGCAATCCCACTACTGGATATTTACCCAAAGGAAAAAAAGACATTCTATAAAAAAGACATCTGCACTCAAATGTTTATAGCAGAACAATTCACAATTGCAAAGATGTGGAAACAATGCAAGTGCCTATTAATATATGAGTGGATTAATAAAATGTGGTATATGTATACCATGGAATACTACTCAGCCATAAAAAAGTGGTGAACTAACACCTCTTGTTTTATCCTGGATGGAATTGGAGCCCATTCTTCTAAGTGAAGTATCACAAGAATGGAAAAACAAGCACCACATGTACTCATCATTAAATTGGTACTAATCGATAAACACTTATGTGCACATATGGAAGTAATATTCATTGGGGATCGAGCAGGTTGGAAAGGAGGGATGTGTAAATTCACACCTAATGGGTGCCATGCATGCTGTCTAGGGGATGGGCACACTTGTAGCTTTGCCTCGGGTCGTGCAAAGACAATTTATGTGACCAAAGCGTTTGTACCCCAGTAATATTCTGAAATTTTAAAAAATCATAAGGAAGAGAAAATATTAAAAATAAATTTAAAAATAAAGTTTATTTTGTCTGACATAAAAAAAATTAAGAAGCTTGCTTCATTGCATTTTGCCAAGAAAAGTGTAGAGTTATAAGGAACTATGTTTTTCTTTCCTGTGAGGTATATATCAGTCTAACTCCTTTTGTTTACCTTTTTTACTATTAAGTAGTGCAAAACTTGCCATTTTGATATTTGCATACCTGAACGCTGTCTTTTAAAGGGTTCTCAATTATCCCCTGCTCCAGTGATTTTAGTATTTCTGCTTCTCTAGCTATGTGGTATGTGAAAGGAGTCTCGTAGGCAGAATCTAAGCTAGGGCATAGAACACATAATTCAGTGTCCTCAAATTGAGTTAGTTATTCACCACCTGTTAAAAAGTTAAACCCTCATTCTTCCCTGCAAGGAAATTTCCCAAGTAAAGAAATTCTCCATCTAAAAGACTTTCCAATCCCTTGCTTTCCAATCCCAAGGTTTCAGTCTCAGGCAGAGAGAGAGAAAGAGACCTAAAGACCAGAGCAGGTGGAGATATCAGAGAAAGGAACAGGATTCCAACCTTTACAACAGGAAGGTACTTTTAATTTTCACACTTCCTTCTCCATATTTTTCATCATTTCCTTCTGCCTATGCAGCTCCTTTTTAACTTTCTTCCTATAGTGATATTCATCCCATAGGTACCAGTAATTATTTTTCTTGTAATGAGGTGCTTCTAAGTACTCTTACAAACAAATTAATTCACACAAATCAAGCAAACTTTCTTTGGGGCACAGTAAAGCCATGTTTTCACTTACCCGTTCTTAATGTGGCAGCAGAGAGATATCAGCCATTTAACAGTAAAGTATTTCCATATTTTTCCACCATTAAATTAATTATGATCCTGATGAAACAGACTAATATGCTTACTTGATCATAAATTTAGAGTTTGGAAGGGGCTATCCATCTGGTTAGTTTTTCCAAAAGAAAAGAGAGATAAAAGGACAATTTTCATAATTAATTGTCTCTAGTTGACTGTTGAGTGACCACAGAATCCTTCAGCTGGTCCACTCTATTCAGAAACTGCCAGACTACCATTTATATCAAAATATTGCTGGGTAGTTAAACAATCCTGCCAAAAGATACTCCATTACAATATGGAAGTGGTATAAAACACAATTTGGTATTGAATAAGCATTGTCATATTATATCCACGTAAGGTAACATGAAAGTGACTACAAATTTAAGATAAAATCTTACTTAATTTATATAGCATAGTAGAAGACAGAACATTATCTTCTCTTATCTCCCCTGGATACATAAAGGGCTAATAACCAGAATCTACAAAGAACTCAAGCAAATCAGCAAGAAAAAATTAAACAACCCCATTAAAAAGTGGGCAAAATACATGAACAGAATCTTTTTAAGTGAAGATAGACTAATGGCCAACAAACATATGGAAAAATACTCAATGACTCTAATCACTGGGGAAATGCAAATCAAAACCACAATGAGATATCACCTCACTCCAGTGAGAATAGCTCTTATCAAAAAATCCCAAAACAACATATGCTGGCCTGGATGTGGAGAGAAAGGAACATTTATGTATTGTTGGTGGAACTGCAAACTAATACAACCTCTATGGAAAGTAGTATGGAAAATACCTCACAGAACTAAAAGTAGAACTACCATTTAATCCAGCAATCCCACTACTGGATATTTACCCAAGGAGAAAAATATATTTTATGAAAAAGACACTTGTACTGGAATGTTTATGGCAGCACAATTCACAATCGCAAAGATGTGGAAACAACCCAAGTGCCCATAAACACATGAGTGGTTTAATAAAGTGTGGTATATTTATACCATGGAGTACTACTTATCCATAAAAAAATGGTGAACTAATACATTTTGTAACAACCTGGATGGAACTGGAGATCTTTCTTCTAAGTGAAGTACCACAAGAATGGAAAAAGAAACACCACAAGTACTCAATACTAAATTGAAAGTAATTGATCAACACTTATGTGCACATACGGAAGTAAAATTCAACAGAAATCATGCAGGTGGGTGGGGGGAGGAGGGATGGGTAAATTCATACCTAACAGGTACAATGCATACTATCTGAGTGATGGGCACACTTATAACTTTGACTCAGACTGTATAAAAGTGAGTTATGTAACCAAAATGTTTTTACCCCTGTAATATTTTGAAATAAAAAAGTCTACTTCTATAATAAAAACTATCATGAAAAATATGGATGGCAAATAAAATGAATGGCATTGAAGAGAAAGTTGAAAACTATCACACAGAAGCCAATAAGAAAATTCAGAGCATTAATGAAAAAAATGAAAATTTACCATAGACCTGGAAAACACAACACATGATATAACAAAATATAAAGGAATGAAAAGGTCACTTAGGGAATTTCAAATTATAGCAGAAATCTTCAGCAGCCTAAACTAAGCAGAAGAATGAATCTCATATGGGACTATGTGAAGAAAACCAAATATATAAATTATATGTATCCATTAGAGAGAAGGAAAAAAAGCAAAAAGAATGGAAAACCTACTCAAGGGAATTATATTCCCTAATATTGCAGAGATTCAGATATTCAGATTCAAGATGTTCATCAACCATCAAGACGATTCACAGTATATCTCCAAGACATGTAGTCATCAATGTGGTAAAGGGTGAAATTCAACAAGGAAACATAAAAATCCTAAATATACATGCAACTATCATAGGAGCTCCCAGATTCTTAAAGCAATTTCTACTATATCATAAAGCAGAGAAGTAAACAGTAGCATCATAATTGCCAGTGACTTCAACACTCCACTGAAAGAACTGGAGACAGATCATCAAAGCTGAAAATCAATAAACACTGGACTTAAACCGGACTCTAGAACAAATGGACCTAACAGATATTTACAGAATACATTCTTCTTCTTAGCACATGGAATGTTTTCCACAATTGATCAAATCTTAGGCCACAAAACAAGTCTCAGCAAATTCAAAAAATCAAAACCATACCATGTGTATTCTTAGACCACAGTGGAATAAAACCAGAAATCAATTTCAAGAGAAACACTAAGTCTACAATGTCATGGAAAGGAAACAACCTGCTACTGAACAATCCTTGGGTCAATGATAGAATTAAGATGGAAATCAAAAGACTCCTCTAACTGAATGACAAAGAGGACACAAGCTTTCAAAAATCTATGGGATACATTAAAAGCAGTCCTAAAGGGAAAGTTCATAGCCTTAAATGCCTACATCAAAAAGACAAAAAGATCACATATTAACAAACTAATGTAATATCTCAAGGAACTACAAAAAGAAGACTAAACCAAACTCAAAGACAGCAGAAGAAAAGAAATAACAAAGCTCAGAGCAGAACTAAATGAAAT
Organism: Daubentonia madagascariensis; assembly: GCA_023783475.1. Classification (NCBI taxonomy): domain Eukaryota; kingdom Metazoa; phylum Chordata; class Mammalia; order Primates; family Daubentoniidae; genus Daubentonia; species Daubentonia madagascariensis. The sequence goes on from JAKFHU010000316.1 coordinate 1,817,982, forward strand.
GCAAACCAAAAAAAAAAAACAGTACAAAGAATCAATGAAACAAAAAGTTGGTTCTTGGAAAAGATAAACAAAATTGATAGGCCGGTAGCCAGATTTACCAGTAACAGAAGAGAAATAACTCAAATAAGCTAAATCAGAAATGAAAACCATTACTGCAGAAATACAAAATTTCATCCAGGGATACTATGAAAACCTCTCTGCCCACAAACTAGAAAATGTAGAGGAAATGGATAAATTACTAGAAATACACAATCTGCCAAGCCTGAATCAGATAGAAAGAAATCATGAAAAATCCAATAATGAACAGAGAGATTGAAGCATTGATAAAAAAAAATACCCCCCCCAAAAAGCCCCAGATCATATGAATTCATAGGCAAATTTTACCAGACCCACAAAGAACGGGCACCTATCCTACAGAAATTATTTCATAACATCAGGATGGAGGAAATCCTCCCTAACCCATTCTATGAATGCAGTATCACCTTGATATCAAAGTCAAGAAAAGATACAACAAAAATAGAAAACTACAATCCAATATCCCAATAAACATAGATTTAAAACTCTTCAACAAAATACTAGCAAATGAAATTCAACAGAACAGCAAAAGGATAATTCACCATGATTAAGTGGGTTTCACCCCAGGGATTCAAGAATGGTTCGACATGCACAAATCAATAAATGTAGTTCATCACATAAACAGAAGCAAAACAAAGACCATATGATATCTCAATAGATGCAGAAAAAGTATTTGCTAAATTCAGCACTCCTTCATGAGAAAAACCCTCAACATACTGGTCTAGAAGAAACATACATGAAAATGATAAAAGCCGTATATGACAAAACCACAGCCAACATCATACTGAATGTGGAAAAATTCAAAGTGTTCCCCCAAGAACTAGAAAAAGACAAGTGTGCCCACTGCCACCACTTCTATTCAACATACTTCTGACAGTCCTAGCCAGAGCAATAAGGCAAGAGAAAGAAATAAAGGGTATGCAAATCAGTTAAGATGAGGTCAAATTATCCCTAATTGCTGACAATATGATCACATACCTAGAAAACTCAAAAGACTACACGAAAAGACTCTCAGAATTGATAAATAAATTCAGCAAAATCTCCGGTTACAAAAACAATGCACACAAATAACTAGCATTTCCATACTCTGATAACAGTCAAGCTGAGAGTCAAATCAAGGACACAATACCATTTACAATAGCTAAAAATAAAATAAAATACCTACAAATATACTTACCAAAGGAGGTGAAAGATCTCTACAAGAACTACAGAACACTGATAAAAGAAATCATAGATGACACAAACAAATGGAAAAAACATCCTATGCTCATGGATTGGTATAATCAACATTGCTAAAATGTCCATCCTGCCCAAAGTGACTTACAGATTCAACACAATCCCCATCAAAATACAATATCATATTTCAGAGATCTAGCAAAAATATTACTAAGCTTCAGTTGGAACCAAAAAAGAGCCTGAAAAGCCAAAGCAATCTTAAGCAAAAAGAACAAATCTGGAAGTGTCACGTTACCTGACTTCAAATTATACTATAAGGTGATAGTAAACCAAACAACATGCTACTGGTATAAAAGTAGAGACATAGATCAATGAAACAGAATAGAGGACCCAGAAATAAAATAATCTTCCTTCAACCAACTGATCTTTGACAAAGTAGACAGCAACACACATTGGGGAGAGGAAGTTCTATTAAATAAACAGTGCTGGAAAAACTGGATAGCAACATGCAGAAGAATGAAACAGGACACCTATCTCTCACCATATACAAAATTAATTTAAGATGGATGAAAGACTTAAATTTAAGGCATGAAACAATATTCTAGAAGAAAATGTAGGAAAAACAACTCTTCTAGATATTGGTCTAGGCAAAGAATTTATGACTAAGATCCCAAAGGCAAATAGAGCAATAAGAGAAATAAATAAATGGGGCTTGATTAAATTCAATGTGTGTGTGTGTGTGTGTGTACACACACACACATATCATGGAGAACTACTCAGAAATAAAAATGAATGGAATAATGTCTTTTGCAGCAACTTGAATGGAACTGGAGAACATTATCCTAAGTGATGTATCACAGGAATGGAAAAACAAACACCACATGTACTCACTAATAATTGGGAGCTAAATGATAAGCACACAGGGGCATAGAGAGATGTAAAGGACATTGGAAAGTAAGCCAAGAAAGGGGGAGAGAGAATGGAGAGGGGGGAGGAGTGAAAACTTACCTATTGTGTGCAATGAACACTATGCTGGTGATGGGCACACTAAAAGACCTGACTTAAGCATTATACAAGGTATACATTTGTACCCTCTTAATATTTTGAAATTAAAAAAAAAGAATTCTTAAAACTCATAAGTTAAAAAAAGAAAAAGAAAAAAAACAACCCAATGCAAATTGGGTAAAAGACATGTGCAGACTTTTCACCAAAGATGTACAGATGGTAACTAAGCATATGCAAACATGTTCAGCACCATTAGCTATTAGGAAAATGCAAATTCAAACCACAGTGAAATATCTCTACACATATTACTAGTAAAAATATAAAACATGGTGGTGGCAACACCAAATGTTGGCTAATGTGATGCAACTAGATTACTCATACATGGCTGGTGAGAATGCAAAATGGTACAGCCATTCTGAAAAAGAGTTTGAGAGTTAATTAGCTAAGTAAACTTGCAACCACCATATGACCAAGCAATTTCACTCTTGGGCATTTATCCCACCAAAGTTAAAATTTATGTTTACATCAAAACCTATATATCACTGTCTGTAGCAAGTTTATTTATATCAGCCAAAACCTGAAAGCAATTCAGATGTCCATCAAGAGGAGAATGGTTAAACAAAAAATGGTACATAATACCATGGACTACTACTCCCACAACAAATTTTATAAATTCTTCAGAGAATTATGGTTAATGAAAAAAAGACAATCCCCATAGTTTACATATTATATAATTCCATTAATATAACATCTTTCAAGTGATAAAATTATAGAAATAGAAAACAGATTAGCATTTGCCTGAGTATAGGGCTGGTGTTGTAAAGTGGGTATAGTTATAAAAAAGGCAATAGCCTATGATCATGTAAATGTTCATTATATTGACTTAATGTTAATACTCTGATTGTGATAATGTACTATAATTTGCAAGATGTTATCCCTGGGGAAACCTGAATAAAGGGTACACATAATTTATCTGTATCATTTCTTACAGGTACATGTAAATTTATGTCAAAATAAAAAAGTTTTATAAAAGAAAAAGGCATGTGATAAAATTTTTAATAATGCAATATTTGTGGGCAAATTTTAAATGTGAGCCCATAATTTGCATAATTTCTAGATATTGAGCTAGCTTATTTGGTTAAAAAAAACTCACTGCTAATAACACTCCTAGATTTTTTTGTTTGCTTGTTTCAGAAAATTATAGTTTTTTGAATAGACTATGTCATAGTCTGTTTTCTGTTCCTATAACTGAATATCTAACACTGGGTAATTTATAAGGAAAATAAATTTATTTCTTATAGTTCTGGAGGCTGATAAGTCCAAGAACATGGCACTAGCACCTAGTGAGGGCTTTCTTGCTGCATCATAATGTGGAGAGTATCGCTTGGTGAGAAGGCAAGAACATGCATTCCAATTGAGGTCCCTCTTCTTATTTTTATTAAGCCACTAGTCCCACCATGAGCACGCCATCCTGCTGACCTTATCTATCCTAATTACTTCCTATGCCTGTAATCAACATATAAATTTGGAGATTAAGTTTCTAAAACATAAAATTTGGGGGACACATTCCCCCAAATTTTTTAGTTTAGCAGACCATAAACTAAAAGAAGGACTTTAAATATATAAAATTTTCAAGAAAACACCCCTCACACTACACTGTACAGACACATTATATCTAACACAAAAGTGATTTTAAGATGCTTTTATTTTCCCCCTCAAATTACACTTATTCAACAAGCTGAACTAAAGTGACAAATCATTAATCTCTCTAAATCAGGTAATTCTGGCTTTTGTTACCCATTATCATGAAGAAGTTAAAAAAAAAACACCTTTTTTTGGTAATTTGTTTCCAATTGCTGAATTGTACGGAGGAGTCTTCTTGCTTTAAAAATCACGTATACTTTTTGAGATATTTTAGGGCTTTTGTTATCACTACAAAACTCAAACATAATGCTACAGAAGGCTATTTCGTCGAGTCCTTGCCTGACCAAAAATGACTTAATGCTTTTAAGAACATGTGGTAACTGTTCTGGCACCAGAAGCTAAAATGAAATAATAGGAAGGAAGGCAGGAAGGAAGAATGGAAGGAAGTCTTAGAGTCTTTTATCTAAAATCTGGTGGTAATTTGTGTGATCCTTGAAAACATCATATTTTTATCTGTGTTGCTGTTTTTCCTCTGTTAGTATATGTTGGTAAACTTTGTAGAATTTAGATCAAGTACACCAATGTTCTCTGACTAACAATCCAGCTTTTTTACAGACACTAGTTAAAATAACCTGCAAAAACATAAGACATATTCTATATGATTTTAAGTAGTCAAATTCAGCCATTAAACAAAGCATCATCTAAAATATACTACAGTTTGAGTATCCCTTATCCAAAATGCTTGGGACCAGAACTGTTTCCAATTTTGGATTTTTTGGATGTGGGAATATTTTCATTACAATGGTTGAGCATCCCAAATCCAAAATTCCAAAGTTTGAAATCCTTCAATGAGCAATTCCTTTTAGCATCCTGTCACCACGCAAAAAGTTTTAGATTTTGGAGCATTTCAGATTTCAGATTTGTGGATTTAGAATGCTCAACCTCCATTTAACTATTACTTTATGTATTAGTCAGAGCTCTCCAAAGAAACAGAACTAACTGGGTGTGTGTATGTGTGTGTGAGAGAGCCAGAGAGACAGAGAGAAACAGATAGAGAGAGATGGATTTTTTTTAAGGAATTGGCTCAATTGATTGTGGGAGCTGGTAAGTCCATAATTTGCAGGGCAAGCCAGCAGGCTATAAATTCCAGCAAAAACTGATGATGCACTCTTAATTCTGAAGAGAGCTGAGAGGCAGAATTCCCTCCTTTTCAGGGACCTCAGTCTTTTCTCTTAAGGACTTCAACTGACTGGATGAGGCACACTCACGTTATAGAGCGTAATCTGCTTTACTCAAAGCCTACTGACTTAGATGTTAATGACATGTACAAAATACTTTCACAACAACATCTAGACTTGTCTTTGACCAAACAAATAAGCACTATGGCCTAGCAAAGTTGACAAATAAACTTAATCTGCACAGTCCACCTCATGTCAACATGGCACCCATATACGTTTTCTGAAACCATATTATCTTCAAATAAAAACAAAGTAAGGTCAAACTTTTGCATAAAATGGTATATCTATCCCGCTTAAAACTGAAAGCACACTAATGCTTTTTCGAGAAGAGGATATAAAGTCCTTGGGTGACGTTCATTTTCCCTTTAGTGTCCTATAACTTAAATACTATTATATAAAGTTAATACATCTAATAGTATATCATAAAAGGATAACAGAAGGAAGGCAATAAAGATATCTGCTGTCTCTCTATGTATAGACACTCACACATACTCATAATAATTATAGCCCTCTCTGCAACTGGTCACACGGTTGTAGCTGTTATCCACAGCTACCTTCTTTCATTACCCATTCTGTATAACCTTTATCTTCAGTAAGTATCTCAGCTTGTCATGGTTCTTTATCTGGTGGGGTGATCCAAAATTTCATTCCTGAATGGTCTGGGCCATTATTAGTTGGGACAAAAATTGTTTTGCTGCAGTTTTCCATTGACATTAATCACAGGGCATGGTAATACTAAGAGACCTGTCATGGACTGACAGGTGTGTCCCCCAAACTTCATATATTGAAGCCCTAACCCCCAATGTGAGGGTATTTAGAGGGGAGGTCTTTGAGAGGTAATTGGGTTTAGATGAGGTCATGAGGGAAGGCCCAGATGATGAGATTGGTATCCTTATAAGAAGAGAGAACACTCACTCACTCTCTCTCTCTCTCTGCTTATCTCCCTCTCTCTCTGTCTCTACCATGTGAGGATACAGTGATAAGGTAGCCATCTGCAAGTCAGAAAGCGTGTCCTTACCAGGAACAGAATCTGATAGCACCTTGAGTTTTGACATCTTAGCCGCCAGAACTGTGAGAAATAAATATTTATTGTTTAAGTAATCCAGTCTCTGGTATCTTTTATAGCAGCCCAAGCTAAGGCAGATGCCCTAAGTGATGTCTTCTATTCTAGATATATTATTTATTTTTAAAATATTTTTTATTTTTAACCATTATATTGTGGGTACATAATATTGTATATCTTTATAGGGTACATGTGATGGTTTGATACAGGCATATGATGTGGATTAATCAAATCAGGGTAATTGGGGTATCCATCACCTCAGGCATTTATCTTTTTTTGTGTTAGGAATGTTCAAATTCCACTCTTATAGTTATTTTGAGTGTACCCTAACTTATTGATTGTTGATTATTGTCACTGTTGTACATATGCACATGGAATAATATATAGCCACAAAAAAGAATTTGCAACAACGTAGATGGAACTGGAGAACATTACGTTCAGTGAAATAAGCCAAGCACAGAAAGACAAATCTCACATGTTCTCACCCATATATGGGAGCTAAATATTAAAAACAATTGACCTCACGGAGACAGAGTATAGAACGATGGCTATTTGACATGCCATTTCTTACCTCTTTGTGCAGGAGCAGTCCAATTTTCACTTTGCAATCAGGATAGTCACCCCAGCCAGTAAAGTAACTCATTTTTTTTTTTATTTTAAGATTTTTATTTTTTTATTTTTTATTTTTTTTTATTTCTAAATTTCAGAATATTATGGAGGTACAAACACTTGGTTACATATATTGCCTATGCACTGCCCATCTCAAAGCTACAGTCGTGCCCATCCCCTAGACAGTGCACCCCGTGCCCATTAGGTGTGAGTTTACCCATCCCCTCCAACCCGCTCCCACCTGCCTGACCCCCAATGAATATTATGTCTGTGTGTGCAGATATGTCTTGATCAGTTATACCAATTTGATGGTGAGTTTTTGTTTGTTTTTCCAGTGGTGTTTGTTTTTCCATTCTTGTGATACTTGGCTTCTAAGAATGGGCTCTAGCTCGATCCGGGATAATCTCAGAGTAATTAATACACCATTGTTTTTTATGGCTGTTGATTTAAAGGCATGAGGAGCCCAAAGTGGCTGGGCTACAGTCTTAACTTTCAGTTCAGTGGAATCACTATTGTGTCTCCCAGCAGAAGCATTCCTCCCTTTGTAACTAAGATGTCTAGACCAGGAGAGCTAAGGTCACAGGAAAGGAAGCAAAAATTTCACTAGTAAATCACTGTGGGTAATATTGAGTGGTTCCTCTCCCTTTCTACTCTTGATTCCTGGGTTCAAGAATCTTAGCTATGGAGGAAATTTCTCTCCAAGTTTCCATATTGGTAAGCAGCAGGTACTGTTCTTCCTTAACTATGATTTTTAAACAGTATCATAGGGAAATATAGATTTGTTAACAAAGAATATATGGAAAGGGTACAAAGGAAAATATATGGAAAGGATCAAAAGCTACAAACTTGCAGTTAAAAGGTGAATAATTTCTGGAAATATAATATACAAGATGGTGACTATACCTAATAATAATGTATTGTATACTTGAAATTTACTAAGAGATTGGATCACAGATCTTAAGTATTCTCACCACAAAAAAGAAAAAAAAAGTAACTACATGAGGTGAGGCATATCTTAATTAGACTGATTGTGAGAATCAACTTTACAATGTATATGTATATTCAAAATGTTATATCACACACCTTAAATACATACTATTTTTATCTATCAATTACATCTCTAAAAAGGTGAAAAATTTTTTAAAGAATATAAGGAAAAACAATGTATTTAGATTTCTGCAAATTTTTTATTACTAGAAACAATGATCTCTCTATAATATCAGATGTATCCCTCTACAATAGTAGATGAGGTTAAAATCAAATCAGTGATAGATGTCTTATCTCCTTCAGTTATGTTAATTGTTTTATTTTCTAGCAGGCAACTGTCCTCTTATGATTTGGGGGGGGAATTTTTATAGTTTTCAAGCTTTTTATCATTTTTCCCAAATTAGGCATTTCCCCAAAACAGACACTATGTCCTATAATTTAAATAAAAATAAAATGCCACAAATATAGAAAAAACTGGAAATAGCATGGAAAATAATTTTATACAGTTTTCTATTTTCTGATAACTGATATATAAAAAGAGATACTAGAGGTCCATGCTTATCTGTTTCTCTTCTAATTAAATTGATGTAGTTTCAATAAGAGGTTTAGCATAAGTTATTTCTAAAGTCTTACTAAGTCCTAAAATTCTATATGTTAACACCATATTGGGTTTGAGCAGGGACAAATAAAATATTTACTATATTTCCTACCAAAATTCACAAGTATTCAAGAGACAAACAGAAGATGAGAATGATAGATACAAAAATATGAATGCTACTGTAGCCAAAGTATATAGGTTGAAGGACTTTCCTAGGCATGCAGCCTTCCTATATATTGAACATAAGAATTAGTCTTTGACTGTGATCACCGATTTTATGAGACAACTGCAAGCTTCACTTCACAAGGACAGATCTGCTTTTATAAAATGAACAGCATAACAGATTCATGTAAAAATATAGTAGGAAAGAGGAAATGTGGGTGAGTAGATGGAGAGAGACCAGGGGTAGTAATTTTAGTGGAGTTCCTCCTCCTGAAAACAGAAGGAAGGAGGGAGTAAGTGTTCACTGAACACCCTAACACCATCTGTTTACTGCTTTTTGTTTATGGTGCCTTTCCAGAATTCTGGGTTTCAGCTCTAACAAAAGAAATGCTAATACTTAAGTAAAGTATTCAAAAAATTGGCTACTAAGAACCCCCCACCAAGCTATTCTCCAGGATTGACCCTCCTACAAGAGTGAAAGAGAAATAAAATTTTCTACTAAGCACCCCCAGGTGCTTTTTATTCCAGGGAATAAAAATTACTATTCTCAAAGATAGAATCAGTGAAATTTAATCAAATCATCTCCCCTAAGAACTTATATCCACAATTTAGTTCTCATGTGGGTTTGCAGCATAAGTAAACACTGCTACTATAATCCAACATTCATCAGAGTTTATTTTCTTGGGAGTCCAGGGGTGGTCAACTAGTCAGCTCATAAAAACACGTGTATACTTTCTGTGAGGCAACTACTTTCATTCTAAGACAATAAGAAATCCAACAGGCACAATTTCAAGATAGGAATTTACTCATCAAAATTCATGAAATATTCAAGGAAAGACACACAAATTCTTAATGACAAAGGAGAACCACGACTGCAAAACATCAGACACTGTAATGATCAGTCCCAGAATATAAATTAAATACTTAATATGCTGAAGGTTATAAAGAAGACTTGGAAATGTGAATCAATATGAAACAATATTGAAAAGCAGAATGCCTAGAAATTAAAATAATTGAAATTGAAGTCTCATATGATGTATTTATCAGCATATTTGGACTGGGCTAAAGAGAGAATTAACAATCTAGAAGAAGAGTCTAACAATATTATCGACAAGAAAGAATAAATATTTAAAAAGGTTAAAAATAAATAAAAAAGAGATAAGGAAATATGGACATCTAAGGGATAAGGTCTATAGAAAAACATACAGTAAGATGAATGAATTATAGCTATGCTCAATAACTAGATACATCCAAAGTAAAATTTAACATAATATTGAGTTAAAATAGCAACATTTAAAGGACAAAATAGAATTCCATTTTTGTAAATCAACACCATAAAAACAAATTATTAATAGTATATTACTTAGGGACAAAAAACTATGCATTGGTAAAATTCTGTTGCATCTGTCTTGTGACTTTGAAGTTATAAATGAATACAAAACATATATGTAGTGGAGAAAAAATTGAGAGACTGAAATTCCTACTGGGTGGCATCGTCAAGCTGTCGTACCAGTTCAGAACTGTCTGACTTCAGTTTTTTTTTCATGAGATGCATAATTGCTTATCTATTAGTCTCTGTTTCTTGTATTTTCTATTAGTGTCAGCTGAAAGAATCTGCACAATAAACCCTCCCAACAGCTTCCTAAAAACACTTCTTTCACACTTCTATCACTTCTGAGTATTATTATTTTTAAAATATTCAGCTTAAGTGAATGAAAATTCTCATTTTCATTTAACTTGGATTTCTTAGCTTAATCTTGGGGATTGAAACTGTCTTGTATACTTATTAGCCATTATATTGTTTTTCTTTCTCAATTTTTCGTGTGTGATCTTTATTTGTTTATATCTTAGAATATTCATATCATCATTAATTGCAACATGAGTTTTATATACAAAAATATTAAACTCTTTGCCGTTTATTTCAAATATTACCTATTGATTACATTTATTTCGCTAGACACATCAAATAACAGATCTAAGGTGCTTAAAAAGCTACATTGATGATTTATCTTTTACACACCTAAATTATGGGATACCAGTTTCTTCCTAAAACCACTCTACAGTCAGTTGGCTTTGTAGGGGGGGAAAGGTGTGATACATTCTCTCATCCATCATAAGGGTCATGGTTGGCACTATTACAACAAAAGACAGGTTAACAAGAGAAAAGCATAACAAATTTATTTCATCAAAGTTTTACATGACATGGTAGACTTTTAGAAATGAAGACCCAATGAACCAGGGAAAACTGTCTATTTTTATGTCTTCAATGAAGAATGGATAGCCCTGTAGAAATGTGAAAGGACAAAGTGCATCATCTATTGGAGGGAAAACCCAGCAAGTCCTGTCCAGATTCTTCTTGGCCTGTCTGTGTAGCATTCCTTTCTTTCTGGTATGAGGCAGGACTCTTCTGGAATGAGGGCTTATAAGGAGAAGAGAAAATGGAGAAAGTGACCATTCTAGGTTTTATGCCTTGCTTTGGGGAAGAAGGGTTCTAGTTTTTATGACTCCCCTTGGAAAAGAGGAATTCCGGTTCCTATGACTCGCACTGGGGAAGAAGGAGGGGCAGGAAACAGGAGGAATGGAGAAAGTCAGAAAGACCTTGCTTCTAAGGCACTTCCAATCTTTTAGTTTGAAGTACTGAGCATACTAACATGCCATACTTTGGAGTATCATTTTCTGAGCTCCAATAGTTTTCTTTCCATACAAATGTACCCACATAATTCATTGGTTCTCTTAGCTAGCACTACGCTATTGAATGGGTAAAATTCACTCTTATTCCTTATGAAGAAGGTGCTAATTTCATTTCTTTGAAGTCATCAATAAAATATTAATGTGGTTTGTTAAAAATAGAACAAGACATATTGACATATAACTTGCTGCAAAATAAGATAGAGCTAAATTTAGGGAAAATATAATCTTTAGTGAATATTTTATCAAAGCATATCTACTAGAAAATATGCTTCTGTATAAATCTGTCTTCTAAAACTTTTTATGTCCTGGAATGCTCTTCCTGCTATTGCTCCAAATAAAATGTCTTATTCCACACCTCTGATGATACTTTTCTATACTTTCCAATAGAAAAGATCATTTAAAACTTGCTTTCCCATGAAGGTTCTATACCCAGCCTATTTATCTTATCTTTTCTTATCGACTCACAGATGTTTAATCTTTATAACCTTAGCTTAATTACAATGACTGCAATACGAGTGTCATTTTTTTCCTCTATATCCCTACAATTTTGAACCCAGTGTGCTGCATGTAGCAAATTCTCATGAAATACGTGTTGAATATTACTTTATAAAAGAGCCCATTCTGTCAGAATAACTGGGAAGTCTCTAATTGCCCCACCCTCACCACCTATGAATCAACCATAACAATCTGCTCAATTCTGCCCAGGAATCAGTTAAGAAGAAACATATGTGAGGTTGTATTACTTTTTCACAGTAGAAGCTATGTTCTATCATTAATCTGTCTAGTGAAATAAATTTAATCAATAGATAATATCTGAAATAAACAGCAAAGAGTTTAATATCATTATCATATAAAATACATTTTCAAATTAATAATCATATAATTATTCTAAGATCCTTCCACACCTTTGGCACACTTTTAATGAAAGCTTGAGCCATACAGTGAGAAGGATAACTCATATGACTCAGTTTTCTCTGATTGATGTTGAAGGGAAGGGTAGTTAAAATTTTCTCTTGTGTAAATATTTACTTAGCTACTTCTTATGAATAAAACCATGGTTCAGGGCTCTGCCAGATCCAAACATTTGGCTGTGGTAATCCTCTATGCCTGTGGTGACAGATTACTACTAGTGACAGGTGGGCTGTCTGTAACAAGCAGGACTCTCAGGTAGAATGCACAGAATGGGAGCAGTCTTAAAATAGATGAGCTTCTTATATTTATTTAGAACATATTTACTGAGTGTCAGTGCTAACAATTGCAGTGAATGAAGAGGGCATTCAGTTTATTTGGTGGAGACTGTTGTAATAGGGAATTTTTAGGGTCTCTTCTAACCTTGACAATTTGAGCAATGAAGATGCAGAAACCAGTAAGAGGTGTATATTATACAATAAACAGAGAAGTGCGAAATGGGAAAGAAATGGATACGTGCTTGTGCAAACTGAAAGATAATGTTAGTGATGAAATGATTGTCACTCAAGGATCATCTATTTTAGGCGAGTATTATACTTAGATGAAGAAGGATGGGACAAAGAATTCATCTGAACTGATGGAATAAATATCCCTCTAATCCCGTGCAGATTCCCTGGGTTAGTGGCTCCTCAAAACCATTCCCTACGTCTCCAGCAACAGGAATAATATAGCAGCTACAATCATATGTATATTTCTAAATCCTCTGTCTTACTAGAATGTAAGTAACACAGAGTTGCAAGCTTAAAGATATACTGATTGTTTCTTTTGCTGTGCAGAAACTTAGGAATTAGACTATCTTTTGGAATTAGACTATCTTTTGCTTTTGTTGCCTGTGCTTTTGAGGTCTTATCCAAATGATCTTCCCTCAGACCAATGTCCTCAAGCATTTCCCCAATGCTTTCTTCTAGTATTTCATAGTTTCAAGTCTTACAGTTAAGTCTTTAATCTATTTTGAGTTATTTATGTATATGGTGAGGGATAGGGGTCTAGTATTTTTTTCTGCATATGGATATTGAGTTTTCCCAGCACCATTTATTGAAGAGGTGGCCCTTTCCCCACTCTATGTTTATAGTTTGTTGCTACACATGAAGAAGACAAGAATGTATAATTCCCTCTAAGAGCATTGGGTCCATTACATAATTTGATCTTGACATTTGAAGATTTCAAAATCTGAGGGAAAAAAATGTGTCAAAAATGAAATCATGAATGTCAATTTAAGTATATCCTTTTTAATCATGGAAAATGGAAACACCTCTGCTATGGTTTGGAAGTTTGTCTCCTCCAAACCTCATGCTGAAATTTGATCCCCAATGTTAGAGGTGGGGTCTAATAGGAGGTGTTTGGATCATGGGGGAGGATCCCTCATGAACAGATTAATGCCCTTTCTCAAGGGTGAGTAAGTTCTTCTCTATTAGTTCCCAAGAGGGCAGGTTGTTAGAAAGAGCCTGGCACCTTCCCCCTCTCTCTCAGTTCCTTCCTCACCGTGTGATCTCTGCACATGCCCAGTTCCCCTCCACCTTCTGCCATGAGTGGAAGCAGCCTGAGGTCCTCATCAGCTGCAGATACCCAATCTTGAACTTTCCAGTCATCAGAATTGTGAGCCAAATAAAACATTTTTTCTTTATAAATTACTCAGCTTTAGTCAGGTATTCCTTTATAGCAACACAAAACAGACTAACACAACCTCCTACTCAGGAAAAAAGAGGCAAAAAATACCCCACGCCAAATGGATCTTTGTTACAAATGCAAACATCTATGTTGAGTTTGGTCAATCATACATACTCCCTAGGTCCCCAAACCTGGATGCTGAGTGAAGGAGTTTAAGGGAGAGGAGTAGTTCTGGGAAAGCAGGTCTATGGGCCATTCTAGAAAACCTTTCCAAGGTGGGGCAGAATCCCCTTCTGCTATAAAATTATTTGACTAAAAACGCTGCTGTACAACTGTGGTTTCAGCCCTTAATTTTATGGTGACCTGAAATGATTTCTTAGATTTTAAAAATGAAGATTGAAATCTATTACATAGTTTTAAATGGATCTTATTGCTGATTATTATAAGGTATGACCTTCCTTAATACCTGTTACTAATAAATATTAATTTATGTATTTCCTACTGCTGGTAGTAAATTAATATTTAGTAATATTTACTTTTACTGAATGCATGGGCATGACATTACAATTCCTTAAATACATTATTTTTATGCATTAGAACTCATTTTACTGAAATATTTGTTTGTGTACATGTACTGAGGGTAACTATATAGAAATTCATTAAAATTTATTATATTTGCAGCTTGCTTTGTATGAATTTTTACTCATATTTACCTTGTCTGCATGTGCTGTATAGAAATCCATTCAAATTTATTGTGTATTATGTCTTGCTTTCTACTTACTGTCATTACTCAAATATATTACAGCATTTGCTTATACAGAGTTTTGTAGCCTAGTATTTACCAGTATACAAATACATGTATTATTTGACTATATAATCTGAATTATTTTTTCAATACTAGTATAATATTAATGCTTAAACAAAACTTATGCTTTACCATAAGATTTCATCATATACTGTACTATACTTACATAAACAAAGTATGTTTTTACAACAAAATAACTTTAAAATTACTTTCAAAATCTGTCAGAAAAAGGTGCAGAAATTTAATTTTTTGCCAAAAATTTTCCTATACTTTTTTTGGTAACTCTTTTTGCCTACACTTTAAATGCTGGGAAATACAATACAATTTCTGAGAACATGAAGGAAAGACTCTCCTCAGGGAATGGTAAGAAAGCAAGCATTTTTAGGGTATATTGTCTGTAACTATGCCAAATATAGTGGTCTCTTGCAGAGCTAAAGTTGCGCAAATATACGAATCTCTAATGTGGACAGTTTACAGCTTGTTCCATGCCACCCTTCCAAGATGGCTGCTTCCATAGTACATTGAATAAGGACTAACAGACCAAAATATAACTTAGCACAGGGGCTCAAAAAGAATAACTAAGAAGATTTTCATGCACTTAGTAGCTAAACTTTTAAGACAGAAACTAGGGAATATTTTATTATATTTATAATTTGTATCTAAAATCACAGCTAGCTTATGTAATAAACCAAAATGAACCAAAATATTATGGTTATTAAACATATGATAGCACTTGTGATTACTAGTCCTTAGTTAGATCATCACTAATCCTCTGCTAATTCACAAACTCTGAGTCAACTGCCATACCCCTTTTTCCCTTATCTCCATATTAAATTAACCACCAATTTCTGCTGTTTTATAATTTGCTCTTATTGTCCTTTTATTTTTCTGTACACCTGTCAAGTGCAATACCCTCCTTATTCTTAATATTCTGGTTTGCCATGCTATTTCCATCCTGTTTATCTTTTACTCAAATTATTGCAGGACCTCCTAATTTATCTGCAGTATCTATGTGGAGTCTTATCTCTAAACTATCCTCCTCAAAACCAGCCTTCATTTATTTCGATTTTGGACATGTCAGAAATTTAAAAATAGATGCTGGTGGAGATCTCTTTGGATGATGAATTAGTGTCATTCCCTCATTTGTACCACTATCATTCACCTAAATATAATCATTTGGTGGCAGGGGGGTGGGTAGATAGCTCTTAATGCTTACTCCATTCTATTTGCTTCCCTCTTCCCCTAAATGTAGACTCACACACACCTACACACTCATAAAAGCAAAGCAAAATAAAACAACAACACATATTTAATGTTTCAAAGGAAAACATGTATTCCCTGGCTTGGAGAGTTCATCACACTTCTGCTCCTGCTCATATTCCCAAACTTCCCTTCTGCTATGACTTTCTCCATGCTGTATATTGTAGCTAAATTGAACTGCTTGTTTCTCCATAACCATACTTTTCATTATGTTGTCTCCTCTTCTTGGACAGTCCCTTCTTTTCCATTACTGTCTTTTGAAATTTACTCATTTCAAACACAAATTGAAAGCTCAATTTTATTGCACATAACCATAAAGAATCCTGAAAATTAGAAGTTATTATCTCCTCTGAACTCTACTTGACCATTCTTTGCCCTGTCAGGGCACATTGCCTACTTTCTTACGTTACAATTTTATTCACACCTTATCTCCCCTTCTACATCACAAGCCTAAGAAGAGCAGATGCTTATGCCATTTTATGGTCCTCATTGCACTTTGCTAGGAACCTGTGTGCTTCATAAATATTTACTTAATGAATAATATGTTGTCACTGAAAAACAAAGAATTTTGATGAATACAGATAGACCAACATAAACTCTTAGTTGATTTTCCAGGTTATTATATTTTGATCCAACTGGCTGACTAATGATTGAATCTGATGTGAGATCACTTTTTTCCTGGAAATAATTAATAATATATTAATATCAAGCTTAAGTGTAGCCACTTACTGTGCAGACACCAAGGCTTGCAAGTCTCCTGGAGCCTCAAATTGAAAAATAACATCCAATCTTTCTCAATATTTACAAGCAATTTTCTTTGATAATATGTATGCTACTATTATAAATGTAAATGAAAAGATCAATTTAAAGTTTTTCCAGATAGAAAAAAAGATTACCTTCAAAATTTTTTATTTCATAAAATTATGAAAAACAAAAATCAAATAAAGTTCAGCATACTCTATTTCATCTCTCTTCCTGCTACCAGATGTCCTTACAAATATTACAGCAGAAGTTCTACCTTAAAAAGATGCCTTGGGAGTGATTAGAGTGGAGATACAGCCTCTTTGCCAATATTGTGTTAATATTCAGTGCAGCATGTTATGATCTGTTTTCAAACGAAAGGGTATGTGAGGGGATCAAATGTTAGCTATCACTTTGTGATTTTCTCCATATTCCCCACCAGATGGGATTACAGGCCCTGTCCTCCTTCCCTCCGAACAGTTTTTTGCCAAAGATTCAAACTAAACCTCTTACAATACTGAGAAGAGGTGGCTGCTGGTTTTGTGTGGTGTGACTAAAAAGTCAATCCCATGAAGTAGGATTTCAAGCGTCACTAATGAATCACATGTCCCAAGAATGATATGGAAGAAACAGAATCAGAGGGTTGAAAACTCTGTAGACTAAAATAATGGTTATTTTGGCAATGATGTCTAATGTGTTGGCAATATGTAGTTTCCAGGCTTTTGCACTGCTTTGGGTAATGAATGACTTAAAAATTCTCCCAAAACCAACTGGATGAAGTTTCAGCATCTACTTTGTGAAAAATCAGGACAGTTGATATTTCTTGTATATCTGAGGTAAAAACCAAGATTCAATGACTATGAAGATATTACATAGTCTAATTTTTCCTTTGCTCTGTGGAGCTCAAAGCACTATTCGGGGCCTAGTAAGAATTTTCCCTATGGATAAATGATAATGAATTTTATTATCTTGGAAAATGATGTAAATTATGTTCAATAAAACAATGTGAAAGTGAGTAAAAATATATTTACATTATTTTGAGCAGTCCAAGCACTGTTTAAAAGCTACTAAAATATAACAATAATTTGAAGATTGAGTTTCAAAAAAATCATATTACAAGTAACATTTTGTCAATATAATATAATAGTTTTATTCCTCCTAAAAATATTAAAAAAAAACCCTTTGGTTGTGTGAAAAATAACTGCTTTTATAACTTGCATCATATTTGCATAATGCTTTCTAGTACCCATGAGGAATAATAATGTAGAATTTTTCACCAATCTGGATAAAGGCCCTTAAATTATTTGATTTTTATGACATTCTCTTTACCAGATGGGTATTATTAACATAATGCAAATAAACTGAATACATACATTTCCAAAGCATATATAGCCTTATAATAATCCTTTTAATCATACCATTGTAAAAATACACAGAATGATGATAGGTCTTTAATTCTGGTTTTAATGTCTGATTGGATATTAAACATTCTCAAATGTTTCTTTTTTCCTTCTCAGATTAATAATAAACATTTACTTTATGCATTACATTTTACAATGTATAATGCTTTACATTATACATTTCCATTTAAACTTTTTAAATATTATATAATTTTTATAAACTTCTGCTTTGAAAATATATCAACTTTAGCCCAGTAATAGAGTCTTAACATGATCAAACAATTACTTAAAATAAAAGTAGTAATCATAATTCTAGACCTCCATAGAAAGTCCTAACTGCAGTAGGTAATAGCATACATTTTAATAGGTTCAATCCAAATTTATTTTGTACCTGTACTGTAAATAGCACGGTCTGGTCCATATGTGAGTGTCACCATGTTTGATTTAATCACTTACCTATTCTTGTGAATAATTTCATTTTTTAGTAACAAAGGCAATCTATTATATTTATTATTTATGATTGTTGGATCAAACTATCACTCACCTTAACTGAGTCCAAAAAAACCTTACCAGCCCATGATCATTCAGTTTAAAATATAGGGTAACAGTGGCCAGGATGATAGGATGGTGTAAGTGAATAAATATGAGACAACAAAGTATTTATAGCTTATTTCATCTTCTCCCTTGTTGACAGCAATAAGCAATGGACAAGACTAACCAAAAAGATAAAAGCACAGTGTAGGTAAAGCAATGTAATAACAAAGGTAAAAGAGTAATGAAAGTGTCAAGGATGGAGAACATTAGAAGAAATTTTTAAAAGGGAAAGTCTGGGAGATAAAAAGAATAAATTACATAATGAGAAAAGAGGATAAGGCAACAGACTAGAAGAAGAGTTATAGAACAAGAAAAAGAAAAAAATAGGTTAAAGGAAAAAGAGAAGCAAGAATGAATAAAGACACTAGTTTAAAAAAATAGTTATTTTATTTTTAATGGAGGAAACAAAAGCCATAAAAATCAAAGCAAGATGAACTTAAAAAAAAAGAAAACAGAGAGGCAAAAAAAGTATATAAAAATGAGTAAGTTATGGGAAAATGAAAAGAGAACCCAGACAAAGAAATGCATGAAGCTAACAAGAAACCAGTGGGCTTGAAGAAAGAAAAGGTGCGACTGTGCCCAGGGGATGCTTGTGGGGCCTTAGTTTCAGTTACCCCGTTAGAGCAGGTTTAACAGGAAAAGAGAACAAGTCACATGACAAATATTTCCACTTTATGTCTTTCATAACAGACCCCAGCCTTGTCAGAATACCCCAAGAGGAAATTAAATTAGATGATTTCATTGGAAAGTGATACAGAGGCAAAAAGCACAGTTTAGAATCTTTAAGTGCCAGGACCCACTACAAATTAGGAGAAATATGTGGTTATATAAAAGGAATGTTCAACAATAGAGAATTTTCTCACTTTTAAAATTTTTTTCTTTCACTTTCTTTCTTTCTCTCTTTCTTTATTTTTGTAATATTATATATGTGAGTCTAGTCAACTGGCTCAGATCTGCCTTAGGAGCCAGGCGATGGCCTTAAGGCAGTCACGTCTGTTTACCTTCTGAAGTCAGACACTGCTCCAACATGCTGTCGGAGAAAGATTTTACTTCCCTCTAACTGCATTCTTATCTTCCTCAACATGAATGTGTTCAACTTTATCCTATTTGCTCCTACCAATTTCAATGCTTAAATAGCAAATCTAAAGCAGGGATGAAAGCAAGTTTATACTCTTAGATTCTTGTTTTAGCAGGGTTTCGTTTGTTTTGTTTTTGTTTTAGTATTAGAAGAGCCCATATATTTGACAAAAGCTCAATTTTGGGGGTTATGGCATCTACCCTATTGGTAATATGTAGATCTTCATTAACAAATCAAAATGTGTCTGTGGAAGTCAGATTTATATTTCATAAAATGGTTGAGATTGGTCTTTTCTGCAAATTAGTTACTAAAATTAAAGAGCGGGAAAGAAGAAGCTAACATTTCTCGGCCTCATTCCTCAGCTCTCCAGCCTCCTAGAAGCCTTTGCCTACCCCTACTGCTCTGGTAGAATTTGTACATTATTTATCACATCTCATGCTGGCGATTTTTATCAGTTCATGTGCTACATTTGTCGCATCTGTCAGAGTGCATATTAGATTGTATCCTTTTAGACAGCAGCGACTATATGTTACCAAGCTCTGTGTAATTGTGCCATCATAGGCCCAACTCATTTTTAGGCAGTCAGTACACACTTGTGGAATTGATGTTAGGAAGGTAGGAGAGAAAGGAGAAGGTAAAACTGGAAGTTTATTTCCACACCTAGTAATGTATGTAGAGTTAAAACATATTCTTGAAATCAGGGCTCTAAAATATTTAAAAATTTAAACACATAGTATAACTACTGATTTATTTTTGCTGTCAGTATTAATATATTCTCAGTCATATAAATATATAAAATGCCCAAACAACATATATTTGTTGTACATATGCTTATACATGTGCAAACATACACAGCCATAGGTATGGAAACAGCATAGATTTTTTCAATTTAATATTTCAACTTATTTTCCCCCTTAAAGGAAAATATCCAAATCTTCTGGGGATAGTGTAGGATGCACATGCATTTTAGTGATAATATTGATTAGTTTTGTATATTAAATAAAGGTGGAGAATTTTATTTGTATCAAATAGTATATGAAATAAAAAATAAGAAATATTCCTGTCTCATATGGAGAGATGAGTTAATATAGATACTTAACTTATTATATATGTATATATACACATATCCATACTCAAATAAACATATGTATATGCTTATGTGTATTGATGCATAGAAAAATTGTAAACATAAGCACTATAATTTTAATACTTTTATTATTGGCTCAGATCATCAAATGCAACTTCTATGTATTTCCTAAACTTTCAAATATTAAAATATCTTAATTTATTATTTTGAAAATAATTAAAAATAATTATTTAACCAATTGGTGATTTTTATAATAATAAGAAAAATTATATATGAAGCTAATTAAAATACAATTGATTTTAAAAATATTTAATTGACCCTTAATTTCATTAAGATATTAAAATAATTTTAATGAAGGCCATATATCAACTATGTCAGGGATTAGAAAATAGTGATTTATTATATGGACTTTGTTTTGTAGTTTACACTTTCAAAATGTTCAATAGTTTAATTTCTTCAGAGTATAAATAAGGGGTGAATAATATCTTTTTAATCTGGCAGTCAAGGGTACTTTCTCCTACAAATTATGATTTTAGGAAAATTTATTTGAGTCCCAATTTCCTCATAAGTAATGTGAGGATAATGATATCAAGTTAATAAAGTTGATATGAGAAATATAAAGAACAATGCATTTAAAGTTTCTGGGAAATAATAAGTGCTCAAAAATCAATATAATTTATTGTCATGATTGGAAGATGATCAAATAATTCTGGAGGTTTAGCACAGAGGAAGAAACCCATAATATTCAGCATGTAGTGCTTCAAAGTTCTAGAATAGTTTTCAACATTTCAATATCCAAAGCATAGATAATAAAATGAATTATGTGGGGATTGAGGTAGGAATTTCCCACTATCCTTTCACCTCCAAATTATTATTTTTAAACTTTGTGAAAGCAAGTACAGCAATGTGGACACATGTACCTGTATAACAAAACCTTAGAAATGATTGTGAAATATAATGGAGAATTCTACAGTGAAATAAAATAATGTCTTAGAAAATTCTATAAGAGAAGAAAAAAAGTAATAGAGCAAACATGATTAGCTCTTAAATTTATAGCAGTAAAATTGCATGATACCTTCTTATCTATAATTTTTAATTATTTTTGCACTGATTTTAGCAGCTATGTTCTTTCTGTAGCAACCAAAATTGCCAGTCAGTTCTTAGGGAAGCAACTGTCAATAAAAAATTTTAACAGCAACCACTTCTCAAACTTATTATCATTTTATAAGTCTGAATTATTTCAAGAATAAAGGAGCAGTGTAAGAGTATTGTCTAACATAGGGTCATAAAAATTATAGTACCTGACCAATGAGATATAGGAAATAAATCTCATGGGCCATGTATATATGCATGTATATACGTACATATAGCATCTATCTAGCTATCTATCTATCTTTTAATTAGCCATCAAGTTCGGTAACTTGCTTTCACCTATCTTTTCTCTAGCTATATATGGATGCCTTAATTTATGACTTCTCAATAGCTTTTGATTAGTAATAGATTTTGTAGCCATTTCTTTTCCAAGCCATTAAAAACAAAAGCTCAAAGCAGGCATGGACATGTGATATTGAAAAGACTGCTTGTGAGAATATATCAACCTCAAATATGTCCTTTGCTCAAGTAAGTCTATTAATGCTAAACTGCTTAAATAAAACCAACTTGAGAAAGCGGTCTGTAACAGCCAGGATAAGCTATCTGGTTTTAAAATGGGGACCAATTTTCCTGGCTTCAAACAATAATAATCCCCTATTTTAAAATGTCTCGTCATTGTAAATAAGTCTGAAATTGAAAGTGCTCAATTTGGTCCATCATATTAGACTGAATGACCTGAATAATGTATTCTACTCTACTGTGTAAAGCAGAGATATTCTTAAAGCTCCAGGTACCCTCAGCAGCCAAGATGTGGGTGTCCCTGTGATCTTATAATTGACTCCTCCTGTATTCCAGTAATTATCCTTCCATAGGTTGAACAATTGCTCTTTCTGCCCCACCTTTGCAGAACCCACATTACATATTGTCACACAGGGGAAGGGTTACATTTCAAACACTTATTTAAACTGAGTGATGATCAATACTACTGCTGTCTTCTCATGTAAGTGAAGGAAATGACATGTGTAACTTATGACAGAATCCCAGGGTGCAGATTGTTTTAGAAATATATCATAAAAGTGCAGACAAGATAAGTGATAAAAATCACCACATCCTATCAGAATCTAAAAATACTCAAGTGGGTTGCAGAGTTTAAGTTCTTATTTTTGAGTATAAGGTATATTAAGGACTGTCCTTTAATAACACAAATCGGTCAACTAAATCAAGAACATATGCAAATAAAATTATAAGTTAATGTAATGTTCAAGGGCAAAGTCTATGCAGAAATATTAAATTACTCAGAAGGGTTTTATTCATCCAAACACTGTGTAGGGGAGGGAATGCCTTGCCAGACTGATGCCATCACCTGTTTTCTCTGCCAAGAATAATGCAATGGTGAAGATGTGTTCATTAGGTTTTCAGAGCCTGATATTATACCTTTGACTTCCATTATTAACATTTTTTTTGAAATTCTGTCTTCATCAAACTACATCATGAGGGTTTGGCTTTCCATGTAGCTTATCAACAGGAATAGATCAAGTTGAAAATTCAGCTGAGTCTGTTGGGAATGTTATATCTATTACTAGAAAAAATAACATTTTCATTTTATTTATTAGTTTGCTTGCACTTGTTTTGTTAGCTGAATCAATGATAGTGGCTCCGAATAATTCCTTGCTGTTTTATGGGGACCTAGTTTGTTGGTTATTTTTGTTTATATTTTTTCTTTCAATTTCTTTATCAGCTATATATGCTTATAGAACATGAGATTTTGTAAATATTCCCCCTTAGTCAATTTGTTAATTAGGAGAATTTCAGAAGTGAAGGAGATTGCTGAAAACTTCTAGTCCAATCATTGTGTTGATTCAGTATAGGGACTTCTTTGCATATTCTCAGGAAACCAAAGAAGTGAATTGCAGCTTATGAAGAATTACCTGAGTCCTAAATAAATCATTGCACCTGCAAACCTGATCATTGTTGCATATATAGAATAGCAAATATTAAGGGCAACAGAGTTTGCGTGAGTTTATACTGCATGTATAAGAAATAAAACTGGGCACAACTGATTTAAAAAATATGATCAAACTATATGCTGTCTACAAGAGACTCCCTTTAGATACAAAACATAACTAGGTTGAAGTGAAAGGATAGAAAATGCATTGGATATGACACCAAAGGCTCAGGCAACAAAAGAAAAATATAGAGAAATTGGACTTCATAAAAATAAAAACTTTGGTACATCAAAAGACACTATCAATAGAATAAAAGGCATACCACAAAATTGGAAAATACTTGAAAATTATATGTCTAATGAGGGATTAATTTCCAGAACATATAGAGAACTTCTAAAACTCAACAACAACAACAACAAAACAACTTGATTCATAAACTGGGCAAGGACTTGAATAGATGTTTCTCTAAAGAAGATACATTTAATACAAATGGCCAATAAACACATGAAAACATACTCAACATCACTAATCATTAGGGAAATGTAAATTGAATCTGCAATAAGATATCATCTAATACCCATTAGGATGATTATGTCAACAAATCAGAAAACAAGCATTAGCAAGGATGTGAGGAAATCAAAATACTTGTAAACTGTTGATGGAAATGTGAAAAGGTGCAGCCACTGTAGAAATTGCTCAATAAATTAAAAATAAAATTACCATACGGTCTAATAATTCCACTTCTGAGTATTTACATCAAAGCATTGAAAGCAAGTTCTCAATGAGATATTCATACATTCATATTCATAGCAGCATTATCCACAATAGTCAAAAGGTGGAAGCAACTCAAGAGCCCATTAGCAGATAAGTGGATAAACAAAATGTGGTATGTATGCACAGTGGAGTATCATTAGGCTTTAAAAAGAAAGGCTATTCTGCAAATGCTACAATATAGATGAACCTTGAGGACATTATGTTAAGTGAAATAAGACTCATTAAAAAAAAGTATGATTTTACTTATAAAAGATATATATAGGGAGTGGTAAAATTCATAGAGATAGAAAGTATAATGGTTGCCAAGTGCCGAAGGGAGGTAGGAATGGGGAGTTATTGTTTAATGGGTATAGAGTTTTAGTTTTGCAAGGTGAAAAGAGTTCTGGAGATGGATGGTTCTGATGTTTGCTCAACAATGTAAATGTATTTAATACCACTTAACTACACACTTAAAAACAGTTAAGATGGCAAAATACCACACATTTTTTCATCTACCTTTGCAGAAATTATCTTTCTTTTGTGGAACATAAATTCATGTATTACCCAGGAAACTTGAAGCTTCCACAGACTTAAAAAGTCATCTGAGAGGAGGAATTACTTATTTCATTAGTGGAATATTTAATAAATTAACAGATTATAAATCTGTTTTAAGGTAAACACCATTTTCAAATATATTGCATTGACATTTTCCTCAGGACCATTAAATAATACAGTATGATATAATGGAAAAGGAATTGGACTAGAAGTCAGAAAACTTGGCTGTGCTCTTACCTTGATCCCTAATTTGATAACAGCAAAAATAAAGACATATGTGTTTAATATTAAGTCAAAATCACTTGTCTTGCATACTTTCTATCTCTTTTACAACAGGTAAATTATTCTACTTATCTAAGCCTTGACTTCCTTATATATCAATCAGTATTGTAATTATACCGACTGATAATGTATCACCTATAAGCACCTATATCACAGAATCCTTGAGAGGGTTAAGCAAAAGTATACTGGAATTGCTTAAAAACAAAACAAAAAAAAACTTTTAATAAAGTAAGTGCTCAATGAGTTTAGCTATTATTATGATAAAACTTAAATCCATATGGTACTTATTAAGTGTCATGGCTCTAAGGGCTTTGTTTTGTTTTTTTAATTCTTTCAATCCTAACAACACATCTAGGTTCAACATAGTTTTATCATCCCTATTTTACAGCTCAGGAAAATGAGGCAGAGATGTTAATTAATGTCGTGTTTGGAATCCCAAAGTGACATCCACATTATTATCATAATTATGTTAATCAATAACTCATTGCCTTCAATAGCAGAACTTTCTATGTACATACTGGGAAGTAATGAGAAACTTCACCTAACAGAAATATTACACTAGAATGATAGGTTATCGGCCTAGAAAGTAGATTCTGGCAAACTCGTGAAATACTTTGCCAAGCTTGGTAAGGAATTTGATATTTTTCTTTTAGGGTAATATGGGGTTAATATTGAGTCTTTAAGCAAGCAAACTTGAAATTGAGTTACAATTTTCTATTTAAAAATTTTTGGACACTAAAGAATTTTAAAATGGAAAAAAATCATAAGTTACACCAGTCTAACAGCTAATATCTTATTTTGTGTGCATCCCATTCAACATTTTTATGCATGTACATTCTTCGCAAAGTTACCATCATATTGCACATTCATATTACATTATAGGGCCTTTTTTTTTACTTAACATACCCTTTTCATTTTTCTCAATATTTTTTCTGATTGCCATCCCTAATAGGCATACAGTTTATCATTAGGACGACATACCATAATTTATACTTTAATTAACCATTCCTCTACATGGACATTTCAATTGCTTCCAATAGTACTACCTCATAAGTAATATTTATGTGTCATGGATATATAAACTGTCTTTTGGCATGTGATCTATACTGCTGCTGAATTTTTTTTTCTATAAAATTTTTATAAATTTTCACAGCTACTGATTTCTCCACAACTTTGTCAACAAGTGCAAGTTTGTTTTTCTTTGAGGATTACTTACAAGACTGTGGAGGAAGGAACCCTGTGAAAAGAGGCAAGTGAGTGGAAAAACAGTTCAAAAGCTAAGGTTAAAAATCCAATAAAAATTAAGGAAATTGGTAGTGGAGATGATGTGAATACAATAATTTTAGCTTAACATTTATTATTTACTTTCTATATGCCAGATATGTGTCATGATCTAAATTCCAAATGTATTACATGAATTATCTAGTTTAATCCACAAAGCAACCTTAAGAAGTGTGTAGCATTATAAAACCTCTCGCAGATGGAGGCCCTGAAACACAAAGATGTTAACTTACTAAAGTAAACAACTTTTAAGTAGCAGATTTTGGATGTAAACAGTTATTAAATAAGGGAACAAGTGAAAATCATAGCCAAGTTTTCTGACTTCAGTTCAATTTTTTTTTTTTCCATTATACGATACTGTATCATTTTTCAGTCCCGGCCAAGAATGTCACTACAGTCTATGTGGAAATAATCTTTCTATAAAAGAGAATAATAATCTCTTAAGGTTTATTTAATTTTCTTATAATAAAACTGTAACGTACTCCAATAGAGAGCCCATTTCGATCTTCTAGTCTCTCCACTGGTATAAAATAATTATTACAGATAAGATTCTGGCCACCATTTTACACATCCAAACTTGATTTTTTACTTCTTTCTGCTCAAGTGTTCAGGGAACTTGTTCTCCACGTATTTCAGAAGCATATTGTACTGACTTCTGCATCTTGAATACTTTAGTTAAAGCTTCCAAAACATCACTTTTAGAAATTTATTTCTGTTGTAAATTAATTCATTCTGTAAAATACAGCTAAAATATTCTCTTTCTTCCTTCCCATTTTCCTCCACTTCCATCTTCCTCATAGTATTTGTAATTTTTCACTCCTATAGTCAATAGCATTTGTGAATTAAGGACTTGTATTGGGACTTCCTCAGCCTCTTGAATACAAAGTAATTTCTGTCTAAGCTCCCATATTTGTTGCCTATATATTAATGCATACTTATATAATGTTTACATTTGATAAATTATTAAAACTTCTTAGGATTTTTTTCCTTTTCAAATTGTTTAAAATTTCTAGGAGGATAAGTCATGTTTTATTTTTGTCATCTCTTGCAGTAACAAATATAGAAAGAAATTTGAAAAACAAATTAAATAAAAGGCACTTAGTAAACTTTTATTAATTGATTGGCCATATATTATGCTTTAGTTTCTTATTCAAGTTGATTTAGATTCTTTGTAATATACAAATGGTGAAATATAACCAGAGCTAAGTATAAATTTCATATTACTTTATGTCATTGAAAGGAAAAGCAAGTTTTGCTAAAAAAAGAGAACTATTGCATATATGTGTGTACATATATGTATAATGTATCTATAGAGAATATGTGTGTGTGTATATATACATATAGTAAATATGTGTGTGTGTGCATTTGAGACATCTGGAGAAGTTTATCCTTATTACATTTATGTTAGAAGACAATTTGTAATTTTTTAAATTTATGAAATCTCTGCATAGCCTATATGTAATGGCAATTTTAGTTTGATTTAAAAAATAGTGAAAATAGCCTTTCTTCTACTATGGTGTTTATCTTTTATTGTTCCAAAACAGCATCATTTAAACACCTACAATACTATGTGATACTTGGAAGTTCCTTTAAAGAATGAATATCTTCACTGTCATGATATAAACTGCCCTGGAGAATAATTTTTTATAACAACTGTAATTCTATTCTATGTCCCTTCTTTGAGACTCTGTAGATTAATTATTCTAAGGGGCAGCTACGTTTATTTCAAAAACTTTAGTCTTTCATGAAGATTCTAAAAAGTATTAGGTCCATACTTGAGTATAAATCCATACTTTTGATACAGATTTTCATGGAAAATAGTATTATGTCATACTTTTAATTTTTATTGGGAGCATTGAAATGATATTAATAGCTGTAATAATGGAAGAAAAACATTAGTCTTATTGAAGTTTTGCTGATTGTTGAATACTTGTTCTTAGTATTTGAACTTTCAGTGTTGGGTTCACTATTTTTTTCCTTTTCATGTTGATTACTCACCTTGAAATGAGAAACACCTTGTCTGTCTGTAGTAGCACTTGAGGTTATCATGAACACTATCATATAATTTTATTTTGGGGGGTACAAAGTAATCTGAAAATTTCATCTTTTTTTCCCTGTATATAAAAGGCTTTGTTGATTGGAATACCTGTGGTTGTAAATAATCACCTTTACTGAGTTTCAGAGAGTAGGTCACTCTGCTCAATTAATTTACATAATTGGATATATTTCGTATCATAATTACATTATAAGCAGCAAAAATTGGGAATTCTTTCTAAATATATTTATTAAGATTATATAATACAGCGCTATATATAGTATTTTGTGGTTTAAAATAAATACAGTGTGATGCTCATAGTATATGAATAATGTTTACTATTCACTAGTTTAAGGAAAAATATTCCTTTGCAAACTATATATACATGTATATTTGTGTTTAAATTTATAATGTTGTAAAAGTTTTATTTCCTCTGATTGCTTTCATTTCCGTAAAGATTTAAATTGAAATTCCTGAAGAATAGCTTCCTCTTCTAGACTTGAACCTGTACTTCTTAACGGCATTGTGTGCTCAACATGGTATGTGTGATTTAATTACATTTGTAACTTGCAAATAGACAGTGTAATTGGGTTACTGCACCAATATGGAGGAACATGTTGCTAAATATAAAATCAGAAAAAGAATGTTTTAGAATTTGAACTAGTTTGTATTACCAAAAATATAATATATGCCTTATGATACAAATATCATAGATGTATATGTGAGTGTGGCTGTCTTCACAAATTTTAATACATACATACTCATGTACATAGATGCATAACTGTGTGTCTATGTTTATATGTAATATATGTTATATATTCACAAATTATTTGGTTTTTAACTGTCTTTTGTGTTGTATACATAAATGGTTCCCAGACTAAGGAAGAACACTATTTCTGAATACCTTTTTTGAAGAAAATACTGATTGAATTAAAAAACATTTAATCATAGATATCTAATTCTGGATAGAAGCAGGTGTTCTGAGGAGAAACACACAAAAACCTAATAAACCTTTTAAGTAGCTGAATTCTATTTCAAATAGCAATGCAACATTCAATATCCACTTTAGCATTAACCATTGATTCAAAGAAACATACACTGACTTTTGATCTAATGCCAGATGACCTGGAACGGGCCTTGGCAATTAAATCAGTGAAAATAGAACAGTGACAATAAAGATTATAAAGGGGCCCAGTAGTAATTATGAGGAAGTTCTCAACCCCATTGAAAAAATTTTAAATCTATGTTCTTTACTGAATCTCCTACTAAGTTTCTACTCTTAGGTAGACAATAAGTTTTCAACATATTTCTACAATAGATATAATGGCCAGGTAATAGATACCAATATTTCCTATATTTCTAATTTACTCATGTGAGTCTTACCCTTTGTATTTTTTGTGGGTTTAAGTTTAACCATGGAGGAATATTTACTATGTACCAGACAGTATGTTTTAGGAGCTCAGTTGAGCTTGGGGGAGAGAGAGCTGATATGTCAGGGGTTGCTGGGGGTGCCGATTAAAGCAACAAGGCAAAAATGAAAGACTTTAAGCCTTTAATCACTTACCAAATTGGTATAAGCAAGAAGCTAAAACCTTAGCAAAGGGTGAATATCCCTGTGTTCTATTTCCTTCGTGGAATGGTAAAGAGTGGGAAGGTCAGATGGATCAGCCCAGACCTGAGCGGCATCTCACTGTTCAGGGAGCCCAGGATGAAAGACTCTGGGCCCCGAGATTGCGGGATGGTGAGAGGGGAGAGCTGTAGGTGGGTACTGAGTCAGAGTGAGGAAAAATATCTTCAAGGTTTCCCCCTCCTCCCTGCACGAGAAGGCCTCTGTGGAGGTGCCTGAAGAGACCCTAGGCCCAAGGCTTCAGATACAGGCCTAGGGAGGAAGGTCCTGGGGCAAGCAGCCAGGAATGTAAATACGTGTAACAGCCTGACCATGACCAGAGCGGTCTGAGTCCCTGACTGCAGCTCCCCTTAGAGACTGTAATGCACTGGCTCCTGTGAGGCTTGTCAGGTAAAGCCTTTGCTATAGCCTAAGCTCTGGCTTCAGAAGTCACACATAGGTTTTTAACCAGGAGTTGGACTCCTCATTACGTTAAAGTCACGTTCATCATCTCTTTCAGCATTCTCAATAGCCCAGTGTGATTACCTGGGCTTCACTGAGGAAGAATCTAGAGGTTACACTTTATTAAATAATTTGCCTAAGTTTCCAAAAATGTAAAATGAAGGGTCAGAGCTTACCTGACTCTAAAACTCATACTTATATCATTATTTTATATATTGTTTCCTAATTAATCAAAGTTGAAGTAACACCATCTTGAAAAGAGATGATTTTCTTTAACTCTCTTCTCCATAGTTTTCTTTTCCTTGGCTGAATTTAATCAACCTCATTCTGCCAATTTGCCTACTTTTTTTTTTTATATCTCATTCCTTAATGTCCTGTTTGTAAAAGATTTCAAACAGGTAGAAATTGGGTTTTCTTAACCTTTATTTTATATCTGTCTCTTTGTTGGCAACCTGACCAATTTGAGTACTTTTGTGAAATCCTTTCCTCCAGTTCTTCTAAGCTCAATTTTCTCCAATCCTTACTTGAATTTCTTCCAGGTTAGTCGTTTACATGTTGGACAACTAAGGTATTATTGTGTATAATCCAGGATTATAGGATTACATAAGATGCACTTTCCAAAGTATGCATTTTTCCATATCATATTTGCTCTGATACATTATATTTAACTTTCTATATATCCTTGTATGTTTTTTAATTAAAGAGGTAATATCTGGGTGGGGTGGATGTGGCAATATATATGCCACTTTAATGTCAGGGTAACTGTTCATCTCACAAAGATTTTGGAGAAATACAGGTCTCTGTGAGAAAAAAAATAAATAATTAAATCTTTCATAATCACAATCTTTAGAGTAGGGTTGAACAAAAAAATGTAGAAGGATGCAGAAAATAGCAGAAACCATGGCAATTCTGTCTGTGAGGTCATGGTATATTGAGATGTGGGGACTGACAGATTTAAGAATGGTCGAAAAGTTTTTTTGCAGCTTCAAGTTCTTTAGAAAGCCTGACAACACCAGGAGATATGCTTTGTCTGACTATCTTAATATGATGTTCTTTTTTTCACTTTCCCTTACCAGCCTAGAAATTCACTAGAAATACGTTAAGATAATAAACAATACTATGGAGATTTCTAAACATATATCTTACATCCTCCTAAATTGTTACCATTCTTACTCTGATAAGACTATTAGAACTTTTACCTATCTAGTTAATATTCTATTTTATTTCAAAGCCTCTCTTAACCCTAATTCCAAATCTGAGGCACAAGAGTGAGTCTTCCTTCTTGAGACCAGCCTATGTCCTAGGCAATCTTCTCCAGAGTTGTTTTTCAACTGTATTATAAATATAAATTTTTGCATGTCTCTTTTGGCATCAGTTAGCAGCCTCTTGATGAAGAGAATGCTAAATAAATATTTGTTAAAATAATGACTCAATGAAACAAATATTCCTTTATAAATATACACACATAGCGAGCAAAGAAATTGTGCTGGGAAATCGTGGATTCCCGTATATGTTTAATGCTGCTGCCCATTGTCCAGAAATAGTTTCAAGAAACCTCATGTGTCTGTGTATTTGAGGAGATGTATATATTTTCATGTATTTCCTTAATCTATAAATTTTATTTTAGTAACTCTGTACATTGAGTTACAATATGACAATGAATCTTCTTTTAGGTTAGGGTATCAATGAGAGATGGCAAGTTTCATTTAAATATGGACCTAGATGAAATGGAAAACAATGACATGGATAAGTGTGTATAAAGCCTCAATCAAGATGAAGTTGGCATGATAGTGAAACCAGATGGACAAATACAAAATGATTATGCTATCATTGGCTGCCTATAAATCTTTTGCATAACAGGTTTAAACATGCTATATCATATGTATACCTTGAACCTTGAGCATAAGTAGTCTCTCATCTTGGAAATTTCATATAACAAGCTTATGATACCAGAACACCATGATTTCCATGTTGCTGAAAGAGAATGCAATCACAGTGTGGTGAGCCACAGCAAGTTGTCACATTTAGCTGTCATATGTCCATAACTTTTGGTTATCATAAGCTAATAAAACCTGGAGTAAAAATAGTAGGCTATATCAGGGAAGCTAGCCAAAGTATATATCTACTATTGACTCTTATACTTCTAGCCACTTTAATTTGAATGCATTTGCAATGTCATTCCCTCTAGGTACGGGTAACCTAAAGAAAATATGAGCTAAAAGTTGTGCTACTTCACTTACTCTTAAGTTGAAAGTTCTTAAAAAATAAATCTTAATATATCTATTTATTTAATCCATTGATTCCCTTAATTAAGATTTATTGGGCCTCCACAATATAAGAAGCATTCTGGGACATGTAGTACTTTAGGCAATTAGAACATGTACATAGTAAGTTGTTACTTATGAATTTTGTGCAAATAAAGTAAATAAAGTGTGAGAGAGGGAAATACATCTTATATATGGGAAAACGATGGAAAGTTTCCTGGAGGAAGCTAGTATTTGTGCTGAGTCTTAAACAGTACATAACAATGGTGCTTTTTGCTCTAAAGCTTAAGATAAAAATGTAAATAAAAAACTCTAAAAAGATTGGAAAATACTTTTTAAGAGAGTGTCACCTTTCAAGAGGAGTAGGTAATGGAGCTACATAAAGGAGAACCTTTTATTTCAGGCTACATAATTTGGACTTTATAGGAGAGTCAACTGGGCATTAGGGAACTATTCTTAAGCCATGAACAGATAAGAAGCAAAATATATGCTGTGCTCTTCAGGGGATAATCTGATAGTTACCGGTAGGGGTGGCAACAAAGAAATTAAATTGAAGAGCTGAAGAAACTGCACTCATTAAAAAGGTAATAATAACCTAAACTTCATTAGGTACAGTAGGAATACAATGAAAGAATTAAGAAAAACAAGAAAAGGTGGAATATATCAAACACGAGAACTGATGTGGTTAATCAGTGTGAAAGAGAATAAAGGTAAATCTTTGATGTCATATATGAATAAATAAAGGTAAAAGGATGTCTGGGTCATTGATGAAAAATAGGAAAATCAAGAAAAGGGCATACTGCATATTAAAATAATAATCAGAGATTCTAAGGGTGTATTATATATCAGAAATTGTGTTTTGTGTATGCTAAGTCTTTTAATCATCACAACAAACTATGTGATATGGACTATTATTATTTTCATTTTAATTATGAAAAATGGAGGTAAAATCAGTTCAAATATTTTGCCCATTGTCCCAAAGCTACTGTCAGAAACAGAAATTAACCTAGACTGCCAAACTAATACCCAAATTCTTAATTACAATACTCAGTTACCATTTTGCCTGAAGTAAATGAGTCCTTACTCTGTAGAAGCACCATTCTAAATGCTTTACCCACATAAAATCATTTAGTCTTTAAATAATCTTATAGAGTGTGCTTATGACCTTGATTTTAGTAAATGTCACTTTAAGAACTTAAAAGCAACTTCCTGTTTTCTTGTGTCTGCACACTTAACCACAACAAATCTTCTTTTGAAATTATTGCTTTTAGACCTGCTGAATTTGAAGTATAAGTGCAACATTTAAGTGCAAATATCCAGTTGGAATTGAGGTATAATATAACAGGAGAAATTTGACCTGGATACACCCATGAAAAAGCCTCCACTTAGACAGATTTTTAACTAAAACCACAGGAAGGAATTAGATAACAGATGGACAAATAGAAAATAGAGAATAATGTCATATACAATTAAAATTATTGTTTTACAAAAGATACAAGAAGCAATGTTTTCTGTATATGTTAAGGAAAATTAGAGTGAATTTGTTTATAAAAAGGTTACCAATGCTTAAATAAACAATAAAGTTTTTAATTTTGTAGACAGTAACAATAATCAGTAAACAATCTATTAAATAGAATTAATCAACAAAAGTTCACAAATAGAAGAGGGTGGGGCAAGATGGCTAAATAGCAACCTCTAATGATCATCCCTCAGCAAAAATACAAAATTCAACAACTATCCAAACAAGGAAGCACCTTCAGAAGAACCAAAAATCAAGTGTAGGATCATAGTACCTGGTTGTAACATTATATCAAGAAAAGAGGCACTGAAGGGGGCAGAAAAGCCAATTTTGCATTACCCATGCCACCCCTCCCAGGCCCCCACTAGCACCGTGCCAGTGCACCAAGTGGAGAGAGAAACTATGTGCCCAGGGGAGGTAGAGTAACGTGATTATGGGACTTTGCATTGGAACTCAGGGCTGCTCTGTCACAGGATAACACAGCACAGGGCAGAGGTCTGCTGGTGCCCACAGAGGGAGAACTGAGACCACCCAGCCAGGGGGAAAT
The DNA here is from genome assembly GCA_023783475.1 of Daubentonia madagascariensis. NCBI lineage: Eukaryota > Metazoa > Chordata > Mammalia > Primates > Daubentoniidae > Daubentonia > Daubentonia madagascariensis. The sequence goes on from JAKFHU010000316.1 coordinate 1,853,114, forward strand.
TCTCTGCCCCAGCAAAGAAAACCTGAGTTCTAGCTAGCTCCACCACTGGCTGAAAAAAAGTGGCCTAGAGCCAGGAATGAATTCATAAGGGAGTCAGACCACAAAACCTTCAGTCTTTTGGCAATTCCTCTGGCTGTGCTGGCTCAGAGGATGTGAATTTTGGTGGGTTGCACATGACCCAGTGAGACAGCAGCAGTAGCAGCCAAGACAGGGCCTGTGTCACCCGTCCCACAGCTCCTGGCAGTGCAGCTCAGGGAGAGTATTCCTCCACTTGGGAAAAGGAAAGAGGAGTTCAGATGACTTTGTTTTGCATCTTGGGTACCAGATCAGCCACAGTAAAATAAAGTACCAAGCAGATTCCTGAAGCCCCTGAGTCTAGGCCTTAGCTCTTGGATAGCATTTCTAGACCCACCCTGGGTCAGAAGGGAACCCACTGCCCTGAAAGGAAGCACCCAGTCCTGGAAGGATTCACCACCTGCTGATTAAAGAGCCCTTGGGCATTAAATAAACATCAGAGCTAGCCAGGCAATAGTCACCATGGGCTTTGGGTGAGACCTGGCATAGTCCTAGCAATGCTGGCAATGAGGGAATGCCCTCATAACTCCTAATCCAAATTGAGCAGCCCAGGACAGAGAGTGAGGGAAGAGCATGAGAAACTCTGACTGGTAATCCAGGGAATTCTCCTGTGTCTTACTCAAGTCCACCAAGGCAGTACCACCAGGAGTCTGCAACAGTCACAGCATTACTGGGCTGGGCGTTCACCCAGTGCTGACTCAGCTACAGCGATCAAAGACTTAGATCACAACACTCAATTCACTTTGAATATCTAGAAAGCCTCCTTAAGAAGTATGGGTTCAAACAAGCTCATACTGAGAATATTAGAATAAATACCTAACTTCAATGCCCAGACATCAATGAATATCCACAAGCATCAAGAATATCCAGGAAGACATGCCCTCACCAAACAAACTACACAAGGTACCATTGACCAATCCTGGAGTGATGGAGGTATGTGAACTGTCAGATAAAGAATTTAAAATAGCTGTCTGAAGAATCTCAGTGAACTTCAAGGCAATACAGAGAAGGAATTAAGAATCCTGTCAGAGAAATTTAACAAAGAAATTGAAATAATAAAAAAAAATCAAGCAGAAACTCTGGAGCTAAAAAATTCAATTGACAACATGAAAATGCAATAGTCTCTCAACAGTAGAACTGATCAAGCAGAAGAAAGAATTAGTGAGCTTGAAGACAATATATTTTAAAAACACACAGAAGAGAAAAAAGAAAAATGGGAAAAAAAATGAAGAATGCCTACAAGATATAGAAATAGCCTCAAAAGGCCCAATCTAAGTTATTGACCTTAAAGAGGATGGAGAGAGATTGAGGTACAAAATGTATTAAAAGAAATAATAACAAAGAACTTTCCAAACCTAGAGAATGATGTCAATATTCAGCTCCAAAAAGATCATACAATACCAAGAAGATTTATGCCCAACAAGCCTACTTCAAGGCATTTAATAATCAATCTCCCAAAGGTCACAGATAAAGAAAAGGTCCCGAGGGAAGCAGGAAAAAGGAAAAAAAAAAAAAAAAGAAAACATATAAAGGAGTGCCAATCCATACTGCAGCAGACTTCTAGGTGGAAAGCTTGAGGTCCAGGAAAGAGTGGCATGGCATATTCAAAGTGCCGAAGAAAACAAAACAAAACAAACAAACAAAACCCTTTAACCCTAAAATATCATATTCTGCAAAAATATCATTCAAACATGAAGGAGAAATAGAAACTTTCCCAGACAAACAAAAGCTGAGGGATTTCATCAACACCAGACCTGTCCTAAAGAAATGCTAAAAGGAGTTTTTCAATCTGAAGGAAAATGATGTTAATGAACAATAAGAAATCATCTGGAGATATAAAACTCACTGGTAACAGTAAGTACACAAAGTCAGAATACTCTATTGCTGTAATTGTCATGAAAAATCACTTATCTTGAGCAGGAAGACTAGAAGACAAATCTATCAAAAATAATAATGGCAACAACTTTCTAAGAGATAGACTATAAAAAGATATAAAAAGAAAAAAACAAAATATTAAAAAGCCTACAGAGTTGAAGTTAAAATGTAGAATTTCATTTAGATTTCTCTTTGCTTATTTTTTTGTAAGCCAAGGTAAGTTATCATATGTTTAAAATAATTGGTTATAAAATGTTTTCTACAAGCCTCATGGTAACCTCAAATCAAAAAACCTACAAAATATACACACACACACAAAGCAAGAAATTAAAAAACACTACCAGAGAAAATCACTTTTAACAAAGGAAGACAGGAAAGAAGGAAGAAAGAAAGAGGACCAAAAAACAACCAGAAATCAAATAACAACATGGCAATGGTAATTCCTTACTTATGAATTATGATATTGAATGTAAATGGACTAAACTCTCCAATCAAAAGACAGAGTGGTTGCATGTATTAAAAAAAAAAGACCTAACTATATGTTGTCTACGAGGGACCTCCTTCAACTATAAAGACACACATAGACTGAAAATAAAGGGATGAAAAAAGATATACCATGCAAATGGAAACCAAAAAAGAGCAAGAGTAGCTATACTTCTGTCAGGATAGATTTCAAGACAAAAGCTGTAAAAAGAGACAACGAATGTCATTACATAATGATAAAGAGGTCAATTCAGCAAGAGAATATAACAATTCTAAATATATATGCACCCAACACAGGAGCACCCGCATATATAAAACAAATATTATCAGAGCTAAAGAGAGACATAGACCCCAATACAATAATCAGTGGAGACCACAACACCCATTTTCAGCATCGGTCAGAACATCCAGACAGAAAATCAACAAAGAAACATCAGACTTAAACTGCACTATAGACCAAACGGGCCTAATAGGTATTTACAGAGCATTTCATCCAACAACTGCAGAGTACACATTCTACTCCTCAGCTCATGGGTCATTCTCAAGGATAGATCATATGTTAGGCTACAAAACAATTCTTAAAAAATTTAAAAAAATTAAAATCATACCAAATATTTTCTCTGACCACAATGTAATAAAACTAGTAATCAATAACAAGAGGAATATTGGAAATTATACAAACACATGGAAATTAAACAATATGCTCCAGAATGACAAGTGGGTCAATGATGAGATTAGGAAAGAAATTTAAAAACTTCTGAAAACAAATGAAAATTAAAACAAAACATATCAAAAGCTATGGCATACAGAAAAAGCAGTAATAAAGAACAGAGCAGAAGTAAACTAAATTGAAAAATTGAAACCAATAGAACAATACAAAAGATCAATGAATCAAAAAGTTGGTTTTCTGAAAAGATAAACAAAATTAACAAATGTTTTATGAGACTAAGTAAGGAAAAAAGAGAGAAGACCCACAAAAATAAAATTAGAGATGAAAAAGGAGACTTTACAACTGATACTACAGAAATCCAAAGGATCCTTAAAGAATACTATGAGCAACTATATGCCAATAAATTGGAAAACCTAGAAAAAAGGGATAAATTCCTAGACACATACAATCTAGCAAAATTGAACCAGGAATAAATAAAAATCCCAAATAAACCAATACTAAGTAGTGTGACTGAAGCAATAATAAAAAGTCTCCTATCAAAAAAGCACAGGACCTGATGGCTTCACCGCTGAATTCTACCAAGTATTCAAAGAAGAACTAATACCATTTCTACTTAAACTATTCCAGAAAATTGAAGCAAGGAATATCCCCAAACTCATTCTACAAGGCCTGTATCACCCTGATACCAAAACCAGACAAAGACATAACAAAAACAAAACAAAACAAAACTATAGGCCAATATCCCTAAGGACCATAGATTCAAAAACCACAACAAAATATGTGCTAACCAAATTAACATATTAAAAATATTATTAATCATGATTAAATGGGATTAATCCGAGGCATGCAAGAATGGTTCAATTTATGCAAATCAATCAATGCGATACATCATATCAACAGAATGAATGAGAAAAAGCATATGATCATTTCAATTTATGTTGAAAATAATTTGACAAAATTCAACATCCCTTCATGACAAAACTTTCGAAAACCTGGATATAGAAGGAGCATATCTCAACACAGTAAAAGCCATATATGAAAGACCTACAGTGGGTGTCTTACTGAATGGTGAAAAGCTGAAAGCCTTTTCTCTAAGATGTGGAAAAAAATATGATTGCCCACTTTCACCACTGTTATATAGTACTGGAATATAGTACTGGAAGTTCTAGCTAGAGCAATCAGACAAGAGAAAGAAAAAAATGACAACCAAATTGGAAAGGAAAAAATCAAATCATCCTGTTTTCATATGACATTATCTTATATCTAGAGAAACTTAAAGACTTCATAATAAAATTTTAGAAATGATAAGCAAATTCAGTAAACTTTCAGGATACAAAATAAACATACAAAAATCAGTAGCATTTCTCTATGCCAACAGCAAACAATCTGAAAAAGAAACCAAGAAATTAATCCAATTTACAATAGAAACAAATAATAAAAATACCTAGGAATAAACTTAACCAAAAAAGGAAGGATCTCTAACAAAAAAAAAACTATAAAACATTGATGTAAGAAATTGAAGAGGACAAAAAAAATATGAAAAGATAGTCCACGCTCATGGATCAGAAGAATCAATATTGTTCAAATGTCTATGCTACTCAAAGCAATCTGCAGATTAAATGCAATCCCCATCAAAGTACCAGCGACATTCTTCGCAGATAGAAAAAACAACCCTAAAATTTATATGGAACCACAAAAGAACCACCCAAAGCCATCGTGGGCTAGAAGAACAAAACTGGAGGAATCACATTACCTGACTTTAAATCATACTACAGAGTTGTAGTAACCAAAACAGCAAGGTACTGGCATAAAAACAGACATATAGACCAATGAAAAAGAATATAGAACTGAGAAATAAGTCCACACCTCTATAGTGAATCCATTTTTGACAAAGGTGCAAAGAACATACATTGGGAAAAGGATAGTCTTTTCAACAAATGGTGCTGGGAAAACTGGATATCCATATTCAGAAGAATGAAACAACACCCTTATCTCTTACCATATAAAAAATCAAATTAAAGTGGATTAAAGACTTAAATGTAATACCTGAAACTATAAAACTACTAAAATAAAACATTGGGAAAATGTTTCAGAGCCAACGGATCTAGGAAAGGACTTCTTGAATAATACCCCCAAAGCATAGGCACCCAAGGCAAAATTGGACAAATAGGATCATTTCAAGCTAAAAAGTTTCTGCAAGCAAAGGAATCAATCAACAATGTGGAGAGAAACCCACAGAATGACAGAAAATGTTTGCAAACTAACATCTGACAAGGGATTAATAACCAGAATATGTATGGAGCTCTAACAACTCAACAGGAAAAAATCAAATAATCTGATTTAAAAATGGGCAAAAGATCTGAGTAAACATTTTTTAAAAGAAGACACACAAAGGGTTAACAGGTATATGAAAACATGCTGAACATCGTTAGTCATCAGAGAAATTAGATTAGTGCAATCACTGTGGAAAACAGTAGGGAGTTTCCTTAAATAATTAAAAATAGAACTACCATATGACACAGCAATTGCAGTGCTAGGTATAGATCCAAAAGAAAGGAAATCAGTATATCAAAATATATCTCCACTGCCATGGTTATGACAGCACTGTTCACAATAGCCAACATGTAGCTTCAACCTATCCATCAACAAATGAATGGATAAAGAAATTGTGGCATGGATACACAATGGAATATTATATAGCCATAAAAAGAATGAAATTCTGCCATTTATAAGGACATGGATGGAACTGGAAAATATTATGTTAAGTGAAATAAGCCAAGCTCAGAAATACAAATCTTGCATGTTTTCACTCATATGTGGGAGCTAAATATTAAAACAGTTGTTCTCATGGAGACAGAGATGATGTTTACCAGAGGCTATGACAGGTAATGGGAGTGTGGGGTGGATAAAGTGAGGATGGCTATTGAGTGCAAAAATACAGATAGATAGTTAGATAGAATGAACAATATTTGATAGCACAATGAAGTGACTATAGTCAATGATAAGTTAGGGTATACTTTAAAGTAACTAAAAGAGTGAAATTGGAATGTTCCTAACTCAAAGAAATGATAAATGCCTGAGGTGATGGATACTCCAATTACCCTGATTTGATTAATACACATTGTATGCCTGTATCAAAACATCACATGTACCCTGTAAATGCATAAAACTATTATGTGCCCATAATAATTAAAAATGAAAAATTAAAAAGTTCACAAATATAATAACAAATTAAATATTTCCCTAATATTTTCATTGTATCATTGTCATATGATTATTTAGGGGGTAAATCAGACAGTCATGTTTTGGTAAGCATAGGATTTGACACCCCATGCCTTTGTCTATTTGTCGTGCTTGACTGGGTTTTCTGGAAAAATAATTTATTTACACAATTTTTGCAATCCTAAATTGTAATGCAGGTAAAGTCTAGTAATGTTTCTAAAGTCATTAAATGATAACCCAAAAATATATTGTGAGGACTCAGTAATATTGCTCTTACGAACGTTTCTAAATTTTTCAGATCAATTATTTCTATAATTTTTAAATTTTAAACTTATATTCAAGATATTTAATTGCCTATAAAAATCACAGGAGGCATTTTTTTTTTGTCAATTTGAAGTCAAAGAGGTACTTTTTTGTGAGATATAGTCATTTTACAAATGGGAATAGTTCCTAGCATGAAGTAGTTTCATTTTTCATAGGTTTTCAATTACATAAGATTTAAAATTTTAGCTAGCTATGGTCATTGCATTTATTATGATGAACCTAAGTGCATTTTATTCATTGAGATAAATAAATTGTTGCCATTAGAACTAGTTTTATTGCCTCATTTAACACTTCAACCATTTTTATGAATTATACTAATTTTATTTTTCTTCAATAGGCAGAGAGCTTATGCTTATAAAATTATTTTTCTTCACACAGATGGATACTATATTAATAAAATCTCTGAAAACTAGAACTGTACTAAGATATCACTAGTAGTCAGCTAGTAAGCTAGGCTGGTGATTAATTAGATTGTTAACTAATTATTTTTAATAGGTTGTGGGAGCTGCCAATAACCTACATGACGTTATTGAAAGAGAAAAGTAATACACCAGTATCAAAATATCTCCTCTATCACTTCTCTCAGAACCTGCAGATCCCCAACTAGACATGCCTCTCTTTGAGTCTTAAAAGTGTTTAAGTAAAATTAATATTCCAAACTGCAGTCTGTTTTGTTACCCACTATGTAAAAAAAAAAAAAGTGTCTGGCACATTGTCAGTGCTCAAGAAATGTTTGTTAACTGAATGGATAAGTATTATCAGGTTGTACTTTATTTAGTAGAACATGTCTCTAGTAATGGAATGCAGAAGTGAAAATAGCAAGAATCTAGTGAAATCACAATATGCCTACTTCACAAAGTTGCCCAGGGTCATTGAACAAAGAGCTGCCAATCCAAAGGAAATTGCCCATCATATTAATGGAATTGATGTAATTTGTTTTAAATTGCCTTCTCAAACTGGCTTTCTTTTTTCTTTCTTTCTTTTTTTTAAGCATAAGAATCATAATTTATATATATTGAAATCCCTAATTCTACATATGAATCTAAACATTAAAAAGAATAACACTGCCTGATATCATAGTTTTAGTGTTAACATTCTCTCAACCCATAATAATAAAGAATTTTAAAAAATAAAATAAAATATTTTATAAAACAGAAAAAACCACCATTGGTGCTGAATTTTAAAATTGCTTTCAGTATGAATACACCATTCATTTCCCTTCTTAGGGATAAGGTAACAAAGATGGCCTTTGTTCCTAAGAGTAGTGGAAATAAGAAAAAAAAAACATAATAAATGTAGCCACCACTTATGAAAATTACTGTAAGCAAACAATTATTAATAGAATTGGTAATGTGACAGGGAAGGGTAGGAAACAAAGCACTTAGGAACACCACAAATAACCATTGTTACTATGACAGTTGTTATTTTTATTATACCCTCTAGTGTGAACCTGCCAAAAAAGTTCTATTTTTTTTTTCTTTTTACACATACTGGTTCCTCTACATGGACTGGTCCTCTCCCCAAATATGTTCATCCATTAACTTATTCATTCCTTTAAAATTTAAATCTACTCTTGAACAAAAATGCCACTCCATTCAAGGGAGAGGAAAAAAACGACACTGTGCCTCCAGTTATATTAAAGAATTCTAATCTCTCATCCCCTTCTCCATATGAATATGGCATTGTGCAAATTTTTACAAGTCATTCTTTTGTGTTGTAATAATTAACTAATTTTATTTTCTTTCCAACAGACTATAAAGTGTTTAAAGACAAGGCAATGTTTTATTCAATATAGCACTCTAAATTCCTAACATAGTGTGGGCTCACATAGCAAATATTTGTCTAATCCATTAAGGGGTAGTCCATAAATACAAGAGGCAATGGGAAGTTCTTCTTTTGATGTACAGCCACAGTGTCTTAGGATGCAAAAGTAAAGAAAAGGAAAAATCAAAGAAATTTGATTTCAGTTAAACTCAACAAACATTTATTGAATATTTACTGTGTCAGGCACTGTTTTGGGTAAGTCATCTGAAATGATTGTCTTCAAATGTACTCATATTGTACTTTTAGCAGTAACATATAAATAAATAATTAAATTATATTGTAAACAACATGATAGATAACAAAGGTGTATTTGTAAGAATGGCTAATAAATATGCTACCCTCAACATAAAAATTGTTAGGGAATATATGAAAGTATATATAAATAAAATTTATAATGTTTGTTTATCAAAACTCAATAGATTATCCTTTTAATCCCCAAAGAAATTCTTTACTGTTAAATAAATATATAAACTTAATATTGATCCTTTTAAAATGAAGCGCACATTTTCACATTTTGAGCAGTTAAAACTAATCATAGGACAAAGAAATGGGAAGGAAAGAGTGGGCCTATCACATATAAAAAAGGAAAGGGTAGACATTACAAACATACTTTAAATGGTAGAAGTCCCAACTCAGACATACAATCTCAGTCTATGTTTAAAATCGTTTTGTCTGGGACTTGAGTACTTCTTCAAGTATAGTCTACTCTGTAGTATGTGTAAAGTATTTAAATAATCCCCGTTCTTCAATGACCATAGAAATTTTTGACAGTTGACTGATCATTAAAAGAAATAACAACAACAAACAAATAAACCATAGGGAAATGTTTTTAAAAAATAATTTTAAGCCTTTTAATTTTTTTTCTCCTGGTAAAACTGAGTCAATGAGTAAAATTTCTTCATGGCCACTGCACAGATGAATGGAAAAGACACCAACACAAAGGGATAAGCAACTGGAGTAGAAATTTTTCAGAATATGCAAGTTAAGAGAAAAATTCCCTATAATTCAATATTTCCTGAATTCCTCTGTTAACAAATTTGCAATTGTAGTAAATAATGCTAGAGATACATATTTGGTGAACGTTATTTATAAAATATGAATGCAAAGCAATTTAAAGAGAGTAATTAATTTAAAGTAAGTAATTAATATCTGCTGATCATCTATTATGAAATAAGAGTATAATTTAAACTTCATTGACAAGCTGTAATTTAGAACTCCTAACTTTACATTGAAGATGAAGAAATTAAATTATTCATCCAACAAATATTAATGAGTGCCCTACTACATGTCAAGTGGTAATTTAGGTCTTGAGGATTGATGTGGTTTGGAAATTTGTCCTCTCCAAATCTCATGTTGAAATTTGATCCCCAGTGTTGGAGGTGGGGCTGAGTGGGAGGTGCTTGCGCCATGGAGGCGGATCGCTCATGCATGGCTTGGTGCCATCCTCAAGGTAATGAGTGAGTTCTGGCTCTATTAGTTCATGTGAAAACTGGTTGTTTAAGGAGCCTGGCACCTCCCCCCTGCTCTCTCTCTCACTCCTTCTCTTGGCATGTGAAACTCCTCCTTCACCTTCCATCTTGATTGGTAGCTCCCTGACACCCTCAACAGAAGCAGATGCTGGCAACATGCTTGTACAGTCTGCAGAACCATGAGCCAAATAAACCTCTTTTCTTTATATATTGCCCAACCTCAGGTGTTTCCTTTATAGCAACACAAAATGGACTCACATAAGGATACCACAAGGAACAATTAAAACCCCTTCCCTGTTAGAGCTTATATTTTTGTAGAGATGGACAGAAAACAAGTATATAAACAAATATAATACGTATTGATGATAAGTGTTACAGTGAATAACTAAGAATGATTAAGGTATGTAGAAAGTATCAGAGACTCAGGCAATGGTCTTTTATGTAAAGCAGTCAGAGTGTCTAGAAAATGTGCCCTGTTAGAATTGGGGAAGAAAGCCACATATACATCTGGAGAGCACCCTGAACTGAAGGAATAATCAATACAAGGCATGATCAAAGAGAAGAAAGCAAGCTAGGGTAACTAGGTTGGGGAGAGGAAGCTAGGGAGTCAGAGACAGCAGATCAGACTGGTGGGGGAAGTCAATATAAAGATTTTGTCTTCCACTTTGAGTGTGATTACACATCATTACAGCATTGTAAACAAAGAAGTGACATGACTTATATGGGTAGAGTTCACTCCTTTTCTGAAAAATAGACTTTGGGGGGATGCCTAGCAGAGTTACGGGACCCAGTAGAAGTTAGAGATGCTGTTGAAATAATGTGAGAGATTATCCAGGTATTAGCAACTGAGCTAAAGATAAGTATCTGGGTTCATAATATATTTTGAAGGTAGTGCCAAAAATAATTTGCAAGTGGATTGGATGTAGAGTATTCTTTTGTGAATATAATTGCAAATTTTAATGTCCTACGGTATGCTATTCTAATTCCTATAGTGCAACTACTCAAAAGGGTTGTCCTTTTTTTTGTATTAAAATGTGACTCTAAGCTTCTGTAACTTCATTGTGGAGACGCCCTGTTGCTTTCTCTGATGGTGACCAAACCCTAATTTATTCCCTTACTATACCTGCAACTACAAATGAAATTATCAAATAAGACTTGGTTTTTATCTCCTATTTTGGGCTTTAAAATTGGCTTAAACTATCAAACCAGAGAAATGGCAAGATTAGCTTTCTTTTACCTGTACAGGAGGCCTTATAATCACATTTTGGGAAAGAAGTTCATAGCTGGGTCTCTATTACACCAGCTGGAAAACGATTGTCCTGGTTAGACTGAGCAAAGAAGATACTTCTTAAAAACACTGAAAATTGCCATAAAGCGACTGAAGAAACAGTACTGTTTTTGTAGTTCTAGTTCTTTACTTATATATATTTTAATACCTGACCATCACAGGTATTGCAAATAGGTCAGCTCTATTGTTGTCCTGTGAGTCATGGTTTTCTTAAGCAGTCCTCTTTTTTGGGGTGGGGGCTCATTAGCAGCTGTTAATCACAGGGTCTGTATTTTTCAGAATTAGAGGAGTAGGTGGCAATCATATGCTTTCTTCTTTAGGTAGCTACTGTAAGTATAATTTAAGTCCATTATAATACTGAGTGGCAAATGCAACCCTGTCTTCTGGCATCTCAGTGAATATATAATTCCTTTTTTTCATTTTTGCTATAAGGTACACTTGTGGTTATTAAATAATACTTCTGTCTTTAAAGGATTCTATATCCAGTAGTAATTATTTGCTCTGAGAGAGTACATTAGAATATTTTATATTTAATCTTTATGGTATATATTTACTTTTCTTTATGAAGAGTATACATCTGGAAATATAGTTACATATATTAGAAAAATAAAATAAATTTTTGATAGCCTATGTGACTATATAAAAATATCCCTATGTATATATAACTATTACTTAGATTATAATTTCCTTTTCAAAGAATAGTAAAGATTTATGTTAATCATTACTCTTTTATTCAGTAATGTAGAGGTTTTGAATTATGATGATTATAACTTGGGCTTTAAAAATATTTCCTCAGGATAGGAGAATAATCAGGCTACAGGGTCTGAATACCCTACTGGCAACCTTTTAAGGTAGATTTAGGAAAAAAAAGTCTGGCTCATTTGTCATGAAGCTGTACATCTGATCAGAGGGACAAACTTTCAACCTATGAGAATGTTGATTTCCCTTAGAGTATGTAAGAGAATATGTTTTTCTGAAAAAAGTTTCCAAGCAAATATATCAAAGTGCTATTGGTGTCTCAGTTTGCCTGGAGGAGTAGCCAAAAAGAATGAGAGATACCTTCCACAAATGGAAAAGATTGAATAATGACAGTTCAGTTGCCAAAGAATGGTAACATCACAGAAATATCTACAACTTTTTTTTTTGGGAATTACATAATTAGCTAATTTTTGTACTTTAATTTCACCCTGAAGACAATTTTTTTTTCTGCAGACTCTAAGATAAATAGAATTATTTGGAATTGAGTGTGAATAAAGGAATAACAGTGCCAGGTCGTGCTATTTTGGAGGAAGCACAGTTAATATACATCTCACGTTGAACATTTTTGAGAAACTTACCAATAGCTATGGTTATTATATGATAGTTGAGTTTGTTGAATGTTCAGATATCATTCATCCTCTAGATCATACAGAAAAAAATTGGTAGTAAAAGCCATGAATTGCCTCCAGATATGCATTTTTTGGTGTCTGGTACAATGCTTTAAGGCAGCGTATCTAGGCAGTTTTATGCTATTTTGAAGTATAAGCAGCATCATAATATCATGCACCTTTCCTATGTAACATGTTCTCATTAACTGTGTATATGTACTGAAGGAATTTAGATTCTTTATGTGTTTAAAGGGGTGGTTTTCAAACTGTTTTCTGTAGGGTCATGGAGTATTCCACAAAGTAGTTTAGGGAAGGTTATAGAAAAAGGAGAGGACAGCTTCTGGTTTTATCTGCATTCTACACAAGGCTTTTAAAAATTTTTTAAATAATTTATTTGAAGAAAGATTTTAACTTCTAAATAACACTCGATAACATCTTTCTGGATAGAGCACTTTAGGATTTTCTTTTTATCTTGATTGAGACAAATCTTATTTGAATACAAAGACAGAACTAACCTTCTCTTCTAAGGAATCAGCTGCTCAAAATAACACACCTTTTTTATTATTCTTTCATTTTAACAGAGGAAGATACTAATTTTTTGCATATTATCTATAATTACATGATATTTTCATAACAAAGCAAGATTTTTTTAAGTATTTCAGATTCATGAGATTTTGGTAGAAGCTAGTATATTTCTTAAACCCCCATTAGTTCCCTCATTTCCCATTTATAAAACTCCATATTTCAAGCTAGTCATAAAACCATAAGCAGCAAGGAAGTCCAGGAAGGTAATATTTGAAACTATAAAATCCAATTTACAGATATTCTATATTCCTAGACAACACAGTTCAGTGCATCTTCAATGTTATTGTGGATAACAAGGGTGTATTTTTGTTTAAAATGCAGATGTCCAAACCTCATGCCCAGACAATAATTTAGAAGGTGCTCTGAATCTGCATTTTTAACAACCACCACAGATGGTTCTACATCAGAAGTTTCGTAGACCACATTTAGAGAAAGACTGATTAAACTCATCATCATCACTTCTTCATTATCGTACTTTCAGTCAACTGCTTTATTCCAATCCACACTTTCACTTTATTTTATAAGCTGCAACTGAGATTACATATGAAAGGACCTAGTTTACTGCTCAACATGTGGTAGTTGCATTCCAAGTGGCTATGTCTGTGTTTTTTCCCTACAGGATCATGATTGAAGGAGAAATAGCAATGGTGGTAGTATTCTAGATTGAGTACCTATAATTCCTGATTTTTGTTAGCATCATGTACAATTACATTTAAAAATAAAAAGGAAATTGATCTAAAGAAAAACCCTGCATATGAAAAATGGTTGGGAATTATTCCACACGTTGCTACAGAAAGGAAATATGTAAGTAATTTTCACTGGAATGTTATATTTAGGAGATCCTGAAGTATAGAAAGGGACACAACTCATTATCCCTTATAAAATTGTTTTTAGAAGGATGTTATTTAAATTATTTCTGTGAAACTTTATAATACTTTTCAAAATGTTCTTATGTTACCACGAAAAATGCTTTACAAGTAATTTTCTATTAATTTTTTTTTAAATACATAAAGGGCACATGCACATTTCTGATCTTGCCTAATTCATCCCCCCCATCACAGCCTCATACAACACATTACACTAATATTCTCCTTCTCATTGTATAAAGCCTTTCAGAATAATCAGTAATATGTTTATATCCACAATCAAGCGATTTAGGGATCTACCACCATAATGTTTCTAGGTAAATTAATACACTGATCTTTGGCATATTATAGATAGAAGTGTTACTCTGATTTTCTCAATATCTGAGCTTATTTAAGAGCTACTAATCTTCAAAAGTCTGTACTACAAACAATTTTATGTTTGGTTTCCAATGTACTTAACCATTATTAAATAAGTAAAAACTTACTGCAATAATCATGTGTGAGTATTTAAAGCTGTTATTGTGCTAAACAGATCTACGATAAAAGGATGTTACATATACATTCAAGAAATAAATTCATGAAAATTTATTACATATATTTCATTATAACTATTTTACAGATGTTATTATACTTGGCTCTATTGCATTTAGGTGAGGGTTTCTCTAGAAGAAATCCAAAGTGATTGAGGTAGAAATTCAGAACAGAAGTGACTCTAGTATGGTAAAAGCACTAGTCTTTGCCAAAGCTATTCATAAGTTGTTGTTAAGTTAGCATTATGATTTATCTCTTTTTTTTGAGATCATTGGGCTGAAGTAAGACTTGGAATATTGGTTTTAAATATGCCTATTTAGAGGGGTATAATTTTATTTATTTTGTAAAGACAATTTTGTCTATTTTTCTAATTATCTAATTATTCTAATTATCTAATTTTCTATTACTGAATATTTTATACATGTTTTGTGTTTGAGAAAAATGAAAAGATTAACAAAAATAATACAAGATCATACAAATCACAGCAAAATATTAATCTATTACATATTTTGGTTGTATGTGCTTTAAAAGTACTTTTTTGTTTTATGTATGTAAATATAAATGTATGTATATAATCTATCTCTTCTTACAAAAAAGTCAA
Organism: Daubentonia madagascariensis; assembly: GCA_023783475.1. Lineage (NCBI taxonomy): Eukaryota > Metazoa > Chordata > Mammalia > Primates > Daubentoniidae > Daubentonia > Daubentonia madagascariensis. The sequence goes on from JAKFHU010000316.1 coordinate 1,868,294, forward strand.
TCGTTTTAGATTTTGTATTCATTTGGTTTTAAAATATAATGTGAAAATACCTATTTAGGTATTAATATAAAATAGAATAAATTTTGTAATTTATCTGGAAAATTATAATAAAATAAGCAAATAAAAACCTAAGTTTTTGTTGCATTTATTTTCTTCCTCAATGATAAGCCATAATGATATATTCACATTCCTTATATTTATGGCTTAAATCTGTTGAATATATCTTAATAAACCCCACTGAAACAACAAAAAGCAAAAAAGTATAAACACACAGGCTGATGATAGATCTCATATTATACCTTCCCAATCTGTGTTCATTTTTATATATAGAAACCGTTTACCTTACTCAGACTTACAGTAGGCAGGTAAATATTGATTCAATTGAACTAAAAGAATAAAAGTATACTTTTCCTTGATTATATCATTAAAAAATCACAAATAGATATGTTAAATGAAAATTGATATACAAATCTGGAAAGCCAAAAATCTTAGGATTATTAGAATTGCTTTTCTTTCTTTAATATCCTAATTCATTAGTGATAGCAAATTCTTTGCACCACAATTTCCCAGCATATCCAAAATTCTACCACTTTCCAGAACTTTCACTGCTATCACTTTGGTCAAGGATATCTTCATTTTTTACCCATTCTACTCCGACAGCCACCCACCAGACATTCTTCCTGCTACTATGCCTGGCCCAGAAGAAGAAATACTTCTTCACCCAGTATTTACACAGATCCTTCTAAATGCACAGCATGATAAGCTTCTGAATAAAACACTCCAAATGCCTATACTTTACCCCTAGTAAGATTTTTTAAAATTTAAATTAATTCCCATTCTCTAAATGACTTCCCCCCTTTCTCTTTCAACTCATTCACTATCATTTTGCTTTAGAATATTCAAAATATACTCCTTCCTTAAGGCCTGTATTAGTTATCTTTTGTAGAATAACAATATCACCACAGACTTAGTGGTTTAAAACAACACCAATATAATATCTCACAGTCTCTATAGGTCAGGAGTCCAAGCTTGTCCTAACTGGGTCCTCTTTTTCAGGGCTTCACAAGGTTGGAAAAAGGTGTCAGTTGGGATGGCAGTCTTATCTGAGGCTTGATTTTAGAAATATCTTCTTCAAGCTCTTGTGGTTGCTGACAGAAATTAGTTTCTTGCATCCTGTTGGCCAGAGGGCCACAGTTCTTGATAACTGTCAGCCAGAGGCTGCCCTGCTTTTCCTAGCTAGTTGTTTTCTGGAGACTGCCCTCAGTTTCTTGCCACATGAGACTTCCCAAAATGGCTACTTGTTTCATCAAAGCCAACAGGAAGAGTGTCTTCGAGCAGGATAGATAACTTTTTGCAACATAATCGAAGAAGTGACATCCAATCACTTATGCATTATTCTATTGATAAAAAAAGTCATTGTTTTACCCACACATACAATCACATGAGTCATAAATATCAGGAATTGGGTATTATAGAACCTTTTTAGAGTGTGTCTGCAACAGGGTCTCGTATCTCTTATTATTCCATCTACCCTGAAAAAAAATTTTTTTTAGACATCAGCCTGGCTCCCCCTTGTAACTTTGTTGAAGTCTGTATTCAAATGTCAATTTATTAGAAAAGGCTTACTTGCCCCTACATATAAAGAATACACCACAGACAGTTTTAATACTTTACCTTGCTTTAGCCTTTTTGTTCAGGGTGGCTATTACTACCAGACAGAGTGCATATTTATTTTCCATTTCACCTCCCTGGATATAAACTCCCTTAAGGCAGGTATTCTCTGTGTCTTATTCTTAGAAATATCTGCACCTTCTAAAAATGTGCTAGGCCCAAAATGTTCAAAAAATTAGAAGTTTTTTAAAACTAGAAATGTATAATTATTCACACAACATCTTATATATCTGTTCTGTGCAATAATAGTCACTAGTTATATGTGATTATTTATTTTAAATTAGTTAAAAATTAAAAAAAAACTTTAAATATCAGTTTCTCAGTTATACTATTAGCCACATTTCATGTGGTCAATAGCCACACAGGCCTAATGGCTACTATAATAGAAAGCACTAACATTGATTAATGTCATCATTGCAGAAAATTCTATAAATCAGCCTTACTTTACATATTATGTGTCTTGATTTCTATCGAACAGGTTTTGAACTGCCATCAAGAACGAAGTCAGCCTTAATCATCTTTGTAGCTTAGATTTTTATTCCATTCTATGGAAAGACTAGATTTTACAGAAAACTTTGTCAATTGAATGGATTTTGGGGTGAATGAATAAAAACATACTTCCAGGCCAAAAAGGAAATTATCCCTAATAATATGAGTTATTTACTGAACAGACATAACTCTTGTTCTGTTTTCTTCCTCATATTAGCTCACAAAGTGAGTATCATTAAAAAAATTTTGTAAGCCATCATGAATTTTATTTCAGGAACAAGGAAGTTCTCTGTCATGAAAACTCATGAAATACATTATCGTGAGCATAAGCAGAGGGAATTGCATAGTATTAGTTCCCCAAGCACTATATATTTTTGTTCTCTTTTAAGAGACCACAGTGATACATGAAATCGTGCCTGCTGACTGGCAGATCTTGGTAGCACTAGGCTTGTTTTATCTTGCTCTGTGTCAGTTCAAACTCATCATAAAACCAGTAGGATTTCTCTGTTCAAAAGATAGATCAAGACAGAAAACATCCCCTTCATTTTTGAGAAGAATAATTTTTTTTCTGGTAAACAATGACTTGTTAGTTTTTAAGTAAATAGAATGTTATATTGGGACTGTACATTGAATTTGGAATTAATAGATTATAATAGATAATATGAAATATATGATTGAAAGAATGCTTAAACACTAATATACCTTCAATATAAATATGTAATATGTTAATTATGTGTATGTATGTCTATGATACTACAATTATCTGTCAACTAAATCTTATTTATATTATTTATTAATAATGACAAAATATGGTACAGATTCCTCTTTTTGTATTCTTTATTAATCACCAATTATATAACTGGGTCGTAAGTACGAATTCCTAGAAATTAAAAGTTATTCCTCTATTCGTGTGATAAGTAAATGACAGCTGATAATGTGTTGTGGATTTCTGGGACCCAAACTATGAGAATCTTCACTGTGATAAGTTCTGTCAAGGCCCATTTACAAATGAAATAAGATGTTGAACTTAAGAAGACACAAATGCAAATTAAAATTTTGAATTAACACCAGGACAATTTATGGAAACAAATACAGTATATGATAATAATTATGGCTGAAGGGAAAATGAAGCACCTGGTTCTGCATCTTTTGAGTTTTTCCTTCTAAGAAGATACTATGCTTCCCAGAGATGACATTGAAACATGATATTTATAAATATCTACTTACGTTTAAACTTGAGTACATTTCTTTAAGGAAGGGCTCTGTGGTGTTGCAAAGAATATCTAAGCATGGATACTAAAATTTAAATTTTTTTAATGAAGGACATATGCTGAGATTTTTATGGTCTTTTAGGGTAAGGTTGAATTTTCATATAATATTTGTGTATATTGGTAGATAAAATTTCTTCAGTCAGACACCTGCCACTGTCAGTAGATTTACTTAAAAAGCATGCACAAAAAGTAAAGAATTTCAGAATCATATCTGATTCTGACATCTATCCAAATAGATTTTTGTACTTCATAATAATATAAAATGCCCCCAATTATATCTCTTAGGCTGGTAAATCAATAATTTCTTTTCTTAGTAGATGGAAGTATTTTCTCAAAATATGGGATGTTGAGTTCTTATATTTTCCATGAAAGTTTTCAGTAACACCTCATTAGAAGAAAAATAAGAATGATAATTATTGTATTTATAAAAAATTATCAGAAGAAATATTTGCAAAATTAACTTCTAATTCAATAGAGCCATATGGAATACTCTTTCTTTTTTATAATCTGAGAAAATGCTATATTCATCTACTTTAGAAAAGCTGAAGCAAACATATTGGATGTCAAGTACCTCTAAGTCAATTTTTCATTTTGGTCTACATCTCTGTTGAGCAGATTTGAGCATAACAATACTTTGAAATCAATGGGAGGTTGGCGGTTGGATTTGGCTAAGTATCATCAAGGAGCATGACTAGAAATGGATCCTTTTAGTCATTTTCAGTATGTTTTCTCCTCTTTTGTATTAATATAGAGAGGAAAAACTTAGCAGTTTCATTATATGTTCTTGTTGAGGATATCCAAATATTTTAATTTCAATTTATGTATAAATTAATGTTTCCAGAGATTTCCTTGATTACTTGATTTTAATATCTAACCTACCCACAACACTAGCTGTTCCCTCATATACTGTATTTTTCTTTATAACATTTAATATTACTTGACTTTATATTACAGTACATTTATTTATACTTCTGGATTTTTTTTTTTCTGCTTTGCTTATGGCTGTAACCCCAGAATTTAGAACATTTTTATCACTGGGTTGATGCTCAAAATATATAATTAGAAGATTTAATCTATTTAAATGTACCTAATATCTACAACCAATCAGATATCTTGATGAAATTGCTTAATATTCAGTTTGAAGTTTTTAATGGTGGTGAGAGAACCTGGTCTGTAATAAATAAGGAAATGTTCTCATTATTGTAGAAAGTCTCACTAAGCAACAAGGGATGGAAAAACAATAGAAATCCTTTCCGGGTTTTTAGGCAACCACTGTCATTGATTGATGCAGGAACTAACATTCTTGATGTCCAGTTCAATTCCTGATACTTCCCAGAAAGTACCTGGGACTCCCAAACAAAGAACCATTAATCTTTATCCATTTGCTTTTTTTTTTTTGCATTCCTAGTAAATTCCTACCACATTTATGACATCAAAGGAGAAGAAGAAGCAGATTTCATTATGGGAACCATAAGGCATTGAGATGTCTCTCCTTACTTTCCACTTCATGCAGATAGGGCGTCCTAATAGGAAGATACCCAGCCTGTCTTCTCCAAAATAAACTATGCATATTTCAGACTCTACTCCTCAATGCTACACATGTAGATAACACTGCAACCTCTTCTTCACATGAAATATCCCATAAATTTTTCAGTTCCTGAGTATGTATTACTTACAGCTGCTGTCTATGTGATCTCCCTCACCAATTCTTCGTGGAATTTACTCAAATATTAAACTTGGTGCCACACTTCTGACAAATGTTTATAATCTAGTTTATATTGAATAGTATTATAAGTGTACAATAAATTATGTATATAATATTTATAACATTAAAATTTATAAATTTGACTATTTGGATTTGAGTTATTCAAAAATATTCTTGAATATTTATGACAAATAATTCATATTTCCAGTCTCTTAAGCTAAATAAGATAATACGTGAACGAAGTTATGATTTGATTCATGTTGTTTTCAATTGATTAGATATTAACTTAATAACTGAAATAATCTGTTATTTCAGATGAAGATGATATTAATACCTTTTTCCATATTTCAGAACTCAGAAAATTGTCTTTTAATAGTGATAAGCAAGTTGTTGAATATTGAAGATCTCAGGAAGAATTCCTGCAGAATGTCAAAGTTCTGGGATTCTTTTTAACCATTTTAGATACAGAAAACAAATAATCATACCCCTAAAATTTTAGACATCTGTATGAATCATGAATTATGTCTCTGTATTTCACTATACGAAAAGGGTACTCAATAAATAGCAAAGTAAAAGCCATAAACTAGTGGCCAAATAAACAAACAATCAAAAATTTCTTTAAAGGGTCAGTGTCTGTAGTAAAGTAATCTTGGTTGCAGAGGTACAAGCTACCTTCAGTATCTGATAATATTACTCCTCTTTTGTCTATTCCTTTAGCACCCACCATAACATTTTTCTCTTTTAGCCTTTCAAAAATTTTTTAACCAATCCCTTTTGTTACATCTTAAGTCTGACTAGGTTTCATTACTTTACCCAGACTAGTGCAAATGCCCACATACTTTATCAATTTAATTCTTAACAACATATTCTCCCCTAAACTGCTCATGATCCCATGAATGTGTTATGGTTCTTTGTTCTTTCTTAAATTTGTTTCTCTCATTCTCCTTGCTAATTTTTTTTTTCTTTCTACCATCTGCTTTATTTTACTACCTTGTCCTTCAGAACTTACTCTATTTAACTTTCTCACACCAATGTTGTATTTTTTTTCCTCTCCTGGGCAAAGGCTTAATTTTTGGTATTAATTATTTGGTACATTACAATGTTTCACTTATATATTTCACCTTTAACATGATTTATTCCTAACCAGTGTGAATAGAATTCAAGAAGCCATACAGAATGAAAGAGGTGTTCATCAAATAGTAAGAAAGAACTTGGGAGAAGTTATGACCTCTTGCCCTCATTCTAAATAGGGAAGATGGTATTTATCCTAGTGTCTCAGTTTTCACTAGGTAAAGATTATGTAGTTTTTTTAGTGTTTGCACCTAAGGGGTAGAAAGGATAAACTATTATTTAAGCCAAAAAGGAATATTCAGGAGTTATTTTCTTCTATTTTGGGAATATAGATTAATGGAAGAATTTTATACCTCCTGATTGACTGAGTAGGGGTGTTTCTATACCCAATTTGCAGCAGGTCGAAGTGTGAATAGATTTTGAAGAAGAAGTGGTAGCAGTTAACTTTGCCTTGAAGGCAAATTGAGGAATGATGTGTTAAGTAGTGAGAGGCAAGTTTTTTCATGTATTTTAAAGGCTGAGAGTAGGAGGCAAGGAAAGATGGAGTTCTTGAAAAAATAATAGGAATGAACAGATAATCAATAAAGAATGCTTCACAAGGCATTCAGAATGAATAAGATTAAGCATTTATGTGGAAGAATAACATAGAACAAAAGTGGGTATTCTTCTTTCCCTGATTAACAAAAGAAACTAACAAAGATGTAATAAGATGACATTGAAAAGTAATAAACATCACATTGAGAGATTTGAAAAGTCCCTTCCTGATAACATCTATTTCATTTGGAAAATTGAAAATAAAATTATGTGCTTAGAGAGGGAAGGGGGATGAAATTTGAGTCAAATCAGAACCTTTGGGATAGACATTAAAAGGAATGGCAAGATGTACTGAACTATTACAGCAAAGAATAAAAGAATAATTTTAAAGTTGCAACTGTACTCAACGCCTTTATATTACTGATGGTGCCAGTTTTTAATGTATATTTTCTCCAGTTGGAATTGACACCCCAATTGTTCAAAGAGATGTTGAAATATTGAATTGTTGACTAACTGTAGGATTGTGATACACTAGGGCTAGAAGACTAAAGATATAAGTAGTACGGGGTCTTGGCAATGCCTAGTAAAACTTAATGCATGCATTTGAATATTGGGTCCATGATCCTTACACCTTATGTGAGTACAAGAAGATGATCTTATTTACTGACATAAAAGAGTTAAAGGACAGAGAACTCGAGAAAGTCAAAGAACAGTTGTTTTCAGGAGTGAAGAAAGAAAACCATTAAAAGATAAGAAATTATATTAAATGTTTGTCTAATGGATTTTAGTATGCTTAAGATGGTATAGTTTGTATTGAAAAGGTATAGAGTGAAATCATTGCTATAGAATATAAGTAAAAGCAACAAAATTAAAGGAAACATGGCAACTTCTTCCTTTATATTTTAATTTGCATTCTAGGTGGCTTTTAAAATAGTCCTGAGTAATCACATGCTTAGCTGTAGGGAAGAAAATTGAAATCTTTTTACCTGTCTTCTCAATGAATATGGAGAATTGAGCCTGGAAGTTAGAGGATGTCAAGGACGATACATGACAGAAAGTGGTGGGATGGGATTGCAAATAATTCCAAAGGGGCAGAGTTGTTTTTTTTTTTTCTATGTGAATTGAGAAGTAGTGATGTGGAAATAATTGTAAACTAATTCTACCTCTGGGCTTTTTCGTAAGTAGAGTATGGGGAAAAGCACAGCTTCTCATTGACAAGTCTGCAGGTAAACATCAATGGGAAAGGTTTTAATTAAGCAAGGACAGAGAGGGGCATGTCAGTAAAAAAATGAGAAGGGGATATTTATTTATAATGAAATGAAAGTTGCAGATGATGCACAGAGAAAGAGGACACAAGTGAGAAGACAAACCTTGATTTGGAAGGATATGGCCAAAGAAATGAGGGAAAACCAAGAAGCAGAGAAAAGTGAGCCTGCATTTTCTTTAATGGCTGAGAATCACCAACCCTGTAACCGTATTGTTTTGGTCCAAGGTTGAGAATTGCAGGCACATACGTGGTATGGAGATAGAGTTGTCCAGATATGCACCACTGGCACTCCAGCAAGCATTTTCAAGGGAGTCAAAGTAATAATAACAACAACAACAACAACAGCAAGAAACCTCTTTCACAAAGTAGACTGAGGCACATCCCATCCAGATTATGAACATCTTAGTTGATGCTCAAAAAATATTTAATGTTAATCATTATTTTGTTCTATAACTCCTAAAAACTTTAATGTAGGCAATAGTATGAATTTGCACAGGCAAATAATATTGAGGATGCATATTTCTATACATAATTCAATGAAGACATAATTTTTCAATGTCAGGAGTATTAATGCAATATTTAATGAGCAACAACAGCAGAAAGTATTATGATGATGTTTAACAGTGAAAGTTAATGTCAGCAGATCTGCAATCCTATCACCAGATAACAGGCCCTGATTCTACATTAATGCTCAGTCACAGCCAAAGCATAGTTTCAAAGATATTGATCTTATAACAACATTCTTTTGAAATGACTTTATTTCAGTTCCAACAAATGACTCAAGTAGATTTAAAAATGAAGTTGAAGTTTGATAAAGGAATCTACCTGGGTGTTTTGAAAGTGCCCATTTTGACTGGCTGATAGAAGTAGTTTAGTATGTAATGTCTGTAATAGAAACATGTTATGAACACTCTAAATAATAAAATTCAATGTGTGCTTTATTAATTAAATAGTTTATAATTGGCAATCAAGTCTCTTTTTCCTTTAATAATCAACTAATATTAATACCTGGCAGAAATTTCTTTCACAAAAATTCAATACTTTTAGTAAGGCTAAAATGAGTTTTGATTATGGACATTGTTGATTGTAGATTTTATATAATCCAGAATTTAGAATTAAACTGACATATGGCTTATAATCTTTTTATAGACTTACGTATGTTACCAGACTGCATATAATCATCTTTTATCAGAAAGGGTGGTCTAATTTAGCAATAATTCTAATAACGTGTTGTATTTGAGTGTAAAGTAATGTGACTACTTAAAAAATAGCATTCCATTTTTAGATAATCATTTCTATCCATCTTGGGCCCCTGAAAAGCAGTGACACATGTCATAATGCATGTGAAAAATTGTGTATGGGAATAAAGCAAAGAAATATAATAATGAAGGTATTTATCAAATAACTATCTGAATTGTTTGAAAGAAGGTTGTGTTGTCACTTTCTTCGTCCACTTCACTTCAGCTGCTGATGGATATTGGCTGTTGCTTATAACAGCTTGAAACAGTTGCATTCTATCTTAACAACATTTTCACCCAGATGATAAAATAGCACTTACTGCACAGTATGATGTGGACAGGTGATAGAAAAAGACAAGGCAGTACTTCATAATATTATTTGAAAATCTAAAATAAAATAACCTGAACAAGCAAGTACGTGATAACAGAGAGAATATGCATGTGTAGAGCCTGCAGTAGCATGCAGCATTATATGTTGGGAATGTGTTTAAGAGAGTCTCCAAGAAATTTTAACTATGTAAAGACATACTATGTACACTGTTGGCAAACATTTCCTAATCAGAAATCTAACAGTAGATGGAAATTTTATCAAGTGCAAGCAAAAGCCTAAAGAAGGAATGTAGAAACTTGGAATTGATGCATGGCCTCTTCAACACAGAATACATTGAACTGACCTTAATGTTAGGAGCACATGGTAATTTCCAGAAAAAAAAATCTAATCATTATAAACACAGCAAAATATTATTTGAAGTGGTGCTAAAGGCAACATGATTTTGATATGTATTTTTACCACTGTTTGTTTCCTACATGACGGAATTATTCTATTTAAATCTGGATCAGGACCTCACCTCTATTGGGGTATTATTACACCCTCACCTTAGATTTTCACCATTCACAAAACTAAGTAAATCCAGAGGATTCAGTTTTACATTTTCTTATGGGTAGTCACTTAAAGCTTTATTTTTTTAAACCACCATTACAAAATGACATTTTGAAATAAAACTAAATGGTAAAAGTTAAATTAAATATTTCCATTCCACCAGATAAGTTAGTAGCCAAATTCTGAAAAAATGATTTCTGTTATTCATTCTCCCTATTCATTCATCTGTCTAGATATCTGCTTACTCAAAAAGAAATATGTTGAACTTAAGCTATGTGATAAGCACATGGAATAAAGAGATAATTATGGCAAAGATTTGCTGATAGGAAATTAAGAGTCTAGAAGTGAAAATAGATACAAAAATAATACAATAATTATATTACCATTTGGGGTATATTTATATTCCACAAAGTATTTTGTGTGTGTCTTTATTTACTTTTCATGATAATTCTACAAGCTAAGGACTAATATTATTTTGTATGAGAGAAAACTAAGGTTTAGAAACTTAAGTAACCCATCCCAAGTTCCAAAGACAGGTTGTGTGTTGGGATTTATAAATATTTGTTTTATTTCAAAGTATCCGCCCTCACCTGCTTTAATATTACCTTAATTCTATGGATGCCATAGGATATTGTAAATGTTGTGTCTGAATAAGCAATAAATAATGTTCCATTTGTATTAGTTCCCCACGATGTTTAATAAATTTCCATGCTTATGGTTGCTTAAACATTAGAGATTTATTCACACATCTGTGGATGTCACAAGACAGAAATAGCTTCCACTGAGCTTAAATCAAAGTATGACGGGGACATGGCCTCTCCAGAGGCTCTAAGGGAGGATCATTCCTTGCCTTTTCTGGATTCCAGTGGTTGTTGCCATTCCTTGGTTTGTGACCACATAACTCCACTCTCTGTCTCTGAGGTCACATTGCTTTCTCCTCTAATGGTGGTCAAGTCTCTCTTTACCTGCTTCATAAGGATATATGTGATTGTATTTAGGGCCCACTCAAATAATGCAGGGTAATCTCCCTGTCTCAAGATTCTTACTATCTGTAAATTTTTGTTTTTCATATAAGGTCCCATTCACAGGTTCCAGGGATTTAAATGAGGATTAAAATATTTTGGATGGCCATTCAGTAGTCCTCCTTCATCTATGGTTTTGCTTTTCACAGTTTCAGTTATCTGGGGTCAATGGTGGTTAGAAAATATTAAATGAAAAATTCCAGAAATAAACAATTTATGGATTTTAAATTGAGCACTGTTCTGAGTAGTGTGATGAAATCTGGCATTGTCCAGATCCATCCCACTTGGAACATGAATTATCCCTTTGTCCAGTGTATCCACAATGTACATGCTAGTTAGTCACTTAGTAGCCATCGAGGTTATCAGATTGACTGTTGACATATCACAGTGCTTGTGTTCAAGAAATATTTATTTTACTTAATAATGGCCACAAAGCCCAAGAGAGGAGATGCTGGTAATTCGGATTTGCCCAAGAAAGGCCAAATATATGCCAAAGAAAAATTGATAATCTCTTACTGTGCCTAATTTATAAATTCAACTTTATCATCTCTATGTATACATAGGAAAAAAATTATATATAGGATTCATTACTACTTGCTATTGCAGGTCTCCACTGGGGGTCTTGGAACATATCTCCCTTGGATAAGGAGGTACCATTGTATTTAGCCTACTCCACTATTCTACCTCTGAATCACCTTGAACTTGAATAGCTACAATAATGTTTCTTTAATTGGAGTTACTGTCTACAATTTCCCCTTTTTCAAACCATTTTGCTTTCCACCAGATCACCTTCCTTAGGTCAATTGCCTATTCTTAAATTTATTTTAGCTCTAATATCCACTGAATAATACCTGGAAATTTTCCCCTATTTTTAAAACTCTAGATCTTACCCTCCCAATCCAACCAATTTCTTTCTCCATCAATGCACATTCTCTGCTCTACTCAGACAATGTCATCACTATCCAGTTAATACACACTGACCATTCCTTATGCTGTTTCTTTGCTTAGTTAGATTATTCTCATTTGAAAACCATTTTTAAATCTTATTTGACTATCTAAATCACTGACTTTCATGAAAATTGATGGAAACATTAGTATTTCCAAAGGAAAAAGAAAATAATTGACAAAGAAAGTGATGAGAACCCATAAAATGGTTAACATGTAACACTTCTCCACACAACCCATAACCAAAATGAAAACTTTACAAATATATAAAATATATTTCTATAATAATTTTGTATAGCTAAGTATTCGTATGTTAGGGTGAAATAGTTCCTCTCATCAGCACTCATTTTCTCCATTACATCTTTTTAGTAATTACATATCTATCATAATCTATTACTTCCCTGAATTTATTGTACTCGTCCAAACTAATTAATAGCCTGATCTTGGCTTCTTTGGGCTTTTCTATAATTTAAACTTCTTAAACTTGTTGTGATATAAGGAGTCAATACAATCCTAGAAATTCCCCTGGTTATTAAGAAAAAGTAGTGTCTATATGATGTTAGTATAGGAAAGCTGACTATTAGAGAATTCATTTCATTTTGTTTTAAAGACCATTACATGTCCAACAAAATATGGAATAATTTCATATTATACCATGTATAGTTCTTTAGTTTGTACAATAATTTAATCTCTGTAGTACTTCTTTATTCTACACAGAATTTGCCTAATGTTGGAAGAATATTTAGTGATAAATAATACTTAGGATACAAACTACAGGTATAGCTTCTTTCCTTCCAAAGTAAAGTGTAATTAAAATGGCAGTTTACCTACTATGAATTTAAATAATCAAATGCATTTTAATACGGGATAGTCACATATTTCATTTGAAGAAAGTATACAGTTGAACAATTTTTTCTCCCAGTCACCTCCTATACTAATAAAAGAGTGAAGCCAAATGTGTGGAGGAGAACTAGACCATTTGGAGTAGAAAAAAATACTTTAGTATATAACAGCGAGGACTCTGAGTAGGATTAAAGGCACTAAGAAGAAAGCTTTGATTTACACCCAGTGTGATTCCAAACAAGTAGACAGATTTCAAGCCCTTCATTGGCCAGTCCTTGAAAAATCAGAGAAAATTGTTTTATGGCAAGTTCTCATATTCACACAAGTTCTCATGTTCACTTTCCCCTATAAATAGAGGTGCTAAAGATGTATAAATTGGTTTTTTTCTTGGTAGTTCATCCAGAAAATCATTCTTCTGTCATTATCTTATAACAATCAAACTTATTCTTATAAAGTATAGAATAAAAATGCACATGTGTCACTTAATGCTTTTGTTATGCTGAAATATTTCTGAGGGGAGTGTTTATATCAATTCTACAAAAATAAAATGTAAATATCAAAGTTATACTTTTAAAATAGAAAATGGATTGCTAAAATATTTCTAGCTTATATAATTCAATTGTAATTATCTTCTTCTTTAAAAATTAATTCAACATTTCAAAAAAAAATAAAAATCTATTCCTTGTTATATACCACCTAAATATTCACTGAAGCTGTTTGTGATTTCTTCTGTTTCATGTCTGATTACATCAACTGGCATTATTCTTCTTATAGGGTGGACATATTTTAGGATTTAATAATGTCACAAAGAGTAGCTAAAGATTATAAATTAAGCATTACGATGCTATAAAAACAATCCTGGGATTCTCAAAGACTCTTCATGCTGTGCAACACCAGTTACCTCCTCACGCGAAATCCCATCATCATGTCTGGAGACTGATGAGACATGAGAGACATGAGCATAGCACTTTTAAATTACACTTGTAATAAAATGGTTTCTTAAAGGAGTCTTATCTCTAACTTAACAGTTATATAATCCTTTTCTGGTCTCTGTCAAGCTCTCTTCACCTTTGGTTTCTGTGTTATCACTTTGTGTTAAAACCTTCTTATAGTGTCTATTTGCTCTTTTCAAGTCACCTTTCACGTTCTTTTTCTTCTGTTCACCATTTAATACTATTCTTTTCAGAGTTCTGCTTTTTGCTTTATTCTCCTCTTGTTCTGCAGTCACAGGATGGCAATTCTCCACATGCCTATGAATTATGCTATTACTTTAGCTCAGCGGTTCTCAACCAGGGATGATTTTGCCCCTCCGCCCAGGAGACAATTGGAAATATCTGCAGACATTTTTGTCACAACTGGAAGGGAGGGTGATACTGGCATCTAGTGGGCTTAAGCCAGGGATGCTGCTAAACATCCTATACATACAAGGCATCCTCCCACTACAAAGAATTCTTTGGTTTCAAATGCCAACGTGCCGAAGTTGCTATAACTTTAAGCTCTTAAAAATGTCAAACTCAAATGAGCATTAGACAAACACAATACATCCCATCTAGGGGTCCTAGAGACTCCTAAACTTCAATGTGCCGAACATTCAACTCATGGATAGAAACCACTTTTCGTAAAGTTTTATCACAAAATTAATTGATATTATACCAACTGTGTTGTCTTATACCCTAATTCCATATACATGAACAAGGAAAAAGGCCGCTCAATTTTAACTTTCTAATTGTTTCTAATATTTTATTTCTCTGTGTCTTCAAGTCACTTTTTTATTTAAAAGAGATGTAGAAACAGAAATATCTTTTTAGAATATTTCTATTTTTTAATACATGACAAAATAAGATAGTTGAGTCATCAGTATCCAACCCTATTAAATCTTTTTTTTGCATTTATTATTGTTTTTAATTGACATATAATAATTGTACATATTTATGGGATAAAGTGTGATATTTCAGTCCATTAACCAATATTTGGCTGTTCCCCCTACCCTTCTCCACCTCTAGTAACCACTATTTTACTCTCTACTTCTATAAGGTCAACTATTTTAGCTTCCCAAATAGGTGAGACATGCGATATATACCTTTCTGTGCCTGGCTTATTTCACATAACATAATGTCCTTCATGTTCATCCACGTCACCACAAAGGATAGAATTTTGTTCTTTTTTATAGCTGAATAGTACCATATTTTCTTTTTTTGTGTGTGGGGGGAAAGATAGCTATTTTATTCTGCAAAACAATTTAATCCCATTTTTTCTGTCTCATGGAAGCACTGTACTCTAGATGCTTTATTAAAGAAAAGAGCCACCTAAGACCTCTATGCCTAGCTAGAATGGAATTGTCAGAGGCTTAACAATCATTATAAACGATATTTTCTTTATCATTCATCTGTTGATGGACACTGAGGTTGATTCCATATCTTGGCTATTGTGAACAGTGGTAACCCGGTCTCTCGTTTCACTATCCAATCTATGGCTGTAAGATGCTATTTTTCATATACAATATTTTATATCATTGTTCCATTCAAGATAGGTATAATGACTTTTTTGGGGGGGCTTACCTTACAGGACCACTTAATATGCCATAGCTGCTTACAATACCTGTCTGATGTCAATTCCTGTCACTTTTTGACTACATTTCTTGCTCCAGCAATATTAAAGTACTTATGAGTAGACATGAATTTATCAAATCTTTCTATATTGGCAAATAATCTTCTGTCTGCCATGTACTCTCTGTTCTCTCTTGTCCCCTCAGCAAAAACATATACATACTGTAAGATTTGGCTAAAATACTATGTCTTCGACTATTTTCCTGCTGAGCCATTCAGGTTGTATTTTTCTACTTTTCACTATTTTAAAGCATATCTCTATTTTGGAAATCATCATACTTGCACACATCTGAACTCAGGCTTGCTTTCATTCATTTTATCTCTAACTTTGAGTTCATGTAAGAAAAATAATTTTCAATCACTACCAAGTTTTATACCTCATAAAGATACTGAAAAAGACACTATCAAACTTTTATTCCAAAGATTCTAGTAAAAAGAATTAATGTTTCAGTTTTCATGAATTGCTGACCAATCGACTTAAGCCACAGAATGGGTAGCACGTGTGAAGTCAATAGCTTCTTGGGAAATACATGGATGAAGAGGATAAATTAAAGAGGAAAGAATAATGTTCTTGGAGAAAAAGTTGCTAAATATCTACTTAGTCGTCTCTTGTCAGCCAGAAGACATTATGGCTTTAAAATTAAAATTCCCTAAACATTTCTTTTTAAAGTGTTGTCCTATTAATGAAAAAGAAAAGAGAAAACAATAAAAAGAAAAGATTTGTTCTGTATTCATTTCTTTCACTGAATTATTGCTCTTTTAAAACACCTCTTACAACGGTGATAGAATCTACCAAATTAAAGTAATATTTAGGTTTGTTTTGACATCATATTTGTTTTACACAATTTATCTCTTAGAAGCCCTCTTTAGGGGAATTGCAATGAAATGGGAAAGACGAATGTGGGGCCTTCAGTTTATCATCTATGATACTGAGAATTATCCTGTTGTGGTTCTCATTACTGAATAATCGATCTGCAGTGGGCTGATACACATTGTTTGGAAGAACCTATCTTCTTAATAATCTGAGCCCTTCCTCTATGCAATCTACTGAAGGACCACACCCTACATGTAAATTTAGGACTCTTCCTCTAATGATAGCCTTCCCGAAGCATTCAAGCAGAATATCGTTCTGGAGTCCCTATGTTTAGAAAATCGTAAGTATTCACTGGCTTACTTCAGTCACTTTCATTTCTAGTACATCATTCTCCCTGAAAAAAGGAGCAAATGATCATTCGATGACACCTGCTCCCACTTCAAAAGGTATTCTTATTAGTTCTCACATGCTAATTAAAGACAATTCAAGTGGAGAGTTGATAAGGAAAATTTTAGAATTATTTTTAATAATAATACAGAGTCCAAACAGTATAAATTCTCCTTGATTTTTTTTCCAAAATGGATATGGGTATATAAGTTCTGAAAGAAGTATGTCTCAGAAACAGTAACTTCATAAAAATGAGTGTGGTATGGTTACCATTGAGTGTGTCTTTTGACAAAGTTAACTTATTTAATAGTTAATGTTACTATAAAATATTTGTTCAGACTTATTATTAAATTTATACTTACAGTTTTTTCATGGGTCTATGACAATATCAATTCTGTGACCTGTATTTCAACAGACTATTTGAGGGGAGAGGTCTTAAGAAGCCACATTACATATTGTATATTTTGAAAATTAAAGACATGAATAAAGAAAAACAATTCAGATATCTTGTGTAACATTTATGTTATCTCTTTCTTTTTTTACACTGACCAGAAATATGTTTGGCATATCTTGAAGAAGCAGAAACATCACTGTGAATATCCATCAGGTAAAGCAATTTTTATCCTATTAGGAGGTCTATCAAAGACATGAAAAGACAGGAAAAATAATTTTAAGTTGAGGAGAAATGTACATGGTGTTACCATCTGCTTTGAAAGAAAGCCATACAGATGAGTGAAAAGCCATTTGATGATGATACCTTATAATAAACTGGAATAATGAAGTTTTATTTCTTAAAGACAAAACTCAGAGATGCCTAAGAAAATTGGAAAATGCCAAGCAGACTGGCAGCAAACAAGACAGACATATTGTCTATTTTAAAAACAGAGTCTTACAGTGATAGACAGAGTTCTTCAACTAAATTTGCTTAAAATATGACGCATGAGATCCATAAGTTAGTGTGCATTACTCATTATAAAGAATTTTGCTATATATCTTGAGCCAATAACCATTTTAAAAAATGCTCTTTGTAGTTAAATAAAAATTTGCCTTCTGTTTTTAATAAATAATACTTTACTTGCAGATAGTTTATTTCTATCACATTGTTAATAGTCTCACTCTATTTTCGATGTTTGGTTACTGACAGACAGCAAGCCCCACCATCCCCCTTCCCCTCTGCCCCCCTTTAAGGTAAACTGATAAAAGAGCCCAGGTATTCCCTGTTCCCTCCTTTGGCCCCAGTGAGAAGTTCAAACCATGTAAGCTCCAGCCCACATGGGAACCCTCAGGTCAGCCATGCTTTCTAACCACAATAAAAGCTGAAGCCTGTTGTCTTTTCCTGCTCTCTCAAATCATTTCTTGACCTGCTTTAGAGCCTGTCCTGCCCTTCCCAGAAAGACTCATATGTAAGTAATAAATCTCTTTGTACCTTCTTGGTGCATGTGTGGTGTCATCAGACATTTGAACCAAAATTGTGGTGCTGGGAGGTTGGGCTTCATTCTGCCTTTGCAGGATGATTATAACATACCACAATAGATGAATAGATATGCAAAATAATTCATATAAAATATATATGGTAGAAGTTGTAGATTGCAGAAAATATCCTAATGTAGTTTAGCTCATAACTGTTAACCTAATAAAACGTTTGTTTAGTTTTAATATACCATTAAGTTAGTTTCTCCCTTGATGAAATAATTAAAAGCACCACTCTCCCAGTATAATTTATTTTCAATATTTGTATACTGAGATTAAAACAGAAATGAAAATTTAATGTTTAAATGAAATTGTTAGCTAGGAAAGTGTGTAGTCACAATGATTTGTGGATGATAAATTATGATAGCCTCCTAAAGACACAAATCTGCATATTAAGAGTAAATGCATTCAGGGAAAGAGAAAACTACAATAACTAATTTTTGTACCTTGGTATTCCTATTCAATCTTAACTTTGACAAATATTTACAGATTACAGGGTTAATAAGTTGTGATACAAAAGAAGAAACATTATTTTTGTTTTATATTGTGTTAATCATATGTTTATATCTGTGTATGTAGTTGTAGACCAGTAGCTAACTGGGGTAGGAATTAATATAATGGATTATATTGTGGATTAATATTTATTCACAATTATATTTAAATTCAAGATGATTCCATATCATGAGAGTTTAAATTATTCATGCACACATATACACACATATCTAAGGCATTAATATACACATATTTGTATGTATATATGCCATTATATATGTAATATAGCATTGAATTATACGTTATATGTATACTACTTTTCAAATTTAAAATGGCTAATGATGTGTGTGTATATATGTGTGTGTGTGTATATATATGCATACACATACACACAATCTATGTGTTTATATATCTACACACTTAACATATATAAATATAATGCTTAATTTTATACATAAATTTATTATGTTTTATGTATTCATTATAGGACATCTAGAAAATATTGATTTATTATTTCAGAGTACTATGACTTATTAAATTACACCATTGGGATTATGATCAAAATGTTAACTCTATGTGTGTGTGTTTATAATGTTTGGTCATTTTTACTTCTAGATAAGGACATTTTTTAATTTAAAAAATACAAATTTAAAAGGATCAATAATAACTGAAAATGCATTCTGAAATATATGAACTCTTAATATGTTTTATTCCTCTTAGTGAAAAATCTAAAAATATGAAAGCCAAGTCTTCAGAGCAGCAGCAATGAATCAAACCTATTACTGAGACTTTAAGCCACTCCAGCTGCATGTGAAGGAGGTGTGAAAAAATGAAAGTTCAATAATCTAAAAAAAATAGTGCCTTTCCGCACTTTGTGGGATGGTGGTGATTGTGGAGCACACAGAGTAGTATTCACTCAGTGGGTGATTTTTGCAATAGCAGTCTGATCTAAGTCTCAATCCTAATTCAAAATTAAAACTCAAGATGCGTTTCATTGCTTCTGAGCCAACATTTTTCTGAACTGTATTCTCCAGCTAAGCTTCCCTAAGTCTCTGATCGTCTTACAATTTTACCTTATTTCAAATGTATGTCTTTGGAAAGAAGTAGCTATTTTAAAACACACCTGCCTGGGTGATTGTTTCTTATTTTCGTCACCTCATTTGGAAAATCATAGATGTTCTCTTATGGAAGACGGAATAGTGGAGTTGAAAATGTCTCCAGAATTTCATGTTCTTACTGTATTATTCTTGGAGATACTCAATTTATAATATAGATGCACACATTTTCAGTCTTTTAATTTGTGGTGCTAAAAATGATAATAAATTGTGATAAACATGAATAGCTGAATTTTCTTTTGGTGGGAATAGAAAAGTGATTAAATACTTGTTTCCTTTCTTTCACATGGTTCTGTTATTCCAAACAAACGATAAGCTAATAACATGTATTGATACTTTTTTGAAATAAATTTCGTGGTGGAAATCATTATTTTGTGTACACTGAAAAAACTATTTGTAATTTCTATTCTACTGAGTACATGATGAAATTAAATAAGTGTTTTCTTCTGAGTCCTTTGTACTTAAAACTCCATCTAACAGAGCTTTGCTTCAGCAAAATAACATCTTATCTCCAGGTTTATGAGGAATATTGTACTAATGTACACAATTACTTTATTGAGCATAGGTATAAACTCATATAAAAGGAAAAATGGATTATAATTACATAAGTGACCACTCATATAACAATAAGTGCTAAATAAAATTTCAAAAGTGGAAAATAATTATTTGTTAAATATAAATTAAGAATTCCTATCAGAAGAGCATCTTTTGTTTTGTGCTACTTGTCTACCCACCCATTCCCAGTGTCGCTAATATTTTATCTAATGGAGCAATAAAACATAGTAAATCACTGACCACACACTAAATTTTATTCACACACACACACAAATACACACACATATTCATATGTATATACAAGGGCTGTCCCGAAAGTATCCAGCCATTGTATCCATGTAGCTAGCCATTGCATCCATGGCTGGATACTTTCTGGATAGCCCTCCTGTATGTGTATATGTATATATAATATGTGATAGAGAAAAATCTTAATAGACTAGGAAAAAGTATCGATTTTTACATTAGGAGAACATTGGGTTTTATTTCCTCATTTATTTGCAATGTGATCTATGAACTATAATTCTACTGAGGCACTAGTATTACATTCCTTAATTACTCGAATGACATCTAAGTAAATAATGTATGCATAGCCTCAGCCACTAAACATGTACAAGATAAAATTTCTAAAATGACTGGAAATTTGGACAAAATTATGCCATGTAATATTGGAAAAGATTCTTGTACTCTGGATAAGAAAATGTTCAGAAAACAAAGGTTGGGGCAAAATAAAAACATTGAATAATATGCTCTTCTCAATACATACAGACACAGAGAATTTGACACAATTTAATATCCTTTCATGATTTAAAAAAAAACCTTAACAAACCAGGAAATAGATGAAATATTCCAACCTCATAAAGGACATGTATGTAAAACCCACAGCTAACATTGAACTTACTAGTGAAAGCCTGAAATCTTTCTACCCGTTATCAGGAACAAGACAAGGATGTCCACTCTTGAAATTTCTTTTTAACATTATAATAAAGGTTCTAGACAGGACAATCGAAGGAGGAAAATAATGCATCCAGGTAAGAAAGGAGTAAGTAAAATTGTCTCGATTTGTAGATGACAAGACATGATTGTATATAGAGAAAATAGTAAATAATTCACATACACACCAAAAAATTAAAACTAATATATATGTTCCAGAAGGTTGCAGGATAGAAAGTTGATATACAAAATTCAATTTTATTTCTAGACACCAACAATGATCTCTGAACATGAAATTAAGAAATCAATTATATTTACATTTGCATCAAAAAGAACAAAATAGGAATGAATTCACCACAAGAAATACAACTCTTATACACTAAAGACTACAAATATTGCTGAAAGAAAATAGACTTAAACAAATGGAAAGATATCACATGTTCATGAATTTGAAAATTTAATATTGTAAGATGACAATATACTCCAAATTGACCTACAGATACAGCACATTTCCTAACAAAATCCTAAAACATTCTTCATTAGTGTATGATCTTTGTTAGTATCCTTGACAAGTCAGATATCTTTTGTGTAACCAAACTTCCACCTCAAAATTATCTATGTGGTTTAAATCAAAGCAACCAATTATGAAAACCGAATGTTGCAATTTTTACTGACTACATTTTGAAAGAAAATCTTCACGCATTTCTCATATTGTGATTCTTTCCTGGGAACCTAGTTAGAATTGTATTTATTTTTATACAAATTATGTAGTAGGTAATTCCAACTATAAATTTCTAAGTATTTCCATTTTCTGTCACCCTCAAAACTGTGTGATTCATATAATTAAAAATATTCCTTGATTTTTCTATATATTTTCAGACTTCAGCAACCTGGATATTTTAGGCAATGATTTATTAAATGATCATATTGTAAAAGCAAATTATTTATACTCTATGTATATCAAAGAATAATGTTATTGTTCAAAAGAGAAACAATGAAGTGAAACATAGTATTTTGATACGTAGAATGTAAGAACTATAACAAAAGTCAGTATAATACTCAGCATTCATTAAAAATGTGAATTTGTTGCATCATCGTGACATCAAGACAATAAATTGACATTAACTAAAAACATATATTCTTAAACATTTATTAAAAATGATTTGCTATACTGATATTCAAAAGCTCTAATTCACATAAATCAAAGCATAGCTATTAAATATACTTTTTCATGCTTATAATGATATAATCTAAACATTGCAACGATCTCTAATGAAAAATTTTTAACAGTGTTACTATGATAAAATAGTGCTTGCTGAGTAATAGTTTGTTTCTTTTTTCTTTTCTATTATGTTCAGAATTGGGACATCTACATAAATACTTCATAAAGTCATCTTTTCAAGATTATGACTATTGAGATTTCCAATATATGAAAAGATAGAAACTACAACGTATCCAAAGAAGAGTCAATTGTTAAAATCTCTTACATAAAAAACACTGTTAGTTTTCACTTATAGATGATATATTTGTAAATCTTGTGAATTTGTGATCAAGAAAAGTATTATTTCCTCTAAGAAAAAGTGAATAAGCTTAACAAATATATTTTATTTTACTTTAGCAGAAATTTCTTAAATTTGATCATTGTAGACAGGCTTCTTATTTTATTTTACTAATATACAAGTTAATCAGTTTGATTGTTTTTTTCATTCCATTGTCATTGAGACCCAATTTTGGTTCCATCTCCCACCATTTGCTAATTTAAAAGTTATATTTGAAGATTTTGTTACTAGTACATCTGGTTCTCATTCTAGAGATATTGATATTTTGATAATTCCTATCTTCTTAATAACTTAAGGAACAGAAAATTGAGTAATTACAAAGTATAATGCAGTAATTTTTGTGGTATATGTATAAATTTACTGTGTGTTTCTGTGTGTACGTGTGTGAGTGAGAGAGAGAGATAGAGAGAGAGAGAGACATTTAAATCCATCTTTAGACCAAAGATCCTAATAAAATTAATTTTAAAATGCATTCAATTTTACAATTTAAAAAGTCGAGTGATGGGCAGTATGCAGTCTAATAGTGATATGGTATTTCAGTACACGTATGGGAAATCTGGCTTTCTTTTATTGGCACCTGTATCCCTATGTGTCGCACTCACACTCATATTCCAATATGATGACTCAAGTTCAGCCATCAGTCGTCACATCCTCGTTCCTTTCAGAAAGACAGAGGAGTGAAAGAAAGGTACAAAATCTTCCTTTAGAGAATTTTCAGAAGTTAGTAAAAATACAGAATGAGGAACAATTAGCTGTCTCTGACACATATAGTTTCATTAATCTGTATGTCTGAGCTATTTATTGAACACATGTTTTCTAAACTTTAAGCATAATTGGGTGTATATCACTTTATCATTTTCTAAGAGAAACCTTAGTATAAAAATAGAGTTAAAATTTCCACTCTAACAACATATGGTTGAGTATACATCATTTTTAATCTATAAAATTGTCACAAAACTGCTTTGTTATGACAGATTCCAGAGTCAATAAGATCTTTTTAAAGATGTTCTAGGAACTTTTAAAGAAATAAATTGTCAGGAGCTGAGTTGAGCTGTAGAGAGCTGAGCTACCATGTGTTGGAGTAGTCAATTAAGACCACAAGCTAAAATGAAAGTAACAGTCAAGTCTTTAATCACTTACTGCAATAGTATAAGCAAAATGAGAAAGTGCCAGCTCCACCCATGTTCAGGAACAGTGCCAGGTGAGAGTGACATTTATCAGTACAGACATTGGTGGGGTGAAATGGGGAGACATCTCACTGCTGAGGGTGCCCCTAAAACAGGCTCCTGCCATTTTATGGGTCTGGGTGCCAAGGAAACAGAAAGAGGAAAGGCTAGTAATGGAAAACTATTTCGTACTGAGTCAGAGTGGAGAAAAACGTCTTCAAAGTCCTCCCCCTCCCCCTTTTAAGGAGGTCTTGACAGACGCACCTGAGAGAAACCTCTGCCAAGGTCCCTGGACAAAGTTCCCATTGGAGGGAGCCATCCAGACCAGAAATGCAGGATGCAAAAGGGCATGGTTGGCCGGAGGGATCTGATTTCTTGAGTCCAGATACTACAATGGCATTGGCTGTGCACCAAGTCTGGTGTGGGGAGGGCAGTTTTCCTAGTACCCTAATCTTGTGTTCCCCATGTACATTTACTTCTGTATAGTTGATTTGGGCTGCCAAACAAAATACCATAAATTTGGTGTCTAAAACAACAGAAATTTGCTCTGGAGGCTGGGAATTCCAAAATTAAGGTGCTGGCAAGGTAGGTTTCACTCTGAGGCCGCTTCTCTTTGTAGATAGCAGCCATCTTATTGTTGTGCTCACATGACCTCTTCTTTGTGCCCAGAGAGGACATGAGTTTTGTGGTGTCTATTTGCATAAGAACTCTAATCTCAGTGAACCTAATTTAATCTTAATTACTTCCATAAAGGACCTATATCCAAATAAAATCACATTGATCGGTTAGGCCTTGAACATACGAATTTGTGGAAGACACAATTGTTTGGTCCATAACAATTTATTTTGAATTTAATTAATTATACTCTTTACAAAGCCAATTGTGAGAAATGAAGAAAATAAATGAAAACTACATTATATTCATAATATAAAATAATAATTTTCAGATTTTTAAGAAAAAATAGGTAATCATTGGTTGTTTCACTTATAAGATAGCTAACAGGAAGTATAATAAGAAATAATTCAGATTTATCTTTACATGTTAACTAAAAACAAAAATGAGTTTATGGTGGGAGCTATGTGTTTCAAGGTTAAGAACTGAGAAAATAATAATATATGTACGTATAACTGCAAATATGGTAAATCAAAGCTTTAAAATATGTTTGTGATTTGGTCTACATTTATGCATATATATACGTGTATATATATATATATATACACAAACACCCCTAAGTAATGTGAGTATATATATAACCACATAGATATAGATACATTCCATGATATTTTCAATTCCAAATACGAATTTGGTGGGATTTTCTGGTATTTGTTTGGCATTTGCTTCCCTTCTCCTACTTACTCTGAATATTTTTGCATACATATGAAAACTCTTTAATAATTAGGTACGCTTTTTTGAATGTGTACATTCAATTAAGCCCATATTAAGAACAAATGTCTCTCTTTATATAATTATTAATAATTATGGTATTTAACACTATATTAGTCTACTTATTAAAGTTATTAACATTGTAGAATCCTAATAAGAACATCTGCAGTGATTTTATTTAAGTTGTTTTGTGTTAGTGCTCATATCCCACTATAATTCATTGTACTTCATTCTACTATTGGTGACATTTCAGAGTGTTTTTAGTTTTAAGATAAAATTTATATTCGTAGCACTCATTTAATAGTCCCTCTAACAGAAAAATTTAGACTAACACTTTTAGACTAGGAATCTTAAATGTTTCAGGAGCAGAATGCATGTATTTGTGTTGCTCTGATTTTAATCCTATATAAAGGTACATCTTGGGGAAATAACAAAGTGTGTATAAACCTTAGTTTCTCATCTTATTAAATGAGAAAAACAATACTGGGTTTAAGAGAGAATCCTAACACAATTTACCATGCAACATGAGTTATGCAAAAAGACCTTACATTTCTTATTCAGTTCTATGATTTGATGTAACTGGATTATATTTGTTTTGTATTATATTCATTGTATGAGATATTAGTTGCCATATAAAATTTTTATATAAAATGGTATTTCTTCTACACTCAAGAGTGTATATGTCTGCCTTTAAATTGTATTGGTGTTTTAACCCATTTCATTTCAGTTTTATATGGCTCCCACAGAAAATAGATGCATTTGTAGAATATTTTACCCCAAAGTATATATTTTATTTTATTTCATTCTGTAACGTTCTTGATGTTTGCCTACAATATGCTGTTTATCAAAGTATTCATCCTGAAGCAAATGTGTGAATTTATAATCATGCAACTATTGATCCATATGACTATTTTGAAAGTAGAAGCTAAATTGAGATTATACAGGGTTGCTCATACTAAAATTCATTTTCAATTATTTTTAATTTTAGAAATATATTATTGTAATTTAATTTAGCTTTCTAATAGCTACCACTTAAAACTGGTTTATACAAATCTGCTTTTCCATTTTTTGGTTACTGAAATAACAACAAAATTAAGCTGATTGATAGATAAAAATAGCCAAAAGACCAGCTGAAGCAAAGGATTCCAAATCATTAGAATTCAATCTTCTGTTTTTCTCAGAGAAATTTCTAAACTTTTTATATCCACAAAATTAGAATGTTTGAATAAAAACAAGTAGCAAATCTATGAAATTGCAAGAATGTTAAAATCTTTGCTCAGGAATGGAATTGTAACTATTAATGAATTCAAGGATGATAAATTGAAACAATATGAACTAAAAATAAAAAAACCATCAGTATGAATCACATTCTCTATAGTGTTTTTCTTGATAATTAATATAACTTTATTTATTAAATTAGCATGTGCATTTCCTAATGGACATCTCAGTTGTCAGATTTTCCCCAAACTCCTTCCCTAAGAATTTTCTACCCCCACAACTACTGATAAAATGGTGATTCTTGCCTGCTCATTAGGGCGACATGCCCTTTGAGTTAATTTTCTTTGCTTTTAGTTTGCTTTGGATTAAATAACTAATCACTTTATGTATTCTTCAAAGGCACAACCCAGGAGGCTTCACAGAAAGGCAATATTCTGTATTCCAAATACAAACCAAAGGAAAAGAAATAACCAAAGAGGGAAGGATAAAGAGACTTGGAGATGGTCCTAACAAATGTAAACAAATGAGGGTTCCTAGGCTATAAATATATACAGATGCTCCCTGATTTACAATGATTCCCATTAAACCCATGGTAAGTTGAAAATATTATAAGTCAAAAATACATTTGATGCATCTAAGCTACCAAACATTGTTCAACTTAGCCTAGCCTACTTTAACTATGCTCAGAACACTTATATTAGCCTACAGTTGGGCAAAGTCATCTAACACAAAGCCTATTTTATATTAAAGTGTTGAATATCTCATGTAACTTATTGAGTACTGTACGGAGAGTGAAAAACAGAATTGTTGTGTGGGTACTCACCATTAATATACACAGCTGAAAGCACACTGGGCCTGAAGAATGTTTGAAGCATTGAACTAAAATTAATTACTGGAAAATGGGGATGCTACAGCGACAAGGCCATCAATTTCTCTCTCTCCTGGTGAGTCTCGAGAATAGCTGGTAGAAGGCACTGGGGCATGGACACTTGATGGTTTAGTAAGCATAGCATACTTCAGGAAGATATCAAATTTTGAGTGTACCTTTTATTTCTCCTTTTCAAGTAAGCACATCCTGTATCTGCCTGTCAGCTCTTGCAATTTTTTTGTAATTGTCATCCATCTCTTGTAACATTAGTAGGCCACTGCTGATAGTAGGGAATACTTCCTCCAGTTTAATCACTGTGAACTTACTTTTAGTGCCTCGAGTATAATTTCCTCCTCTGTCTCAACTTCTTTACTTATTTCTTCCTCCAGATGATCAGATCCTCATTGGACAGCTCTTTAGCCTCAATGTCAACAAACTCATGAATATCCTCTTCATCAATGTCCTTTTCTAGCCATTTCCCAAGAACTAACATCTTCTTTCCCAAGGACACATCTTCTTGTGATTTCATCAATAGAAGTATCTTTGTTAAAACTTTTGAATGTGTTTATGTATGTCTTCAAAACTTTCTTTTAAATGGCGTTGCTGTGTGCCTTCTTCCCATATCACAATGATGTTCCAGATAGCATTTAGAATGTTAAAACCTTTCCAAAATTATCAGAGAGTAGAGCCAGAATCAGTCTCCAACAGCATGCACAAATGTTTGGTATAAATAATATGCCTTGAATGCAGCTAGTGCACCTTGGTCAATTGGTTAAATGAGTGTGGTTATGTTCGGTGACAAATACACAATTGTTACATCAGGATGCACGCCCTTATACTGTGGATGCCCTGCAGCATTATGTAAGATCATAAGAATGTTGAATGGTATGTTGTTCTGTATACAATGTTCTCTTGCCTGCAGAATAAAACAGTTCAAAAAACAGTCTTCAGACAATGCTGATGTCATCCAAGTTTTCTTGTTAGGGTGATAATAAACAGGAAGTGTATGCTTGTTCATATTCTTGAATGCTGTAGGGTTCTCCATGTGGGAGAGTATGCAAGGCTTTAATTTGAACCCAGCAAAATTTCCACCCAAAAGCAGCCTTGCATGGTTTTTGAATGTGTTAAATCTTGGCATTGTCTTGGACTCTTAATGGATGTATTTATGCCGGAGCATACACTTCCAGAACAAGCTCACTTCATTGACATTAAATACTTGTTCTGGCATATACTTCTCACCCACAATTATCCTATGCAGTTATTTCTTAAAGGTTTTGGCACCTTAAGTATTGGCATCTGTCGTCTCACCATCGACCTTTCCATTATGAAAATTATGACATCTTTTGAAGTGTTGGAACCACCCATGACTTACTATAAACATTTTTGCATATGTAGAATCACCAGCACACTCTTTGAGAATATCAAAGACCTTCTTGTCTTAGCCTGGATCATCATTAAACTAAGTGGTATGCACTTCTGTATCTTCCATTCAAGTGGCAAGTAAGTTTTCCATATCATCAATCAGTCCTGCTTTTTTCTTTGTGATGACAGTGGATTCAACATGTGCTGGTGATTTCACTGCTTCACTGATTCTCTTCTTATCCTTTTAGATGGTCAAGATCATAGATTGTGAATGTCTTAACTCAAGTGCAATGACCACTACTAGCTTGTCATCTTCATCCTGAGTAATTATTTTGAGTTTCATCTCAAGAGTAATTCCCTTCCTCTTATCACCAGAAGCAGGAGACACAAAATATTTTGCAGACGTGATGGAATCCAAAAACACAAAACACAATATCCAAAAAACCCTGGCGACACAGTATACTGTAAAGTATCATTTTTTTACTCTCCTAATTGTGTGGCTGACTGGGAGCTGCAGCTCATCACCGCTACCCTGAATCACTAGAAAGTATATCATACTGCATAATCACTAGCCTAGGAAAAGATCAAAATTCAAAATTTGGAGTTGCGATTTCTACTGAATATCACTTTTGCACCATTGTAAAGCTGAAAAGTTATAAGTCAAACCATTGTAAGTCAGAGACCATCTCTATATTAAATAGGTAGAAAATTAACTATACTTTAGTAAAATTTCTGTCCAAAGTTAATTAACGACCCTGTGAATGGAAATTCAGAAAAGAAAGTGCTATATAGTAGGTGAAGATGTCATTGCCAGAGAGTCAGAATAATTAAGTCTCATGGAAAAAACATAAACATAGAGCTAAGTCCTCAAACTACCCCTTTTCTTCATGTAATTGGCTCTAAACAAAATTTTAAACCACAAGTTCACCCGAAATTCATAGTAATGAGAAACATCATTTTTACTCTTTCTAAACACATATTGAGAGCATCATTTGAAATTCTTGGCACACAGTCATTGTTTCAGGGATTCTTAAAGTAATTGGACACAAAAAGCCAGGGGAAAAAAATTACACCAAGTATTTGATTTTTTTGTACTGCTTGCAGAGAAATGAGCATTGTGAAAACAAATGGAATTTTGTACAATGAAATAATCAGTGAAACACTATTCCACAAATAAAGGACTAAACCAATAACTAAAAGT
The DNA here is from genome assembly GCA_023783475.1 of Daubentonia madagascariensis. NCBI lineage: Eukaryota > Metazoa > Chordata > Mammalia > Primates > Daubentoniidae > Daubentonia > Daubentonia madagascariensis. Next base: position 1,898,356 of record JAKFHU010000316.1, read on the forward strand.
TGCTCAGGTTTTCTGGTTGTAACTGAGACCCACTCCTCATTCTATTTTTGAAGCATTTTCTCTATAGCATGGGCAAATTATTGTTCACTTGGTGGTATTCAAAGCTTTTTGTCTATTAACCAAAAATGTAAAATTTTGTCCTTTGGTGTTTTAATGTTATTTACACATAATTTACTTTATATGAAATGGCTAATGGTGAATGCAATATAATATGTTAGATATGATCCATTGCTCTCAAACTAGGAGCCATGTAGCATTCAAGTCCTTGGTACTATGCGAGAGGCTATGTGAAGCCAAAGCATAAATGTGGTTCATGTTCCTAGAAGTTAGTTTTATCAATGTAAATACAAACATTATTTTACATTAAAATATGAGTATATCATTCAATAGAAATCATAAAATGAGAACATTTATCAAGGTAAAATCTGAGAATTTACAAATATATGATGTTCAGCAGAGCATGTTAGACTTTAACCTACACCTTTAGCACCACAGTAAGTCATTAACCGACACTAAGTTTTTGGCTAAAATGAATTTGTCACCTTTGGCAGAGTCATCCAGGAGAACGTCCTGGATTGTCAGGATTTGATAAAATAGAAGCTGTTCAATATAGTTTAAAGGGGAAATAGCAAACAGAAGCCCACATGCTAAATCTGGCATATATGTGTGTTTTGTTTAGCTAAAATATTATTTTAAATTTTTAGAAAAACATATGTATTTGCTACCTATAAAATTTATTTTAAATCTAAGAAAAACAAAAACAAAGTGGATTTCTAGATTCTCTTGAAAACCTGCAAACTCAGATGACACTGCTATCACACAGTCTCTGAAGACAGCAATTAGAGTGAGGTCCCTCCTGGTGAAGCATACATTCAATTTGCCACAAGTTCCAGCCTTTATTATAGTTGATTTACACTTGCTTCATACATTTGCCTTACTAGCATGTGACGTGGTGTCCTTTGGTTTACAGATTATAGAGCTTTAACAAAGAAATGCCAAAACATAGAATGAGTCTACACTGGTTTCTTTGAAGGAGCCATACCACATACCATCCAAATGGAAGCACATCTGCCTTCACAGATTTTATCAAAGTTGCCTTTGGCTGTAAAAAATTAATAAAACTATCAGAGGAACTTTCTTACAAACATTCGATCTGGAAGGGAAGACTGACTTGTAACAAAATGTAAAACACCTGGGAGTAACTACCCAATCCAGGTATAAAACAAGAATTGAGCATGGGGTGCAAAGATTTTATTGCCAGCCATGTATCAAACAAGAGGAAGGAGAAAGCCTCACAAAATTTAATGACTTCCTGAAATTACTGAAAAACGAGGGATGATTAAAATGAGACAATTTGAAATGTGTGTTTAAAAAATATGGATTTAATAACAATGCATATGATGAAATAATTATACTTAATATATATATTTTGCTATTACATTCTGACACAAGAAAAATGTGGGACAAATTTCAGTAGGATAAACTTTAGTTTGTTCCTGAGAAGATGAGTTTTGATTAGTGAGGCTGTAAGAATGACATTTATTAGTAATGGGAAAACTTCTTTCTTATGTTCCATAAAACAGTTTTAGTAGTTTTCAAAACCTTGCTAAAGGCAAATGAAATTTGACACAATGTAACTTTTGCTCCTTGCTCCTTTGCAGTAAGTTACAGAAGTTCTTTGAGTTTATTAAATAAAGCAAGAATTTGAGAGAAAAACTTCCAAATGATTTAAAAACCATTTATTTTCAATGCATGCTGTCTTTCTTTTATCTTCTTTCTGCATACTTCTTTGTTTATTAGGTTTTTCCTGCTCAGAAGATATCACTGAATGCTAATGTGTCAGTGTTTGCCTATTAAAGTTACCACTTTATGTCTCATGCAACCCACTAGTTCATTAATCAGACTATTCAGGGAATTTATATTACAGTTGGGACCCTTAGGTATAAACGTAAAAAGTGTATATGAATAGACAGGTCAGGACTATGATTCCTTATATCTTTTTAAACTTTTTATATTGTACTTGCTCTCCTTGGTTTCTTTTCATTAGTATGTCTATTCCAAATTAACATGTCTCTCTCAGACAGAACATACTTCAATAATAAAAAATCCCCATTCAGGGAGACATTTTAAAAATAAGAAATGGGAATATTAATGATTGTGTCAGAAATAGCGTGACTGAGAGATTAGTGACCTTGGAGATATAGCAGAATCATTTATGGACCCAGTGTGTACAAATCCCTGTTACTGTCAGTACCTTTAATCTAGACCTCTTATTACTAAATATATAAAAATCTAAAAATTAAAATAAAACCGTCTGTGTGTGTGGTTTTAAGTGATGCTTCTCAACACAATTATTAAACTTAATTCAGGAAAAATGTAGAATATAAAATCCAAAACCAAATAGAAACATTCTCCTCTTTCAGTCTGACTCCTGTTGTCATGCAAAATAGACTCAAATAGTCAGATAATCCAACATAGCTTTTTCCAGAAAGACTTGGACTCCAGTATTGGCCCTACCTAACAACTGTAAAATACAAATACCTTTCCAGTTTACTTTCATCACCATATAATGTTTCCCCACAATGAAAAAAAATGTACTCAAGCCAAAAAATAAAAAAGGAAAGAAGAACAAAACAACAAAACAACAAAATCAAAACCTCTTGATTTAAGTTAAGAGATTTCTTTTATTGACCTATATTTCTACATCCCCATTTATAGCATCTAGCATCTTTAAGAAATAATGACAGGTAACAATTTGAGTCTATAAATAAATTTGTATAACATACAATTGTTCAACATTAAAACTTCTGTTTAATAGGAAATGAAAAATGTGAAGCATTGACATTTAAGAATACGAAAGTGCGCACAGAACTGTCCCTGTTACTATTTTCATTATTATATAAAAATGGACATGCATGTTTACAAAAAAGAAAAATTCATAATACAGTGAATGCAAAGTTACATATAAAACTGTATACACTGTTGAATAATGTTTACTTTGTTTTGTCTTTTTTTGTGTGTTTCTGAAAGATATACTCTGAGATTATGTTGTGGATGAATTTTTAAAAAAATTAACCAGAATACATAACCAATAGAAATAAAAATTTTCTCTTGAAGCCCCATCAAGTGAATACTTTTATTCCAAATCACTATTTTTATTAGGAATTTTATGAAATTCATTTTAACTATCTCAGTGTGTATATATACTATTTCTTAAGCTGTCTTCAGCTTATTATAAGTTCTTATGAATGTTTCATTGTTTTTATCTAAGAGCTAATATTATTAATTCTAATCATATTGTATACTCTTTTCATCCACCAAATAAGACATCAGAACTACCTTTAAGAAAGGCTTAAGGATGATTTATCTTCTCTGTTTATTTTATTTTGAATTATCTTACTGTTAGAAACTATATAATACATGGGTGTTAGGAATACTCTAATTTTTCGTTATTAATTGACAAAATTTGACCACATATGTAAGCAGTTTATATGTTCAAACTGGCTCATTCCATTGCCATAGGTATAATTTTTTTCCTGCACTCCCTTGAAAGTTCTAATTTTTATTTTTGGGTATTGGGGAGATGACATTTAAAAAGGCAAAACCAGAGGAAAAACTGGAAAAGAATAGTCAGGGTTTGATGTTTGGGCAAGTTGTATTCTTTCCAGGAGTAATTTAGTACTTTATTGGTTTTCTTTGATTTGAAAATTTTTAAAAAACATTTTATTCTTGTTCTCTCTCCACCACAACAGTAGCAAGACAACTAAGCAATGGTTAATTACTTGCTCTATCATTGGATGTAAATTCTTATAGCCATTCATTTATTTCTCTGAAAAGAGCATTACCTCTCATAGTGTGTAATATTTAAGATTCCATTCAAATAGTTTATTGAACAGTCACTTCTTAAAAATTTCTACACTCTTTAAGCAGTCACAAGCTTCCCCCCACATTTTTGAGATATAATGTACATACCATAAAATATACCCTAAAGTGTACAAAAGTGTACAATTCAATGTTGGTTTTTTTCTTATCTTCATAACGTTTTGCCACAATCTCCACTGCCTAATTCCAGAATATTTTCATCACCCCATACTCACCAGCAGTCACACCCCACACACCTTCTCCTGGAAACTTCTTGCTATGGTTTGAATATAATTTATTTGTCCCCAACAAGTATGATGTTGAAATTTAATCCCCAATGTTGGAGGTGGGGTCTAATAGAAAATATTTAGGTCACGGTGGGTGGATCACTCATGCATAAATTAATGTCCTTTCTCAGGGGAGTGTGACTTCTCAATCTTTTGGTTCCCATGGTTGTTAAAAAGCGGCGCCATTTTCTCCCTCTCTCTTGCTTCCTCTCTGGCCATTTGACCTCTGTGCACACAAACTCCCCTTTGCTTTCTGCCATGAGAGGAAGTAACCTGAGGCCCTCACCAGAAACCAAGCAGATGCTGGTTCCATGTTTCTTGTACACTCTGCAGAACTACGAGCTAAGTAATCTTTTCTTTATAAATTACCCAGCCTCAGGTATTTCATTATAGTAACACAAAAAGGACTAAGACACTACTAATCTACTTTGTATAGAGTTGTGAGTTCTGGGTATTTAATATGAATGAAATCATGGATCATGTGGCCTTTGTATCTGATTTCTTGCAGTTAGCATAATGTTTTCAAGGTTCATCCATTTTGTAGCATGTATCAGTAATTCTTTCTTTTTACACAGCTGAATAATATTTCATTTTACAGATATACCACATTTTGCTTATCTATTCATCAATTGATGGGCATTTGGGTTTCCAGTTTTTGTTGTTGTTGTTGTTGTTTTTATTTTTATTTTTTTTTTTTTGAGACAGGATCTCTCTCTGTTCCCTGGGCTAGAGTGCAGTGGCATCATCATAGCTCACTGCAACCTCAAACTCCTGGGCTCAAGCGATCCTCCTGCCTTAGCCTCTCAAGTAGCTGAGACTATAGGCACATGCCACCATGCCCGGCTAATTTTTCTATTTTTGTAGACATGAGGTCTCTCTCTTGTCCAGTTTTGTTATTATGAATAATGCTGCTATGGGCATTTGGGTATACATTTTTCTGTGTACATATGTTTCAGATCTCTTGAGTATATAGCTAGGATTATAATTGCTGAGTAATGATAATTCTATATTTAATTTTTGTGGAAGTACAAAAGCATTTTCTGAAGCAGCAGCAAGGTTTTACATTTCCACCAGCTGTGTATGAAAATTCCAATTTCTTCACATCCTTACTAACACTTGTTATTGTTCATCTGTCTTTATTGTGTCCATCCTGGTTGAAGTTAAACGTGTCTCATACTTTTGGTTTACATTTTCCTAATGAATAAGGACATTGAGCGTATTTATTGGCCATTTGTATCTATCCTTATCCCAGTGGCACACAGTCTTAATTAATGTATCTTTGTAGCAAGTTTTAAAATTGAAAAATGTGAGAGTATTCCAACTTTTTTTTCAAGATTTTTTTGGGGGGTGTTATTCTGGGTCCCCTGCATTTCCATATGAATTTCAGGGTCAGTTTGTCAATTTATGCAAAAAAATCATCTGGTATTTTCATGGAGATTGTACTGAATCTGTAAATCAGTTTGAGAACATTGTCATCTTAACAATCTGATATTGCTAGTTTCCAATCCATTAGCAGGGGATCTTTTTGCATTTATTCATGTCTCCTTTTATTTCTATCAACCATATTTTATAGTTTTTAATGTCCAAGTGTTGTGCTTTTTGTTAAATTTATTCCTAATTATCATATTCTTTTTGATGCTACAGTAAAGGGAATTGTAGTTTTTATTTTTGGATTTTCATTACTAATGTGTGACCTTGTATCTTGCAATGTTGCTCAACCTATTTATAAATAGCTCAAATAATAGTTTTTTGTAGATTTCTTTCTATTTTCTATATACAAGACAATGGCATTTGCAAATGGAGATAATTTTCCTCCTTCTTTTCCTATCTGGATACATTTTTTTTGGTATACTTTCTTTTGCCCTATTGCCCTGACTAGAATCTCCAGTACAATTTTGAATATTAGGGTGGAGGCAGACACCTTGTCTTGTTGTTGATATTAGAAGGAGGACTTTCAGTCTTTCCTTATTGAAGTCTGATGTTAGCTGTAGGTATTCTCATACATCCTTCACTGGATTGAAGAAGTTGTTCTCCCAGTTATTGAATGTTTTTGTTATGAAAGTGTGCTAGATTTTCTTATCCTTTTTTGATGTAACTGTTGAGATGATCATGACTTTGGTTTTTTTCCTTGTTATCCCGATAAGATGGTATATTATAGACTTTTTTCTTCCTTTTCAAGGTTTATTGGGGGAAGTTATTCTGGTTCCCCTGAATTTCCATAAGACTTTTAGGATCAGTTTGTCAATTTATGCAAAAAAGTCACCTAGGTTATCAGATTGACTGTCATGGTACTGCAGTGCCTGTCTTCAAGTAACCTTTATGTTACTTAATAATGGCTCTCATGTGCCAAGAGTAGAGATGCTAGCAACTCAGATATGCCAAAGGGAAGGCATAAAGTGCTTCCTTTAATGAAAAGGTGAAAGTTCTCCCTTAATAAGAAAATTAAAAAATCATGTGCTGAGGTTGCTAAGATCTATAGTAACAACAAATCTTCTGTGAATTTTGAAGAAGAAAAAAGAAATTTAGTAATAGTATATACAGGGTTTGGTAAAATCCATGGTTTCAGGCATCCACTGGGGGTCTTTGAATGTATGCCCTATGGATAAGGGGGAACTACTCTATTCTATGTCATGTATGGCCATTAATGCTAAGTTAGCTTAGTGGACAGGTAATGATAAAACAGAGATTTTATTAAGTTCCTACTACTCATAAGTCTCCCAGAACTAAGAGGCTCATTGTGTTTGTTGAGGCACAAATTCAATACTCAGCTGGGAAGTTTACAACTCTGCCTTAGATTCACTTCCTGATTTCACAGGGCCTTAAAGTCAGGAACAGGTCAGAGTTTAGGGCTATTACAGCATTAGTTATGAGCACAGCCAATGACAGCATATGGCCTTTGAGATTCCCAGGAACATTTCAGAGCTTTCAAAGCCCCTCATGAACAGTTTATTCTCTAGTTTTTCTTTGTAAGCTTCTGACCAGCCTATTTTTTGCTTAATTTGTTATTTGCCATCTCAGGTAGCCATGATTTTTTTTTTTTTCAGATAGCCATGACTTTATTCAATTGCCTCTAATTATTTTGAACAAGTGCCTCCAGGCAAAAGGTTGTTAAACTGGACAAGATTCAAGTGAGTCAAATAAAGACTAACAGAAATGGGATTTTGCAGGAAACTAGCAGATGGATCAGATAATGACAATTCTATAGAAATGCAGCTTTGATTGACAGAAAGCTTAATTTGTCTTTTAATGTTTAAGGGAGACATTCTGTCTCCTCAGTGGATGGATGGTTGTTCATTTCCACCATGATTAAAGGCTATTGGTTTTTAAGGTTACTGTTTAGCTGGGGGTAAGGAAATTGGACTAGGAAATGTTAAAATGTCATAAACTTTGTTATTCTTTCTGAGATTCAGTTGTTTTTCTCGATAAATGCTTCCGAGATTGCTGCAAGAATTTAGTTAATTTCCAGAACTCTGAAAGTGTAGATTCTGATATTTTTACCACTGATGTTGTTCCATTTAGGGAGGAGAGAATTTTTGAAGTTCTTTATTCTGTCATACTCACTATTGCCACCCCATAGTTTTATTATTACACTTGATGAATATAAACCACAGAACAACAAAATATTTAAAATATCCCCTTGTGTCAATTGATTGTTTTTTATTAATTCAGGGCTCCTAGATAAATATTAATAGAAAATTTAATAACTGCAGATGACAGGGAAACCACCCCTCTGTCAGTTTCCTATTGTACCATTTTCAATTCACACAACACACACACACAAACCGTCTTTTCACTCTCAAACTAATGCATTTTAACTTAGAACACTAAGGTCAAATGTTGTGCTTCCCGTAAATGTACTTTGTCCACTAGAGGGAATGTATGCTAGTAACTTTTTCCACATTTTAGCTATCTCTAAATTTTGAGCATAGGCCGACTGTATACACATCTCTCTCTTCCCCATATCAAAAGAAATCGTGTTATTACTTGTGAACTGCTATTTGTGACATCAGTTAAGGTTCTACTTTATATTATAAGCATAATCAATCTCTAAATGACACTTTATTCATGACAATGGAATTTTTCAGATTAAATATTGTTATATAGTTAAATTAAACATTTTAAGGTAAAATTATTTTTTAAATGATTTTATTCTCTAATTTTATTATAGAAATAAACATAGTGATACCTCCCAAAATAATTTGGGTGATATAAAAATTTCAAATCTTATTTTATTCATTCTATGCAATTTACTCAATATTAAATTAAGGATTACATTTTCTGGTGATTTTACCATCTTACCAATGGTTTTGAAAGAAAGCAAATATTTATGTCTACTTTAGATAGAAAGCTTAATCTGTCTTTTAATGTTAATTTCAAATTTTTTAATATGGCAATTTGTTATTTTACCTTTTAAAAATATTCTAGGGTATTTTGTGAAGAAATAAATCGACATGATTCCAAATGCCATGAAAGCAATAATTGTCTTACCAACACTATGATTAGTAGTATCAACAATGATGAGTATATACAGGAAGCACATTAACATTATCCAATAATTTGGTCTGGAAAAAAATTGCTATGGTATAGTTTATATCTTAGATCAATGGTCTGCTGATGGTAACTCAATGAGAAACTTGTAAACCTGTGAATCTGCCTGAAGCAGCAGTCCCGCCAATCTGTTCCCAATCATCAAACTCAGAATGGAATGAAAGAGAAACGTTTTCTTTGTGATCTTGAGTAGCACTGATTCAGTCAACTAAATGTGACTCCAAAAAAACACAGCCTACCCGTGCAAATGAAAAAAATAAATAATTACTGCTAGTCACTGAATCTAACTTCAGTATAAATAAGTAGGTTTTAAAAAAAATTTAAGATATTTTTCTCACCCATCCTTTTCTCTTTTTCAATGTATCTCCTTCCACAGACTTTGTTAAATTGATTTAAAATATTTGTGATATGATTTGAGTCATTCAATTTAAAAAACACAACTCCTTCCATGAAATATGCTTTTTTCTTTACTGTTATAAGTCCCCTCTGTTGGGAGGAGCAAATCCATCTCCGTTTCTCATTCCTCAGTAGTAATACTGGGCTATCGTTGTGTTTACCATCCTTGATTTTATCCATCACATTGCCGATTATATTTATCTATAAACAATATAATACTGAGTTTTTCATGTTTTCAAAATAAAATCATGTTAAACTTATTCTCTGGCATCTTTTTTTCTTTTCTCTATATATCATGTTATTGAAATTTATCTACATTGTTGAATATAGTATTTATTTTGCATTTATTTTCACAGCTTTATCATTTTCAATTGTAGGAATGATATAAAATGTATTTATGTAATCTTCCACCATTTAGACTGTTTCTTGTATTTTGCCATCGGGAATAGTATTAATAAAAACATCCTTTTAAAGACTTCCTGGTGAACATGTGCAACCTTATTTAGGGCATACATCCATATAAGGAATTGCTGGATCATAGTATGTACACTTTTAACTTTACCAGGTAATACTATTTTTTCCATATTTTAAAAATTTGTATCTATATTTTTCTACACAGCAGACAGGAAATTTAAAATATTCTCATGTCCTTTGTTCTCTCCTTGCTGCTGACATAGGTTGATGTATTAGAATATTATGCTGGGTTATCATGGATATATAGTCTTTTTTTCCATGATCTCAGCTATTTCTAAGATAACAGTAAATGTTTAAAATTATTTAATCAACTTTATCTCATAGATCTCACATCTTCTGAATTTGTTTCTACTGTTGTATACACACTCTCTCAAAATTGTTTTTTTAATATTTGTCAGCGCATGCCAGATATTCTGGGACTTTGTATGTTTAAGCATACTTTTAATATAATCTCACATTTTAATGAGAGTTCTATAAAAATTCTAGTCTTCCAATATTTATAAAATTTAAATTCATTTAACTGGTATCTTATAACATTCTGATTTTTATTTTTATGATGAAAATACTCTTTATTTCTGGAAGATTTTATAATTTTATTTTAGTTATTTACATTTAACATTTTACAACTGGTGTCTAGGTTTGAAATTTTCCTTATCTCTCCTCTTTGGCATTTTAAGGGATCTTTAAATATGAAGGCTTACATGTAGTTTTTTTAAAATTGGGCATGATAATCCCATTACCTATTTAAACTTTTGTTTATATTTTTTCATTCTATAAATCCTATAATCCAGATGTTAAACCTTCTACATTATCTTTCATTTCCATTCACTTTTCTTATGTTATTTATTGATCTTTTTTGTGGTCATTCTGGGAGAATTTTTCAAGTATTATAATTTTTAAAATTTGTTTCTCATAAGTAAACATTCTTTAATTATCCCATCTACCATGTTCTTTATGTCAACACTTTTATTTTCCATATGTATTTTGCTTGGGTATTTATTTTATTTTTGTTTTGTTTTCATATACCATAGTGCTCATACAAGTATCTCTGTGTTTAATTTGTGAAGTTGGATTGTTTGTTCTTCAAATTGCTGAAACATTGGCTTCTTATTGAATCTGCGATCCAGCCAAATTTTTTTTTTTTTTTTAGGTATAGGTGCTACTCAGATAGTTTATTATTTTGTTTGTGAACTCAAGTTTCTTGCAGTAAGAATTAGATAAGGTCCAAAAGATATACTACAGTATGTATCAGCAAAGAAAGGACTAGGTGGAAATAAGTTTTGGAGTAGATGGACCCAGGCATGAGAAAACAATATTTATCCTTCTTCATCTCACAAAACAACTTCAATGAAGGGGATTTACTTTCAGTCCTCCAGAGAGAAACATTAGACAGAGGTACTTCTTGTGAGTATTAGATTTCCAGTGATCACTGGAATTATGTGAAGAGCTTTAAATAACTCTGATGTCTACATTTCATTCAGAGGTTCTGATTTAATTGGTATGTGTTGTAGCCTATGTATGAATTAAAAAAAATTCCAGGTGATTCCAATGTACATCCAAGCATAAGAACCGCTGTCGTTGACTATATTCCTCAGCCCTGTGTATTGAGAAGGTTTGAAATGAGAAATGGACTTTCCAAAGCTAGTCAATTCACACTTTTTTTTTTTCAGTTTCTCACCTTGAACAGGGTTCTGAATTGTCCTGATTTTAACCCTGTGTTTCTTGAATCTACAGGGCTAAGACATCGCCTCTAAGGGTAGGCTCTGAATGTCCTAAAACAAGGTGGAAGAGAAGCAAACGCAGAATTAGAAGTGCCTTTCCTGTGTCATTTTCTCACAGGTATACCTCATCTGGTAAGAATACCTCCCAATCACAACACTTTAAAAAATCATCTGTCTCCCAGGCTTTATCTTAGAGTTTATTCATATTTCCATGATTTCTGTCTTCAGATGGAGTGATTCTGAGGTAGGTAGTCAGCAGTCTATACTAGTTCAGCAATTTGTTCAGAGACATCATGCATTATTAGATATTTAAGAGCCAGAAACAGGGTTTATGTATCCTCTATCCATAGTACCTAATGTAATTTTTTAGTCATAGTCATCAGTGAATCAATAGCAGTTATATAAATAGTCAATGTAAATAGTTAATGTGGTTTCGGTTCAATTAATCACTAAAAGCCCCTATTACTGCAGATATAATTATAACTTTCTTCACCGTGAGAACTAGCACAATTGAATAAATTAAGAAATTTAGCATAAAACCCATATTATGTGCTTTGCAAAATACTATGAAGGACATTATATTTGACTTTTACTAATAATCACATTTTTCAAATTAGCATAGTTAAAATTCATAAATTTTAAGTTCATTTTCAGATAAATAAATCTCCTTGGTATAATGGTATCTCTCCATAAACCCACTACAACCAGAAACCCCAACGTAAGCTCATAAATACTACCAAATTATTTCTAAATAGATAAATTACTCTATCATACACCTTATTATGTATTTCCATCCAATTCTACTCTTATGAAAATTAATATTTATGTATTTCTGTAATTTATTTTGTGTTCTTGGATGAGTCATTTCATCAACATGGAATTCATTTTCCTCATTTTAAATTGATAATTGGATAGAATAATCTCTTTGTGACTGTTACAGTGCAAAGTGTAAAATTCTAAAATGATTATATTAGATTGAAACATATTAAATTGTTGATGTTCTACTCTTTTTGACTTACTAAACTGGTAATTTTATAAGACTTAACTTAAAATTTTTTGGCCTGTTTCTTACATAGCTAGCCTTAGACAAGCCATTGTAATTGTATTGAGTACTCAGAAGTTTAAAAGTGTATTTAATAACTGTAATCTCTGAATGTGTAAAGAACTAAAGGGAAGAACATAGAGAACAAATCTTTATAGACTACCAATGGGAAATGTTTCCACATTTATATCTTCCCTATGGCTACCTCAGAATACTTGCTTACTACCAATTATTAACAATTGTGGAACTATATCAATTGTGCAACATTATCCGGGTCATCTACCAGGTTTTAAGGAGTCCTACATCCTTGACAAAATGCAACTGGATTGTTTACATAGTTACTGAAAATGGAAAGTAACTAAGTTTACTCATGTCAATTGTTTTCAATCTTGCAAACTAAGAATTTTTCTTTTTGTCAAAATAACCTCTTATAATATCATTCAAGTCATATTCTGCACCCCATTACCAAGGTCAAGAATAGTTAGCTAAAATTCTTCATGTATCTCCTAGAAAAAATTCCAACTATGGTGTTATTTGGGTATATTGCTTATTTAATTAAAACAATTAGAATATACTCTTTAATTTCATTCTCATAAATGTAATGATTCAAAATAATTCACAAATATGTTTATACACAGAATTTTAATACACCTCACAATGAATGTAAGCACACACCCACTATTGACTACCAAGTGTGTATATGTTCTCTTATAGAGTCTGAGCTGACTGAGGTTATTTAATTCTTCTAAGTATGCTATACTTGTCCTTGTAATGTAGCAAATACATATGTAGAAAATGTGTATTTTAAAGGTAATGGTCAATTTCAGAATTTTAAAAATAATCATAAATCCAAATTAGTGCAATTCAAATTAGTACACTTAATTTTATGTTTGGATATGGAAACTTTCTTATTGAAACTGACCCTACACTAGGAGTAATATTGCTATTATACTCAGTGATGCATATTTAAGGGAAGAAAATATCTAATTCCTGAATTTATCTCTCTCAGAGAAAAAGAGGCTTTGTATAGAGCATTGTAAAAATGTTTTCTCAACCACCCATGACAATTAGCTGTGCTATATTCAGTCTTTACTGCTATTTCTTACAGAGATGGTCATCGCCAGAGAACTAGACCTTTAGATTAACTTCTACTTTTCTTCATCAATGTATTTCGAATAGTATCAAGATGGTAAGTCTTGTGATGCAGTAAGTTAGATGAGTGATATGTTACAACATGAGTGCTTTACAAATGATATAAATTTAAATGACTACTTAGATATTCAGAGATTTTCTTACAAAATTGGTTTGAAAATTTTATAGAATTGTAGACATCTCTTTCTTTCTGGTTTTTGCAAGGTGGTAAAATTTATACTTTTAAAATATTATATGAAATATTGCTTATGTAAGGGCTGTTCTGTTTACATGCATATACATTAGAGAACATGGGTGGTATAGTAAATATACATACCCATTTATGTTGGTAAATTTTAACTGTAGTCATTATAGGAAGTATATATTTAATTATCTTACTATAAATTTATATCTTTTTCCATTTTTTATTACAGGTTGGTGACTAATTGCCTACCTATAGGGCTCTCTATAGAGGTATATTTTAGAAATAACTACATTTCTGTAGGAAATATCTGCTTAAAACCAGGTCTTACAAGTTTTACAACTCTGAAGCATGATCTATAAAAACTTCATGCTCCTGGGTAGATTTTGGTATTAGGTTCAAATAATCACTAAAGGCCCCTCTTATTCCAGATATAATTTTAAACCAAGCGGTATCTCCCATGTCTAATGAATCTCTCTCACCTAGTCACTTTCATGAATCTTCCTCTGATGCACACAAGATCAATCTCTCTCTGATCCTAATATTAAGTATGTGCATGATATTGAGATTCAATAACCCTCTCAAAATAAGAAGTCTCAAAAATCTAATGTTTCCTATCATAGATTTATCTCTTTAATTTCTTTGTATCTGTTTCTTTGGATCTTAGTTTTAATCAGCCACCACTTTTGGCTACACTTTCTTAGCACAATATTGATTGTCATAATGTAATAATGAGAAATAGAATTTATTAAGTGACTTTGATTGTCTTTCTGGGAGGAAAACACAAACAAAAAACAAATCATTAAATTTAATTCAATGTATTTTAAATAAAATGTCTTGATATATGGGATCATTGTGTATTTACAAACTATTATGTTTACTACCAAATTAATATTTCTCTTTTTAAATAATTTTTGTGTTAACTGAAGGGAACTTTTAGGGTTTAGGAAGGAAAGAAAATATATAACACTAACTATTTGGGTCAATATTTTTAGAATTGAAAAACCTTAAGAGGGTATCAGATTCATGAAGCTTACTTTAAAATATGGCTTATATAAAGGTTTCTTCCAAGAATTAAAACTTATTTATAAAATAACTTGCACCATATGTCATTGAGACATGAAATGATATCTACCAAAATTAAATTAGTATTGAGCTAAGCTGGTGAGAGTAGGAGAAATTCTCTCTCCTAGCCTCCTTTCCCAATTTAATATAGGCCAGATCACTGCATCTTTTCCCTCTTTGGGCTCCTCTGAAACAGGTGGTGTAATAATATATAGCCCAGGAACATGAGGGTATTATAAGTATGATGAACAAAATTCATATTAAGAGAGGCAATTAAAGTGGTCTACTCCAAATTGGTCCTACTGAGCTTGTGTCTTTTTGTATATTATCAGTTAACACACAGTTCACTTCAGACAGCATATTCATTTAAGAAAAATTCTTATATAGGTGGTATACTATTTTGCCATTGTTTTAAAATCCTTTAGGACCAAAACAATTATATTCATCTTTTGGATGAAACTGGCATAGTAAATACAAACTTTCTTGGAATTACAAGAATTTATAATCCAGAATCTCAGTCGAGACTTCAAAAATCTTTCTTTCTACATTTTTTGGCCAACTGCCCCTCTTATATCTCTCAATTGTTTCAACTTTATATTTTCACCTTAAACTTTACCTCCCCTCTCTCTTCTAGACCTTTCTTCCTAGTTCATCCAGACCTAACTGGTTCAAATTCCTTCCCTTTATCCTCATCTGCACACTATTCACACCTCTGCTTATCTTCATTTCTGTCCATCCAGTTCAACCAAATATGCTATCCATCCCCTTGCTAGGCCTAACTCCTCTGCCTTTGTGATTGATGATCTCCCTGCTCCTCCCCTCAGGAGTATATGTTCTGGACCCCATTCAAAATTAGCAGCTTGTGGGGTCACTTGGTAAATGGCCTAGCAGAGCACACTCAAAGGAGATTATGTTGCCTCCAAAATCCAAAAAGGCCCCACTAGGCATTGTGCCATTTCCTTTTGTTTGTAGTAGGGGCTGATGTAACAACTTATTCTTCACCTTAAAAGGGATAACTTGATATGCCCCACACCACTAGACTCCTGGAAATTTCACTGGGTTGGAAAGTTCCTGAGTTTTTGTCAGATTTATTTCTCATCCTCTGACACACACATAATTTACCAATAATATTAGAATAGTTGCTACTTATGTGTGTGTGTGTTTGTGTGTGTTGTGTTTCTTTGGCAAACCCTAGCTGATACAGATTTTGGCACCGGGAGTGGTTCTAGAGGAATAGAATCTTAAGGATAAAATTTCTGAATTGGTTCTGGGTTTTCTAGCATTCTAGAATTAGTTCTCTAATCTGATTAAATTTAAAGGCTCTAATAACACTATTTTCAATGGCAAAGAAGTCACAGATAGGAAATGTCATCATATGGCGATGGAGTTGTGCAAAATATCACCACTGGATTTTCCTAATCAACCACTTACAAGAGTCAATGTTCTGGGTCACCATGTATTTGATATCTTAGAATATTTTAGTCAAACTAATAAGTATGAAGAGATTAACTGGTTACTCCTAACTAACTGAGTTCTCTAACTTGTTGCATTCAGATCATTCATAATAAATCCATTGGTTACCTTTAAGAGGCTATACATGTTGTCAGCATTATTTTCTGAAATTTAACTACTACATCTCCCAAATACCATCTGGCACCTCTCTTTCTGTCCCAATTGCTAATTGCTCTTTTTTAACACCTAATAAACCATAGGTTTATTTACCTATGTAAATTGGTCATCTCTTTTGGCATATATATAGGTAAAGAGATAGTTTAGCTGTTTATAGTTGTTATAGTAAAAACATCTCAATTAATCATTTCTCTTGTGTTTCCCTTCTAAGAACACTAAATATCCATTTACAAGTTTCCTCCTCAGTTTTGAGTTGTCTCATTTTGAGGATGTTCAAAAAATATACATTTTAAGGTCAATGTTAATGATAACATACATTTTGAGTTTTTTTCAGTTATCTCTACTAATTTCCTATTATAATTATTATTCTTCTAAAATTAGAAGACTTGTACCATTGGCTCTCAGGTACTTTGAGACAATTTTTCTGCTTTTGAACAATTGCTAAAAGCTTGTCACATTACATCCACAAAATTTAATGTCAACAATTCAATTCTCTACTTTTATTTTTCCATAGATACATTAAGGCATTTTAACAAGTTTTCTATGCTGAGACTCACATATGGTGATACCATGTTTATCTGTAGTGTAATCCCAAGAAAAAAGGAAAGGTGTACCTATTAGAGAAGTGTTATTTTTGATTCCTTGGGCTAAAACTCTGCTTATAAAGCACATAAAAAATATGCTTTCACATTTTCATTGTCTCTAAATTAAAATAGGAACATTTTATTTCTAAACAATACATGCTACTAATTGCAGGCTCACCACCATGGCCTCCTGAAATGGCTTCCTACTGTTTACATTCATGAGCTGTGTTTGATAAAAGACTATAACAGTCTACAAGCGTGTTTGTGTTTATAGATAGTCCTATATGGAGGCATCAAAACAAGCTACTTGATGATCGGACCTATGGTCATCATTATTACATTGGTAGATAAGCATAATATCAGCCTTATTTTTCTTTCTTTCCTTCATTTTTTTGAATACTATCTAAACTTAGTACTAGATCACAACCTTAATCAGCTTAGACTGTTTATAATCCTTGAACTGGATCAATGTAAGCTTCAGTGGTTTCTTGAGGAATGTACATAGCTCTCTAAGGAAAGACCAAAAGTACAAGTTGAGGTTCTACCTTTCAATTTACTATGCTGTCTAAAATATAATTTTCGGTTTTAGCATACATAATAATTTGTATTAAATCTATGGCTGACATTGTTTTTCTTTGGTCCCTCCAAACTGGGACCATTCAGTCAGTTGAATAATTTTATCATGTTGTGTATACTGATAGTCTCTTGTTTTGCTTCTCCTAGAACTAAACTTTACAATTTTACATGAATCTAAAGAGCACAGCTAGACAGCAAACTCCCTTTATATTTTCTGGAGTCAGGAAGATGATGGTTAGTTGCAATCTATGTGTATGTGCCACAGTCCTTCAGAGAAACAGAAGGAACCAATAGGGTGTGTGTGTGTGTGTGTGTGTGTATTAAGAGTTTTATTTTGAGAAATTGGCTCCTGTGAATATGCAGGCTTGCAAGTCCAAAATCTGTAGGGTGGACTAGGAATCTGGAGACCAGGGAAGAGCCAATGCTGCAGTTCAAGTGCAAAGGTCATCTGCTGGCAGAATTCTTTCTTGCTCAGGGGAAGTCAGTCTTTGGTTCTACTCTGGGCTTTAGCTGGTCAGATAAGGCCCCCACACACACATTATAGAGAAAACACTGCCTTACTTGACTTTTATTTACCAATTTAAATTTTCATTTCATCTATAAAAACCCTCACAGAAACATCCAGAATAGTGTTTGATCACATATCTTGGAATTGTGACCCAGCCAACTTGGTACATAAAATTAACAATCATACTAAGTCAATACCCCTCCTTTCAGTCCAAACAGCCCCACATAGAGAGTTACTTATAGCTTTATTACTTATGCCTCAATCTAATTTGATTTTATCTGTGTATGAATTAAGCTCATGAGAAATGGGGAAATGTGAATAGCATTCATTCTCCAGTGTTTTCCATAAATGAAAAATTACCTACACTATAAGGCAAGGTAATAACTTGTTTCCTTCTTTAAAGTCAGTGTAATATTCGATGGATCAGGGTGATGGAATTATGAAAGACTTGATGAAAGAATATACAATAGGCTAAATAATATCCCCCAAAAATATCCATCTCCTAATTCCCAAAAGCTGTGACTATTACCTTATATAGCAAAAGTGTGAAATTTGTATTACATGGCAAAAGATGTGATTAAATTTGGATTTTGAGATGGAAATAATATCCCAGATTATGCAGCTGGACTCTGAACACAATCACAAGTGTCCTTTGAAGAAGTAGGCAAAGGAAGATGCTAAGACAGAAGAAGAGAGGGAAATATAATAATAGAGGCAGAAAGTGGAGTGATACAGCCAAAGAATTCCAGCATCCACCAGAAGCTGGAAGGGGCAATGAATAAGTTTTCCCCTAGAGCCTTCAGCGGAAGTATGGCCCTGCTGACTCCTTGATTTTGGTCCAGTGAGACTAATTTCAGACTTCTGGCATCCAGAACTGGGATAGAATAGATTTATACGTTGTTTTGAGTCACCAAGATTGTAATGACTTGCTATGAAGCCACAGAAAACTGATATAGAAGATAAAATTATACTGGACTCTGTCCTATATGAGGGTAGCTTTCTGCTATGATCTTTTGTTTAGAATAACTCTCCAGAATACATTATTTACAACTACAAAAAGGAAGCAAAAGTCTTAAGATGTTTTTTCTCAAAAACTTAATAGTGGCAGCTAGTAATGTCAGTAGATTTAGGATGTATTTGATCAATAATAAATTGTCATTTTTCAAGTTTAATTGGGCTTCCTAATCAGTCACATAAGGACAATGATTAATGTAGTTTAACAATGGATACACCTTTCTACCAATCAATCTATGGTTATGATCCCTACTCCCATGGAGATAAGATATTATTATTTTTGTTTGATGTTTGAGCCACATATAACAACTGACTGTCCAATGTATTTGATAACTAGGCTGCCCAAATTAGGTTGCCCTAATTTGATCAGAATTAGATCTGCTCCCATTTTTCAGGAAATTGTTTTGATGTAAAGGAATATAAAGTCTTAGCACTGAGTTACTCCATGAACAACAGTTACCTTGAAGAATGTCTCTTTCTTTCTCAATTTAATATTAACAAGCTCAATATCTAGACTGGTAATAATGTATTTGTTTATTCTATTAAGGTGGATGTTTTTTAATTATGTGTGCTCATACAACCCTATTTCAATTCTGAGGACTCTGAAGAATTTCAGTAGTTTAGCAAATGTTTCCATTTCTCTAACAATGACAGAAGGATGTGAAACATTTAATAAATTGGATATGGTCCCACATGCAGGGTAAAAACCAAGACATATCTCTCAATCCTACTCCAGGGGTGACCTCAGGGGCAATTTTGATTTGAGTTTTTCTAACTAGGGCAGGGATTTCTATTACTAATATGTATTTTCTTTTCCAAATTGTTGAAGAAATAGTAAACATATTTCTTTGGGCTTTCTTAGCTCAACTATGAAACTTATTTCTCATTGCTCAAATGTGCTTGGAAATCTTCACAGAAAAAATCCCTGTAGCCATTTGCAAATTTTTCTGCTCATGATGATCTCATGGAGATGTTAGATCCCCATGTCTGTTGAGCAAAGGCACTTTGATGTCTTCCCAAAATATAAAGGAATGAGCTCCTTTGAGGAAATTTCATAGGTAATTGTGACCTTCACATGAAAATGGTCTCAAGTTGGAAGTCATTCAGACTGGCTCATTTTAGTGAGGGCCCATTCCAGTAAACAGGCTACCCAGATTGGTAGCAGTTCACAATTCTTTTGGTTGATCTGTGGTTACTTGACTTCCCTAACTTAAAATAATGGATTGAGTAAACAGCTCCTGCTTTTTCCAGGAAATAGACTTTATAATCTTTCCTCTACCTTCACATGCTTCATTTAAGCCAATATTCTCTTCAGGACTACTACAAGGATGCCAGGAACTGACACCAGCTCTCTTGGTATCATGATTGTCTTTTCACTGCCTTCAAATGTCTTTGCCGCCTTCTCTTCCCTAGAGATACCTCTTTCTCCAACATAAAATACTGCCTCAGCATCTCTTCCTGTCATGAAACAGCACCCCAACTCATCTGCTCTCATTCTTAATCTAGATATTAATAAAAGATCAATATGTACTAAATTGAATAGTCATTGACTTCTCTAGACTCCATCAGATGTCAATCATTCTTTCTGGAAGTAATACATCGGAAAATAATTTAGAGCAGGGAATGAGCCTTAATATAGCTCTAATATTTATTTTAGGTCTACTGGACCTACAACAAGCTTCTGCTCATATCACATTACAAAATGGCACACAATACTCCATAAATTATATGGCTGGTTGGCTGCTGCAATTGTTGCTGCTGCTGTTGCTACTGAAAACTCAGACTTTTATAGAAGGTCTATGTTTCCTCCAAACTCCATGGAAGAGTCAATGTCCAACTTCAAGGAATTTCAGTCCTCACACTCTGGTATCATGACAGAAGCCATTGAACTAGAGACAAAGTGAAGAACACCTAGCTGTATAGCTCTTGGTCCTCTATTGTTGTCATGCACAGACCTTCTGCTTGACATCCCTTGATATGTGACAGTAAGTTGGTTGTCCATGAAATTGGGATTGACGTGAAGAGCTATATTGGGTGAGCCAGTGGAGTGTAGTAAAAATAAGTAAATAACTAAATCACAATTTTGACTTTTGTTTTACATTCATTTTAATATATTTTATAAAATTGTATGGTTTGTATATATTTTACAATGTATATTTTTATATTTGTATCATAGGATACATTATTAATTCATATATAGTCATGATCTGCTTGACAATCTTTCAGTCATCCAAGAGCCACATACAGGACAGGGTCCAATAAGATTATAATGGAGCTTAAAAATTCCTATTGCTTAATAATTTATGTTACAATTGTCTACAGTATTCAATACAGTAACATGCTGTACATGTTTGTAGTATAGGAGCGACAGGATATACCACATAGACAAGGTGCATAGTAGGTTATACCATCTAGGATTGTATACGTACTGTATACTCTGTAGTGTTCCCACAATGACAATACATTCCTCAGAATATATCCCCCAGCATTAAGTGATTCATGATGGTATAAATATCTATGTATTGCTGTGTACTCAAAAATTTTTACTAGTAGGGTTAAATAATAATGAAAATTATAGAAACCATAATTCTAAATGACTCAGTCTTGACTATACCATTCCAGAAACCTGGGAGCCTAGCCTGAGCCCTAAAAAAGTTAACTTAACAGTGATATAAAGTTTTGAAGGAATTTCCAAACTGTTTTCCAGAGTGGCTGTATCAGTTTACATTCTCATCAACAATGTGTGAGTGATACACTTTTTCGACGGTCTCACCAGCAGGTGGTGTTGTCATTATTTGTTTAAATTGTAGTCATTCTGATAGGTGAGTAGTGATATACAAACACGCAACTACTATATGAACCAGCAATTGCAATTCTAAGAATTGATTTCAGAGAAGTGAAAACTTCTATTCACACACACACTAAAAAACCTGTAGATGAATGTTTGTAGTACCTTTATTCACAATAACAAAAACTTAGAAACAGTCTATATGTTCCTTAACATGTGAATCGTTAAACAAACCCTGATACATCCATATCATGAAATATGGTTCAGCAATAAATAGAAACAAACTATTGAAACACATAAAAACCTGTCTGAATCTCTGGAGAATTACGCTGAGTGAAAAAGAAAAAAACAAACAAGCAAATTCCAAAATTTTACATACTGTGTGACTACATTTTTATAATATTGTTGAAATTACAAAATTATAGACATGGATAGCAGTTTTGTGGTTGTCAGAAGTTAAGGAGCAGGGACTAGGAATAGGAACTCTTCTGGTAATGGAAATATTATGCATCTTGCCTGTATCAATGTCAACATCCTAGTTGTAAGATTGTCATATAGTTTTTCAAGATGTTACCCTTAGGGGAAACTTGGTTAAGGGGACATGGGCTTTTTCAGTAGCATTTCTTACAACTGCATGTGAATCTACAATTATCACAAAGTTAAAAGTTTGATTTAAAAAAGTAATATGTGTGCCATCATTTCCTATTTTGGGTATTCTTTCAGAAATTGAGTTTAATATTTTTATTCTGTTTTATAACTTTCACTGGAGGAATAATGAAAGAGTAGAAATGAGAGAGATAAGTAGAAAAATGATGATCTTTGTAAAGTTCAATACTCCTGAGGGTATTTTCCATCTTATATTATCCTTAGAGCTCAATAAACAAAACATTTCCATGTTTCATAATTGTCATATTTCAATTACCTTTTGCATATTTGAGCAAAATCTCAAATGTCAATTAATTTTTTCACATATTAGAACAAATTTCAAAAGACTATTTTAAAAAATGGTAATCAGCTCTCCAGATTGACCTCTTTTCTACAATACTTTCCCTCGAAATATTAAAATTTTTGAAATGTTTACTAAGTGACTCTTAATAGTTTGGCTAAATGAGTTGATTTTTCAAACGGTGCATCCTAAGTCATGACCTAATCATAAATTTTCTAGATTTCTTAATTTCTACTCTAGTTTCAAGGCAAACACTCTAAAAACAGTGTATCTTGAATATATAAGTGATATATACTTATCTCTCCCCAGAATGATAAATTAAGCTAATGTGCTTAATTTTTATTGAGTCTCAATAGAAGATAACATTTATAAAGATGTTTCAGTTTAGTTGAAATTGCTATAAATGTTCCTACAAATATGATATGGAAAATAACAATATGTGTTTCCAAAAGTATCTTAAAATATAAATTCATCTTTCACTTTGGAAAGGGTGAAGTAGACATGCTTCAGCTAACTTCAACTAAAAATAAAAATGCTGGATATTATACATAAATCAACTTAAGAAGATTCTAATGGGTAGAAGAAAAGGCAGAGCAGCTAGAAACTTTGGGACCCAAGGCATAACACAGTGGTGAGTTCCCTGCATTTTCTTTTTACATCACATATCAAAGACTTGGAGATGAACAAGCTGGAAACCCCAACAATACTAATAGTCACAGTCAAAAATAGCCTTAATCAAAGCCTATTGTCTGGAGGAGTGGATTAGGAAAGGAGAAGTTTAACATGACAGAAATCTTTTAGATAAGCAGAACTCCATTCAGCACAAACACCTCAGAAAAAAACATGGCCCCATACTCACCAACACCAGCAAAGGCAAAGTAAGGGGAACCTAGATTTCCAACCTTGAGAAGCAATGAGGATGGAGGATACATCTAAAAACACTGCCAAAGTGGTATCAATTAAGGCCAAGCAGAGGGCCAACTTTCACCCCTGCCTGGCAGTAATGAGTCATTTTTCCCCCCAGCAGTGTCAGTAGAGACAACACAAAGAGCCTAGACTTCTATGCCCACCCTGAAGTAATGGAACACCCCTTTACCATTGCTATGGACTGAATGTTTGTGTCTTTCTAAACTTCGGATGTTAAAGCCACAATCTGCAACATGGTAGTATTTGGAAGCGAGGCCTTTGAGAGGTAATTAGGTTTAGATAAGGTCATGAAAGCAGAGCCCACATGATATGATTAGTGCCTCACAAGAAGAAACCAGTGAGCTTGCTATTCTTCTGTGTCCCTCTCTCTACTATGTGAGGACAGAGGAAGAAGGTGTCCTTATGCAAATCAGGAAGCTGGTACCTTGATCTTGGACTTCCTAGCCTCCAGAATTGTGAGAAAAAAAAATTCAGCCATTTAAGCCAGTCTATGGTATTTTTGTTCTGGAAGCCTGTACTAAGACAGTCATTTCATATATACACACACACACACACACACACACACACACACACACATATATATATATAAATGTATGTTTGTTTATGTTTGTGTGTGTATCTATATAAATCAATTGTTGGTGAGGATGTGGAGAACTTGGAATCTTTGTGAACTGTTGGTACAACCACTGTGGAAAACAATAGTTCTATTTAAAAAGTAAGTTCTATTAAAAACAGAACTAGCATTATCCAACAATCCCACTTCTGAGTATTTATCCAAAAGAATTGAAATCAGAATCTCAAACAGATAATTGCACTTCCTTGTTTATTGCAGCATTATTCACAATAGCCAAGATATGGTATCAACTTAAGCGTCCATCAATGGATGAATGGATAGAGAGAATGTGGTATATATGTTTAATGAAATATTTTTCACCTTTAAAAAGAAAAGAAATTTTGTCATATGTGATAGCATGGATGAACCTAGAGTACATTACACCAAGCAAAATCAGCCAGACACAGAAGGAAAAGTACTATATGATTCTTCTAAGATATCTAAAATAGTCAAACTCATAGAAGCATAAAGTAGAATTGTGGTTGCCAGGGGCTGAAGGGAGGGGAAAATAGGGAGCGTCTGACCAGCAGGTCTAAAATTTCAGTTATGTAAGCTGATAAAGTTCTAGAGATCTATTATACAACATTGTGCTTATAATTATCAATACTGAACTGTATACTTAAAATTTTTAAGAGAGTAGATCTCATATAATGTTTGAGGGTTTTTTTAGTCACAGTAGAAAAAGTCACATGAAGAAACATTTCAAGAAAAGAGGGTATGCAGATGGAACATAGACAAAGGGCAAGATATGCAACCTTATTAACCATTAGGAAATTGTAAATTAAAACCACAAAGAGATATTGCTACATATTTATAAGAATAGGTAAAAAATTTTTAAATATAGTTACACCACATATGCCAAGTCTATAAAGAAACTTGATCACTCATATATTGCTGGTAAAAAACTAAAAGGCTACAACCACTCTGAAGGAGTTTGGCACACAACTGTTACCCGCCCTTGGGTGGAGGTTTTTTCAAGTCTTGGTGTTTATTGGGAAAAGAATTTCAGTATGCACCACATAAGCCAAACAAGGGACAGCTTTTTATGAAAGTGAAAGTACACTCACAGGGAGGAGAGTGGACAAGTGGACAGACTGGAAAGAGAGCAGCTGCACCGAGTGGAAGTGGTTTTCAATCTTTTTTAGTCTTACTAATTTAGGGAAAGAATATTCAAGGCAAAGGAGTGGGCTTTTACTAAGAATTTGGTTAGTAATTCCTAGAATTGGGTTCCCTTCTATTTTTATACTTTCTATGGTTGTTTCAGAACCGTCATGGTGATTTCAAGGGCAGAGAAATTTTAAAACTATGACAAAAATGATATTGCATTAACCAAGCTTCGTGTAAGGTGGCAAAGGTCACTGACAAGCTGGTCAAAGCCGGTTGTTGTCTATGGTTATCATCCCCTTTAGTTAGCTTCTGGTTAAGAGTTGTTTGCGTTGTTTACTTTAACACCTGCACCTGACCTTCAAGCCCCTGCATCCAGTCTCAGCCCTGTCTCTTAGTCTCTTACTTCAACACAACTAGCATATTACCCAACAGCTGCACTCCTGGGAATTTATCCCAGAAAAATGAAGACATAGGTTAATCCAAAAACCTGTACACACATGTTTAGAGTATTTTATTTCTCAATAGCCAAAGCATGGAAACAATTTAAGTGTCCTTCAATAGGCAAATTGTTAAAGACTGTGTACATACATACTTTGGAATACTACTCAGCAATAAAAAGGAATAAATTATTGAAATACGCAAAGATATGACTGAATCTCCAGACAATTACGCTGAGGAAAAAACAAACAGAAGTCTTCAAAAGATTACATAGTGTATGATTCCATTTATATAATACTCTTGAAATGACAAAATTATAGAAAACAGATTGATGTTCTGTAAAGAGCTAAATCTGTTCTATAGGGAACATATTAATGAGGTAATAAGGTGGGAGAGAAGTGGCAGTGGCCATAAAAGAACAACATGAGGAATCTTTGGGGAAATGAAATATGCAGCATCCTGACCATATTAGTCTCAATATTCTGACTGTGACATTGTACAACAGTTTTGCAAGGTTTTAGCATTGTGGAAACTATATAAATGGTATTAATAATTTGATCTCTCTGGATTATTGCTTAAAACTAAATATGAATCTACAATTATACCCAAATACAAAGTTAAACAAATTAACTCTAATTTACTCTAGATATAAAATCATGTATCAGAGATGGGATTACACAATTGCAAATATTCTTCAGTTTTGTTTAAATAAATAAATGAAAATATTTATATGCTCACCCACAAAAACATTACGAAAGTAAATTGCTAATAAATATATTAATGTGAAATAATAATGATGGACAAAAACATCATTGTTATAAAACTAAAAAAAAGATACAAGTTATTCTTAAACTCTTTCATGTAGTTAAGAGAAAAGAAATATTTCCAGTAAAATAAAAAATTCTACTCCATTAATGCTAAACAAATATAATTGAAATATAATATTTTATCAATAATCCCCTTTGAAAAATAGAAATTAATAAATTTTTTCTTTGAATTATTATTGCATGTGTAGAACTCCAAGTAAATCTGAAAAATAACTTCTATTTAAGTAAACATAAAAACTGAGAAAAACGAAATAGAGGCAACTGGTGATAATTTCAAGCACATTGCTGTCTATCTTGATGAAACTGAAAATTTATAATATTGTTCAATTCCATATCGGCATTTTTAAATGCATACAATATCCTCTGGAGCTTCCTATTCTAATAATAGATTACCACAATGTGCTGGGCCACTGAGAAACATACTATTTTAATGTGTTCAAACCAGATTCATCTGACTCATAAAAATATAATGATAATAATATAATGGTAATGATGATAAAGTGACTTGCATTAGGTCACTGTAGTGAGTCAGTAGCAAATGTAGTTGAAAACTTAGGTGCTCAGATTATAAATCATGCTGCCTCTCCAATTTTAAACACTCAATAATAATGCATATTCATTAAACATGTAACAGAAAAAAATTAAAAAGCAATACTTCCTGGCTGCCTAAAGGGGAACAAACGGTTTTCACTTCTGATCATTTCCCTTCTTCAACTGTGATATTACCTAAGATATTAATCTCCTTTATGAGTTCTGGAAATTGTTGGCTTTAACTGACTGCCTATTGCCAGCTATATCTTTTGCTATGCTTAGAAAAGAATAGGGAAAAACAATGGCAATGTCACATGAGAAGGCCATTGTGCTAGTTTACAAACTTGGTGGCTTTATTAACAGCCATGTATTTTCACGAAGTTCTGGAGGCTGGAAGTCCAGGATCACCATGCCAACAGGAGGTGACCTTCTGAGGGCTGTACAGGGAGGGCCTATTCTAGGCCTCTCTTCCTAGCTTGTGGATGGCTGTCTTCCCACTGTGTTCTCATATCACCTTCCTTCTATCCACGTCTAGGTACAAATTACCTCTTCTCATGAAAACACCAGATTTATTGGGTTAGGGCCCACCCTAGCGACCTCATTTTAACAATTGCCTGTGCAAACATCCTGTTTCCAAATACAGTCACATTCTGGGGTCCTATGACAGGAAAAATAATGAATACAGGAATTTTCAGCTTTCCTTAAAAAACACCATCAAATATTAAGTATAAATGACTTCCTTTGCAAAGATAAGAAGTTAGGGATGTATTTAACTTTGATAGTTATTGACATATTTTTCAGAACTATAAAGGAGCATTAGCAAGAAACTAGAATATGACAGAAATCAATATGACAGAAATCAATTGTATATGACAGAAATCAATAATTGGAATATGTGATTTTACTAAGAATGGCTAGGTAAAAATTAACAGCATTTTGGCAATTAATTTTTTTCCTTTAAAATATAATTGAGAGCTACAGTTGCCTCTATTCCAAGAATTATGAAAGACTACATATATTCATCAATGTTTTCTGATGTATCTCATTTTGGGAGATGGAATAGTCATGGAAGCATTTGACTTATATGTTTCCATTTTGAAATTTTATTTTAGAATTATTATCACTGAAAGGGTATTTATGGTTCCCAATGTCAATAATTATTAATTACAGAAAGTATAAAAATGTTTTGAAATAACAACTTACTATCTTTTCATAGTCATTTCCTAGTATCTTACAGGAAGGACACGACACTCTTTCATATTACGGCGCAATTCAGTTTTCTTAAGAAAACTAATAATGACCCATAAATTCATGTAGTTAACATTGATTAAATTGATGTAGTACTGAAATTAAGGGATTGGGTATGAAGGCAATATGGATAAGATATTAGGTAGATTTGGCCACTGTTGCTAGCAAGGTAGATGGCTCTTTCTGCTAGGAGTTTATCTCGGAGTACATTTGTTAGAAGAGTAAAAGAACCTGAAGGTAGAAAAGAAAACAAAATATTTTTTAATTTAAAGATATGCACACAAGATTGGGGGGGAGAGAGGAATAGTCATACAAAAAGCAAAACTAGCAGTCAATGCCCAGTATCATTAAACTTTAGTTATAATATTAAACATACGGTATTGCAGAATGAGTGTATCTTACATACAAAATTTTTTAAAGGTCAGAAAATCAATCAGCTGTATTTTACTAGTCATCCCTGCTGAGTTTAGCCAATATAATATAATGAATACTATTCAGTATTTTACTTTTGTCCCAGTCTGATTCATTCTCTACAAACCCATTATAAAGGTCACTATATTATAGGGCAAAGGCTGCCATAGGATGGGAAAAAAAAGAAGGGGGGAGGTGAGAATAAGCACATACAAACTGTGGGGGTACAGATTTAATCAACCCTATAGTTCAAAAATGTAGTAACAGTAGTTCCCAGGAGCCTTGTAAAATATGTATGTGGCACCAAATTCGACAATATGGAGAAAACTTCCCACCATTAACTTTTTTGTAGCCTGAGGACTGAAACAGTCATTTACAGGTTTGAGTATTTAGGACATAAAAATACAATAAACTGAACAAGTGAATAGAGGGAGCTCTGATATTAATGCGCCAATCTTGACCAACTTCCAGTATCATAATACCATATTAGAAAATTTGAAGAAGCGAAATATCACTTGTAATGTACGATATAAAAGGACAAGAACTAGTAACTGCTTATTGTCACTACTGATAAAGATATAAAACAAGGACTAAGTGCATATGATATTATAACATTTTTAGACTACGGAGGAAAAGCATGAATGCTAAGTACGTGGACTAATTGACAGAATTCCACCTTAAAGTGTACTATGGTTTTTGGTCCTCCTTGGGGGCCATATGTCCTAAAGGAAAATAAAATGCTCCTTTATTTAGCACTAGCCTGCATTTATGAATAAAGACAATTGTTTGTGGGATTATGATTTTAAATATTTTATAGAGACCACACAGCAGCTGCTTGGCAAGAAAATTTCAACTGAAAGCCCGTATCATGTCACAATAGTTTGAATTTGATTGACACTTTAAAACTTTGAATATGCTTTTATATGTATTATCACAGTTGCTATTTCTGCTGTTTCCTAGAGAGAAAGACTGTCTGAGTCTTACTAAAAGCCCTTAACTCCTTGAATGCAATACTTAAATACAAAAATTTCTAAAAATTTTAAATTTTTTCCACAACTCTGTAGGCAGCAAAACTGACCTGAATTGACAAAAGACAACTTATACACTAGATTGAAAATTCATCCATTTCACTAAGAGGTAGAAATATGTTTGCTGCCACAGACCATGCTGGGGCTATTTTATGGTAGATAAACCTAACATTGGGAACAAAGCAAAATAAAATTGAATTCTAAAATTAATGTAGCCTCAAGGTTTGGGATAAAAGACTGTCTACATGTTTTCCATAGAAATATGAGGTCAGTAAAGCCGATAAAATTTGAGTTGCACAAGATCCTGTTATTCACCTCAATCCAGTTAAGGAGTTATTACCATTCCCATCGATCCATTATGAGGGAATTAAGACCAAGAGTTTAAGTAATTTGTCAGATGTCCTACAACTAAAAATTGTCTGTAGTAGCAATAGAACTTCTCTGCCACAATCAACTCACAGTCTTAGTAGTATGCTATCTTGCCTCCCAGTGCTCTTGTTTTTTGGGCTTTTGTTGGTTTGTTTATTGTTGGTTATTTTTATAGATTATTACACAGTTCCCTTGCAATTGCTGTAAAAATGGCATCTCCGATGTGGTTAAAATACATTTTTGCATCGGTTGAAATAATTTTGCTAATTAATTGTCCACATTGCGTTTTGTAAATCAATATATGCATCTTTTTAAGTTTTTTCCATTCCTTACTATCTCTTATATCATCCTTTTCTATTATGCCCTTATATATCTTCAGATATTTCCCTTTACATCATTTCAGCCACATGTGGATTTCTGCTCTTTCTAGAGCCCTGTTCCCTCCCTGTGCTGAATGACACACTCTCATTTTATATATATTTTTGCCCAAATATTATCTTGTTCGAGTGGACTCCCCTGTACCCACTATGTAAAACAGACTTCCCGCCATTATCACACTTCTCCTCTCACTTTATTCTTTTCTGTAATAGTAATTCCTATCTTAAATTATATTGTAATGTTATTTATTTACTAGTTGTTTATGTTTCTCTGCACAATAATGTCAGCCCCGTGAAGGACTTACTTCTGTGTACTTCCTTATGTGCACCTACCATATGCTAAAATCACGACCTGATAGTAGTAGGCATTCAATGAATGAATATTCCTATCTATCACTAAGATCAAGGATTTTTCATCAACAAGTTGCCTACTGCAATTAACCTTCCAACATGTTTTTGCATCTCCTATTGTCTCCCTGCTTACAGGCTGTTTTCTACTCTGCAGCCAGTTTAATCATGTTTTAAATAATAACGTTGATTGTTTCTCATCTAATATTCCATCCACACAAAGAGACTGAAGCACTTAACTGGCTTCTGCAGACTGATCCCTGCCTACTTCGACTCATTTACTTTCACATGCTTTCACTCTTTAATTCTTTTTGCTCCACCTCAGCAATCTTTCAGCTTTTGTAATAATGTTTTCCATGCTTCCTCAATATAGGCCTTCTGTCCAAGAGAACTTCTCATTCTAGAAAGACCCTTTCCTTCCTACTACACACTTCTTTCTCTTTGCTTCAGATCTAAAATTTCAGATCAGTCTCTTTAAGGCTCATTTCTTTGATCCCCAGTAAATCTTAAGTCTTTTTCAATATGCTTGCTGCTAGAGCATCAGAAATTCTTCTCCTTTGTGCAGTTATCACAGTTGTTTTGCGTGTGTGTGTGTACACACGTGTGCTTATTTGACAAAAGCCTGTTTCATCCATTAATTTATAAATTTCACAAGGGTAGGTACTTGGTTTTTCCTTAAGTGTGTATCACTGTTTCCTCACACAATGCCTAACACATAACAGCAACTCAAATACTACTTTTAGAGTGAAGGAACTACAAGTTGAATGAACAAATGACAACCTGGTCCTTAAGACATCCATTTTGCTACAAAGGAAGAAACTGGCAAGCTAATATATTGGTTCTAACTTCACTTTGAAATGGGAAAAAAAGAACATGAGTAAGAAAATACACTTAAAATACCCTTTAACTTTCTCTCTATGATATATATTTTTTCTTTTCTGCTGTATATTTTTCAATCCATTCAATCTTTTCACTGAAGTTACAAAGATATTTTATTAAAATATAATGTCCCTGATGGTTGGAGACATTTTTTTGCTGGGGGGGCAGTCTTGCTACTAATGTGGAGCATCTAAGGAAATAGCTTCAAAATAAATCATAAACAAATGCAGATAAATATTTTGAGGAGCAGACCAGTATAAACTATAAGAAGTCTAATTGATATTATTAATGTCTTAGTGTACACAATGAGAGGTTGAAGTGCTCCAATAAAATGCAAAAAGAAAAGACTAATTAGCTTATCTCCTCGATGGACAGAGCAGAGAAATAACTTGTAAAAGACAAAGGAATAGGGGAAAAAAGTAAAACAATATATCTCAATACAATATGATTGACTTTCATATTATATCACCACAATATGATATGTGACATATATAGTATTATGTGTAATATATTTAATCATACAGTATATATGTAAATTATTTTGAGTATATATTAGTTATGGACAGTAATTAAATTATATTATTTTTTTTACCAATTTCAGAAGAAAATTTGGAAATACCAATAAAGTCACATTTCAATACAATGATTCTATTACTTTAATATTTTATTATTTGTTTTTACAATGGATTCTTTATTTTAATTATTTAGACTTCTACATGCGGAATAATTACATTACAGAGTTGCGTTAAATCACTCAGTAATGATTAATAGCATGAGCAAATGGGGAGTCACTACTTCATTTAAATTATCTTATTATGACTTATTTAAAACACAATGTAAATTTTCTTTTTACTTTTTAACCCCATTTAATATGATATTCGAGGTACTTACTTTAACATGCTCGATTTAGCATTACACAGAATGAATTATAGACATGAAAATACTAACATGTATTTGTGGGCATCTAACACTTTAAGTCACAAAATAATCATAGCCCTCATTTTTACGAAACTATGTTCTAAGTAGAGAGAATCTAAACATGCATTTGCTATTAATAGCTTTTACAGTATTTTATAAGAACTGTTTATTTAAATTCCCCCAGTGTTTGTCTAGGGAAGACAACACAGATCCAAAAGCAGTGAATGACAAAAAACAGATGCACAGACATGTTTTTAATGTATACAGGCTCCCCCTAATGGTAACCAACATTCCAGGTTTTTAAATTACTAGTTCAGCTTTTGCTTTATATGTCCTTGATATGTGCTGTATCTATAGGAGATGACAAATATGAATTAGAGGAAAGAAAAGAATCTAGCGTGGAAGAACAAAGCATGCGCTTTGGAGCCAAGCATGCCCAGATTACATTCTGTCCTCTACCAAGTATTACGTGTGCTGTCTTAGGTAGTTAATTATAAAATGACAAAAATAGCAACACCTATTTTAGATGGTTCTAAGCATTAAATGAGATATTATATGTAAAATATACAATGCAATAATAAAGGGCAATAATGTTAGCTCACATTGCTAAGATTTTAAGATAAAATGTACAATTAGTTAATCGATTTTAATTCAATTGATTGTACTGGATATTATTTTACCTTGCACTAAATTGCTTAACTCTCAAGGATTTTTTTTTCTTCTTTTTATCTTTTTTCTTTATGCCCACAGATATGAAACCTGGCCTGACACAATCATTTCTTGGCCAGGCAGGATATCTTTGTTGTATAGAGTATTTTTTAGTATGGTTCAATGCATTCATTGAAAGTTAGCTTTTGATAAATTTCTTATTAAGCAGAAACTATTAGCAAATACATCTCTGTATTTTCTGACACTTTCCCAAATGCATATTTATGGTAAAGTTAATACAGCTTGGAAAATGACTTTAAATTGATTTCATACAGCTGTTCCAATGGAAGCAGATAATGATGCTGATGAGCAAAATTTCTTTATGAAGTAATTTGGGAGAGTCCAGGAGTTCTACTAGTGGCCCTGATCTCATATCTGCAGCCTGAAATTATTTTTTAAAAAATAAATTTTATTGTATGTCATTATGGTATACAACATGATGTTATGAGATACATAAAGATAGTAAAATTCTTATTATATTGAAGCAAATCAATATGCCCATCATCTCATAGTTACCTATTTTTTTTTTTTGCATAGAAAGAACAGCTAAAATCTCACTTTGCAAGAATGCTGAATATAACACAGTATGTTTAGCTATATTCCTTATGTTGTACTTTAGATCTCTAGACTTCTTCCTCCTACATATCTACTGCTTTGTATTCTTTGATCTACTTTTCCCCATTCCGTCACCACCATCCAGGCTCCTGGTAACCACTGTTTTATTCTCTATCTCTGTGAGTTTTACTTTTTTAGATTTCACATATGAGTGAGACTACATAGTATATTTCCTTCTGTTCCCGGCTTATTTCACACACACTCATATATACATCCATTTGTCTACTGACAGACATTTTTGTTGTTTCCATGTCTTGGGTATTTAGAGTAATGATGCAATGAACATGAGAATGCACATATCTCTTTGACATATTGGTTTCATTTCCTTTGGATTTATACCTAGTAATAGGATGTCTGGATTATATGGTAATTCTATTTTTGATTTTTAAAATAACCTCAATACTGTTTCCCATAATGGCTGTACTAATTTAGATTCCCACCAACAGTGTACGATGTTTCCTTTTTCTCCAGATCCTCACGAACAGTTGTTATGTCTTGTCTTTTTGATAATAACCATTCTAACAAGGGTGAGGTAATATCTCACAGTGGTTTTGATTTGTACTACCCTGATGATTAGTGATGTTGAGCACTTTTTCATATGCCACTTCATCATCTTTATGTCTTCTTTGAAGAAATGTCTGTTCAGATCATTTGCCCATTTTTCAAACAGGTTGTTTTTCTGCTATTGAGTAATGTGAGTTCTTTGTAAATTTTGGATTTTAACTCCTATTAGATATATGATTCATAAATATTTTCTCTCAATCCATAGGTTGCCTTTTCACTCTGTTGATTGTTCTTTGCTGCGCAGAAGAAGCTTTTTAGTTTGATATAATCGCATTCATTTATTTTTGCTACTATCGCCTGAGTTCCTGGTATGATATTCAAAAAATTATTGCCAAGGCCAAAGTCAAGGAGGTTTTTACGTATGTTTTATTCTCGGAGTTTTATGGGTTCAGGGTCTTATATTTAGGTCTTTTATCCATTTTTAGTTGATTTTTGTGTATGATATAAAGGTTTAACTTTATTCTTTTCCATGTGGATATCCAGTTTTCTCAGCAGCATTTATTGAAGATACTATTGTTTCCCTGTTATGTTCTCTTGATGACCTTATCAAAATTAGTTGACTGTATATATTTGTGGTTATTTCTGGGCTGTATATTCTATTCTACTGGGCCATATTTATGATTTTATACCAGTATGATACTGTTTTGATTACTATAATTTTGTGATATAAATTTAAATCAGAAAGTGGAAGGTCTCTGACTTTGTGTTTTGTTTTTTTTTTTTCCCCTGAGAATTGCTTTGCATATTTAGGGTCTTTTGTGGTTCGACACAAACTTTAGGATTTTTTTTTCTACTTCTGTAAGGAAGGCCATTGAAATTTTGAATTTGTATGTTGCTTTGGTAGTATGCACATTTAAATAATATTATTTTTATAAACAAGGGATATATATCAATTATTGAGTCTTCTTTCAATTCCTTTCATTAGTGTTTTATAGTTTAAGCATATAAGTCTTTCACCCTCTTGGTTAAATTGATTCCTATGCCTATGTATTTTATTTTTATTATGATATTGTAAATGGGATATTTTTCTTGATTTCTTATTCAGATAGGTGGTTGTTTACATAGAAATGCAATTTTTTTTTTTTTTGAGACAGAGTCTCACTCTGTTGGCCCAGGTAGAGTGCAGTGGCATCATCATAGCTCACTGCAACTTCAAACTCCTGGCCTCAAGCAACCCTCCTGCCTCAGTCCCCCAAGTAGCGAGACTACAGGCATGGTAGTTGTAATTTTATTCTGTTTTTGGTAGAGACAGGGTCTCGCTCTTTTTCAGGCTGGTCTCAAACTCCTGGCCTCACATGATCCTCCCACCTCGACTTCCCAGAGTGCTAAGGTTTACAGTGCAATTGATTTTTGTATGCTGATTTTGTAATCCTGCAGCTTTACTGAATTCATGTATTACTACTAATAGGTTTTCTTTGTGTGTGTGTGTGTGTATAGTATTTGAAGTTTGCCACATATAGGATAATCATCTGCAAATAGAGATAACTTTACTTCTTCTTTTTTGTTTTTATGACTTTATTTATTTTTCTTGTCTCATTGCTCGTGCTAGTACTTCCAGTACTATGCTGAATAGAAGTGGTGTGAGTGGGTGTCTTTGCTTTGTGCCAGATCTTAGAGGAAAAGCTTTTAGTTTTTCCCCATTGATTATGATGTTAGCTGTGGGATTTTCATAAATACATTGATTATATTGAGGAAATTTCTTTCTATAGATAACTTGTTGAGAGTTTGTATTAAGAAAGGATATTGAACTTTGGTCAAATGCTTTTTCTGCATCAATTAAAATGATCATGCATTTATTATCCTTCATTCTGTTAATGTGATGTATCACATTGATGGATTTATATATCTTAAACCTGTCTTGATTGCCAGGGGTAAATTTCACTTGGTTATGATGTAAATGTGTTGTTTAATTCAATTTGCTAATATTCATTGAGGATTTTTACATTAATGTTTATCAGAGATACAGGCCTGTAGTTTTGTTTGTTTTTTGTTTGTTTGTTTTTTACTTGTGAGATCTTTGTCTGGTTTTGGTGATGCTGGTCTCATAAAATGTTTGGAAGTATTCCCTCTAGTTTATTTTTGGAGGAGTTTAAAAAGCATTAATATTATTAATAATTCTATTTTGAATGTTTGGTAGAATTCAGCCTTGAATCCATCTGATCTTGGGCATTTCTGAGATGGGAGAGTTATTAAGTACTACTTCAATCACTGCATTTGTTATTACTGGTCTGTTCAGGCCTTCTTCCTGCTTCAAGTTTGGTAGGTGTTCTTAACAAACTAACTTATAAATTTTTTGAGAAATTTACCCATTTCCCCTATGTTATCCAATTTTTTGGCATGTAATTGATCATAGTAGCCCATTACAATCCTTTTTATTTCTAAGGCATCTGTTGTAATGTCTCCACTTTCATTTGTGAATTTACTTATTTGAGTCTTTTCCCATTTTTCTTAGTTTAGCTAAAGGTTGTGGATTTTATTATTTTTTCACAAATGCAACTCATTTTTTGTTTGTTTTTCTATGCTCTATTTGATTTATTTCTCTTTTGATCTTCATTATTTCCTCCTTCTGCTAACATTAGGTTTAGTTTGTTCTTCTTTGTATAGTTCCTTAAGGTATAATGTTAGGCTATTTATTTGGGATATTTATTCTTTTTTAATGTAGGCATTTATTGGTATAAACTTGCCACTTATAACTGCTTTTGCCGCATTCCGTAGATTTTGGTATGTTGTGTTTCCATTGGAGTTTGTCTCAAAATATATTTAAATTTCCCTTTTAATTTCATCTTTGACCCATTGATTGTTCAGGAGCATGTTGTTTAAATTACACATAATGGTAAATTTTCCAAAGTTCCTTCTGTTATTGGTTTTCAGTGCCATACCACTGTGGTCAAAGCAATATTTGATATGATTTCAATCTTCTTAAAATTGTTATGACTTGTTTTGTGGCCTAATATATGGTCTATGCTGGAGAATGTTCCATGTGCAATAGAGAAGAATATATATTCTGTTGCTATTGAATGGAAAGTTCTGTATATATCTGTTAAGTCCATTTGGTCTAAAGTGCAGTTCAAGTGTAGCATTTCTTCATTAATGTTCTGTCTGATTGATCTATCCACTGTTAAAAGTGGGGTTTTGAAGTCCCTTAGTGTTATTGTATTGCTACATATTTTTTGATTTATGCTCATTAATATTTTCATTATTTATTTAGGTACTCTTATGTTGGGTACATATATATTTATTAAAACAATTGCTATATCCAATCGATACATTGACCACTATACCATTAAATGATGACCTTCTTTGTCTGTCTTGAGTATTTTTGAATTTTTTTAAATTCAGGAATATTATGGGGTACAAATGTTGAGGTTACATATATTGCCTATGTGCCCACCAAGTCATAGCTACCAATGTGCTCATGCCCAGACAGTGTGTACCGCACCCATTAGATGTGAATTTACCATCCCCTCTTCCCCCATCCCTCCTGCCTAATGCCCAATGATTGCTACTTGCATATGTGCACATAAGTGTTGATCAATCAGTACCTATTTGATGGTCAGTACATGTGGTGCTTCTTTTTCCATTCTTGGGATACTTAACTTAAAAGAATGGGCTCCAGCACCATCCAGGATAATACAAGAGGTGTTAATTCACCATTGCTTTTTGTGGTTGAGTAGTACTGCATGGTACACATAGACCAAATTTTATCAATCCAGTCATGTATTGATGGACACTTGGATTGTTTCCACATCTTTGCAATTGTGAATTATGCTGCTATAAACATTCGAGAGCAGATGTCTTTATTATAGGATGACTTTTTTTCCTTTGGGTAGATACCCAGTGGTGGGATTCCTGGATCAAATGGTAGTTCTACTTTTAGTTCTTTGAGGTATCTCCATATTACTTTCCATAGAGGTTGTACTAGTTTGCAGTCCCACCAGCAGTGTATGAGTGTTCCTGTCTCTTCACATCCACACCAACATTTGTTGTTTTGGGACTTTTTGATAAAAGCTGTTCTCACTGGAGTTA
Organism: Daubentonia madagascariensis; assembly: GCA_023783475.1. NCBI lineage: Eukaryota > Metazoa > Chordata > Mammalia > Primates > Daubentoniidae > Daubentonia > Daubentonia madagascariensis. The sequence goes on from JAKFHU010000316.1 coordinate 1,937,062, forward strand.
AATGATATCTCATTGTGGTTTTAATTTGCATTTCCCTGATGATTAAAGATGTTGAGCATTTTTTCATATGTTTCTTGACCATTATCCTATCTTCTTTTGAAAAGTTTCTGTTCATGTCCTTTGCCCATTTTTTAATGAGGTTGTTTGATTTTTTTTTTTTACTGATTTTCCTGAGTTCTATAGATTCTAATTACCAGCCCTTTATTGGATATATCCCTATCAAAATACCAACAGCATTTTTCACAGATGTAAAAAATATAATTCTATACTAGCCAAAGCAACATTAAGCAAAAAGAACAAATTGGGAGGCATCAATATACCAGAATTCAAGCTACACTACAAGGCTATAGTAACCAAAACAGCACAGTACTGGCACAAGAACAGAGACACAAACCAATGGAAGAGGACTGAGAACCAAGACATAAAACCATCCTCATATAGCCAACTTATTTTTGACGAAGCCGACAAAAACATACACTGGGGAAAAGAATCCCTATTCCATAAATTGTGCTGGGAAAATTGGATAGCCACATGTGGAAGACTGAAACAAGATCCGCACCTCTCACTTGTCACAAAAATCAACTCACGCTGGATAACAGTCTTAATCCTAAGACATGAAACCATAAGAATTCTAGAAGAAGATGTTGGACAAACTCTTATAGACATCGGCCTAGGCAAAGAATTTATGAAGAAGACCCCAAAAGCAACCACAGCAACAACAAAAATAAACAAGTGGGACCTGATCAAATTAAGAAGCTTCTTCACAGCCAAAGAACCTATTGCCAGAACAAATAGAGAATTTTTGAATTGAGGTCTATTTTGTCTTATATAAATATAGCTACACCTGCTATCTTTTGGTTTTCTTTTGCCTGAACGAACTCGTTCCCTCAATTCAATTTCAGCCTGTGTGTGTCTTTAAAGCTAAATTGGGTGTCTTGTAGATAGCATATAGTTAGATCTTGTCTGGTTTTGGTTTTTTTGCTTTGTTTTGTTTTTGTTTTTAATCCATTAAGCTACTCTATGTTTGTTGTCTGGAGAATTTAATCCATTTACATTCAAGGTTATTATTGATAGGTAAGGACTTAGTATTGCAATTTTCATACTTGTTTTCAATTTGTTTTGTAGATATTTTGTTTCTGTCTTCCTCTCTTGTTACCTACTTTTGTGATATGGTGATTTTACCTAATGCTAACCTTTGATTTATCTTCTTTTTATAATTTTTTATCTGCTACTCATTTTGCTTTGTGGTTATCATGAGGCTTACATAAAACATCTTATAGTTATAATAGTCTGCTTTAAGCTGATAGCAATTTAACTTTAATTATATAAGAAATTCTAGACTGGAACCTCTCCCCCATAATTTATATTTTTGATGTCACATATTTTTATACACTATATAGTCCTTAACAAATTATTGAAGCTATAGTTATTTTTGACTTCTTTGTCTTTTAACTTTTATACTAGAGAGATAAATAATTTACAAACCACAATTACAGTATTAAAGTATTCTTATTTTTACTATATATGCACCTTTACCAGTAAGTTTTATGCTTTAATGAGTTGCCATGTTCTTTATTAGAGTTCTTTTATTTCCACTTGAAGAATTCCCTTAAGCATTTCTTGTAAGGCAGGTCCCATAGTGAACTCCCTCAGCTTTTACTTGTCTGGAAAATACTTCATATTTTCTTCATTTCTGAAAGACAAACTTGCTGGTTATTGTATTCTTGGTTGACAAGTTTTTTTTTTCTCAACACTTTTTGAATATATTATTTCATTCTCTCCAGAATGATGGATTTATATGATTTATAATATATTCATACTCAATATTTCTGCCTCTCAGGAAATAGAAATACCATCTTCTTAGATAATCAAACCACATTCTGCAGCGAATTCTGCTGGTAGTCTAAGAAAGATTCTCTTCTAAGTGCCATGTCACTTTTTTCTGATACTTTCAAAATTCTTTCTTTGTCTTTGACATTTGACAATTTGATTATAATATGCCTCTGTGAAGACCTTGGGTTTATTCTGTTTGGGGACCTTTAAACGTCATGGATCTGTACGTCAATATCGTTCCCAAGACTTGGGAAGTTTTCACCAATTATTTTGTTAAATAAGCTTTCTACCCCTTTCTCAGTCCCTGTTTCTGCTAGAAGGAGACATCTCATGGTTTCCATAGATATTCTTTACTCTTTTTCATTCTTTTTTTTTCTGTGGAGTAATTTCACAACAACTGTTTTCAAATTGACAGATTTTTTTTTCCTGCTTGATCTGGTCTGCTTTTGAGTTCTCTACTGCATTTTCTTATTTTATTAATTGAATTTTTCAGCTTTAAGATTTTCTGGGTTTTTTTCTTAATTTCTACATCTTTGTTAAATTTCTCATTTGGATTATGAATTTTCTTATTTCACTGAATTGTCTATCTGCATTCTCTTGGATCTTGATGAATTTTCTTAAGATCATTATTTTGAATTCCTTTACAGGCAGGATCAGTTACTGGAGAATTATTGTAGTCCTTTGCTGATGCTGTGCTTCCTTGGTTTTTCATGTTTCTTATGTCTTTGCACTAATGTCCATGCATCTGGTGAAACAATCACTTCTTCCAAACTATACAGATTGTCTTTCACAGGGAAAGACTTTCATTTGCACATGGGTCTGAGGGCGCATGTAGGAAAGAGTGCAGTGACTCTGATCTGGGTAGGCACAGTAGTGTAGTGTCCATGTAGCTTTGTAAGCTGCAATCAATGTCAATGATGCCGGCAGATGTCTCAGTAGCCAACACTGCAGTAGTTTGTAGTAGCAGTGGTTGCAGCATGAGCTATTAGTTTCTTTGGTGGCCAGGGCTTTTTGTGGTCTTCCTGTTCTCATTTTCCCCATAGTGGTAAGTCTCAGCTGAAGGCATGCCTCTTGGCATCAGATCTGACATGGCCCACTGACAGCTGCAACAATGCTGGGTTCCAGGTTACAAGTGCCCAGAGTAGCTGTGGAATCAGAGTCTTGAATTCAGGGTTTCACACAACTACAATAGCACCTGGGACTTGGGGTAAGGGTTTACTCTCCGAGGCACAGGTGCATGCAGATCCCCCACATAGCCATGGTCTGAGGCATACCTCAGCAGCCCAAGACCAGAGGGCAATGATGTAAGATGTGAATTTGATCCTGGATTCCAAGCACCAGCATGGCTCTGAAGAGGGGGCACTCTGGAGATTCGAGTTCCTGAGAGCAGGGCACAACTTCAATTCAGGTCCCAGATCTAATGGGACACAATGGCAACCTAGGTACTGGGGGATGAGGCACTGTGCAATGGTGATTCTCCACCCTGCAACACTGTGACAAGGCGGTAGCCCCAGCTCTTTAAGAGTAGATGCAGCAGCAGCAAGGACCCAGGAATGGCAGGGTACAGCTATGGCTCAGGCCCATGGGAGCTGGGAGCGGCACAATAATGACTCTAATTTGGGGAGGCAGAGCACCTCAGTAGCTTAGATTCCACAGAAATAGTCTAGTTTTCTGGGTGCAGTGCACTGTGGTTATTCAGGCCAGAGGGCAGGGGGGCACAGCTCAGTCAAGGCTCTGCTCTGTTTCTCTGGGATGCAAGGCACTATATGAGCTTGGCCCTGGAAGACACAACTGCTCAGTTTGGCCATGGTTCTGTTTCCCTGGGTGGTAGGCATGGTGTGAGCTGACTGGAATTATTTTTATCAGTGAGAAAGAATTCTGTAACTGGAAATAATGCCAAAATACTGAAGATTTATGTCTTTGGAGTACAACACATTGGATTAATGCATTTAGACCTGATGCCTTGTTACTCTAACACATTGGTCCCCTCTGAGCCTATAGCATCAGTCTCCCCTGGGAACTTGTAGTAAATGCAGAACTTTAGATCCACTCCAGACTTATTAAGTTAGAATCTGCATTTAACAAGGTTCTGAGCTGATTTGTATGCATATTAAATTTTCAGAGGCAGAGATCTTAAAGGTAAATAACAGATAGCTAGCTCTCTACATTAAGCCCGATTTTATGTGAATAAGAAATAAAAGATCAGAAATATTTTGAAGTTATGAAGAAGAAAAAGGAGGGGTTCACAAACTAACACAAACTAAATAAAAGATAAGCCAAAAAAGAATGCTGGATTTATATGATTTATAATATATTCATTCTCAATTTTTTTCCCTCTCAGGAAATATAAATACCCTCTTCTTAGATAATCAAACCACAAATCAAGGATTAACTGTTAATCATTCTCTTTTCCTCATATCCTAAACCTAATCCATCAACAAGTACTGCTATAAGTACCCTTAAATTTTTACACTTCCCTTCATTTTCTCTAACACTGAATCCACATTGGTCAAGACATATCTGACACAAAGATTGACATTTATATCCCATTTTATTCAGATTCAAAAATTCCCAGTTACCTACAAGACTCTGTTGCATAAATTTTCACCTTCAACATTCCCCTACAAATAAGATAGGAAGAGACGTGCAGGTCAAAACCCAAAATGACACCTTTCTATAGATTTCCTGATAGAAGAAAAAGATAAAACAAAACATCATTTTTGATCCAATCTGTTGCAGCAATGGGGAAGTCAGAAAATAATTAATTGCAGATCTGATGCTTGAACTCAGTGTTAGAAAATGAATAGGTATTTTATAGACATTTGCTAAATGAATACATGCTGTTGCTGGGGAGGGGGAATTGTGGGGTTCAGAATATCTTAGGCACAGGGAATTGCATGCTTATTTTCTGGAAGAAGTTCTAAACAACAGAAAGCTCTCTGGACCATGCATATTAAATATTCAGATTTTATCCTGAAGACATTTGGAAGCCATCACAGGTTTTTCTTATCAAAGATATTCTCAGTTTTGTACTGCAAAAATTTATTTTCTCCCAATATGATGGGTAATTCTCTGGTAGACTGGACGAAAGGGGAGTAGTTAAGGCACTGTTTAGCAGTGAATTGATAAAGGCTTGAGCTATGGACTAGCAAGTGGAATATTAAAAGGAGTGGTTAAAATAAAATCAAGGAAATAGAATTTACAGGGTTTGTAAATCTGGATGTGTCATTGGGGATAATTCTCAAATTTACAGCTTCTGAGACTTGTGAAATTGATGGCAAATTTCAGTAAGAAAAAAATGTAAGAGCAGAAGGGTGATTATAGGCATCCTTAAGAGTAACTATGTAAAAGGAAGAAATTAAGTGTCCATCGCCACCATCAGTCTCATGTGAAACCACTTTCAAAGCCAAGATTAAAAATTCTCGTAAACAGTAGTGTTGTTGTATTAAGTCTGAATTATATTCTGTATAGAATGTGTAATACATAGCATTGCAATTCCAGAGACATAATACATGCCAGACACAATATTAAGTACTTTGTATGTATTATCTCTTTTAAACCTTTAAACAATCCTATAAAGTAGGTTCTAACATAATTTTTATTTTTTATGTAAGGAAATATAATTTCAGAATGATTAAATAATTTATCTAGCTGGTTATTGAATAAGTCAGTATTAAACCCAGAGCTACCTAAGATCTATATTTCACCTGAATCACTAAGGATACTTTTTGGAAATAGATGTTGTAATAAATGTTTTCATTGTGGAGTTTTGTGAAAAGATTGATAAAAAGAGTGTTGGAAGGGTTAGGAGGAATTAACAAGGGTTGGTTGTGAAACATTCCAAGGTCAGCAGAAACAAGACAAAAAGGAAAGGGATGGCTGGAACTCGGAACAAAAGGAGTTTTAAAACCTGCTGTAATGGTAGGAGATTTTTATAAAGGAGCTGTGGCCCCCAGGAGAAGAACATAGAACCTGCAGCCTATAACCACACAGGGAAAGAACCAAGTAAATACAATACTTGTTTTGAAAATGGGAATTGTTCCAAAGTAATTGATATATTAGGGAACATTTGTCCATAAGAGAGATTTCATATTTGCTTATTTGAGAATTTATTCTCAAAAGACACTAGGAGAACTCGTAGAAGACTATATCTAGATGAACAGAGCAGCACAGGGACACACAAACCCATACACACATCTCAATTATCTACGAACACTTCAGTTCACTGTGCGTGATAAGAGTCATGCTATCCACCGCTGATGACCTCTGGTGTTACCACCATTTCAAATAACTCTCCTTCCCCCACTTAACAGTAACCCCCAATCTACAATTCCTCCATGCTTACTTTCACAGGCAAACTTGAGGTCTCTTTCAGAGAAAGTGCTATACTTACTATAGTAGTATGCATTTCTTAACCATTTAACATATGTAAAGGTCTTACTCTGTCACCCAAGCTGGAGTGCAGTGGTGCAATCATAGCTCACTGATACCTCCATCTCTTGGGCTCAAGCAATCCTCCTACCTCAGCCTCCCAAGTAGCTGGGACTACAGGTGTGTGCCAACATGCCCAGCTGATTAATTAATTAATTTATTTATTTATTTATTTTGTATAGACAGGTCCTTGCTATGTTGCCCAGGCTGGCCTCCAACTCTTGGCCTCAGGCAGTCCTCCTGTCTCTGTCTTTTTTTTTTTTTTTAATATGTCACTGGTGAAGCTTTTGAGCTACACCCCAAGCCCATTTTTTCTACTAGTCCTATGGTTTTTATTGCATCATTTTGTATAGAGCAATGGAAACTAGGAATGTATATATGTCCTTTTAGCAGAAATCACTGAAAATCCCCTCTCCAAACCTAAATGGAACCCACAGAACAAATAATCCAATCAGTACAGTCCATAAAGTTTAGTTGTCTGGGGCACAAACACTAAAAGAGCGAGAAGAATGGAGAGCGGATCTGCAGAAGCGAACAGAAAATATCCACCACAGAACCACCATGCTATGCTGCTTTTTGTATGAAAAATAAACATGTTCTTGAAGATTTGTTGTTGAGAATATAAAAAATTGTTAAAACCAAGTAAGAGAATATAAACATATTAGAAATATAGATTTAAGGAGGATCCAAAATAAAAACACACAAGTTACTGACATATCTAGAAGATGTAGTAGTTAATGATAAGTCTGGAAGAATAAAATAAAGCATATGAAAGATTGAAAACATTAAAATAATAAAAATATTCTTAAAATTAAAGATAAACTAGCATATAAAATTTAATTCTTCTTTGATCTTTGGGGAAAACATTTTTAAAATAATTGTATAAATATGTATGGAAAACATAATAAAGTTATTATACAAAAGAATAAGTTAAATACATTAGCTAAAAATGAAGTCATTACACAGTTTCTGCCGCATACTATTAGGTGCTAGAACACAATGTCAAAGTTTTCAGGAAAAATAGTACAACCAAAGAATTCTATACCAAATAAAGCCAATGTTCACAGGCAGCGGTAACAGAATGATACTCTTAGATATCAGAGCATTCATATTCTTCATGACTGGCATATTCTACTTTAAAATAATACTCAGACAAATATTGCATATGAATGAAAAATTAACCAATATAAAATACCCAAAGGTACTGAGCATTTCTAAAATATAGAAATAAATGTAATAGCACAATTTTTCCAACCCACTGTTGCATCTCCCTCTCACACCATCATTTATGTGACACCAAATTAAGCCAAAATGCATCAGCATAAATGAAAATAAGATATGAAAACTAACAACAAAGATGGAAAAATGATAATTTTATCATCTGAATTCTACAAAGAAAGGAATTTATGGTAGTGTTAATTTGACTAGATTGGAGAAAATATACGTACAAAAACCTGCTACAAATTGGTGGGATGTTAAATAGAAAAACAAAAATGTAAAATTTTCTGAGAAACTGTTAGAGAATTATACATAGTAATGACACAAAAATCGCCAATAGATTTCAGTTCTGGTGGTTTTAAAAACATGTCTACAAATTCTTTGACACTTCCCCATCAAAAGGTGAAATCTCGTTTTTTAAAAATATGGGCCAGCTTTAATGACAAGCTTCTGAAAAATAGAATATGATGAGGTCGATGCTGCATGATACCACAGCTAGGTTATAAATTGTTATAAAGCCTCCACATAGTTTTCTGTTTCTTGGGATGTTTATCCACCATTGACTCTATTTACTATTTTGTGAGAAAGTCCAGGAAGTATGAAGAAGTCATGTATAAAGGTTCCAGCTGATATCCCCAGCTGAGGTCCCAATGATAGCCAGCATCAACTCCTAAGATATGTAAGTGAGTACAATTAAGATGATTCTAACCTCTAGTTTTTGACCCGACCCAGCTGATGCCAAATTCAGTAGAGATGAGCTGTCACCACTAAGCCTTGTTCAAATTGCAGATCCGTTGAAAAGAAAAAAGACCTTTCTGTTGTTTAAGCCACTAAGACTTGTGCAGCTTATTAGGAAGTGCTAGATAAATGGAATGCTCACATAATTTTAAAAGGGAAGAACAAAGAACAAGTAGATAATGTTTGTGATGTAAGAGGTTTTATAGCAGTCATTTTTCAAGGATAAATCACATGTGTTCATAATAAACCACTACTCAAGGAGGCCCTAGAGTAAGGGCAGTCATATCTAACAATTTTGGAGGGTTTGGGTCATTCTCAAAACAGCTAAGCATTACCATATTCTAACAATGAATTGTCCCAGGATGGAAGTCAAAAACCACCCACATCATGTGCAAGGAGACAAAACCAAGTAAAAGGGAAAATTTTTATGGCAATCTGCCACTACCACAGTACTCAACATTAGAAAGAAACTCTCCTATAGGGTGTTGGGTGAGTCTTGAATCATAAAATGCTGAAAAACGAGCATCTTGAGGTTTTCAAATAGGTTTTGTTTACTTTTGTAGCTGGCTGAATCTTCACATTGGGAAGAATTAAGTGTTTGCTCTTACTTTATGTAGGTATAAGGTAAGACTCATGGATAGGAAGTCTAGCTTGGTAGCTGAAAGAATAAACTCTTTACTTGATGTTCTAGGTTCAACTCAATCCTTTCTTCTGCATTTAGCCACTTCCTGTACCTGGGCAAGCTACTTTTGCCTCAGTTTACTAATGTTATCAAATATAAGTGACAGAGATATTCTAGAAGTATAAGATAAAATCAGTTAATAGACACAGTGTTTGAAATAGTGGCACATAAGTTTCAGGTAAGTTATACCTATTATTTTTATGGCTATTTCTGGAAAAATTGTACCTGGAATGACCCCCCCCCCTTTCAATAAAAAACCTGTGATTCTATTTTACAGGTGAATATCAAACTTTCAAAGAAGTAATCCCTTACTGCATAGTTTCAGAAAGTAGACAATGAGGGCAACTGCCCACAATATTTTAGGAAGCTAATGGTAACCTCTTTTCTAAACCAAATGTGTGAAAACAGAATATTTTAGGCCATTTATCTCATATATACACATATATGTGTATACATATGTATATATATAGTGCTATTCTAAGAATGTATTCCAATTACACATCATGATCAAGTAGAGTTTATTTAAAAAACATCTATCAATGTGATTATCTATATAATGAACTATAAAAATATAATGTGATACATTTTGAACACACTTCTATGATACAAACTCTCAAAAAAAGCAGGCATAGAAAGGAATTTGTTTGCTAAGTTTAAGTTAAATGCTATAAGACACAATTTAGAATAAACATCATATCTAATATTCACCACATTTTAGAAACCTAAACACATGGCCTAATCATCTATAAATACTGTAACTTTATACCTAATTATTGCTTTATATTCCATTGTATACCACCTGGTATAAATAATGAATGTCCTGATAGTTTTTTTGAATAAAAATATATAGATATGGCTAAAATTGCCTAACACACTTTGGAAATCCTATAAAGTACCATAAAACCATTAAAAGACAAGAATTGTGAGGATTAGAAGATGAGATTTTCCTTAGATGATTCTATGATATGATCAATAATTATAAAATATTAGAACTCACAAGAGAGTTCTGCATAGATGACAACTATAGGATTATCATACAAAATTCAATATTTTTCTTCCATATCCACAATGGCCAAACAGAAAATATTAATGAAAGAATTCCACTGAAAATAACAATTTAATGTATAGAGTTTATATGAAACATCTTAAAATGCACGATATTTTTACACTGAAAATATTTAAATTCTATTGAAATACAGAAATGGTATCTGACTCACTGGAGATATTGGTCTTAAGAGGGTAAACAAAAGAATTGTATGAATTTCTTTAGATGAAATTCAGAGGAAGTAAATGTTTAAGCTCAGCATTCTGAAGTAGAGCATAGTTACTACTATTCTGTGGACACTGAATGATGAACTCTGGCTATTTTAGGTGGCTCCTAATATGAGATGCCCACAAAATTACATGTCCGTTACCAAAATAAAAACTGCAGTAAATGAAATCAAATATTGAACTCATTTTCTTAAATATTTTTGTTTTAAGTGTTACCTTAAGCATCAATGGAAAACACACTTTCTATTATGTTTCTTTGGCTTTCTAGGGCATAAATACTTATAGTTTCTAGATTTTAAATGGCTATTATAGAGTGTGTTTGACAAGCACAATGAACCGAAATATCATAAACAGCACTTATAATCAACTATCTATAAATAGGTATTTATAGCACAAACTGAGATAGTATTGTCAGCTTTACATGCTTATTTGCTTTCTGGTGAATAAAAGTATTTAAATGACATTATTCTGAACAGTTGAAAGATAGCATATGTGCCACACATACAAAATATGATACAAATATGATACACACAGTTGAAATTTTCACTACTCTATAATTAATAAATCTGTAAGTTTTTAAATCAATGATATAACAAAAACATAAGCAAAACCAAACTAAACACAAAGACCAATTATATGCCAATTTGTAGCAGGGCCAAGATTAGGGTGAGGTAGATGAGGTATTCACCTCAGGCACAAAATTCAAGGGGCACCAAAGAACTCAGTAATCAAGACAAATAATATTTCATTTCAGGATTTAAAAATGAAAATTAATACAAAAATTTATGATAAATAAAGTATAAAATTTTTAAATAGACGCAACCCCTGAGAGTTGAGCAAATGGGATGAGGGCGTAGGCTCAAGGAAAAAAATAAAAGAAAGAGAATTCTCTACTTACACTTTCTTCCAGTGGAGATTATTCTCTCATTATGAAATTTGATAAAATATCAGATATGTCAAATATTTTCTAAAAACGATTTAATTCACAAGGAAAATAAAAAATTTACCAGGAGATGTAAGCATATCATCCACTTAAACAGTCATAATTACTACACTGTTATTTCATTATACAGAGATATTTTTCCCAAGTTTTTTCCACCAAACTTGTTAGGAATCTGAACCATAATTTTATGCCATGTCTGTGTAATTACTGATTTAAAAAATTATACAAAATTTTATGTATACTCCTTTGATTATTAAATATTATAATTCATATTAAGTTAAATAATACAAATAATTTACATATTTATTATATATTTAATAAAATATTGTATTAATTTAAATAAATATATTTTAAATGCACACTAATTTTAGAGAGATAAGACATGTAAAAATCCAAGTAGTACAATGTTTAGGAAAAGAAGAAATATGTGTGCAGAAATGGGTCAAAATAAAAGGGGAAGTTACATGTTTGGATGGAAAAATACAGTATTTCAGCCACTGAAAATTATGGTTCTGGAGTTCCTAACATTGATAAGTTAACTAATAAATCTTCTTCAAATTGTGAGCAAAAATTAAAGAATGTATAGTATTAGAAATTTCAGACACAAGTGAGCATGAGTAAGAGCAAAAAAGTAAGAAGGTGCTATTTGAAATAAATTTGAATTATCCTCCTCCATTAACGCTAATTTCCAATAAAATGTAAATGATTTAATAGAACATAAACGAAATGAATAAGGAGATGCAGATTTTAGAACACCTGTCTCACATGATGACTAAAAATTTTGAAAAGATTATTTAAAATAATGCTCTAATGATAAGGTGATTTATCATGGCTGAGACATTTATTCAAAAGGATTCTTATGTTTATTTTGTTTTCAAAGTGTTCTTTTAAACAATAATACTACAGAATAAAATATTTGCAGTTCAAAATAAAGTTTCAAAGATTGAAAGGACTTAAACAGAAGTCGGAGCCACAAAAAAAATCTCAATTTTCTTTATGATGTTTTTCTAAATTGGTAGAGTATAATCAATAAAATCAATAAAATCAATAAAAATAATCAAACAGATATTTTAATACATGGTACCTTGCAGTGGTTGATAATATCAGAGAAACAAAATAGTAGAATATCTTGAGAGTTATCTCAGATTTTGTTACACTTTGTACAAAAAAAAAAATACATCTTAGAAGATTACAAGGAATATTTTAGTCCAAATCCTGGAGTGTTTATATATTTAGCTGAATTTACAGGTCATTATAATGTTGATATAGCTAATTATAAAAAGGGATCTGTGTCTCATTTATCTAAATAAAGATCAAAAAATTATATTGCTAGTAGAATATCACATATGATATGAAATATTATGAAGTATAGTAAAATAATCAAAATGCTTTTCCTTTCCAAATGTAGCCCATCATGAACAAATGTGCCAGATTATAAGGAACTGTTAATATTAAGGATGATATCTTCACAATAGAATAAAGCTTAATTGCCTTTATTGAAGAACAATAACAAAAATTGGTTATGTTCTAACTTATGAAATAATAAATTATTAAACTACTGTATTGATATTCAAAATGCTTATGGCCATGATAATGATAGTGAAACAAATACGGCAGATGTTTACAGGTGTGCACAAATAATTACCCCACCCCAGAACTGGAGAGCATTCTCCTAAGTGAAGTATCTCAAGAATGGAAAAACAAACACCTCATGTATTCACTATTAAATTGTAACTAACCGATGATGAGCACGCATGTGCACAGAGGGAAGTAAAACTCAGTGAAAATCAAGCAGAGGGGAGAGGGGAAGAGAGGAGGGGAATAAACCAACCTAATGGGTACTATGAACACTATTTGGGTGATGGGAACACCTATAACCAGGACTCAAGCATCACAAAAACGATCCATGTAACCTAAAACATTTTTACCCTCTTAATTATTTTGATATTAAAAAAATAATAATTTCCCCCAATGATGTTAGTGCTTAATCTGTGCCTTGTTCATCTTACAATATATACAAAAATGTTACCTCTGTGATCCAAATATAATGACTTTCTTTGGATTATAGAAATGTTTATATTCTTTTTGTGAATTTAATAAGAAGATGGGGTATTCTTATGTATTTTCTAAAACCTACATTAAGAATACATATGGATATCCAGAGGGCATCAGGATCCAGTGCAAAGAACTTCACACACAAATTAAAGAAGTTTAACAAATATATCACGATATAGTATGAAATAACATTACGCTGAAACTGAAAGTATCTGGCTGTAATTAGATCACAAGTTTTTATGCAATATAGCTGTGCAGGATGATATTTTGAATCAAATAGTAGACATTAGTAAAGCTGCACAGTCAAAAAGTATGACTCTATGTAAAGCTGTATGTTTACCTGAAGGCCTATCCCTTTGCTAACAAGTGAGAGAAAGAAATGAGAGTATATGTGAGATGAAAGTAAAACTTCAGCAAAAAGCATAAACATACTTTTTTATAAAAACATAAAAATCACTGGATATAGGGTCAACTCTCATGGGTAAGTTGCATATCAAATTGAAATTAAGGAGAGTATATACATCCTAATTTCACATTTGTTTAATATAAATGATTAAACAAAGTGTCCTCAGATTTTAAATTTTTAAACAGAAAGTTATTTTTAATAAATACATCTGTTTTACAAAAAGCAGCTACTGACTTGCTACTTAAATATATTGACAATTTAAGTCTTTCAGACATTTCATATGAAATAGTTTTAAGCAGCGTGCAGTGTCAATATTTTGTAATATAAAATCAACATTATGTTTTGATTTTCCAAAATTTATTTAAAAAATTTCCTTAGTGCAATCTTATCCAAATTTAGAAGTGTCTTTGAGAGCTATTTTAGCAACAGTTACAGCCGTGTCATGTGAAAAAAGTTTCAGTAAGCTGAAGTTAATTTAAAAAAAATTTTAAGATTGCCATTTGGTTAAAAAGAAGGTGCCAAACATAGCAGATTTCTCAACTGAAATTAAATTAAGAAGTAGATTTTGAAAATATTAGGGATCAATTTGCTTCTTTTAAACCAACAATGTATAACTATAATAAATTTTGTTTAGGTAAAAATGAAATATGTAAAGTTAATGTGCTTTAATATATCTAACTTTCAATTTTTTAAATTTCAATATTTTTCAATCACTTTAATATTCTGGAACAATTAACCGTTAAAATCCATTAAACAATATGTATGTTCCCACTTTCCTTTTGCTTCATGCTCCTATATAGCTCAGAATGCCATTATTTATAAGCAATGGAGTAATGCAACACTGACATGCATAAATGAATTTTTACAAGTTTCTTAGGTCCTATAGTTATACTTCCCAGTTGAAATAAATGCCACTATTTTATCATAAAATCAAGATTGTGTCTAAAGCAGATTTAAGTGGTGCCTCTGAACATATTAAGTTATATCCAATGTTGCTGATTTATTACATCTCAATAGTCTGTCAGTAAAACTAGGCTATGTAGGTAACCTAGTTATCTGACATAACTCCAAAATCCAGTGACCTAAAGTAATGATTTATTTCTTGTGCATCCTACATGTCCAATGCTAGCCAGAAGGGAACTTTGCTCTATATTGACTACTAAGGAACTGAGATACAGGGAAAACTGGAAAGTCTCTTAATGACACAGAGGAAAGGGAAGATGAAAAATCACATTGTCTCTTAAATGCTTCCAAGTGGAAGCAGCATGCACTCCTGTCTCATTGACTAGAACAAATCACATGGGCACACCTTACTTTTCCAGAAAAGTATAGAGAAACTTTATACTAGCAAACATTCATAAAAACATAAGAACAGTCTATGAGATCATTTAAGAACATTTCCAAAATGTATGTCCATATGTTATCACATCAATTAACAAATAATTGTGCAAATTTCACAAGGAAGTGATTATTTTCACACACATGTAAGTAACAGAATCCCTACTATAATCTAAGTTTTCAGGTTTTGAATCCTCTATGGAACAGGAGTTTAGAATATAACTTTAATTAATCATAAATGCTATATCAGATATCAACTGGTAACCTGAACCAAATCATTGACAAGCTCAGATATATACAGGAAGAGAGATATAAGCAAGATATTTTTACCTTAATTCCACTTGGAATTAGATAGTGAGTAAGCCATAAATAAATTGTTTAAAAATTAGTAAACCATTATCTTTGATATTGTGTTTTAATGCTTGCACTTATATTATTTAACGATTGCTACACCATTAACTACTTTAAATGGTTGTAGTTTCATACAACAATGATCTGCTTTTTCTCTGATTCTGTGATTTGGTTGTGTGGTTCCTCTACTGCTTTCTCAGGATTTATTTATGTGGTTGTATTTATCTGGATGGTCAGCTATCCAAGAAAACTCGGTCTTTTCTGGTAGATAGTGCCTCACTTCTCATTCACGTGACTTTCTTACTCTAGTTATCAGGCAATATCAACCTCTTCACATTGTAGTTTCAAGGCAGCCTTCCAAGAGATTGAAAACGGAACCTGCAAAACCTCTTGAGGCCCAGCTCCATAACTCACCCATCACTTCCACCAAATTCTTTTGGTCAAAGCACAAGGGCAGCTCATATTCAAAAGATGTGGAAATAAAGAGGTATGGCAAAACTTGGAGCCATATTTAATCCACTGGAGGGTTTGTTATTCTGATTTTGTAGATATAGAATCCAATAAGTTGTCTAGAATAACATTTATCAAGAAATATTTTTAAACTATGGATAGGTAAAACCTCTTTGACAGTAAGTCATACAAATTGCAGGACACAAAACTAGAAAATCGTTAGAGTTAAATGCCTGTGTATGAGTGGTATGCATATGTGTGGTGGGGGGCATAAATAACAGAGAAACAGAGGGAGAGTAAAAGAGAGAGATATGAATATTTTTCCTAATGTTTCAGGCCAGAGAAAGAGAGAGAGACAGAGAGAGAGAGAGAGGAATATTTTTCCTTAACGTTTCAGGTCACCTTTTCATTCCTGTTTTTTAAAACAATGTACATGAATATAATATCTTTTGAAATTGTACTTTCATTCATGACTACAGGGCTTTTGGGTATTGGCTTGATGGCAATTAGATCATTTAACAAAGCTACACAGCAGCTGTTGGAGTGTTCTATTGTCTTCTCTGAAATAGAACACGTGAAGGCCAAATGAGGCATGTAGCTGTAAAAGTTTCTACCATCAGTAAATGATATGATGCATTTATGAATGCTAGGTGATCTGAAAGGTATTATGGTTCTTTTCACAAACTGTTCTATATTTCAATTTCAGGAGCAGTGGCCACAGGTTGAAAAATTCACAAACGGGAAAAGATAAAATGCTGATTGTAAATTAGTAGACAAGTATCACAAATTGCTTATATCCAAGTATCCTAGCAAATGATTTAGATTGACAGATATCTTGGAGAGTTGCTAAAATGGGACCATATGTCTGATAATTTCAGGGTGATGACAGTTGAAAAAAGTGAACATTGCCTTGATTGGGTATTAGGACCTGTGAATATCAGAATCTTTGTCAGAAACTTGAAAAACACAGACAGACACATACTCCTCCACAGCAGCCAGAGGCAGATTACAGCATTCAATTGAGCATCTCATGTGACAACTCCATGACACCATCAACCTTTTCCACGTCTTTTTGTTTTTCAACTAGACAGAATCACCCACTCCACCATCTGATCCTGAGGAGTGGAACTTTCTTGTTATTATCACTTTGAATTGATGTGTCTGAAACCAAAATTTTAACAGTACAATTGGAAAATGGAGGAAACAATTTATTTTGTAACTTTTAAAGCTTTAAGTGGTTTTATAGTCAAATAGCTCTAACAGAAAATGTTAATTAATAAAATTTTAAATTATTAATTTTTAAAAGTTTGTGTAATATTACAAATGTAAGGAAATAAAATAAAAATACTAGATGCCATTTTATTAGCTTACTGTGCATTCATAGAAACAAACTTGAAGGGACAAATTTTAAACTATCTTCATCTCCAATAAAGACAAAGCTTTAATTAATAATAGGTAAATCTTTAAATGTAAGTTGTTATATGAAAGAAAAGGTATTAGAAATATTTATAAAGGTTCCTCTCTATGACATTGGGAAGGTAGTGAGGACACAGTTCATCTCCTCCTGCCTATTAAATCCAAAAGCTACTAAAGTACTGAAACTTTGAGAAAGAAGAATATTAATAAGACTATCTTCAACAGGGAACATAATATGAAGATCACGTTTGGAACTGGAAGAGTTTTGCTGAAGCATACTGAAGTTAGCTCTCTGGCCTTTAAATGGGAATCAGTTGGAAATATGAGACTGGAACTCACTAAGAGGTATAATTAAAGACATAGTTTGGGAAAGGGGAGTTTCATGATGCCACTGGAGTAAATGAGATCAGAGACAAAGAGTATGCAGAATGCAAGAAACACTATGGTTAGGGCTAGAAACCCAGAGGATTTAAGACAAAAAGTCAACAAAGGAAAAACTGAAGAAAGACATAGAGACATAAAAAGAAATATTAGTTATTGAGTCAATAAAGTCAAATAAATAAAGACTCTCTTAAAAGGGACATGCAGTGAAATGTACCAGACATTATAGGATTTTAGCAATATATGATTTAAAAAGAAGAATTAAAAGGTTGTTATGCCATGCCATGCTTTAGTGACTCTTTTTGTACTTAGAGAGGGTTAAAAAGAGTAGATCGTTTTTCACACATCCATCAAATATTGATCAAGTGACTTCATCTCAAACTGGCTAATAATTTTGAGTTTCCACAAAAAAAAATTGAATGATTTTACAACAATCTATTCTCGAAATTTCAACAGTCTGAATTGATATAATAAAATTTTTGCTTTAAGAAATCTATGTTAAAACAAATTTCCATCTACATATGGGTAAACATTTAGGAAAATTTTTTTCTTTTTTTTTTAATTTCAGAGTATTACAAGTGTATAAACACTTTGGTTACATAGATTGCTTTTGTACTGCCCGAGTCAGAGCTACAAGTGTGCCCATCCCCCAGACAGTGCCCACAGCATCTGTTAGGTGTGGGTTTACCCATCCCCTTCCCCTTTCCCACCTGCCTGACACCCTATAAATGTTACTTCCCATATGTGCGCATTAGTGTTGATCGATTAGTACCAACTTAATGGTGAGTACATGTGGTATTTGTTTTTCCATTCTTGTGATAGTTCACTTAGTTCCATCCAGCATAATACAATAGGTAGTTCACCATTTTTTTATGGCTGAGTAGTATTCCATGGCATACATATACCACATTTTATTAATCCACTCATGTACTGATGGGCACATGGATTGTTTCCACATCTTTGCAAATGTGAATTGTGCTGCTATAAACATTTGAGTGCAGATGTCTTTAATATAGAATGTCTTTTTTTCCTTTGGGTAAATACCCAGTAGTGGGATTGCTGGATCAAATGGTAGTTGTACTTTTAGTTCTTTGAGAGATCTTCACACTACTTTCCATAGGGGTTGTATTAGTTTGAAGTCCCACCAGTAGTGTATGAATCTTCCTATCTCTCTGCATCCATGCTAACATTTGTTGTTTTGGGACTTTTTGATAAAAGCCATTCTCACTGGAGTTAAGTGACATCTCATTGTGGTTTTGATTTGCATTTACCTGATGATTAGAGATGTTGAAAATTTTTTCATATGGTTGTTGGCCATAAGTCTATCTTCTTTTGAAAAGTTTCTGTTCATGTCCTTTGCCCACTTTTAAATGGGGTTGTTTGATTTTTTCTTGCTGATTTTCCTGAGTTCTGTATAGATTCTAGTTATCAGCCCTTTATCAGATGTATAGCATGCAAATATTTTCTCCCATTCTGTAGGTTGTAAAATCACGCAAAAGCTAAAGGTCAAAGGCCAGATACCACAATGGCTCAAGAGATAAAACAAAGCAACAAAGTTCTACTGAACAGAATGAACAGACACCCACCCCACTTATCAATTCTTTCAATAAATGTTAATGGCTTGAACTGCCCACTGAAGAGACATAGGCTGGCCAAATGGATAAATATACACAAGCCAAGTATCTGCTGTCTTCATGAAACACATCTGACCCACAAAGCCTCATTCAGACTCAAGGTGAAGGGATGGAAAACAATATTCCATGCAAATGGAAACCAAAAGAAAGCTGGTGTAGCAGTTCTCATATCAAATAACTTAGTCTTCAAATCAACAAAAGTAATGAAATACAAAGATGGTCATTATATAATGGTAAAAGGAACAATTCAACAAGAAGACATAACAATTCTAAATATTTACGCACCTAACAGGAGCACCCAGGCACATAAAGGAACATTTTCATAATGTTTATAAAACCACATGTTAATTACATGACTGGCAAACTGTATACATTTTTTCAGTTGTCTATAATATCATTACAGTACATGAAAGATTTGGTGGAACTTCTAAGTCAACCTATCTCAGAATCAGAGAATAATTTAAAAATATATAAACTTGTTATAAATTAATTAATGACTTTTACTTTTGAAAAGTTGGAGTAGATGAACTTTTCTCTCTAAGCATTACTGAAAAACCTAGTGTATGTTTTTTTAAATTTTATACATATATATACATATACATATAGATAGAGAACGTGCACATGCAACCTAAAGAGGAGCTATAACTTCCATTCCTACCCATTAGTAACAAGATGCTTGACCCTGTGTGTGAACAGAAGCTAAGAGGGGAATGTGTACATGTATGCTTATAAAGCAATAATCAGGTATCCCTATTCATTTCTCTGCTGGAGCAGTGTAAATGGAAAATCAGAAAAACACAAGGTTTAGTAAGATTCAGAGTCTCATAACATAATACCCCAAACATCCAGGTTTCAATTGAAAACCATTCCTCATACCAAGAACCATAAAAACACAATTTATACAAAAAAGAAAATCAATAGATGCCAACACCAAGATGACTGAGGCATTAGATGTCTTATAAGAGTTTAAAACAGCCATCGTAAAAATTCTCCACAAACAATTATGAAAATCCTTGAAACAAATGAAAAAAAAGAGAGTCTCTCAGAAAATAAACAGAAGAACCAAATATAAATAATAGAATAGAAAATATAATAACTGAAATTTAAAAAAAAACCTCAATGGATAAACAGAACAACAGATTTGAGAGACAGAAAAAAATGAGTGAACTTGAAGACAGAGCAATAGAAATTGTATAGTCCGAACAATAGAGAAAAAATATATACCAAATGTAGAAAAGCAAGATAGATCAGATTCCTAGGGACTTCTAGAGCTATAACTAAAGATCTAAAATTCATGTTATCTAACTTATGAAGGAGAAGATGATTAGAGTAAATTTGAAAAGTACTGAAAGAAATAATCACCAGAACTTCTCTAATTGAACAAGACAGTTATGTATACACTCCAGAAGCTGGGTGAAGTCCAAGCAGGATAATACTATTACAGTCAAACTTCTGAACACTGAGAGAGAAAACCTTCTGAAGTCAGCAAGAGAAAAATTACACCTTACTAATAAGGGGAAAAAATTGAATGACAGTGAATTTCTCATCAGAAGATACAAATGCTAGAAGAAAGTAATTATAATGTCTTTCAACAATTTAAAGAAAAGAACCATTAACTGGTATTTTATATCCAGTGCAAATGTCATTTAGCGATGTGGGGGAAATTGAGACTTTCTTAGATAAAGGAAACTAAGAGAATTTGTCACCAACATACCTACTCTGAAGGAATGGCTAAAAGAAGTTCTCTAAACAGAATGGACATGGCAGAAGAACAATCTTGGGACATCAGAAAGGAAGGAAGAACAAGAGAAAAAGTCAAAATATGAGTAAACATAATCCATTTACCTTCTCCTCTTGGTATGCAAAACAACCTGATTAGTCTCTAGAGAAGTACTCTGCATGAAAAAAGCCAATCCTAAAAGATCACATACTGTATAGTTCATTAATATGACATTTTTGAAATGGTAAAATAACATAAATGGAGGACAGATTTGTGGCTTCTGGGGGTTAAAAATAGGGGAGACAGGCGCATCTATAAAATGGCAATATAAGGCATGCTTCTGATGATGGGATGTTGTGTAGCTTGCTGCATCATTTGCAATATCTTGGTTTGGATATTGTACTAGAGATTTGCAAGATATTACCATTGGGGGAAAGCAGATGAAGGGGATGTGAAACCTTTCTATTATTTTCTACAACTTCATATGTATCTATAATTACCTCAAAATAAAATGCTTAATTTAAAAGTATTTGATGGTAATATTGATAATGTGAGAGAAAAGAAAACACTTTTCATCAAATTTTTAAAAGTTTCTAGGTTATGCTATAAGAAATTGAGAAAATTTCTTCTAGATCATTTCAGTAACAGACTCTGTCTAAGCATATGCCATATGTACAGGCAGACATTTTAATGATCTTAGTTGCTACATGGCAGTCCAGTGTTCAAGACTGGAGGACTTAGAGCTCTACGTGAAAAATTGTACAGCAAAGCAAAGTAAGACCTGGAAGGAGGCGGAGTGAAGGTTCTCAATGCCTTTATGGCTGACTGATCTAACTAAAGTATTAGATAGATTATTATACAGATAAAAAATGTTGTCATTTCATAATTGATAAAGTGTTCTTTAATATTTTCACCATTGATAACTATAGAAGTGATTAATACACTTTGTAAACTACGTAGGTGGGGCATGGTACTTAATTCTTCTGAACTCTAGTTTTAACATCAGAAATAGTGTCTATATAAATTATCTCAGAGTATTGCTATATATAACATTCTTGAAGTATCAAAACTATAGAAATGGAGAACATATTAGTGGTTTCTAGAAGTTATGAATTGTGTCTATAAAAGGTAAATAAGAGGCCCTTACTTATTTTTTACATATATTAATATTTATACATACATATAACTTATGATATGTGTGTGCATACAAACTGTATGTGTATACATACACACACACCAAGGTTTTCAACTTCGATCCTGACATGTATCAACTGATTAACATATAATAGTCATTATTGTTTCCAGCAAGTTATTATTCTAATAGTAATATTTTTGAAATGAAGAATGACAACATTAATAGAAGACTAGTGGGAGAATAAAGTAGTAATGGTAACACAGCCATGCCATGAAGAATAAACATCATATTCAGAGGCAAAAAAAAAAAGGGTAAAAAATCATTTCAATCCAGATCAATTTACTGTCATCTAGTGCAGTTCCATAAACATTAGCAATATCCAGGAAACAGAACAAAGGAATCAGTGATCATAAAGAGCAGCCCAGAGGATTGCTATAGCAGAGTTCCAGCATGACATCAATGCATAGCTCTTTATCACTAGTACTGAATTTGTTTCATATTGAAAAAGTCATCCGTGAGGTCCTCAATCACATTGATTCAGAAGAAGATAGCAAACAGACCATTAACTAAAATAACTTATTATCCTAAATTGTCAGCCTTGAACATCACTAAAAACACAGAGAAACAGAAAGCAAATGAGACGTGTTTGAGATATGAGCAAATAATATAGTGATTCATTTTTAAAATAAAGAGGCTATTATACCCAGCGACAGAGTATCTATGACAGATATATTTAATATAAAGGGAAATCTTAAAAACAAAGCTGAAAAATATATTGAAATATCAAGAAGCTACAAATTAGATTTAAATTTGCAGTTCAGTGATGAAAGGTTAAAAGGTCAGCAGAATGTCAGCGTAAAAATTCAAGATCACATATCAAGGAATGTAAGCACTTTTTTCCCTGATGTGGTCCAAATCCTCAGTTAATGAAAGAGAAATAATAATGCCAGCTATTACAATATATTGTACCTCCCTTGTGTCTAAGGCATTAATTTTTTTAAATTCAATTGGCTGATGGTATGGACGAGCAGACGCAAACACCGCAGCCCTTCAAGCAATTCTATATAATCGCATAGATTATATAGAGTAATTTTTAGAATAAAAATTATATTTTATTTTCATTATATAGATGCTCCAGTTGATTCATATTGCGTTGAATATGAATCTTATCCCTGTTGATAATTATGAAATAAGATAAAATATTCAATCTTTTCATTGATTATTTTCTTGCTTAAGTGTGCATAAAATTTGCTCAACACAACCTTCCAATTTCTATACCCTCATCCCCATTCTATAATAAAGGAGAATGCCTATGAGATGGGCTAATTATCTTGCCCAATATAAGGTAGCTGCTTGTTCCACTATAGGAGAAGACGGATTAATAAAGAAAAATCATGTTACACATTTTGAAAAGGAGATAAATGTCTATTTATATACTGGAATGCAAATTTACACAAGCTTACCCCCAAAATGTAAACTTCTTTATCTTTATACATCATTCCTTTATTCTCTCATTCACATACAAATTATCTGAGCTATTCGTATATACAGGATATTTCACTAGGTAGCATTATTTGTTCAAGTTCCAAGATTTAAGTTGTTAACCACTCTGGGATTCACTTATATATCAAATAAAATTCATAGTGTGAATAATACACATTGCTTTTTTAATCAAGGAGATAAAGTGTAAAAAGTGCTCAGATGGAACATACTAAGCAATATATGTTTGCAAAATATTATTATAATAGAAAACACATGCAATACATTTAAAATTTGAATGGCACCATATGATATTAAAGGAAAAAAAAAGTCTATCCCTTCCAGTATAGTTTTAAATTCTCATATTTATTTATTTTTACTACCTCACTGTTTAGTTTTTAGTATATTCTGTCCAATACTACAGATACCAATCACTATTTAAATTAACCTTAAATAAAAAGCAAGAAATTAAAAACTTCATTTCCTCACTGTAGATGTACCACAGTTTATTTTCCAGTTACCCACTGAAGAACATCTTGGTTACTTCCAAGTTTTGGTGATTATAAATACAGCTGCTACAACCATCCATGTGAAGGTTTTTGTGGGAACATTAGTTTTCAACTCCTTTGGGTAAATACCAAAACATGTGATTGTACCATAAGCACACGTTTAGTTTTGTAAGAAACTGCCAAACTGTACCATTTTGCATCCCCACAAGCAATGAGTGAGTTCCTGTGGGTACACATCCTTGTCAGCATTTGGTGTTGTAAGTGTTCAGCTTTTAGTTATCACAATAGGTATGTAGTGGTAACTTTGTTTTATTTTACATTTGCCTGGTGGCATATGATGTGCAGCATTTTTTCATATGTTTATTTGTCTTCTGTATATGTTTGTAGAAGTATAGAACTGTTTAGAACTTTGGCCCAATTTTTACTAGATTGTTTGTTGTTTTACTCAGTTTTATAAATTCTTTGTATATTTTAGATAACAGTCCTTTATCTGGTATGTCTTCTTGCAAACATATTCTCCCAGCTGGTGACTTTTCTTTTCATTCTGTTGACAGTGTCTTTAATAAAGCAAATTGTTTTTTATTTTAATAAAGTCCAACCAGTCAATTCTTTCTTTCATACTTTTGGTGTTGTATCTAAAAAGTCATCACCAAACACAAGATCATCTAGATTTTCTTCTATGTTATCTTCCAGGAGTTTAATAATTTTGCTTGCTACAATCAGATATATGATCCATATTAATGAATTTTGTGAGGGTTGTAAAATCTGTGTCTACATTCATTTTTTGCATGTGGATGTCCAATTTGTTGTACCATTTGTGGTACCATTTGTTGTAAAGATTGTCTTTTCTCCATTGTTTTGTCCTTTCCCCTTTGCCAAAGATCAATTGCTTATATTTATGCAGGTTAATTTCTGAGCTATCCATTCTATTTCATGATCTATTTCCCTATTCTTTCACTAATACTATCCTACTATATCTTTATAGTACTCTTGAAGTTGGGTAGTGTCAGTCCTCCAACTTTGTTCTTCTCCTTAAATAACATGTTGGCTATCTGGGTTTGTGGCCTTTCTGTATAAACTTTAGAATCAGTTTGCTGATACACACAAAATAACTTGCTTGATTTTAATTGGGATTGCCTCGGATGTATAGATCAAGTTGGAAAGAACTGACATCTTGACAATATTGTATCTTCCTATCTGTGGACATGAATTATCTCTCCATTTATTTAGTTCTTTGATACTTTTACCAGAGTTTTTTAAATTTTCCTTATATAGATCTCCCAAATTTACTTAAGTATTTAATTTTGATGGGTTCTAATGTAAATGGCATTGCTTGTTAAATTTCAAATTCCAATAGTTCATTGCTGATGTATACTGATGTATAGGAAAGTGATTAACTTTGCATATGCACCCTGCTATAATTGCTTAATGGCTTCAGGAGATTTTTTTTGGTTGGTTATCTCAGATTCTCAATATAGATGATTATATCACCTGTGAAGAAAAAATTTTATTTCTTAATTCACAATCTGTATTTTTTTGATTTCCTTTTCTTGTCATATTGCATTAGCTAGGACATTACATGAGTTTAGGATTATTTTTCCATTTCTTTAAAAAATGCCATTGAGATTTTGATAGGTATTGTATTGAATTTGTATATCACTTTAATATTTTATTTAATTTTATTTTATAGATTTAGGGGATAAAAATGCAGTTTTATTATGTGGATATATTGTTGTCTGGTGAGTATCATCATAGCTCACTGCAACCTCAAATCCCTGGACTGAAGCAACCCTCCTGCCTCGGCCTCCCAAGTAACTGGAACTGCAGGCATGCACCACCATTCCTGGCTAATTTTTTTATCTTTTTTTTAGAGATGGGGTCTTCCTATGGTTCTCTTTCCCACTTTTTCTCTATCTTCCTCGCTATTCCTCTTTGTCTTTCTCCCTCACCTTTCTCAATTATTTGAAGATAACTTTTATTCAGTTAAATATATCTCTGAGATGATTTTACCTTTAATTATTGATTTAGCTACTTTTGACAATATGTATGAACTCCCTAAGAAGAAATTTGGAAATTTGAAATTTAACTCACTTATAAACACATCCCTCTTTTTTTCTCAGACATTTGCCCACAACACTTTTAGACCTAGCACTTCTAAGACAGATTGTACAATCTGTTCAGAAAGAATCTTTCTTTTCTATCTTTTCTTTTACTTTTTTCTTCCTTCCTTCCTTCCTTTCTTCTTTTATTTCTTTCTTTTTATTTTCTTCTCTCTTTTTTACGGCCTAAGTGCAAATAATTTTGCAAATAACCTTTGTCTGCTGGTATGCCTGTGGTGAGGGTAGGCACCTGGGGATGGTGCTAGTTGGATCAGGTTTCCCATAAATAGTTCTTGACTTTCAAATCTTGCCTTAAATGTGAAGCTTAAATAATTCCTACTTTTTCACCTCTCAGAATAAATCACACATTCTTTGTTTTCTTCTTCAGTAGATATTAGGAGTCCATCTCAGGTGTATACTTTCTGATAAACATACAAGCTTGCTGTATTACAGAAAATTGTGAAAAAAAAAACCTGCTTAACTCATAGGCATTCCACTTTCATGTCACAAATGCATTATACATATAATTTATCTCACATGTACTGTTTTACTGTCATAGCAATAGAAATTTAAGAGGGCAAATACAAATATCATGCTTAGTCTGCTATCTGGGTCTAAAAGGTGAATATAACTTTAAAGTATTTTTATTATATGGAATTATATCATATTGTATGGAAATAGCACCTGGGCTAGCAACATTAATCTAGTACTAGGTTTTCTCCTAAAATGTTGTCCAGTCTCTTATAAAAAGAAAGAAAAGTGCGAGAGGTTTTATGTTAAACCACTCCCCTGGAAAGAAGAGTACAAAGCCCAGCTCTTTGCCATGATGCATGCAGTAAAATTTATTTTCCAGGGCTCCCCACAGAATCAGGCTGAGAATGAGACTTAACTTCAAATTGCAGGCTTTCTTAACTTCCCCTCCTTCTCTATTTTGTTTTCCCCAATTCTTGTACTCTTGTTAGAACATTTCCTTAATATATTCCTTGTTACCTAAATCCTGGGTTTAGGGTCTTCTCTGTGAGAACCCAACATAAGACATTTGGTACTGAAAGTGATCCCAGAAAGCAAGCTCTAAAATTGGGGATTCTGTGCTTGGATCACTTGCCATCCAGATATGCAATAAGGGCCCATCTCTTCTGGCAGTATGTGAAGCAATGAAAACCCTGGTATCTTGGTATGCTATAGAATTGCAATTGCTAAGAATCTCAAAATCTCACTTATGTTGAACTAGGTGATTGTGTGTGTGTGTGTGTGTGTGTGTATACACTGTATTTGAGAGGTGTGATGGGTATAGTAATTGTGGAACTGTGGAACTGTGCATTTATTTGCTGAATGTTCTTGATGCATTGAAGACAGAAAACTGCTACTCAGGTAAGTTAATTACCAATGTAAAGTAAAATGTGAAAGTGGAGTTCATCCAAGTCATTATATAAAGAACATCCAGATGATCAGGATCTGGAGGGTAGATTAAGCTGAACACATGACAGAATTTTGTAAAAGAATGAATTAACAGGCTCCTGATGAAGAAAAAGTGAAAAACTGAAATTTGTTAGGTGCATATATACTGTATTTGTAGTACGCATACCACACTTTGCAATACAACATTCAACTCTCAGCTTATTCTGAACCTGCTGGGAGTATATTTTAAGGGTGCTGGAATGGGGGACAAAGGTGGAAAATAAAGTTGATACAGAAGAGTTTTTGATATGGAAATGCTTTCCCATACCTCAGTATTTTATACCCTGGCAATAGCCACTGGAGCCAGTCTTGATATTCTGGTATATGTCTCTTATCAACTCAGAAAAAATCAATAGTGCATTAAATTGGGTGGAGATGCCAAAAATACCATAGGAGAATGTGGATTAGGGAAATAGGATGGGGCAGCAAGGATATAATGGTTCTAGACTCATAAGTTGATTTCTCCCTTCCCTCTTTAAGTAAAAAATGGGACTCCCGTATTTAAATATCTGTATGAAAAATAAGGATACCAATGTTCCTTTAAAACTTAGGTTAAGACAATTTATTACCCTATTTTCAATTGGTCTAGTATGTCCAAAGACCTCTTCCAAATGTGTCCTGCAGGAAAAATATCCAGTTTATTACTAATTCAGAGTATATCCTGGAGTTAAAGTTGCCATAACTTGCATAGAAGAAGATATATGTGTATTTTTACTTTTCTTTTATTGATCAGTCAAAAAAATGACTTCTATTCAAGTAAGTGTTTTTTTTATGATTTATTTATTTTTTATTAATACACAATACTGGTACATATTTATGGGGTACATGCGATATTTTGCTACATGTATAAAATGTGTAATGATGATCAAATGAAGATATTTAGGAGATCTATCACCTAGAACATTTACTATTTCTATGTTTTATGAACATTTCAAGAAGTCTCTTCTAGCTATTTTGAAATATAAAATACATTCTTGTTAACTATAGTAACCCTACTCTGCTATCAAACATTAGAACTTATTCCTTCTATCTAACTATATGTTTGTACTCATTAACCAACCTCTCGTCACCACCCTCCAACACCCTTCCCAGCCTCTGTTTTCTGTCATGTTACTATCTATCTCCATGAGATCAACTTTTTTAGCTCCCATATATGAGTGATAACATACAATATTTGTCTTTCTGTACCTTGCTTATTTCAGTTAACATAATGACCTTCAGTTCCATCTATGTTGCTGCAAAGGACAGGATTTTATTCTTTTTTATGGCAAATATTAATAGTATTCTTTTGTGTGTATGCATATGAGAGTGGTTTTTAAATCAATGTAGGCTGCCATGCAACCTTCAAAAAACATTTTAAATGGATTTTTTTTCTTACATTGCAAGCAATTTAGAGCAGGGAGAGTGTGTATTACTGTGATTTAAAATTCATTTCTGGGAAAATACTCCCAGTATTATAACATCAATTAATATTAGATTAATTTTTTATAATATGATTAATTGAAAAAATGTAATTTGAAATATATTTTCTAGTGCCAGTATAAGTATATTTTCTTAAAAAATGAAACAGGAAAACTTTATCTCTAAGATATTTTATAGGTTAACTTTACTCCCAACATAATCTCTCTTTGGCTTCTTTCTTTCCATTTGTAAAGAACTGATTCATTTGTCATGCTCCTTCAGGTATAAAGGGAGAAAGAAAGAGTCATCTCAGATGCCTAAAATTAATCTTATTTGATAACTTCTATGTGTCCACTTCCTTCTGCCTCCAGTCTAAAGTGGCTTTGAGGGAATTTTTCACTATAAAGTTACTGTTTTAACTAATCATCATGAGAATCATAAATAATTAAACTCTGTTTTTCTTAGTCATTTCTCTCATTGTATTTTTGTTGAGCAATTGAACATTAAAGAGTCTTCTGTTGTGAAACCCAAGAATAGTAGATGGAAGTTTTTCTACAATTTTATGACTTAAAACTGTAAAAAATTAGGACTCCTTAATCCTATACACACACACACGTATATGTCTCTTATTTGCAGCTTGTCCTAGTGCATTTGTGTTGCTATAAAAGAATACCTGAGGCTGGATAATTTATATAGAGAAGAGGTTTATTTAGTTCACAATTCTGTGGACTATACAAGAAGCACAGCACCAGCATCTGCTTCTGCTGGGAGGGTCAGCCCACTTCCACTCACGGCAGAAGGTGAGGGGAGCCAGCCTGTGCAGAGATCACACGGTGAGAGAAAGCAAGAAAGAGGGGGAAGTTCCAGGCTCTTGTAAGCAACCAGTTCTCATGGGAACTAATAGAGCAAGAACTCACTACATTACTGTGGTGAGGAAGGCAGCTACTCACTCACGAGAGATCTGCACCCATGAAACATCTCCCATTAGATCCCACCTCCAATATTGGGGATAAAATTTCAACATAAGTTTTGGGGGGACCAACATCCAAACTATACCACACCTTAAATTAATTATGCTTCCTTTTATATTCAAATTAGTACATGTTTCATTCTGGTCTACTGGCCTCAGATAAATAGTCCTAAATATGTCATATGAAGTCATATCTGAGAGTCATCTTATGATAACTTTAAATAAATTTAATAACAGATTTCTTTGACCCATCTGTTCAAGTCTTCTCATCCTTCTCATTGTTACTATCCCTGAAACTAAAAACTTCATGGATTAGCTATTAACTGGACATAGATTTAATTTTTACTGTGACTATTATAGAAAAATTCAAACTTGCCTCAGAATTGGGAAATTATTCTCACTAATTCCACAAAACATTGAACTAATCCATTACAATACAGCTATTAACTGGCAATTGCAAATAAAAGTGATCCTTAGGGTCTACAAAAGCTTAAACTGACCTCTTGCATCAAACTAAATGCCGAGGACTCCCAAGGGTGGAGCCACCACAACCTTCTTCAAAGAAAGAGGTATCTTCAGTTATCCCCAGTTCCTTAAGTACAGGCCTAACTAAAGTTTTCCCCACAGGGAAAAAATCCTTTTCTATCCTAGTTCCATTCTTTGTTAAAACGGAGCAGTTAAAAAAAAAAAGGGTCAGATGATAATGTCTCTTTTATTTTTCTTTAGCTAGGCTTATACTCTCTAGTGAACAAAAAATCAGGAAAGTACACAGCTACATTTGCCAATATCAAAAATGTTAATTTTTAAAAGTAAGATAATTCCAGATTTGAAAGAAAAATTTTCTCTAGATCTGTATGAATGCATCTCATTCAAATTATAAAATGACATTCAATATGTTATCTAAAATATCTCATCATATTTGTATTTTTTTCCTAAAGAAATGGGTGAGTATTTACTTTGGATCTGGTGACTAAAGGATTTACCACTTAGATCTCTCCCAGAATAAAGAAAAATGTAGTCTTAGGACTAATTATGTTTTCTAGGACCGAACACAGAAAGAGTTCACAATGTCCCATTGGCAGAATATCAGCTTTAGCAAGTATGACATCATACCTCCACTGAGCACTTTATTATACTTTTCTACCTGGCTTCCTAGCTAATGACATTTCTGTGTCCTAGAATGCCACCAACTATCACCCTTCTCTGTTAAAATCTGTTAAAGCCCCCATCACGTCATAGATGCAGTGAATCTATTTTTTCCTCCTTACCAAAAGGGAGCCCCCATCATTAACTCATACATTTTTATCATTTTTATTGTAAGTTCATACTATAAAGAGCCAAATAGCTTGATCTTTGAGACCTGAAAAGATAAAACACTACCTAATTCTATGGGCTAGTCTCAAAGCAGTCTTTTACTCGTTTATGTATCTCAACCTTCAATTCCCCTAGCCACTTTTCCCCCAAGAGCTCTGCTCATGCTCTCTCCTTACTAAATTAATTCTGGCACATCCATCAGGGCTGATAAGTCTTCATGGTTTTGTGGAGTAGATGAAATTAGTCTAGTTATACAGTCTTGTATTAGGCTCTATTTTCATTTTTTTCACTTATACCATGACAGCAATTTAATAATTTTGTGTCTGTCATAAATAATGTTGGTGTCTTAACAAATAACACAGTTTTGGGGCTGTCTTATAAAAAGTTTAACAAATATTTATGGAATAAATTCATAAGTAAATAAATATTTCACCATATTTAATATATACTATTTTCATTATAATTGTAGTTGTAATATATCTATTTATATTATTAAGTTAAAGTGTTTAAATTCCAGAGTAGACATCTTTTCAAGAAAGAGTTTTAACTCTACCAGATACTTCAGAAAAGTTAAGTTTAGAACAAAAACATTCATAAGACTTACATACAACTGTGTTGCATACGCTATTGATTGAGGAATAAATGAAAAGCAAAACAGAGGATAGACGACATTATCTCAGAAGGTATCAGAAGTCATGATGTACCCTGCATGTGTGTGATTTGTGTGTGTGTGTATATATGTGAGGGTATTCTATTTTAAATAGGAAACCTGTAAGTGTGTTTAATGCTATGGAACTAAGTCAATAGGGAATTTGGAGCCACAGGAGATAGGCAAAATAATAGACGCACATCCTTGTGAAGGCAAACATGGCTGGAATACAGTTTTTGAAAGATTTCCTTTAGTTGATGGTCTATCCCTTTATTGTGATGGAAGGAAAGAAAAAATGTATAGGCAGGATTGCATGTTTAGTTACAAGATATTGAGGGATTTCCATTCCGATAACAGAGAGAATAGAGGTAGTGAAGTAGGTTTGGAGGATAGTGAAGAAGTATTGCAACTTCTGCTGTATTAAACTGAAGCATAGGCTACCTATGACCATATAGAATTTCTGGGTAATACTGATGGTTCAGTTAACTTAAGACACAGAATTTTTTAATGTTCTAAATCTCTATAGTAATAGGATTTCTATGACAGTGTTTAGGAGCTCAAGGATAAGATCAGTCAAGATAGGGAAAGAAAGTTGATACAGACAACAGAGTGATTGAAGTTGTAAACTATGTAGAAGGGATGAAGAAAAAAGCAGATAGTAAAGAATTGAAAATTATAGAGTAAGTAGAGGCAAAAATATACTAAATGAGTGTTTTTATGTCATATATTTAATGCATCACTAATGATCTCCCAAAGTAAGTGTAGTTCATGGGGTGCCATTTGTTATGATTCCTTAACATGATGTACTTTTTTTTGATTGCTGAATAGCTTTACAAATATGGGATTATTTTTCATTTATTAATCTTTAAAGAAGAAAAATACAGGGATGTAAGAAGGACTATTTTATTTTCATTTTTAAATATTTAGGCACATAAAAAAGGAAAAGGAAAAATTTCATTCCATGTAATTTTATTTTATAAATTTTTGCTTTTTTTATTTCAAAATATTATGGGGGTATGAATATTTTGGTTACATGCATTGCTTTTGTTCTGCTTGAGTCAAAGTGATAAGTGTGCCCATTACCCCGATAGTGTACATTGTACCCATTAGGTATGCTTTCACCCATCCCCTCCTCCCCCTCCCACCTGCATGATTTCCATTGAGTTTAACTTCCATCTGCACACATAAGAGCTGATCAGTTAGTTCCAATTTAATAGTGAGTACATGTGGTGTTTGTTTTCCATTCTTTAGATACTTCACTTAGGAGAATGATCTCCAGTTCCATCTAGATTGTTGCAAAAGGTATTAATTCATTTTTTATGGCTGAATAGTACTCTATGGTATAGATATACCACATTTTATTAATCCACTCATGAACTGATGGGCACTTGGGTTAATTCCACATCTTTGCGATTATGAATTGTACTGCAATAAACATTCCAGTGCAAGTGTCTTTTTGATGAAATGACTTTTTTTCTTTTGGGTAAATACCCAGTAGTGGGATTGCTGGATCAAATGGTAGGTCTACTTTTAGTTTCTTGAGGAATCTCCATACTGTTTTCCCTAATAGGGTTTGTACTAGTTTGCAGTCCCACCAACAGTGTGTAAGTGTTCCTTTCTCCCTGCATCCACGCCAGCATCTATTGTTTTGTGACTTTTTGATAAAAACCATTCTAACTGGGGTTAGGGGATATTTCATTGTGGTTTTGATTTACATTTCTCTGATGATTAGAGACATTGAGCACTTTTTCATATGTTTATTGGCCATTGGTCTCTCCTCTTTTGAAAAGCTTCTGTTCGTGTCTTCTGCCCACTTGTTAATGGGGTTGTTTGAATTTTTTTCTTGCTAATTTGCTTGAGTTCTTTGTAGATTCTGGTTATTAGCCTTTTATTGGATGTATAGCATGTGAATATTTTCTCCCATTATGTAGGTTGTTTGTTTTCTCTGTTGATTGTTTCCTTGGCTGTGTAGAAGGCTTTTAATTTAATCAAGTCCCATTTATTTATTTTTGTTGTCGCTGTGATTACCCTTGGGGTCTTCTTCATAAATTCTTTCCATAGGCCAATATCTAGAAGAGTTTTTCCAACATTTTCTTTTAGAATTCTTATGGTTTCATGTCTTAGATTTAAGTTTTTTATCCATCTTGAATTAATTTTTGTGAGTGGTGAGAGAATTAAATTTTGTGAGTGTCAGTTTTCTGCATGTGGCTATCCAATTTTCCCAGCACCATTTATTGAATAGGGATTCTTTTCCCCAGTGTATATTGCTGCCTACTTTGTCAAAGATCAGATGTCAATACGGGGATGGTTTTATGTCTGGGTTCTCTGTTCATTTCATTGGTCTATGTCTCTATTTTTGTGCCAATAATACTCTGTTTCAGTTACGATAGCCTTGTAGTATAGTTTGAAATCTGGTTATGTCGTGCCTCCAGATTTGTTCTTTTTGCTTAAGGTTGCTTTGGCTATTTTGGCTCTTTTCTGGTTCCAAACAAAGTGTGGAATATTTTCATAAATTTTTGAGTTTGATTTCCTCATGGAGAATAGGGAAGTAATTATGTGGTGAGAAACTTTATTAGTTTAAATATTTCTGTTCATCTGGTGCTTCATGTGTGGATACCAATGGATGAAGTTCCTCAAGTTAACTTTCCTTCCTAATGCTGAGAACTGGAGGGTGTCTATGTGAGGGCACAGTTATAAGTAATTCTTAAAAGAAAATGGGAATTAATCCCTATGCAAATTGCTCAGGAAATTCTGAGAAGTATATTTATTTTTCGTATTTGTTTTGTGGCCCAAAATTAGTTGAATTATTCTATTCAATTATTGTATTTATTCAATTAATAAAAGTAGCTAATATTTACTGTGTACTTACTTTTGTCTGGCCACTGTGCTGAGAGCTTTATGTAGATTACTCCCATAGCCTTAGTGGTAGGAAGTAATTTTATCAACATTTTGTAGATGAAGACAGCAAAGCTTGAGAACTCAAGTAACTTTCCCAAAGTCACAGTTAGTGTATCTCAGAGAGGGATTTAAAGCCCCAAAGCAATCTATTCCATAGTTTAGACTCCCTTGTTAGAAGTCTGTACCAGCCACATACATCTCTGCATTACTCAGGGTGGCCTCTTTCCCAGGTAAAGCCATCATAATTGCTGGCTCCTGCATGGGAGTGAGAAATGGTTTCCTAAGAGTGGTTTACAGACCAGCAGCAGCTCCATCATCTGGGAATTTGTTAGGAATGCAAGTTCTCAGGCTATCACCTCAGATCAACTGAATCGAAAGCTAAGATTGCTGGTTGGGCTAATCTAACTTGATTCTGATACACACCAAAATCTGAGAACTACTGGTGTAAGGTATGATTACAGTTACTGGAGTCATTTGATTTGTTCCACTGCTTGTCCAGGACAGGGTTACTCAACATGTAAGAGCCCTAGATTCTGTGCTTGGGCATTTTAATTCCCAAGCAGGAAAGTCCTATTGCTGTACTGAAGATCAATACTTAAATTAATCTAATTCCATTCTCACAGAATCTTTTAGACATTCTTAAAATTTCCTGAACTGATAAATATGCTTCTCTTCAGTCATCTGGTGCTGATAGTAAAAATTACTTCTGGCTTAAGAAAATATCTTTTGTCATTTCAACAGAAGAAGATGTTAAGTGATAATTGTAAGTTCTCTGATAAATTCAAATGCTCTTTGCTCCTCTTCCTTTTCCATGACACCGTAATCATTCTGTAACACGTTCCACTGGTGCTTCTCATCTGATCTTACTTTTTAACAAGGATCTTCTACGGAATTTTGTACGCCATTTTCTCTAAACAGAAGTTACAGCTCAGACTGTACTTTAAGCTTTGTGAAAAACTCAAGTCAATATCTAGTACTATTAGATATTTACCATTTTATTATTTTAAGAGAGTTATAAGAAAGTTTGAAATCTACCCTGTAGAGTAACTGCCTGCATCTTTCAGATATTCCTTTGGGCTAAACTCTTATACTTTTAAAATATACTTATAATTGCTCAGGATATTTGCATTTTAGAAGACAAGGTTTTCAAAATGTTATCATTTTCCACTCTCAGGAAGTACTTTTTCTTTGAAAAATCTGCCTATTGTTTATAGTCAGTTGAAAGAAATTTAAAAACAAATACCATTAAAATATTATTCCACGTTATAATGCATCCATCCTTCCAATGCTTACTTTTTCATGTTATATGTCCTTTCTTTTCTCTCCTTATCTTTCTTTCTCTTAAAATGAATCAGTAATTCATTTTAGAAAATATATGTCAATGAAAAAGTTTTAAAATGACTTCTCTTGGGCTTCACCATGACTATACTATAATATTTCTGTTTGTATAGCAAGCTTTGCTTTGTTTGTATGATATACATAGGTATGCCTATAGTGGACCACAACACAGTTACTGACAAACTGATAAAATCTAAATTTATATGTAGATTCTGTCAGCATTACATCTCTACATAAATTTACATTGCTCGTGTCCACCATTTTAAAATGTTTTAAAGCAATCAGAAGTCTATATAATGAGTGCTACTTGTCTTCTTATATCTTAGAAATATTTATAAAGATGGATATTACATTGCTAGTGGGGAAATCCTTGCTCAATAAGTAAATCACAGGCATCAATAACAGACAGACTTGGTTTTGATTTATACCGGGAAATCCATTCTCAGAACACTCTTCACACTATAAATGACTGATTAATAAATCATTTCAAATAAGGTGGTAACACATTTCCTTAGCAACATAACTATTTGGTTAAATGAAATATGTAAATTTTTGTTCCTACCACGGCTAGTGCAAAAGGAACCCCTGTCGTATGCTATGATTAACATAACACAAGAATGCATGAGTGTTTTCACAGAACAACAAGACCCACTAGGTATGAATTAAAACTTTATATTGATATGACAGCATATTCCATACGAAGAAAAGTGGTAACTCATGAGAAAATACCTTGCAACAAATATTTTATGTTATGTATTCTTAGTCCATACTTTCAATAGTACAAATATATTTCCTCATCAGTAAGTTCCCAAAGAGCTACTTGTCCCTCACCTTTCATATATACTTGCCTAATTGTCATATCCCATTACTTCTCCCATGATTCCAAAATACAAAAATCTGAGATTTTTCTGGGATCCCACTTATTTCTATATGTAGCACTTTGCTCCTCAATACTTTTAAGAGGTATTGTAATGTTCATATAGTTCTATTAAATTTACTGTCATTCCTTATATCTCTAACCAACATAATAGTCTGTAGTCCCCCTTTTCTTTATTATTATATATTTTTCCTCTAAAGCTCTACCTCCTGGGGCATATGCTACTTTTTGATAGCTACATTTACAATTTGTCTAAAAGATAATTTCCTTTTCCCTCAGGTTAGGACACTATAAAGATTTTAAGACAGATGAATAACATGACTTACAATGCTTTTACATTCATACTTTCCTAAACTTACATTCCACTCTTACTCATTTTACAAACCTATTTGTAAAAGAAGAAAATAAAAATTTCAATATCATTTTGGAGAAATCATTCTCTTCCATGTTGCCTTTCTCTTTTGCTTTCCTACTATCTGTTTATCACCTATAACAGGCTCCTTCTTACTTTGCTGTAAGGTTTTAGTCATTGTGGAAAAAAAACCCCACATTAAATCAAAGGAGGAAGACAAGAACATGATAAACAGGAAAAGAAAGCAACAGTGTAGCACTCCAATTATGTACTCATTACTTCTTAATAAAATGTCTTTAAGAAAACCACCATTCCCCTAGTAACCTGGATAAATGCAACCTTTACTCACCTCCCTGAACCAATTTCATTTTAAAGTGATGATATATCAAAACTGTTTATCATTGTAATGAAATCACCATGAGGTAAACAGCATTTGAATAACTATGATACTAAGAACTTTCTCTACTTTTTTCCACCCAAACACAAAGAAATACAAATAAAATTGTATATGAAAGAATATAATGGAACAACTCACTGGTTTTCATTAAATCTAAGATTTCATTATCAGATACATTCTGATTCCAGATGTGCTAAAATATGAAAAGAAATGACAAATACCATTGTAAGATATCATCAATTTTAAGATTCATCTTGACTTCAGAAATGGCAAAATCTGGAAAAAAAGAATATATCTTAGAATTGTTTCTGAGTAGTCAGAGTTGGCCTCTCAGGAAATGGCATGTCATTTTCACATCTTACATATATTACTTCATAAAGTGTTCCTCCTGTCTCCTCCAATGCTACCAGGAGACATTGCCTTTTCCAGCTCACTCCAATGGAATTTTAAGCCTTTTGCTTCCTTTTCCCACCAGTGTGCCAACCAGTAACAAGAAAAATAAATGAATTGCCATTGTGGCCATTTTTTGGACACAGTCACATCCCTGAACACTTACCGCATCTTTAGTCCCCACACACACTGAACTTTTGTGAGGGAAAAATAGAAATTCACTAAAAATCTTTTACCCTGAAACAGACAAGCTATAGCCCTATGTACGTTAATTGCTTAATCTGCCTCTGTAAGACTGCTTATCGCCACCCCCACAGGAATGTTTCTGAAACTGATGTTACAAAGAAAGAAACTGAAATTGACTAACACCTGCAGCTCCTGCTCCTGTGAACAACTCCCCCTTGCAGCAGCTACCTTGTAAATTACAGTAACTTCCCTATGTGTACACTTCCTGGTATAAGCCTCTCTGTACCACTTCCTTGCTCTTGAAGTATAAAAGACAAGTCCGCCTGACTGGGGGCGCTCAGATTTTGGCGGAAGATCCCCTCTGAGCCCGTCGGCGTTAATAAACCTGATCTCTCTGCATCCTCGTGTATCTCTCGGTGTTTCTCTCTGCAATGTGACTCCGGTTTTTGCCGTTACACTTTCCCACACTGCCATTGTCACTATGTGCTTGTTCTTAATTTTTCAACCAATAAGATTACTTAAAATGTTCAAAATAATCACAAAGTTCTATATAATTAAAGTAGCTTTAGTTGAAAGGGAGTGAGAATAATATTATAGATGCATCAGATTAGATTTCAGAGCATAGAATTCATACAAATGAAAATAACTCACTTATAAAATGGAGGATGACAGGAAATCTCTTTCTGGCATTGGTCAGATTGTAGAATGTACTAGTTTATGGCTTTTTACTGAAGTATGGTTTTGAGCAGTTTTGACATGGCTAATTGTGTCATGCCACAGGAAATGTTCCATATTTCAGTGCATAAACTCAGGGTAAGAGAGTGTGTTAGATTTAACAAAACTGTTCTGCTAATATGGGTAAACTTGCATGATAGATTGATTTATGCTCACTTTTCATATTTTAATATTATTTAAAATGGTCATTATAGAATTTATATTTCCTAATATCCATTGCCAATATAAAAAAATACTAGCCTACTCGTGTTCATTCTGCTGGATCAGCATAAGATCATCCATATAATGGGTAAATGTTATGAGCTGTGAGATGAATTAATGGTCTAGATCCCTTCTAGCTATATTGTGACAGAGGTTGGGAAAATTAACATAACCCAGGGCAAAATTACAAATGAATATTTTTGACAGTTGAAATGAATGCAAACTGTATCTAATTTTTTTCCTAATACGAATAGAACAATTAATCAAATTCATATGTATATAACTTGTACCTGAAGCCTTATCCTCTAGCATTGTTACCACATATAGCTCAGCAATCATGGCTACTAATTGCTTGAGCTTGTGATAGTACATGGTCTTTCTCTGTCTGTTTTTTACAGGAACCATATTGGCAATTTAAATAGAGTGATGATAGGAACCACCATCAACCTTACTTTCTTCTGATTGTAAATATTAAGGAATAACCTCATTATCTGCCTGTTAATTGGGCTCTGCTGATGCCATGCTCTGCTAACAACACTACTTATGTGGGTGAACCCTTTTGGTTGGCCCTTTGTCCTTTCCAGTTATCTCTAATCGTGGTCTGCTACTTCTGTCAGGAAAGTGCCACTACCTGCCCTCTGATACTTTGGGACCTCACTATCCTCAGGGCTATTAACAAGCTTAACTCTGTGACAGATACCCCTGCCATAAACTGTGATCTGGAGAGAAGGACCACCAGTGAACTTTTAAATGATAAGCCCTATTCACCAGCACATTTCTAATGGCCTCCTTGATAAAGCACCCTCAAATTCAGTCTCTGATATTTTCTACTGGATACTAGCTAGTTTTTTTCAGCTCTCTCAGGGTGGAATTTTTCTCATCCCTTATTGGGCTCCAGCCAGACTTTGCTTGGAATTAATCCTAGTTTTTCAGATTGGTGTCCAAGAGAAGAAGCATCTGTCGCCTTGAAAGACAGTGGTCTTTGAAGGACCTTCTTTCATGGGGAAAATGCTAGTTCCTAATAAGAAGGAAGGTTCAGGAGGACATTGGCAGAGGCAAGATCTTTGTGGGAATCCACCTAGATATTTCCATCCCATGTGTCAGAGTCCAGCTTTTCCCAACAAAACCTTGTTCTTAGCATAATAAACCTGCCTTGGCTGGGCATTTAAGCTTCTCTAGAACTAAGAGTCTATAAGCAATGAGTCTGCACCTCAACCTCAGCTTGTTTGCTCTTCCACTGAATGTTATAAGGATCTTTTTATAATCTTTTATAATCTTTTTTATAAGATTAAAGGATCTTTTTCTTTTTATAAGATTAAAAAGATCTTTTATAAGGATCTTTTTGTAATCTTTTTTCTTTCACAAAAAAAAAACACTCTAACTCTCATATTTAACTCTTAACTATCTATTTATTGTTCTCAATTTCTTGTCAGCTCTTGTTATCACTCTACAGGGTGTCAATACCACTTAGTAATAACCAGCCAACTTGGCTGACATTGCAGGCATTGTTAATCCCATGTAGATATCATTACACTGATAATCAGGGTGTTTTGTCAGATCACCCTTGGTGAATTCTTCAGCAATTAGGCTTTCACTTTGTGCTAAAGAGTATCTGTGCCTTACACTCCACTCAGAATTGTTCTTCCCTGCAGTGCAGTGCAGTCAGGGCTTGTAGTATGCGATATAGTCCCTAAGCCTCATCTTAGTGTTTGTTTTCATTGACCCCTCCTAGTTCCTATCTCTGTCAATTTTGGTCATTTGAGAAGCAGACTGCATGATGGAATATGATGTGCAAGATAATTATTGGGGAGAAATGTTTGTGAAAGATAAAGGGGTGAGGTAAGAAAAGCCTTCAGACTGTGATACAGGTGTCACACCTGTGAAAGGAGAAAGGGAGGAAAAGAAATTATGTAGAAAAGTCCAGACTGTGGTGTGGGACAGAAATGATGGATAAGCTCATCGAGAGTCCTAATGTAAATGCAGTCCACTGATAGAGTCACACATGGGATAGCAAAAGCCTGGGTCTAGTACTACCATTGTCATGGCTATTGTCTGAGGAAAGCCCAGGGAAGTATGGTCTCATTGGGAATGTTGTGGTGGGCATGAAGAAGGTGTGCCAGCTGGAGGTATTCACTCATCAGCACTCTCTGTGTTATCATCTATTTAAAAGGGGAGGTGAGCACCATTCTTCTACGGCTGCCATATGTACTAAGGACAGTGGGTGTGCATGGTCTACCTGCATGCAGGCAACATCAGTCAGTTTTTATTATCTCTGGTTATCAATAATTCTAGACAATATAAAAAATAAGTACTCAGACCTCTGCCTCACTATTCTCTCCCATTAGTATGACACTGCTGTGTAAAATGATTTGTTCATTTTTAAATTTGTTAATTTGCTACTGGCTCTAAACTGCCAGGACACAGAAAATCGGAGAAGACATTTACTCTACTTGATGACACTTCTTGTCACAGGAGAACTTACTAATACAATATTCTTCACAACAAAAGCATTTGGATTTCTCATGGTAT
Source organism: Daubentonia madagascariensis (assembly GCA_023783475.1). Taxonomy (NCBI): domain Eukaryota; kingdom Metazoa; phylum Chordata; class Mammalia; order Primates; family Daubentoniidae; genus Daubentonia; species Daubentonia madagascariensis. The sequence goes on from JAKFHU010000316.1 coordinate 1,978,847, forward strand.
TCATTATAATAGGAATTGTCCTAAATTGGAATAGATTCTCAGAATGTTTTCTCTCTAGTGAATGTTAAATACATATTTGTGGCTTTAAAAGTTTTATTTTCCTACTAAATGCATCTCTTTATTCTCCCTTTTGGGGTACTAAATATCTGCAATACCTCCAAAAGACACATTTGAAAATCTTGTGCATTGAATAGTAGAAAACATAAATTGATACATTACGTATTTATTGAACATGGATTTAAAAATATTTATCACAAAGTACAAGAACAAAAAATTTATTTGGGGACAAAAATAAGTAATTTGACTTACTAAGAAAATTCATGTACCACTTACCTAATGCATAATTTTTTATAGTTTAGTACATTTAAGCAATAGCTTAATATGTACTGAGCATTTAAACTTGAGATGAATATGTCACATAAAAAAAACCCTCTAGCTTTTCTGTTATTTTTTAAAATAATCAGACATTTTAGAACATCATAACAATAAAAACCAAATTATAATTATTATTTCAAGAAAGAGAGGTATGCAAAGATTTCTATTAATAGCTACCACAGAGCCATGCTCTACTTTGGTAAAAAATAACAAATATCATAAGTAGGAAAATGAATATCATTCTACCTATTTATTTATACACAGTCATTAATGTTTAAATGCTAGAAAATGATTGTAAGGGAGCTCTTTCAAATTCATATAACAAAATATATAGCATAAATCAATATGCTATAGGTAGGCTAAAAAATATTTTCTACATCCAGTGCAAATTTTTGCTTGTGTAACTGCTTACTTGTATGGCAATAGACATAGGTGTTTGTAAATATTACTAAGACATGCTACTGGAAATAAGATAATTTCCCAAGGGTGCTTTTGCAATAAATCTTGTTAAATTATATGATGTGTAGATGTTGGCTTTTTGAGAAGGTAGGGAGCCCTTTATATGTGTGTGTATACATGTGTGTGTGTGTATGTGTGTTTATATATACATATGTATATATAGATCTATATATATATATATATATATAGATATATATATACATATTATATATAGACAAATATATGTATGCATGCTTATATTGAGGGTCCATGCTTCCTTGGGTGTGGGAATGTATTCCACTGATACATTACAAAGTGTACAATAAATAGGATGGAGGTTCTAAAGAGAATTTAATCATCAGGGAGAGACACAAAGCTGGAAACTTGGCTTAGAGTCAATATAAAAGGGCTCTTGCAACAAATAAAACTATCCACATTAGTCTGTGTGTTAAGTTTTTCAGACATACTCTGGCTGCAAGACATATTTTAGGGACAGAGGTCTGTGAAGGGGAAGAGGAAGAAATAGGATTAGGCAGATGGAGATGTAGAAATGAAATGCAGGCGCAACAACACCTCAGGCCTGTATATTCCCACTATGGCCAGTCATGAAATATGGGTTCTTTCCTCATCCTGGGCAAGTGAGGCAAACCCTAAAGGAACTGACAGGTGGAGGTTGTCTGCCAGCCATGCTCCCTGCAAAAGAGCAATAATCCTTGTTTGATGGAAGATAGTAGCCCATCTTTTTGCCTAGCAGTATTTGAAAGCATTTTTGGAGCCTCACTTCTTTTCATCTGGGTTTTATCTAAGCAACAGCTTGGCAAAGGCACTGTTTTTTAACGTGGCATAGGATAACCAGATAAAATTCCTATGATAACACTCAGTATTTATCTTAGGAACCTCAAGTAAAAGAAGATTATATTTTGTTTTTATCTTCGTAGTTTTAATGAAAATATGGATATAAACTTTTTTCTCGATACCACTTATTTCTTTTTTTTAATATTAGAAACTAGTGGTGTGTATTTAAATTTTATCATAAAACTAAGGTTCCCTTTTATCTGAGTCTATTATATAAAAAGTAGAAGGCTATTATAAAGTTCTAAATTTGGCAAAAATAAATAAATAAATAAATGATGAAATAAAAATAAATAGAATAATCCTATGGTTTAAAATAAGGTTTTTATATTTTATATTAAACCAAAAGATAGGTTTTTAAAATAGAAACATGGGCAAACCTTATACCAAAATAATTAACTGCAACTATAATGGATTTTCTATGGATTATTGAGAAGCTCTGTCTCATAATCTTCTATTCATTGCTCATAATGCACTTGAATTTGGAATCAACTGCAGAGTTCAGATAATAAACATTTTGCTGGAAACAACATCCTCTGTTTCGATCATTTCCAAATATACATTCAACTGATTATTTTGTTTGAAAAGAATTAGTACTATTGTAATGCCTTGGGTCCCTTTTCATTCAACCTCCATTCAGCTGCCCAATATATTTGGCATGTTGCTTGAAGGGTTTTCTTTTTGAGGAAACCTTGATTTAACTCATTTTCTGTCTTGTAAGTGGAATTTTAAATTTATTTTTCACAATAATGATTTCTCACAATGATGACAGATAATTGAATCATAGTTGAAAATTGATTGAAGATTAAAAAAAATCAGTCAAAGCACATTAAATTTTAATTGAATGGGGGAAAAGGGAAAAACAAAATAAAAGACAAACACCAAAGAAGCATTAAAACAACAACCACTAAAATACTCAATACAAGAAATTGTGCAAATCTTGTTTGGCACGCAGTGTAAAAATAGCCTGCACCATTATTATTTTACACTTCTCCAACAGAGAGTTACTTCAGGGACAACATAAAGTAAATAATATACAACTTCTAGATGACTAGTGGTCTCAAGGATTAATTTCAAATAGAGCATAAGCTCTAGGATACATTATCTATTTCTAGATACTTCTTAGATATGCTTAATTGATTCTTCTTTTGATTCAAAGGCAGTAAGTCTTTCAAGAATCACTGCTTTTTTGTCTAAGATCACTCTTTCTGCTCGTTCAGTTGGAGTCTAGGAATTGTGTCATTCTATTTACACTTTCTTCCAATCATTTTCATCTGTCTCTTTGACTTTTTTCTTGGCCAGTGGCAAATGGTTGCCACTCGGGGAAATTAGCTAATAAAGGGAACTTTAGTACTTCCCAGTGAGCAATTTGCCTCAGGAACCATTACTTGTCACCTTGAAAATATAGCTCACCAACTCCACTTACTTCCCAGAATCCTGTTTTTTAGCCTCACAGTAGTTTACATTTTTACTGTGATGTCAGATGATCTTCTAGAATTTACAATGGCTGAAGTTTTGAATAGGGTATGTTCATGGTTGTGTGCATGCATGTATGTGTGTATAAATTTTGACAACTTGCAATTTAAGGTATAATAGCTACAAAGAAAAAGTGCACATTCATTTACTAAAATAAATTGGTGTTTATAATCACTTAGGCTAAACCAAAAAAAGACATTGAGAACGTTTTTTCAATAAAATTACATGCTACCATGTCTACGGGTAAAAAGATGATGACTTATTATAGTAGTGTGATCATTTACATAAACAATCCTCTTTAATCTTGTTCTAAATTAAGATTTAAATTAATTAAATATAGTATATAATATTCGAGTGTGAATACAAGTTTAAGAGAATCTAAAAACAAAAAAAAACAAAAAAACTTTTGTACATCCTAGTACAGAATAACTTGCTATATCAAGAAGATATTGAGTCTCTCATAAAATAGATTTAAAGCTAGTAAGGATGATTACACTACCATGTTCACTTGGTTTTTAATCTTAGAGGTTAGGGAAAAGGATTATGAAGTCACATAAACATTAACGTAAATACTGGTTCTCTTTGAAAGAGTTGAGTCAGTTACCCAACTTGAGTAATTTGCCACCTCTGTATGTCCTGAATAGTTCCCAAATTGCTAACCCTCTGGAATTATTCTTTCCTTTAAGACCTAAATAAAATTTTTGAACCCAAATCCCATGTTACTTTTGGAAACAAAACCTACTTCATAGTATTTCTTTTGCATCCTGAAGATGGTTAAATTAAAGGATATTTGTGCTCTCATTTGGGGTTTTAGTGATGTAGCCTGTACTTTAAAATGTAAGCTCATAGGAGGAGGAATCTCTTTATAACAGAGAAGGAACTGGACAAGTATCTTTATCTAAAAACAATTTTAACTGGATAAAATTTTTGAAAAATAGCCAAATCAGGCATTAGGAAATCCACCAAAGAATTCAGTAAACTGAGACAGATGTATTTATATTAATAGAAACAATTGAGCCATGGGTAAGAACAGTGGGACTCAGTGAATTTATGGTCTGAGGTTGTCCCTATCCCCTGACAACTGCTCAGTCAACACAGTTCTACCAGAGCCAGACAAGCCGTGAAAATGAGAAGTTTTGCTGCCTGAAGGGGCTCACTATATTTCAAATGGAGCTCAAAGAACCCCATACCCTGTTGCATTTTCAGTGACAGTGGTTATTTTGGTGGGAAATGAATAAAGAAGGCCAGATGCTCTGTTGATGGGATGACAAAAGACTAGTAAAACAGGCAGAACTATAATATGGAGATCTAGCCAATGAAACAGGTTTGGGCATTGAGGAACTCCCACAAATATCTATTTGACAAAAAGCCTATATGCATGCATTAAATTTAACTGAAATAATAGAATAAACCATAATAATAGTGCTCATATTTAGAGGTAAAATTAATATTAATAAAATAGAAAACATCTTTATAATAGCAAGTTTTAATAAATGTAAAATTAGTTCTTTGAAAAGAATATTTACATTTATAAACCTAAGACTGATTAAAACAAAAAAAGACACCAATGTCATGGAAAAAAAAAAGGAAAAGAGAGGAATTGTAATGTTCTCAACACAAAGAAATGATAAATGTTTGAAGTGATGGGATACCCCAATTACCCTGATTTGATTATTACACATTGTATGCCTGTATCAAAACATTACATGTACCCCTTAAATATATACAAGTATTATGTACACATAATAAGTAAAAATTTTTAGAAAATTTAAAAAGTTAAAAATCATCTGCAGGTGGCTACCTGTCAGGTTTGTGTGTATAATTATTTTTGATTGATATATTTTAGCATACTATTAGACACAGGAAAACATATTAAACTTTGCCAATTTTTAATCAATTCATGTTTCAATGTGAAAATATGTTCTGAATTTCCAATCAACTTTGTCTATCCTTGCAGCGGGACAAATATTCTCATCCAATTTACCTGTGACCACCAGGTTCCTAAATACAATGGACAATTTGCATTCTTTATTTTCCTTGTCCTATCAGCAGCATTTGACATATTTGATCACTCCCTCTTTTTTGATATGTTTTCTACCAAAACATATTAAACATTTCTATGTTTCTCAATCTCCTAATTTTAATTCTACCTTACCAGTAATTTTTTCTCTGGTCCTGTTGCAAGTCCTATTTCTTCTCAAAAATTTCTTAGTGTAGGAACAACCTTAAATCTTCAATATCAGTATGTTTTATTCTCTATCTTTACTCTTTGTCTTTATAACATCTTTTAGACTTTTGGCTTTATATAACATTTATATACCAATGACTCCCAAACAGGCTCTCCTCTAAGATTTGTGTGGTATGGTACAAAAGTACATGTGAGGGTTCAAATAACATTTGCTTATTTTAAGTTATACTATTATAAAATTTATTACGATAATAAACTCAAGTAAAATTTGTTATAATGGCATATTTTGACATACATAATTCCAAAAAAACATGGATGGTCAAAATTTCAGTTAAAATTTTTGGAATGATTCATATTAGCCATATGGGGATTTGAGGCACAGCCTGTAGCCTACGACATACCACCATATCTCCCTGCTACAAGGCTTCTTCCCATGCTGGAAAAGACCTCACATACATGTGTTGAACACCCCTGAATGAAAGTCTAAACTCCATCTATATACCCTGCAAACAGTCTTCACTTGGTTGTTCTCTGGAGTTTGCAGTCAGAGAAAGTCCTCCACAGACCTTGTAAGTATGCCTGGGACATTTAAGCAGAATATCCTGGCATGCTAAAACAGGGTTTAGGAAGTGATATAGGGATTCCAGGTGCAAATGCACCCTTGACTACACAAGCTACATGCAGTAAAAGGAGTTGAATTGTCAGACAAGGAATGCACGTAGTCTCTAAGTCTTTAAGCCCAGGAAAGAAGCCACTTGGCAGTATCTAAGAACAATTTTGCCCCAAATTGACATCTTCATGCCAGACATCTCTCCCATACCTGAGGTTTGCATATACAACTTGCTGCTTTTCCTATGTGCATCTGGATGCCCAATAGTCAGTTCAAACTAAAAACCCTCCAAAGTCACTCATAATTTCTTGGATAGTAAAAATCAAGGTCCTAAAAATGACTTTACAAATTCCAAATAATCGGGCTCCCATGATATCTGAGTTATATTGTTCTCTCTACTTCACTTACTTAATTCTACGCATACTTTCCTTCTTAATGCTCCTGAATGCACCAGGAATATTCTTGCTATAGTGTTCTTACTCTACCTTTTTCCACACAAAAAAGCAAGAAAAAGCAACCTATTATCATGAAACAAAGCAATTAACAAAATTAAATTCAGAAATGACCCAGGTTGGAATTAGAGTTATCACATAGGGGCTTTAAATTAACTATGGTAGGTATGTTAGGCAACTTATGGAAAAGGTGGACAATATGCATGAACAGGTGGGAGATTTTTAGCAGGAATGGAAATTTTTAAAAAGTCAAATGCTAGAATTTTAAAATATATGAAATTGAATATGATAAATTATTTCTTTGGATGTAATAGAAGCTTGGACACAGCTGAAAATGACAATAAGTAAACTGGAAGGCAGGTCCATAAAGATTATTCCAATCAAAATGAAACAAGAAAAAGAGAGTGAAAAAATTTGCTGCATGGCATACAAGAACTATTGGATGACACTAAATGATAAAACATGCATATAATTGAAAATTGAGAATAATAAGAGACAGAGAGGATGGGCAAAATTTTTATTTGAATAAACATAAAATAGACAATACCATTCTAAAACAATAAAAGACAAAAAAGACATATTCAAAAAGTTCTGAGATTACCAAGAATAATAAAACACACAGTAAAGAACACCATAGTCAAAATTAACTTTGAAACTCTGAGCTAATTGTTTTGTTGTTTCTCATTTAATATTAGACTGACATGGATTATTCTGTTTGTTTTAGAATATTTTTATCAACAAAAAAGGTAAGATAATCATACATGTTAAAACTACATCATTATATTTAATTATCTACTAGAGAAAAGATGAATGCAAATTACTGCAGCAATATTTGTAGAGTCACTCTCATAATAAATTATTTTTAAAATTCACAATGCTAATGGAATCTAAATTCACAAGACAGACAAAGCTACATTTAGCAAGAATGAAAAAAAATCGAACCATCCAAATGTGGTTCATTTATTTGGTAACAACTTTGGGATGTAATTTCAATAGCCTATTTCATAAATCACAATTACTTTCTGCCATACTATCAGCTATAAGAAAAGAAAAATGCATGCTAGATAAAGTTAGCATCAAAAATTAATCTTCATAGTGAATATATTTCAGAAGAGTATATGTCATTCATTTTTCTTTCGATATGTAGTAATTGGTAGGTGACATAACATTGACACTGAGTGCTTTCAAATTATCTACCATATTTAGATCTTCAATACTAACATGATGGGCAATATAATGTTAAATACTTTCTCAAAACAAAATTAGACACCAAAGTAGCAGTTTTCTGTCAATGTACACTTCTAGAAATGACAGTTTTAATCTTTTCAGAGTCTGTTAATAATGGATGTTCAGAGATCCTGTCACAGAAAATGACCCCCACAATCCATTTTTTATATCCAGTAAAGACCTTAAAACAAGAAACTCTTAAAGATTAGACTGTAAGAAAAATGAAGTAATTAGGTCAACCAATATTTTAAGAATAGATTTTTTTCTTCCACTGCCTTCAATGAAATTATGTTTTGATTATAGTTATCAACAATTAAATGTTAATAATTTTTTAAAATATTGCTTGGCTAATTAGCTGTGCCTAATTGATAGGGAAACTAATAATACAAGTTGAATTATTGCAACATTCTGAAAAGATAAAAGATGCCATTGGGGATTGGGGGTATGTGAAATTTGGCTGGGCAGTAGTAACTATTACATATGTTTTTAATTTTTTAAAAATGTTTAATTATTATGGATACATAAAAGTTGTATATATTAATGGGATACATGTGATGTTTTGATACAGGCATACAATGTGTAATAATCAAATTAGGGTAATTGGGGTATCCCATCACCTCAAGCATTTATCATTTATTTGTGTTGAGAAGGATTTATCATTTCCTTGTGTTTAGAATGTGCCAAGAAATTAAATAATAATGCCAAATGCCATTGATTATTAAGGAAAATTTCCTAGCATTAAGGAAGAATCTGTGGAGATAGCCCAGCTCAAGATAAGATCTAAAAGCATAATAAAGTAAATATAATAATACATACATGAAGATACATTATATTATTTAAAATGCCTCATGTATTGGGATTTTACCTGTTTATGTCGTTTTTCCTAAGATTTTGTTTTAGATTTTTAAAAGTCAAGTATAATTCTTTACTACCATCAGATACATTCACATTGTGTTTAATTTGATTTATTTTGAAAATCCATCTACTCATATAACTGCCAATACAACAAAGATATGGAATGTATCCATCAAGCTAAATTTTTTTTATGTTCTTTGCCAGTAAAATCATTACTGCTGGCCTTAGGCAACCACGGCTCTTCTTTCAGTCACTGTAAATTAATTTTGAATGTTCTAGTCTTTTGTGCTTGCCTTCTTTGCTCAGTATACTTTTGTTACATTCTTCCATGTATTTGCATAAATAAGTAGTCATTGTTTTACTGATGATTAATATTCTATTGAATAAATTGCAATTTGCTTATCCAGTTTATTCACATTTTTTGCGATCTCATCCAAACTCATGGCTTAAAATAACATTTATATATTCCTAACCCAAAACTACTTTCCTCCATCTAGAGTTATAGCCCTAACCACCTATTTTGCAACCCCACGTGGGCATCTAACAGACATCTCAAACTCGATGTACTGAAAATTGAACTCAGATCCTCCCTCCCCTTTTCCCATTCACAACCATCTCAGTTTCCTTCAACTATTCTTGCTGTTTATCAGTTAAAATATTGTCCCTATCCTCTCTCACACAGCACATTAGGAAATCCTTTTGTTTTTACTTATAAAAGGGTACCCATGGCCTCAACATTTACCACCATTTCCTCAGTTGCTATCCTGCTCTTTGCCCTTCACCTCTCCCACATGACTGCAACAGCCCCACATTAGTTGGTCCGTTCCTATCTTAGGAGACATGCTCTACAGGTCAAGTCCTCACAATGGCCGACAAGGCCGTATATAATCTGGAACCCTCCCCACACCCACTGAGCTGTCATTACTTTCTTGATCCCATGTCTTTATTTTCCTCTCTTTATTCTAACCAACGTGAACTAAATACCATTCCCAGAATATGTTAGAATATCGTAGGTATTTACACAATCTACCCTCTGCCTGGGATGCTCTTCTTCCAGACAGGTACATAACTACCTCATTTGCTCAGATATTAGCTTCTTAAACATGTTCTAATCTGAAAAACTGTGTTGAATTGCAACTTCCTTGAAGATCACCCATTCCCTTTTAAAGTATTCTATTTTTTTTCATTGCACTTATGCACCCTCTAGTATCCTGCAAACTTTATCTTTTATTATTATTAATATTCAAAATAAAGTTCATTATCAAATACTAGAATATAAGCACTGTGAAGGCAAAACTTATTGTCAGTTTGGAATCCTTGATATATTCCAGCTGCTTCTATTAGTGTGTGACATATAGTAAATATTCAACAAATAAAATTTAAATCGACTAAATGAACAAATACATGACTTGCTGATCTATGGTTATTTTACAATGCATATTATTAATCTAAATACATCTGAAAATTATATTTAAATTTTTATTTTGTATGATTTATGTTTAATGTTTAATAAATATTGTTTAGAAACAGAAAAAATATTTGTGTCTAATAAGAATTATTGCTCCTATTAAAAATTCTCTTTCAAGTGAAAAGACAAATTGATACACCTTAAAAATAGTTTAACAATAATAGTTATGTGACTTAAATATGTAAAATATATTAGATTCTTTATTATGCACTTTAACATATATTTACTTTAATGAAATATACTTTTAATTTATACAATAAATATGACTTATATATTAAGCTTAACATTATATCATTGAAGTACCTGAGTCTCAATTTCTTTAATATTGGGATTCAAACACAGATCTGTCCAATAATGAGGTCCATGTTACAAAGCCTTTGAATTCCATATATTTACATGTACATATGCATAGATTTAGTCATTATTTGACAATGTAACATCCACTAAGCAAAATTTATATAGTAAAATAAAAAAACCTTATTTTTATTTTCTAAGAGAAGAATTATTTATAATGGACTAAACAAGAGAGAAAACATAAGTTATAAGCACAAGTTATATTGTGCATGTTTATATTAAATGTTAAGGCTGCTGTTTAAATAAAAGTGTTTTAAATAAAGCATTCATTAAGTTGTTTCTATGGTAGGTATTTTATATGTGAAAAATGTATATTGAAAATCTATTATTTTTAATTTTTGTGGATAATGTATGCATTGTAATTTAGTAATATTGATGATAATGACTAAATTGATCCACAATTCATAATAAAATTAATGATTTATAATGAAATATATATATTAGTACTTGCTCCGGCTTATTGATAGCAATAAATATGCATTAGTTTGTGAGTATAACTTATGCTAAAGCCTAGCCCACTTTAGAGACATATGATATTCTAACTACTATAAATAATTTTCAATCACTATTTCTGTAGTATTTGTTGCTCAATCCATGGCTAAACAGCTGGTTTATCAAAAACTTAAGTGACAGCAAGAAAGCAGTAGTCAGTCAGGGACTAGATTTCCTTTCAGGGAAAACTTTGCTATATCTTTTGAAACTTATCACAATTATTACTTCCTCTTTGAAGTCTTTCTTGGAGACCCAAATAGTCATGCAATGAGATAACAACCCATTTTTTGCAAATTCAAATACTTTCCACATCCATTTATTATAAAACTTATTGCATTACATTTTAAAACATAAAAGAAAAAGTTTGCATGTCTTACCGCCTCCCAGACACTGACCATCAAATCAATTATAATTGTACGTTTACTCTTTTGCATCCTCAGAAGCTAGTGAAGAAGGGTGTAAAGATACATGTTTTTAGAACAAATGACTAGCCAGAAAAGAAGACTGGACACCAGATTCATACACAATACATTTTATTAATTCTGTGTTTCTTGGTAGTAAAGGAGTGAAGTAAATATCTGAAAATCAAGAGATTTATAAGTCCTGGTGTCTTAAGCAAAAACATAGAAACATCTGGCAACAAATATATTGAAGTCTAAGAGAGATAAGACTGAGGAGTTTTTGGTGGATTTCAACAGCTAGAACCTACTATATAAGGTAAAACAAATTGCCTCTTGGCAATGAGTGTCTAATCATACAATATTTGAGTAAAAATACTTAATTATATATATCTAGCAAATTTTTTAAAATAATTTTTAAACAAACACCTATGTTGAAACACAGGTTTCAACAATCCTACAATAATACAATTCTACAAAGCTACTGCCGCTTAAGAAAAATGAGGAAATTGGAGTACAAGTTGCCCCATATCTAATATCTGTTTTCACTTTGAAGGGAAGCTAGTTTCCTAAAGAAAGTAAATTGACAACCACTGAAAGTCCAGGCTCTTACCATTAAAGATTATAGAGGATAAATTAAGGCACCAACAATTTTTGTGATTTATTCAAATTATAGTTATTTAGAGGAAGAGCTGATTCACATAAATATGGCTTCAGATTCTAAACTATAGTAATTACTATTTGAGAATGAAATATTGAGCCCTATTCAAAAAAGAATGCTTCATATTCTAGCTTCTTTCATATTCATTCTATGGAATTAGAAATAGATTTAACAATAGAAACTACACAAGTTATACACAGAGAGAAAAGAGAATGAAAAACAATCATCAGAGCATTAATAAGTCATATAACATTTTAAAATGGCTTGATATGCAGGTGAAAAAAGAGGAGATGAGGGGAAATGTCACATAAGATATTTCAATCAGTAAAATCTAAACTTTCTGAACCTAATGCACATTATAAACTCACAGATCCAAGATGTTTAACTAGTCCATAAGATAAGAAATGTGAAGAAAACTACTCTAAGGCACATCATAATCAAATTGCTCAAGACCAGTGATGAAAAGAAAATCTTAAAAGCAGCCAGGGTTGGATGGGCAGTGCATTATTAACAGAGGAACAAAGAAAAAGAAAGCAGCAGATTTCTACCAAAAACAATGAACACAGGAAGACAGTGGAGCAACAAAACAAAACAAAAACAAAAAAAACAGCAACACAATTTTATATCTGAAAAAAATTTTCAAAAATGAGGAAAAACATAGATTTTTTTCAGACATATAAAAATTGAAATAATTTATCACCGGCAGGCACATAGTATATGAAATGTTAAAAGAAGTTCTTCAGACAGAAAGAAAATGATTCCAGGTGGACATATAACTCTACACAGAAGAATAAACAGCAAGGGAAATGCTGCGGATTGTTATTGATATTAAAACATAAAATATGAAGCAAGCCTTGGAATCAGTGAGGCAATGTCAGTTTCTCTCATCAAATGCAATTTTATGAAATTCAAAAGTAACTAAAAAACAAAAATTGAATCTTAGCTTATAAACAAATGGCAAACCAAACCAAACAAAGCTAACAGTTGCTATGTTTTGAGTGGTGTATTCACCAGGAAAGAAGAGTAAGAGTGAAACTTGGTAGGATGTAAATGTCTTTTAGTTTTATCTATAAGTAGATTCCACGGGGCGGTGTGTATAAAAATCCATCAAGCTGTACACCTAAAATATTTGCCTGTTACTGTATATAAGTTTATATCTCAATGAAATAGCTAAAAACAAAACATGAGGCATAAGCTCAGATTATCTAAGTAAATCATTGCCCAATTGAGAAATGATAACCCAATTAAACATATTTTAAAAATGATCTGTAGCAGGAAATATACATACAATAAACTAAGTTGAAAAATAATATTTGGTTTTGAAATTTTTGCCTGTGGGCAGTGGAGATACTTCCATGGATGGTAAGCATTTAAAGGGTTTAAAGAACAATACAAAGTAAAAGACAGATACTGTGCTATGACTGAAGTTGAAGTTCCTTCAATTTAATCCGTAATATTTTTAAATGGCTTAATGAAGTTATAATAGCTTCTTTCTCTCTAAACCCAATAAATTGAAATATCAATGATAGTAACTTTGGGAAATTCATTGTAAAAATTAGTTTTGGTCATTTGTCAACATGTTATATTGAAATTAATACTTTTATTTTTGTCAATAAGTTCTTTAGAATCAATAGTATTTCTCAATTTAGCAATGCCATCACAAGGACTATCACCCCGACTCATGGGAAAATCATATCACTCAGGTGAAGGTTAGCAAAATGTCTATATGGTACAAAAAAGATCATTATATTGGAGCAAGTTTAACAATTACCTGAATGCCCATGCAAATAAAGGCAAGGTAGACATAATTACTTTATTGCAGGGGGGCAACTTTTCATGAAGGCCAATGATGGCTAGCCCTTCTAACTACTGTTGCACAAATGAGTTTCTCTATAATAATTTTAGTAATAATATTGAAGGAAATTAGTATTTTCATCTATTTTCCAAAACACATTTATAGAATTTCAAGTTTTAGAATCATATAACTCTTTTTAAAGCATGACATCAAAATCATGACCTATAAACAGAGCAGATAAGAAATAAGGATGCTCTCTCAATATTACTCCTAAATAGTTGCTTGAAAAGTTGAGTAAGCTAAATTATTACGTTCTCTATTGACTCATCTATAGAGGGAGGGCATCAAGCTAGGTAACTTCTAAGACATCCAGAAAGCATGTACTCCGACTACATGTTTGCTTTGTTTAAATTTTTGAGGATAATTAAAGAGTACTTATTTTAAAAAAAAATTTATTTTTAAAATCTCATAAGTATTATACAATTTCATCATACCTTTCTACTATGAACTCTTAATAAATCTAATATTGTAATGAAAACTGTACTGGATTTTTCAAGAATTTCTAAATTACCTAATGTTCTTGTGCATTAGTACTTATTTGCCTGGGAAAAATATCAACTTCCTAAAACAGAAAAAATTTCTATGGGTTATCCTCCCTCTTCCGCCATTGGCCATCTGGTTATTGATACCAGAGTTGACCTTGTATGCACGTGGTGAACATCTACACCACACAATTAATACTTCATGTAAATTTAAACCCTGTTGGCTGTTTCACGGTTAATCAGTTGTATTAACTCGAATCACTTAATGTATGAAGAAATTACACTTTGAAGTGGGGTGCCACCATACAAAAACATAAAACTTGTGGTATCAAATTAGTAGTTGCATGGCAAAATATTGATATCAGAAAGAAGATCCTACTTACACACTGCTAAAACATTTGGAAAAACTGTTTCCTGTGATAACCTGAAAGGCAGACAATGTGCCTACTAATCCTGTATTTTTCTGGAAAGTGGCTGAAAAGCAGATTGTAAGCAATGGGTATGGGTTGTTATCAGGTTGCTTAGGAAATTATTAAATAAAAGATTATTTCAGTAAGAAATGGCTGGTTTCAAGCAGAAATAAAAAAAGGATATATTGAGTCTCATCCTTAATGAGTTAGAAAACTCATTGTAGCAGCACAAAATAAACATGGAAAGACCATTACAACTCAGCTTTCATCAAAGATTAAATTAAGAATGAGTTTTTAAAACCCAACCCTAATGGCTTCAAGGTAGATTATTTAATTTGAGACAAAGGGCATTTTAATACATAAGCAAAGAAATGTTAGGCTTGAGAATTATGTTTTGGTAAGAACTTTGCTACTGGTGCAAAGAAATGACTAGAAACACAACGATCATAGGCTTAAGAAGTCAGATTGTATTATTGTTTATTCTATTCATTTCACATTCATGTAAACAGATTATGCATTCCAACTCAATGCCCTGGTATTGTATATACCTCCCTGCTTCAATAGCATTGAGTTTCTTTGGCCAGTGGAAAGTGAATGATCATGACATATGCCATGTAAGAGCAAAAGCTTTAAAAGTCATTGCACATTCCAGTCAATTCTCTTCCTGTTCTGCCAGAGAATGGCATGTCCCAGAGATTGCTCCAGTAGGCTGGGTCCAGAATAAAAAAATATATAAATAAAATAAAGCCAATCTGAAGCTTATTTGTAGCCTCAAGCCAGATCAGAGATGATGCTGACTCAGCCAAAATGCAATGTGATCAAGAAACAAACCTTTGTTAATATTAAAAGTCTGTAAGTTTTTGATGGTTATTTTGTTTTTTGTTTCTTTTTATTTGTACAAATTTATAACATTCAAGTGTAATTTTGTAACATGCATAGATTGTGAAGTTGTGAAGTCAGGGCTTTTACTGTATCCATCTCCTAAATAATGTACATTGTACCCATTAAGTGACCTCTCATCATCCACCCCCCTTCCACCCCCTAACTCTTCCAAGTCTCTACTGTCAATCATTCGTACTCTACATCCATGTGCGCAGCTTATTTAGCTCCCACTGATATGTGAGAACATGCAATCATTGTCTTTCTGTGTCTGACTAGCTTCAGTTAAGATGATGGCCTCCAGTTCCACCTACAATGCTGCAAAAGACATGACTTTATTATTTTCATGGCTGAATAGTATTGCATGGTGCATATATATGACATTTTCTTTATCAAATTGTCCACTGATAGACACTTAGGTTGATTCCCAATGTTTGCTATTGTGAATTGTGCTGCAATAAATATACAAGTGCAGGTGTCTTTTTTATATAATGATTTCCTCTGGGTAGATACTAGTAGTGGGATTGCTGGATCAAATGGTAGTTCTATTTTTAATTCTTTGAGAAATCTCCATACTGTTTTCCACAGAGGTTGTGCTAACTTACATTCCCACCAACAGTGTGTAAGTGTTCCCTTTCCCCACATCCTTGCCAACAACATCTGTTATTTTTTATCTTTTTAATAATAGCCATTCTGACTGGTAAGATATCTCATTGTGGTTTTAATTTGCCTTTCTCTGATTAGTGATGTTGAGCATTTTTTCATATGTCTGTTGGTCATTTGCATGTCTTCTTTTTAAACATGTCTATTCATGTCCTTTGCCCATTTTTTAATGGGATTATTTTTGTTGTTGAGTTGTTTGAGTTACTTGTATATTCTGGATATCAGTCTCTCTTTGGATGCATAGTTTGCAAACATTTTTTTCCCATTCTACACGTTGTCAGTTCACTCTGCTGATTATTTATTTTGCTGTGCAGAGCTTTTTAGTATAATTAAGTCCAATTTTCTATTTTTGTTTTTGTTGCCTGTGCTTTTGAAGTCTTAGTCATGAATTATTTGCCTAGACCAATGTCTTGAAGAGTTTTCCCTAGGTTTTCTTTTAGAATTTTTATAGTTTCAGGTCTTATATTTAAGTCTTTAATCAATCTTGAGTTGATTTTTGTATATGGTGACAGATGGGGGTCCGGTTTGTTAGTTTGTTTCTTCTTCATATGGCTATTTAACTTTCCTAGCACCACTTATTGAAAAGAGAATCCTTTCTCCATGTATGTTCTTATCAATTTTGTCAAGTATTAGTTGGCTATAAATATGTGGCTTTATTTATGAGTTCTTTGTTCTGTTCCATTACTAGTGTGAGGGTTACTTTGAATCGTAGCAAAATCAAGGAAAAGTGACTAATGTAACTTCTAATATAATTAATATAACTTGCTCAAAAAATAATACCTTATTTTCCCTTTCTGTGCACTAAAATGAAATATGACTTTTCAACTGATATGACAGTAAATGAGATAAGAAAGATATATGGCCCCCAACGACAGCAAACTCCCAATCACCCTCATCAGGTATGATCAAGGAGCCTAATAAACAAAAAAGGACCTCCCAGAGTGCAGTTAGAGGAATTGGAGAGCAATGGATAAGAATTTTCTTCACAAATAACAAATTCAAGGTCAAATCCAAAAATTTACTCTTCTGCCAAGGTTGTTGAAATGCCTGCCAGTGACAAACATACCGTTCTTCTCTTTGCTTTTAATGAGGTTTTTTTTTTTTTTGGTGGGGGGGGAATAGTTACCTTATTCCTTCTCTGTCATTGTATATTGGGCAAATAACTTTTTGTTTAGAATAGTCATTGACAAACTTTTTTCTTATAGGGCTACATGGTATTTTAGGTTTCTGGGCCGTACGGTCTCTGTTACAACTACTTAACTCTGTTAAGGTCTGCTATGGTAGCATCAAAGTAGACATAGACAATATGTAAGCAAATGAATGTAGCTGTGTTTTAATAAAGCATTATATTGGGAAAAAATAAAAACAGACAGTTGGACCACTGGCCGTATTTTGAAGACTCGTGCTTTAGAACAGTGGAGTATGGGAGCCACATATGAAACTAATGAAAAAGAATTTATGTGGAAATACTGATCAAGCAGTGTATGGTGGCATTTTAGTTTCTCTATCAGGTAAGGAGGGTAGAGTGTAGTGTTTTAGCTGAATGGGAAGAATAATCAGAACAAAATTTGGTAAAGATTGCCTAGATATCTATAATCCTGTTTCCTTTATCTATAGGGCATAAAGTTAGACTTTCTTCTCTATGACTTCTGTAGTTTAATAAGGCTACGTAACTGAGTCCTTAACAATGGCATACAGGGGGCAGTAATGTTCATTCCTTCTAAGCTTGTCCCATAAAGAGATTCCTTAGGGTTTTCTCATCTTCCTTCATCTTTTTGAAGATATTGACTTCTAGGCCAACATCAGTCATGGAAGCTAGATGTTCCAATAGACAGTGAAATTTTAGTCATCCCATAACTAAACCCACTTAATGACAGAATGGATTATTCATTAGGAAGGCCTATTTGGACTGCAATATAAGTTTATCTCTGAAGAAATGGTTTTTAACCTTAAATAATTCAAGAAAATTTCTATTATTTATGGCTTATACTGAAATACCATCCAGGTCATTTTAGTAGTACCAGTCATAGTTAAAGTATTTGAGCACAGCCATTTTGTTTGGCAAATGCATTTTTGAGATAATCTTACATAGTGTAAAAAGATAAAGGCAATTGTGAAAAACCCAGAATTCTATTTTCCCCATATTCATGTTTGTTTTGCGTCAGAGAGTGATGTTTGAATGTACTGAAGCACATAGTAATGCTATTCTTAGGTAAGCTATTTTTAGAAATATATATTACACATGAACATTTTAAGGTTCAGAAAGTTAAGACATTTCAAAGACCAGATAGATAGTTAACTGATTTTCTTAGGATTTAAATTTATATCTACAAGATTCTATGATTCTTAATTAGGCTCACATATTTCCCTAGTAAAGTTATTAAGAGTTTTATGCCTAAATTTTACATAAGAAGACACAATTCATAGATAGTATGTGTTAACCTAGGAAGAATTTGGTAATGAAAAAATCTGAACTTTAAAAGTTGGTATTGTCCTCAGGATGGCATTTTATTGATTAAGTAACCTAGACATTTTGACTCAAAGATATTTGGAAACTCCAAAATTATCTTGGATAATGTCAAAAGAGAATGTGTTATGCATTTGACATTCTGATTAAAAACTTGGACCAGTTTTGTATGGTTTACAAACTGGATTTCCCCCAACTAATATTTGTACAAATCCAACTACATTGTCTATCTAATGTAGTTGATTTGGACATTAGTCTTTTATTTACACATGTCACTATGACCTAAGCTACCAAAAGCTTAAGAATCACACAGCTTAGCTAGAGGATGGCTCATCTTTAGAACTGGGTTTCAAGTTCCAAGCTTCTTTAACATTTATATTTTT
Organism: Daubentonia madagascariensis; assembly: GCA_023783475.1. NCBI lineage: Eukaryota > Metazoa > Chordata > Mammalia > Primates > Daubentoniidae > Daubentonia > Daubentonia madagascariensis. The sequence continues at coordinate 1,997,832 of JAKFHU010000316.1, forward strand.
ATATATTCTTTGGAATAGGATTTTATTTTGAATAAAGTATTTATAAAAGACTTTAAGGGTAAAATATTAGATCAGGCTACAATTTTCATAGTGTTAAATTAAATATTCTAAAAGTAAAAACAATTTATTATGTAAATGAAATCATTATTTAAATTAGCTGTGCTCTTTGGCATTGACATGCTCAGAATAGGAGAGTTAAATTTTCTATCAATTTCATGTTTGATTGAACATGACAGAACATTTTGCTCTGTAATTATTGGCTCCTTAAACATGACGACTTAAACATTTGGATAACTCATTGGTTGGAAAAATATGGAAGTTTTCATTCCTGTATTTTGGGTTAATTTTAGGTATAACTTGTCATTACAATCTATAGAATGGTCCAATAGTGTTTATAACTATGTTTGCAAAATAAGAACATTTGTGATTGTAGTTGTGGCATTTACAGTTCAAAAGCTGAAAATAATTCTTGCTCCAAAACCAAAGTATTTTTAAAATCTTTATTTTTGTAATAATTTATCTCCTTTTTTCCTTTCTTTCATTCATCCTTCCTTCCTTCCTTTTTTCCTCCCTTCATTCTTTTGTTTCTCTTTTTCTCTCTCTCCTTTTCTCCTGCTTTTTTTTATTCTTTCTTCTCTTTTTTAGAAAATAAAAAAATTACCAGTTGGCTATAATTTGTTTTTGTTTTCTAAGAGTAAAATTAAATGACATTTCTTATACAGATTCTTATATGATCATTACCAGATTAAGTTTAAACTCTTTCACAGTATCCTGTGCCTACAACTAAAGTGGTGTTTTTTGAAATGCATTGTTATTGATTTTTATTGTCTACAGGCTGCATTTAATTTTGGGCTCATTAAGGCAGGGATAGGCATATATTCATCATTTTGTATACAGCATCTAGCATAGACTGGAATATTATGCATTCAATAAGCATTTGATAAATGATTTTCCGTATGCAGTTATACTGTGAAACAAATAACTGATCTTTTCTCCATTCTTCCCATGAGATCCCTGGCAATGCCAATTATGGAGACAGATACACACATGTATATATTTAGAACTAAATAATTTAGTATTGGTGACACTATCCTGAATTTAATTTTTAATATGCATACATATATGTTTATATATTTTTCTTATTAAGAAAGATTTATCTTTTCACTAAAACCTCTAATTTTTTTCTCTTAATTGCATCAAGTTTTTTGGAGGGAGTGTCACTTAGCATATATTTACTGAATGTTTTATGACTAATAAATAAATAAAAAACAAAAGCCTGTAAAAATACTTAGGATATTTGTTTCGAGTATGGCTTCAATTTCTTATTTTTTAATAGCTTCATTGAGGTATATTTAATATACAAAGAATGGCACATATTTAATATGTACAATTTTCATGAGTTTGACCATGATGCTATCATCACAATCAAGGTAACAGACATATCCAACAGCTCCCAAAGTTTCCTTGTGTCCCTTTAATTTTTTACCTGTTTTTCTTTTTGTATTTTTATGGTGAGAACACTTAATATGAGATCTATGCTCTAAACAAATTTTGAAGTACACATAGCATATTGTTAACAATAGGCACTATGTTTTACAGCAGATCTCTAGAACTTACCCATTTGGCATAACTGAAACTTTACACTCATTGACCAACAACTCTCCATCCCCCTTCAGCCCCTTGTAAACACTATTATAGTTTCTTCTTCTACAAGTTTGACTATTATAGGTACCTCATGTAAGTGGAATCATGTAGTATTTGTCCTTCTGTGACTGGCTTGTTTCACATAGCATAATGCTCTCAAGGTTCATCCATGTTGTTGCAAATGGAAGAATTTCCTTCTTTTTTAAGACTAAATAATATTCTATTGGATGTGTATGCCATATTTTCTTTATCTATTCACCTGTGGATGGACATTTGGGTAGTTTACATATCCTGGCTTTTGTGAATAATGACGCAATGAACATGGGAATGCAGATATCTCTTTTGATCCTGATTTTAATTATTTTAGATATATATCCAACAGGGGGATTATGATATGATATGTTAGTTCTATTTTTAAGCTTTTGAGGAAATCCCATATTGTTTTCCATAATGTCTGTACCAATTTACATTCCCACCAACAGTGTTGAAGGGTCTCAATTTTCCCAGACATCTTAAAAGTACTATATTTTCTACTTGCCTACATTTCTAAAAACTAAAAAGTTCCTAAAGACAAAGGTTATTATAAGTAATGCCCTCCATTTTTTATATTCCTGGAGATTACTATATACTGAGTATATAGTATTCACACTTTAACTAAATAATAACTAAACATAAAAATGAGTAAATGATTAAAATGCATATTTTGTCTTCTAGAGAATGTTCATAAAATTTAAATTAGATTAAATATAATTTTAGTTATACATATTTATATTTAAAAATTTTAAATGCATTATAAAATATAAACAGTAATATACAGCATAACCAACTTCCATTAAAAAGAAATTTTCTAATTTGTTTTGATCGAGACAAATACTATCATATTGATTGAGGATAATTTGAATAATGTTGCTGATATCTTGCAATGCACCAAAAGAAACTTGTCTACGGATGTGGTTTTTAAAAGGATCTGTTTCTATTACTCATTTATTACTTTTTTTACATTGATCTATTATACAACTTGAGTATCTTCTTTCATCTATTTCATCCATAATACTGTCATTAGAGTTATTGATTACTCATTTTATAGAAAGAGATTTTGGTAATGAGAGGCTATTTATAATTTGGTGGTGCATAATTGAGTTAGTATTTCAGATAACTTGGTGTCTAAAAGGGCAAAAGGAAACAGCTTTACTTGATGTTTTTTATGTCAGCTAGGAAAAAAATTCATGACATTGCCAATTTTGCTTTCAAGATTTTTTAATGAAGAATTATGACATATAGTAATATCAGTGTCAGTGATATTGTAGTTAACACAAAGTATATCATGATGCAATCCGAAATACCAGATGCTCAAAAAGGTGTAAACTGAAGAAAAGTAATGTTTAGCTAGTGTTGAATTGATTCATGTGTACATGCAGCAATTTCCTAATCAAATAAGTGAAATTGGAAGTAATGTTAAACCAAATAAGTAATATGTAATCGGTCAGATGTTTATGGTAATATTAATTTAAAATAGGTAGACAATAAGAAAAAAATAACAAAGACATTAAGTGCCTGTGCTACTTTTGTGACAGCAAACTTTTATATATCATCACTCATACATACACACGTGTGTGTGTGTGTGTGTATGCCTTTGTTAAATTTTCTTTTCTAGGATAAACTTTAAATTATCTCAAATATCCTTCTCTTTTTCCACTTCTTCTTGTTTACTACTTCTAAGTGTTTTCTGACAAATTTTTCCCTGTGTCATTTGCTGTTCTCTATGATAACAACCATTTTCTAAACTAAAACTTCCATGTCATTCATCTCTTTTCTTAAAAGTTTACTACAGATTCATTTTACTTTAGAAAGTCTTAGTGGATTGAAAATGTACTGTTTGCCAAATGTGTGTTTTTTTAATTGCAGATGTTTCTATTTGAATTGTATGAGAACAAAATAAGCTTAATATACACTGAGAAGGGTTAGGTGCAGAGAGGAACTTCCTGATTAAAAGTTTTTTTTGACATTAAGGGAACTTGTGATATCTACTTCCCAGAAGGATTTTAAGAATTGAAGAGACTCATCTCTCTGATAGATTAGGTGCAATTTTGCCTAGAGGTAGGTGACAAAAGAGATAGCCCTTATGCTGTGATATCAAATAAGGAATAATAGGTTTTGAGTACTTTATAACTGCAGTTCATCATTTTTTTCTCTCCTGAAATTTTTTAAGGTGTCTAGACTTTGGATATAGAATTGTGTCATCAAGCAACTTTTGGATTTAACTAGAATTTCTACAGACCTGCCTTTATCAGGATTTGTGAAATATTATACCATCTGATATAGGTGCTGAAAGCAATTTCCAAACTTTTTTTAAAGTAAGTTCTTTTTTTCTGTATTGAGTATCTGTTATAAAAAGTGAGTTAAAATAATATTTTACAATAAAAAATCTGAGTAAAGAAAATATAGTAAATCACTCACCAATAAAAACAATTTCTAATTTGATGATTGTTTTAGTGATAAAGTTTCAAATAGCCTTAAATTTTTTCTTATTTTATCCCTCATTACAATTCTTACGTATATTCCCCACCACCTTAAATACACAGCCACCTTAATTATATTTCTAACTTTAATAGGTGACATAATCGTTAAGTTTAAAAGAATTGGTAATATACTTTTAGATAAAAACAGAATCCAAATCACAAAATCTCCAGGTTTTAATATCTAAAATAATGTAAACAAATAACTGTTTAAAACTCAGGAACATATTCACTAGCAACAACTTAAAAAAGCATCAAACATAACTGATAGCTTCAATAATTTTACAAAAAAGGTATCCAAGTAAGGTAACAAGATAACAGAGGATCCCCAACAGTCAAAACTATCCTCCACCAAAAAACAGTAAGGGAAAATAAAATAAGCTAAGAAATCCAATGATTTCTTTTCACTAATGATTTTCAATTAAAATATACTGGTTTTAGGAATAAGCATGTTTGAAATTGAATGGAAAACTGTGAAAAATTATGGAGAGGGGATAGTAATACCTACTACCTCAGCTCTAAGCAAAAATAAAAATATGAGAAGGCTAACATTTTGCTGTCTTTAGGGCAGAAGGACAGTGGAAAAAGAAGCAAAAACAATTATAATTGCACAGAGATTATCATCTCCAACTTTGCACATAGATTAGTATTGACATTATTGGGACATTGAAGAAAATTTGGATATTGGTACTACATTAGATGTTAGCATTTACTTTTAATCAACACTGAATTTTCTGACTGTGATTAGTATATTGAATTTATGTGGGACCATGTTTTTGTCTTAGGAAATACATGCACAAATATTTAGGGGTGAAGGTTATTGTCATGTTGTCTACAAATAATTTCTGAAAGTTTTTACAAATATGTGCGTGTGTGAAAAGAGAGAGAGAACATGCAAATGTGGCAAAATTGTAATAATTTTCTGAATCTAGATGAATGACACGTAAGAATTTGTTTTGCTGGTCTTGCAACACTGTTTTAGGACTATACTTAATTTCAAAATAAGAAGTTGAAGAAATAAAAAGAATATAATAACAAAAAATAATAATTATGCTGGGTACATGGTGTGTAAAGCTATAGAATTTGATTTTCACATAATTACATAGAGTGTTTTGGAGGGTTTTAGTAGGGGAATTACATAATCTGATTTTCAGATTTTAAAAGCTCTCTCACCATTATGGAAAATAGATTATATTGGGAATGAAATGTCAAGTATAAGTCTATTGTAGTAGCCCAGTGTAAAAAAACAAAAAACAAACAAAAAACATGTAGAGCCAATTGAAGAAGTGGGGATGGTGCAAAACATTAAAAATAATATCAGTAACATATTTTGTGAATAGATTCATCAGAAATTGCTGATAGATGTGTTTAGCTTTACTAGTTAGGAAAAAAAAAATGAATGTTAGGTTTTTGCCCAAGAAATTGGACAAATGATTCATTTTATTAATTGAGATGGAGCTGAGGGGACAGTTTTACAAGGTGAGTTCAAGAGTTATGTTTGGTTACACAATATTAATCTTCATGTGCCTTTTAGAATTTGGGGGAAGTTCTATGTTTGGAAGTTCCAAAGTGAAGAAGACAGGAAGCCAGAGAGACATGTATTAATATTTGGGATTAATCATCATAAAAATGGAATTTAAAGTGCTGAGAAACTATGAAAGCCAATGAGAATAAAGAGAAGAGATAGAATTAATACTGAAGCCTAGAATATAATCTTGGGGAATTGCATAATTTATAGATCAAGGAATGAAATAGAAATCTGAAAACAAGGCAACTATTAGAAAGAAGGGAATCAGGAAAGTGTGGAGTTATAGATTTCCAGAAATGTGAATGTTACAAGAACAATAGAATGGTCTAAAATCAAGAAGATATAAGGATGCCATTATTTTCCTTCAATTAAACATTGTACTTGAGGTTCTGCCGGGAAATTAGGGAAAGAAAAAAGAAAAGAAATCAAAGGTATACAGGTTGAAAAGAAAGAATTAAACTATTTCTATTAGCATACTATAAGATATTGTATTTATAAAACTTTAAAGGATACACTAAAAAAAATTAGAACTAATAAAGGTATTCAGTGAGGTTACAGAATACAAAATCAATATACAATCTACACTATCCAAAAATAAAATTTTAAAAAAATTCCATGTAAGATGGCATAAAAAATACTTAGGAATAAACTTAAGAAAAGTGCAACACTTGTAAACTAAAAACTACAAAATATTGTTTAAAAAATTGAAAGATTATAAATAAATTTAAAAATCCCATATTTACGAATCAATAGACTGAATATCATTTTAATCACAATACTCTTCAAACTGATCAACAGATTGAACATAATCCCTAACAAAATCTGAGCTGCCTCTTCTCAGAGAAATTGACAACCTGATCTTAAAATTTATATGTAAATGCAAGAAAACCAGACTATCTGAAACAATGTTAAAAAATAAGAAAAAAGTTGGAAGAGTCACACTTACTGATTGGAAAACTTACTATACAGCTACACTAATCCACAGTCTAGGACTGGCATAAAGATAAACCTATAGAACACTGGAATAGAATTGAAAGTCCAGAAAACATTCATACATTTATAGTCAATTCATTTTCAATAAGGATGCCAAGAGAATTCAACAAAGGAAATTTTCAACAAAGGATGTTGGGACAACTGGTTAGACAAAGGAATGGAGTTAGACACCTGCATCACACCATGCACACAAAGTAACTGAAAATATATCATAAACCTAAATATAAGACCTAAAATTGTAAAATTCTTAGAAGAAAAATGAGTAAAATATTCATGATCTTGAGTGTGTTGAAGTTTGGTCAGATGGCTCTAAATGTACAGTTGCCAGCGAAAAACTAAATAAATGGAACTACATCAAACTGAAAAATTTTACGCTGCAAATCACACCATTAAGAAGGTATCAAGACAACTCACAGCATGGGAGAAAGTATTTTCAAATCATATTTTATTAAGCAATTTTTATCCAGAATATATAAAGAATTCTTAAACCTCAATAATAAAAGACAATAAACCAATTAAAAATGAGTAGAAATGTTGAATAGACTTTTTCTAATGAAGAATATAAGAGTGGTCAATAAATACATAAAATGATTTTTAAAATCATTAGCCTCTCATAAAATGTAAATGAAAATCACATAGAGATACTACTTCTCACATGCTAGAATGACTATAACCAAAAAGGCGGATATATCAAGTGTTGGTGAGGATGTGGATAATTTGGAACCATAATCATACATTGTTGATAGGAATGTGAAATAATGCAGCTATTTTGGAAAATAGTTTGCAAGTATCTCAATTTCTTAAACATATGGTTACCATATGACCCAGCAATTCCACTCCTAGGTATATATCTAAGATAAATTAAAAGAGATGTCCACACAAAAATTTATAAACAAATGATCATTATCACATTATTTATAATATCCCTAAAGTAGAAACATCCAAATGTCTGTTAACTGATTAACATCTAAAGAAATTGTGGTATGTCCACACAATGGAATATTATTGGACAAAACAAAAAAAAGGCACAGAATACTGATACATGCTACAACATCAATAACCCTTGAGAACTCTTCTGAGTGAAAAACTCTGGTGGCAAAGTACTCATATTTTATAATTGAATTTTGATTAAATGTTAAAAATGAGCAAATTTATAGATACAGAAAGGAGAAGAGTGGTTGCCTAGGTTTGAGTGGGTAGGTGGTTGGGGAGTGGATGACTGAAAATGGGTGTAGGATTTCTATAGGGAATGATTAAAATAGTCTAAAACTGATTGCATTAATGGTTGCATAACTGTGAAAACACTGAACACCATTGAATTGTACATTTAAATGGATGAATTTTCGATATGTGTAATATACATTAAACATTTTTTTAAATAAGAAGGTAATGGTCTCTCATCTCAAGTCTATGGGATTTCAATTTATAAAAGGGCAGCAAATTGACCATTAGATCTAGGACGATGAAGGTAATTGGTTGTATTGATGAGTAATTTTATTGGCTGGTAAGGATGAAAGCTCGTATTTTTGTAGTTTAGAAATCAATTAGAGGTTTCAGAGTGGACATAATGACTATTGTTATATTTTTAAGTGTACTTTTGATGAGAAGGAGTAGAGAAAATAGGTGTGAACTCAAGGCAGATGTAGGATTTTGGAGAAGTGATTTAAATAGTCCATTTTAACGTACGCTTCTGTGAAGATTTTGTTTTATTTTTTATGCTTTTAATTGACAGGTACAATTGTATGTATTTATTACGTACAACATGATGTTTTCAAATATATATACATGGTAGAATGCCTAAAGCAAGCTGTTTAATGTATGTATTACCTCCCATAATTGTCATTTTTATGATGAGAACACTTAAAATCTACTCTCAGTATTTTTCAAGAATACAATATATTGTAATTGACTATAGCCACCACGTTGTACAATGGCTCTCTTGAACTTATTCCTCCTTCTGACAGAAATTTTGTAACCTTTGACCAACATCTTCCTACCTCCTCTCCCAACACTGTCTCAGCCTCTGGTAAACACCATTCTACTCTCTATCTTCTGAGATCAACTTTTTATAAAGTTTTGAATGATCTAGTAGGGAGGAAAAAACAGTTTAAGAAATAGATGTAATCATGTAAGAAATGATATGATTCAGCATAAGTAAAAAGATCAGCTTAAGGTTAAAGCCAGGAGGGCAGTTCTTCTATTTTTTTCTACATGGAAGATAAAATAGATAGGTCACTAGTAAAAGTAGTTTGGCAGATTTGATGACAGGAAAATGAGCCAGTTTTCATCCGATAACTAACAGAGTTTTCCCTCAATGGAACTTGAGGTAAGAACAAAAATCTGATCTAAACAATGTTTGTAGATCATTAAAGAGAAAGACATATTAATGAATCAGCCAGGAACAAAGGGAAAGAGATTATTTTTTAAAATATTCCAGATTGCAGGGTCAGTACTGTGTACCCATCAGGGATTCATGATCATAACATTCAAATGACATGATTTGACACAGTTTTGAAAACTCCTCAAGCAATATTGTAGACAGGCATTAGAAATTAAAAAATACTGTCCTTTTTCTAGCAATTATTGCAGAGGAAGAGTATGAATGAGAGAAATGGATACAATGATCTTAACAAGGTCATGAGTTTATTCAAGGAAATAGAATATAAATTGGGTAAGAAGGAAGTGAGGAAATGAGGTGGTAAAGCTTGGTTTCAGGATCAGGCATTGGGTGTGCCAATGGCATTAAAGAATTGCTGGAGTAGTTAAATATTACAGTGGAGGTTTGAAATGGAGAATAAGAAAATAACTTTTGATCTCAGGACATAAAGAAACTGAAAGGCCAGTGTGGATGGAGTAGTTGTCAAGAATACTAACAGAAATAGTTGTGGAGAGGAAGACGATGAGTAAGGTGACCAAGTTTACAAATAAGGAATATGACCAAGAGTTTCATAAATGACAGAAATACATGAGGAGCTGTTATTACTTTCTCCTCATAAATTATCTGGTATTTTTGAAAGGGAAAATAGGAAAAATATTTTGGAAGAAGTTAAAGATAGCAAGGAGATAGCTGTTCCCTAATCATGAAGTCCACAAATTGTATGCATGGGTAACATTTTGTGGGAGGGTTCCTTCCATGTCAGTAGGACTTCAGCCAGAACAAGAAGGTAAAAGGATCATTTCAGGAAAACCTGAGGACATGGGTAGTGCTCTAAACTTCTCCATTCATCTACTTTTCCTAAATAAATGAACCCATATCTCATTTGTGATGATAATGTGCTAGTTAAAAAAACTACATTTCCTAACCTCTTTTACAGAGTAGGGCCATGTGACATGGCCTCAGCTAATTAGGTGTAAGGGAAAGTGATCAGTAGTACTTCTAGCGATGCTATAAAAGGGTACAGACTAGGTATATATTTTTGTTTTTCATCCTGCCCATTTTCATGCTTTAAAAACATGCAATTCTTGGAACGGATAGAACATCTTAGATCATGAAGGAAGCCAAATTTTAAGAACAGAGAAATCAAAAACTAAAGGATAATAGATTCTTGATAGTATCCCTAAATCACCATAACAACATTGTCCTGTTCAATCACTAACTTCATATCACCAGTAATAAAACAAACAAAAACCAAAAAAAACCCCACATCTGGTTAAGTAACTTCTATTTGGATTTTGTCTTAAATACAAGTGAAAGAAAAATCTTACCTAGTGTCTGTAGAGTTTAATTTGAGTTGCAAAAGGCACAAAGGCAGGGTTTGGTGCGATTAGCTAGGGCAGTATCTTATCAGTCTGGGCTGCAGTAACAAATTACCATATACTGGGTGGCTTAAAGAATCAACATTTATTTCTCACAGTTCTGGAAGCTGGGGCTCCAAGAGCAAGGTATCAGTAGATTCTGTGTCTGGTGAGGTTTCACTTTTTGCTTCACAGACAGCAGTCTTCTCCTTGTATCTTCTCATGGCAGAAAAGGGGTGGCAACGAGTTCTCCAGTCTATTGTAAAAGCACTAATCCCATTCATGAAAGCTCCACCCTCATGATCTAATCACTTTCCAAGGGCTCCGCCTTCTTTTTTTTTAATAAAAGAAAAGCTATCAAATTTATTTAATGTGTATACATGAGAACTCACAGAAATTGAGGATTCAACTGCCCAATGTGGTGTAAAAATGTATATGGACTTTTGGATTAAACAGGTTATGGGAGAGGGAAAAATATGAATTCTCTCGGAGGGGCAGCAAAGGACCACCAAGAAGGATGAATGTATGGGGAAGGAAGATTAACTGGTAAATAGTTCCCTTTTTGGAATTTAACTGAGTCTGAGAGACAGGACATATCTTCTTAACGAGTCTGTTCAGGTGTGGTAATACCCCTGGTCTTATAGGGAGGGGAAGAAAAGGAAAACTGTTCTCTTAGGTGGGTCCTGATCTCAGGCAGATAAAGAAACTTCAAAGATTTTGGGAGCATCCATGGTGGTGGCAGGGGAGGAGGAAGGTCAGAGAGATGTAGAGGCTTCTTCAGTCAGTCCAGAATGTCAAACTGTCATATTCTGGGATAAAAATATTTCTAATTTCCTTCAGTACCCACTTTGAAACTAAAAAAGTTTCACATATTAAAAGCCAAGCTCATAGTTTTGGAGAAATTTGGGTTAGAGATTATCAGAGATAGACAAAGGAGTGAAAAGTAAAACAAATTGGGATATATGGAAAAAGCAAATTTAAATATATTGTCCCATATCTTCTTTAGTCAGTCTCTTAGTGCTGCAAATGGACCAGTTCAATTAAAAAGCTTTGTCCCATTCTGCTACCGAAAGTTTGGCACTTGTCCTCGAGGCTGAATCAGAAAAATGAGGACAGTGGTTTGAGGAGAAGGAAAGAGAAGTTAATTAATTTGCCAGCAAATGAGAAGGTTGGCAGACTCCTGTCTTAAAGAACCAACATCCTGCCTCTGAGCAGAAATATAGAGCTTTTAAAGAGAAGGTTTTCATTTTCAGGCTATTGCTGTTTAACTATAGTTGATGGTTCCTGATTCATCCCATCTCTGGGTAAGACAATCTTGTGACCTCTGCCTGGACAATTCCCTTGAACCAACTCCTGTGGTACATAGGACAAAGGACACTCCCCTACCCCTCGTGACCATTGGCCTGGAGCAGGGATGCAGGTTTTAATTTCCAAAAAGAGCAGGAGAGATTTTAGAGAGACAGAAAACATTTTTATCCTTTTTCAGGCCATTCCCCCTGTTACAATCCCAGGAGCTGGAATTGCATAAGAGTTTTTGAAAAGAAGAGAAACAATAATTTTTGGAACAGATCATAAACCAGTTTTCTTAGAGTCTGTAGGGTGTCCAGCTGAGGGGTGTAGATGTTAAACTCAAAGAAGCATCTTCAGTTTAAGTGGAAGGAGGCAGTGGAAATCTGACAGATTGTTTTGGCCTAGAATTTGTACATCACAAAATATGTTTGCAGGGCCAAGGGCTCCACCTTTTAATACCATCATATTGGGGGTTAGAATTTCAAGATACAAATTTGGAGGAGGGGCACAAACATTCACTATATAGTAGGTGTAAAAATCAGTTTGTTAAAAAAATATATAGAATAGTCAGAATTGAATACCCAGAGTGAGGGGTTCTCTGTGAGTCTTCTTCTTCAAGTAAGGTAAGAAAGCATGTGAAGCATGATGCAATGAGCCGTGGCAGCCTCCTAGAAAGTAAGATGGGACACAATGGAAATTATAGTTCGGGTATTTTGCTGGATATTATGGGGACACAAGAAAGCAATTGGAACTTCAGAGTATATAATATGTTAGCCAGAATGTGCCTGATTAGAGAGTTATTTTATGAAGATCCCTGAGCTTTTTCAGCCTGAGGAAGGTACCATGTGACCTCACTGGCAGGCACTGTGTTCTCTACCATAGATGCTGGTGCAGGTGGGAGAATAAAATAAAATGAATGCAAATGAATTAAGGAGCTTAGCTGAGAAAGAAGAAAACAAAATAAACTGAAGGAAACAGAAGGATAAGAATTATTAAGATAATGTAAATTAATAAATTAGAAAAGAGATAAACCAGTCTCTAGTTCCTTGTAAAAAACTAACAAATCCATAGACCCTAGGTAGCCCGATAAAGAAAAAAAAATGAAACATGATAAAGTCTAAATACAATATATTAAAAATGCAAGGTAGGAAATTATCAGGGAGCATTAAAGTAATATTAGGAGAATATTATGCAAAACTCAATGCAAATAAAATGGATGGGCTTCTAGGAAACCATGAATTGAGAAAATTGAACCCAGATTCAAGTAGATGAATAATCAAGATGGAAACCGGAGAGACCTTCAAAATTATTCTTAAAGAATCTTTATGCTTAATTGGTTTCACAGGTGAAACTATTTACAACATGGTTATTGCACATTAGAACCAATGAGAGGGATGACTGAAAAAAATATTGATGCCTAAACATAACCCCAAGAAATTCCAATTCATTTCCTTTGGTAGATACTACTAGGATTATTAACAAATACATTAGTTCTTAGAAAAAAAAAACCCAAACATATATTTAGATAGTTATATGAATAATCTTTGTAAATATATAATTAGGTATCAGTTACTTTATCCTCAGACTTTATTCTGTCTTCCTAGAGCAGACTTTTTGTTCAAATCAAGAAATGTTTAAAGATCACATTTGGGTAAGATTTCAAGGAGGCTCTACTTTAATAGCTGTGCAAGCCAATTCCATCCAACACTTATTCTTGGAAAACTGTAATAACAAATTTTTACCACAAGAGTGTTTCTATTTTGACTTTGACTTCTAATCTCTGCTGTATTTTTTTAAAAATTCTAGACAAAGACAAAGCATCTTAGATTACACCTACTGTTGCTTTCTTTGAACCCACATGGAAAATGAGGGAATCTGAAAAGCTTAGTATTCCTTACATTTCTGCAAACTTAACCATCTAAAATTAAGGTTATTTGGAGTCACAAAAATCATAGATTCTTTATCTTTATGTAGAATAATAATTTCTCTCATTTCATTTTGATTTAAATGAAACAATTTATATAAAAATATATAGATGATAAAGGTGTTTTAACTAATTCAGTAGGGAAGTGACCTCAGAGTGTATTATATTAAATTTTTTTCCTGAAAGCGTTATTCTTTAGAATTTCAATTCCTTTTGATTTGCTTTTATGTCTCATGTAACAGTAAAGCCAAACATGTCTTTCATATGCTATAAAGCTAATCACGATAATGTTGTATGTTGTCATACTAACAAAAGTTTAACATATTCAAAATGTACTTCTTCTTTTACAAACTCTTAGATGTTTAGAATATTTAGTTCGTTTCCAGTCTGTGAGTTGCAGTAAATAAGATATATAATTTGGGATACTTCAATTTAGAGTGATTTCATTAGTTGTGAGGTTTTTTTCCCCCTGTAGTTTTCTTTTTTGTTGTTGTTGGTGTTGTTTATATGTATAGCAGATGGCAACAATCATAGAAATCAGTACAGCAATCAAAGGCATCAGTGGTATGATGCATCTTTGTCAGGGTCACAGGATGCACCCACTGGGAAAATAGCGACAACATCTGACAGCAAGTGCTGAACACTGCTTAGTAATCAGACAGGATCAGGACCGAGGGTGACCTAGAGCTGCTGAATAAAATAAGAGACGATAGGAAAAGATGCCAGGAGTTTATTTGCAGCAAGAAAATTACATAGGCAAAATGCAAAAAAAAATGCGAAAACTTGTTTTTGCTACTTCAATAATTTAATGTCTATTGCATTCCTGATAGTTGCATATTGGTTGGGATAATGTGGTAAATGCATGAGCTGAAGTAAAGGCAGGCATGATTTGCACAAAAATAGTCTTAGCTTCTTACTAGTGATTACATTCATGAATTTTATTTTAATATTTTATTATTTATTTTATTTTATTCATTTATTTTTTAGAGACAGTGTCACCCAGGCTTTTTTTGCAGTTGCATCATTATAGCTCCCTGCAACTGCCAATTCTTGGGCTCAAGCCATCCTCCTGCCTCATCTTTCCAAGTACCTGGGACACAGGAGCACGCCACCATGCTCTATTTTTTGTAGAGACAAGGTCTTGCTATATTGCTCAGGCTGGTCTCAAACTCCTGGCCTCAAGCTGTCCTCCTGCCTTGGCCTCCCAAAGTGCTGGGATTATGGGTATAAGCCACTGCACCCTGCCTACATCCATGCACTTTAAAATCTGAGCATTTCCAAGAAATTATCTCAATTCAAATGGTGCTACTAATTCTCACCATTTTGTTTGTGCAAACTCATTATGGATACATTCAATAAAAGTTGTATTACAAATTTCCACAGAACTTTTAATTTTTTTTCAAAGAAATTTAATTTTCCTTTTTTCCCCACTTTTCCTTTTCTTTCTTGATCTCTTTGTTCTCATACATCAAAAGGTGAGGGTTTCCCAATTTTAGGTAATCAGTCTTCCCCTCATGTCAGTTTCTCAACAGTAATGGCATCATTCATTCTCACATTTTTAACCTCAATGATTACAACTCTCAATTGTTGATTTGTAGCTCTGATTCCCTTCTGAATCCCCTCTGCTAAATGACTTGCATAGACTGTCAAACTTAACCTAACACTTGACATTATTTACACGAACAAACCTTCTTTCTGACTTTCATATCAATTATTATAATTTTTACAACAAGGATTCTTAAAATTTTGTGTCATTTCTAATATTTACATCTCTGTTCCCCTAAATCCAACTACTTATATTTTCTTCATGTATGATGTGTTATTTAATCATATATTTTATTTAACACTTATCATGCCAAACTCTGTAAACATTTAATAGTTCACAATAGTTTGGTGATTTAATTGGCTTATCAGTACTTCAGATACTTTATTCTTTGTAGAGATATTTTCTCTGAAGATAATTCTTGTGTGCACTGAAAGTAATCCAGAATCAGAGGGGGTTATGGTTTCTTGGACTTCAGAAAGCCAGGGGGTGTCCCTTCTCTTGGGAATAGGGGGCACAGTATGAACTCAGAAACATAGAGGTAAAAGTATATTCCCAACTGTGAAATGCAACAGCCTCTGCCATGTCAAATTGTATAAGGAATTAAACAGACTCTGGGGTTGTTTTGTTTTTGTGAATCAAAAGAGTAACAATGCTTAGCAAGAGAAGTAAGTTACTTTTTTTGTTGTACTTCTGTTATCATACACTGGTAAAATACTATTGAATGGTATTACTTCAGGTTAATTACTCTTTTTAGGTGTCTCTGATGAGTTTTTCCTATCTTAACATGGCGACTTTTCCATTGGATTTTGGAGATTAGAGAAGAGGAACTGCATCTTAATGTTTTCTTCATAATGCTCGAATAATTTCAGTACAAGAGTTAACAAATAAACATATCGCAGTTGATTGTTCTATAAATTCAATATACCATACAATATAGTAGTATATGATATGTGAATGGGGTATTATTATTAACATAACTATGTAGCCAAAACCTTAACACTCTGGAAAAATGGACTTTCCCTGGAATTTCATTTTCTGTATTTAGAATACAGACTAATTTTATATTTATTTTATTTTATTTTCTCTGTTTGATGAAAATCCGTAAGGTAAATATTGGTTCTATTATGTAACATAAAGCCATATAGAATAGTGAAAGATAGATGAGTTTTTGATCCAAACAGATTTGAGTTTGAAATCCTCTTTTAATATCTAATATTACATTGGAATTAATTTTATATCTGCAAACCTAAGTGGATTTTTTTAATATTGGTGACATATGTGATAAAACTAGAACAGTAGCAAAGAAGTAGAGCGAGCATAAAGTGATCTTAATAATAGTAAGATTACTGTTAGTAATCTAATAGTAAGATTATTAAGATCATATTCATCAGATTTAAAATCATAAGGCCTGATTTGGGCACATTAGATTAAAATCATGTTAGGACATTTTCCAATTAAGGTATTAAGATACTTGTGGCTGGATTCAGAGATCCAGCATTAGTCTATAGTCAGACTCTTTAATTTAGTCAATTACTTTGGGCCCTTTGCCTCAGTTGTCCCTTTGGTTGGTAACACATAAACCGGTTTAGGTCTTTGGGCTGCAGGGTTTATATTAGTTAAACTTGATGGCATGTGGACTTTGGCATTTGCCATGTTTGGCTGAAATAATGTCTTACTCAGAGGGTTTAGGTCTTTGTATTGTAAACCAATTAAAGCACCCAGACTGATACTAACAAGACTAATAGGCAATAGGATTGTGTGTGGTTGCACTTGACAGGCATTTATTGCCTAATGTTGGTTTTTCTCAGGTGTGTATTATTACCCAGAAGAGGTTGTCTGTTTCCATCATTACGGAATATTGTGTTAATTTCATTATTATTTACAAATGTGATTTTATTTACGAAGTGCAGCTTCTTATTTTTCTTCTTGGTAGTTCATACTGTCTGTGAGGACAGCCCTGAACATGAATTTTAATTCTTTGGAGGAGATTATAGGGACAGCTGGATGAATTATCCACATCATAATCAAAATATTGAGGAAGGCTTTTTTTAGCGGTAGAATTTTAGGCTCAAATGGGTCCCTTACCAAATGGACATGTGCGTGGCCCATGGGACAATATATAATTAAAGCGTTCTGGTAAGGTTGCTTTTAAAAGTTGATGTAAGGTGTGAATTAGCTAAAAGGATTTACAGAAAGTAAGTCCTGGGGCAAGATAGAGACCCATTTAAGGGTACATTTGACAAACAAGAATTTTAAAAAGTTGTTTGAGGAAACCATTATGTCTCTCAATTAATCCAGTACCTATTGGGGAAATGAAAGCTCTATTAAATATCTTTTCCAAGAGCTCAGTATTGTGTATTCTATATTCTAAGAAGTGAAATGAATTCCTAGGTTGCTATCAGTGATGTCTGGAACTCTGAAAAAGGTAACGAGTGTTCTGGCGAAGCCTTCTATTATGGCCCTAGTATATGTAGACTTCTGACCTTGATATATGAGGTATATGTGAGGCTAGAAATTCCGAGGGATTTTACCATCAAGGGGATAACTATTAGGCAGTGTCCCAATAGTTTGTAGAAATGTGTAAATGGAGCACATTTTTTGTTCTGCTGACTAGGGCATCTAATGCTAAAATGACTGCCTGATATTTGGGCAATTGTTCTGACCCTTGGGTCTTGTCCCTTATCAGGGACATCCTAGTTAAGGGAAAGAAAACATTTACATTCTACTGAGCCTCATCACTTATGAAGATGGCAATGTCATTCCCATAGACTGTGAACTCTCATTGCTGTTCACTCAGTTGATCCCAAGGGGCTCCACAAGTAGCCAAGGGGTCTAGGAAAGGGATATTCTCCTCCAGCACATGGCATCTGACAAAAGACTGAGGACAGGGGAAGCCACTCCCTCCCGGAGGTGAAATATGCCAGAGGGGGAAGAGGGTACAAAGATATACCTTTTCTTGTTCCAGAGGCTACTGGTGGATTAACAGTTGGCTACTGGTCTCCAAGGGTACAACTTACATATAACCCTGAGTGTCTAGGAAGTATGAAATATGTGACCAGAAACATACCTGAACACCCTGGCCCAGGAAAGTACAGCTCTAGTATCTAACTGACCCCTCCTCCTCCTCCCTCCCCCTGCCAGAAGGTAAGCTGCGTATGGAGAGACTTGGCAACTACCTGCAGACACAACAGAAAGAAACAAGGCTAAAGCAAGCTGGCCAACATGTGCAGTTCTGTCTCAAACCATTCTTGAGGTGTTCTGGAACCAATTAGTAAGCTAAGAGCACCCACCTCCCCGTAACTCCTGCCACTCAAGAACCTATCCAAGACTCAACAGTCATGGCCACACCATCCTGCTTACAGTGTCAATTGTTTTATAAGATTTAAAAATTCCTCTGATGGCAAGACCCAATGCACTGACATTTAGATAGATGAAAGGTAGAATTTTTTATTATTTACAGCTCCAAATAAGAAAGGATGCCAGGCAGGGGCTGCACACCAGGACAGGATAGCAGCACATTAGGAACAAAGCTGGAGATGTTGGAGGAAGCCTATGTGTGGCAAATGGTTTAAGGTGGCAGCCATCTATAGCAAGTAGGTTGGGGTTAACTAGGTTTCTCTGGGACTCCCTGTGAATTGGTTAATTTGAATAATTTCACAGGCTTCTAGGCTTAGCAACTATTCTAATTGTCTGATACCTTGCCCTGGGGCAATTAGGGCAGATGTACAGTGGCAGTGTAAGAGTTTGATGAAGGAAGTGTTGGGGTATGGATTTAATCATCTGTTAAGAAGAAAAACTGACTGGCTTCTAGCCAAGGTCTCAACAATGGATCAATACAGAATTAAAAAACAAAAACAAAAACTATATTACAGAATGGCAAGAAAAAATGTTAACATATTCCAAAGGATTTATAACTACAAGTCTGGCCTTATCTGTAGAATTTGTACAAACTGTATAATCTATAAGCTCTATGCTTAAAAATAAACATAAAATGCTATTGGGTTGATTGTACCCAAAAAAGCCAAGAGCAAATTAATACAAATTACGTATCAATCAGAAACCCTGACCTTGATTTTAGAATCTTGGGATTCTAAAATACAAAGTCATTCACGTATGTTCTTATAATTCAAATTATAAGTAAACAGACAAGAAAAACAATAAAAGTAAAAAGAAGGAAAATAAACTACAAAATAGTAAAGAAAGGAAGAAAGAAGAAAGGTAGGAAGAAAGGAAAGAGGGAGCAACCACCATGAGCAAAATAATAGAACTGATAAGTAGCAGGATTGAATGCCAGAGAATAGGAAAAAACGGATTGGATGGAAGAAAAGTATTAAAATATGTATACACAAATCACAGAAATGAAAAAAATATATTTCAGATATTAAACAATCATTGAATTGTTTAAAAAATTCTTTTCCCCATAGATTAAAATTCATATTACATAAAATTTATTATAGATTAGTGAACCAGAACACAGATCTGGTAAAAAAGTAAATTCTGCATATAATATCTGTCATATAAAAGAGATTAAGAGGAATGGAAAAGAGAAGAGATCTAATATCCAATTCCAGGCCTTCATCGCCAGGAGACAACAGTAACAAGTTCAAATATACAAATCAGAATGCCAGAGTAGCAAAAAGAAAGTGAGTAACACTTTATAATTGAAAACTATTCATAGAGATCTCTCTCATGAATTATCACCTCAATGATAAAAGAATTAGGAAGGATTTGGAGGATTCAAACAGCATAATAAATCATTTTGACTTTCATGAACACATTATTCTAAATCACATTAGGAACAAATTTGGAAACTGATCATCGTTTGGGACGTAAAGTAGGTTTCAACAAATTCCAAATAATCTGTATCACACAAAATACAATTTTTAGACAAAATATAATTGAATTAAAAATTAAACCAAAATGTTGCTACAAAAAAACCCCAAAGACACAAAAATTGAAAAAAGTTCTAAATAGAAAATCAAAAGAAAGGAAATCGTAATGAAGATGATATAGATATTATATAATATTTATAATTCAATTATAAAAAACTATTAAAACATACTCCATGCAAATAGATAGTTGATGAAATTGTAGCACAAATTTCTTATAAAAGAAAATATGTTGTTACAGGAGAAAAAAGACAATGGAACCAAGGAAAGTAGAAGGAAAAATTAAATTATTAGAGCAGACCAAAGAAATGAGGGAAAAATTCAAAGAAGGGGATTAAAAAACAAGAAAAAACACCAAAGCATTTTTTAAGAAGACAAAACCTAGGAACATCAGACAGCATTTTAAAAAAATAAAAAAGACAAAACCTTGGAATCATTAATGGGTGGAGGAAATAGAAGAGACAAAATTAAATAATGTAAGTGAGAAAGTGGGCATAAATGCAGAACCAGCAGTACTTTTAAAATGAAAATGATTATAAATGACTATTTTTAAAAAATTAAAATATTACACAGAACATACCTTTTTCTAAAAAAAAAAAATTACAAGAGCTAGCTCAAGAAGGAAAAGAAAATCTGAGTGGCACTCTAAAACTTAAAAAAAAAGAAGTTTTAAGTATTTACACACATAATAAACATGATGCCAAAACCATTTTACAGCTAAATGTTACCAACTTCTAAAGGAAAGGTAATTTCAAACTTATGCCAGTATAGACAGTTTTGATGGTCTCTTCAATTATACTAAAATAGTCTCTAATCTTTTCAAGAGTTTATAAAATTTACTGCAATATAATTCAGTTCAATATAATTTATAAATAGATGCAAATCCTAAACAAAATAGCGAAACTAACTCTCTCTATACACACACACACACACACACACACACAAAATTTCAGAAATTATGTATGTGTGTATGTGTACAGGCAATCTCAGTTATGATCTAATTTTTTTATTAATATAAGAGAAATGTAGCAATGATATTTAATCAGGAAACCTATTAATATATATCATCTTAATAAAAGCTAAAAAAGTTTAATAAAATTCCAAAATTATATATAATAATTTCTTTTCATAACGTATAAGTAGTGATCTTAGAAAAGATGTCTAGCTAGTTCCATTAGAGATTATATGATCTAATCTTGATTTTTAGTTAAAAATTTATCTATCAACAAAAGCTATTGGAACAGTATAAGAAAATGAAGTAAAACATTTAAGGCTTGGAATGTCAGAAATATTTATGTATGTATATATGTATATATGTAGTTCTGGCAGATCACATTTATGTAGGTAGAAAATCCAGAAGATTAATACAAAGAATTAGTAAATTAACAAAGCTAGTGAGTAAAGGGTCAATATTCAAAGAATTATTTGTGTTTTTACACAGCCAACATGGAAAATTAAAAAATAAAATTTAAATTATGAATTAATTGAATTAATTATAATTTGTACCAAAAAGTCTCAAATAAATAGGGACAAACCTTTCAAAAGATGTCCGAGATCGCTGTAGAAAAAACTATGAAAGATTATTGAGGAATACTAATAATATTCCAGAAATGAAGGATGGTATCTCTTATTTTATAGAGAAAGGAAGTCAGAGAATGGAGTGCAGGCGAAAGACTGATGATTGGAACAGTCTCTTGTTAGCAGCCCAAGCATACAGATACATTACGATTATTTTATCAATGTCCATTTTTGATTATGTATATAATAATCATTTCTATATTTATTCATTTTTGCTTTTCACTTTTTAAAATCAGTCTATAATAAAAGCATAGGAGAGAATTAAGAGAATGGACTGTGTTATAAACTTTTATAGTAAAATGATATGGCATATTTTTTGATACAGAAAGATATTATTTCATACCAATGTCAATTATATACAAATTGATATACAGCTTTAATTCAACTCCAATCAAAATACCAACAGATTATTTTGTGAAACTTGACAAGTCAAATAATGTATTAAAGCCTTTTAATTATAGAGCTAATCATATAGATTTTCTTCACAGACCTCTTTATATGATGACACATTAATAGGTTTTAAAATATTAAACCATCCTTTATTCTTCATATAAACCATATTTGATCTAATGTACTATTTTCTTAATGTGGTGACAGATTATTTTTGCTAATATTTTACACAAAATTTTTATATCTATATTTATCATTTCTGTTCACCTCTACTATTTCTGCTCTGTCTTCTTTAGGTTTGGTACTGACAGAGTACTTGCTTCATAGAAATCAATTAGTTATAACTCTATAAAAGTTAAATGTTCCAAATATCTGTATATAAATATAATTAAAATTGTACTTTTGTTTGTAAATTTCTTTTTTACTTTATGTTGCTGATGTGTTTAATAATTATATAAATTATAACTGAGCAACAGTAGAAATATTAAATTGTTGGAAATAGTTATTCCAATTGAGAAGCAGGATTCAGTCTAGCAGAAAAGGGCATTCAAAGTTTAACATGGGAGTCAATTGTCATAGCAAAAAAAAAGTGATAATAGATATTCCTTTATGTATAAATGTTTATTAAGAAGATACTCTATGTGATACACTGACTAGGCTTTGGAATTACAGCAGTTAATAAAGAAAATAAAATTCTTGTTTTCATAAACTTTAGAGTCTATTTGGAGAAGCCCAATAAATATGTAAATATATAATACATGTGCATATCAAGTAAGAATAAATGTTCTGGTGATGAATAGAGCAAACATGGGGAGTTGGGTGGAAGAATGGGACTAATTTAAAATAAGTGACATTGTATTTTATTAAGGGACTAAAATTTAAAAGAGTGGTCATGGGACTATCTGGATAAAGAGTCACATAGGCTCAGGGAACCGCATATATGAATTCTTGTCCCTGGTGTATCCCAGGGATATCCACATTGCTGGTGTGTCTACTGGAGAGTATTGGGGGCCAGGGAGTAATAGGAGATGAGATTTATGAGGTGACAGGAGTCAACTAATGAAATGCATGTAGAATGTAGACTATTGAAATAACTTTGATTTTTACTCAAATTTGATGGGTAACCAGTGGAAGCTCATGAGGGGAGGTGTGGCATGACCTGACTAATATTTAACAGATTCAATCTGGGTACTGTCATCTCAATTGCCAGTTGAAGACAAATCCAGAGGTGATGTACACCTGCAGTCTCAGCTACAGCTACTTGGGAGGCCAAGGTGGACGTATCACTTGAACCCAGGAATTCAGGGTTACAGTGAGCTATGATCATTCCAGTGCACTCTCTAGCCTGGGTGCCAAAGTGAGAACCTATCTCAAAAAAAAAAAAAAGGAAAAGAAAGATAGGGCTAGAGGTGGAAGTAATAGTGAGGTTAAAAAGTAATTTTTGTATGTGTGTCATGATGCAGTAACAGTATATTTGATTGCTGATATGAATAATCTAGTAGAGATTTTAAAATATAAAATAAGGATGAGTGAGAATTGTTTGTACCATGTACCTGATGAAATGGAATGACATGGGGTCTTGTATACAAATAAAGGAATTACTTTTAGGTAGGAGACGGTAATAGTTAGGTGTAGTTTGGTGTTGTGGCTAAATGGTCCTACAATCCAAATATCTGAATATGGCTGCCCTAGCCACTTGATCATAGGCATAATTGGCATATATAATAGCTATGCGATGGAAAGGCTAAGGAAAATTGTTGCCATTTGTGGCCTCTATTGCATTCAAGAAAACAAAAGAATAAGCTAGTATATGAATTCTCAGTCTTCCACCCCCAATTTAACAAAATTTCCACCTTCACTGGGATACAGTTAGGAAAGGAGAGCAGAAACTAGCAGTTTACTTTTATTCCTCTCCCTTTAATAGGAAGGAAACATCAGAATTATTCAGAATTTCCCCCAATTAGCTTTCAAGATATCAGTGGAAATACTGGAATAGTAGCAGTCTTTGTATTATATGTTTATACTCTGTAAATTGTAGAAAAAATTTCTCATGTCTATGATAAATTGTTGCATTTTGATAAGGAGGAGATTTATATCTCCTTACTTGTTCCGTGTTATTTTAAAAATTTCTAAGTTTCCATAACCAGTTAAAACTAGTTTAAAAATGTCTGAAGATATGTGGCATTTTTAAATTAAATTCACAATAATTTTATTGTTTTGGGTCACTAGGAGGAACTGTAAAATCTAAACCATTAAGTCAGAAACACCAAATATAGGGACATAGAGGAAATACTAGATGAGTCAGTAAAGTATCATTGTCCACACATGGCATATTGTACTTCATTTTCAAATTTCATTAATTTCAAATGAGATGATTATTCAAGTTTATGAAATGAATGAATTACTAGGCATCTACAGTCTGAAATTTCTCCCTTATTTCTAAATAAATTATATTAGGATTGTTAGAAGCTGGCTGAGAATAGATGAAGAGAGAGACTGTATGCTGTGTCTGGGTGGGTCCACCATCTAATAAAACATGTTGTAGCAGCACATGGCAGTAGCATACAGAATAAAACACAGTTTTGTTGCAGACTGGTGACACTGATAACTGCCAAACACAATATTAGTGCCATCACTTAAGGAAAATTAATAATGAGGAACTAAAGAAATAAGGAATTTAAGCTTGCAATGGTGATGTATAGTACAGAATAGATTTCACAGGGTTGGAAAGGAAACACTGTGAACTAGGAAACCTACCAGAAATCTGTGAAGCTCATTGACAATTTTTGGGATTTACAGATCTATTTTTATTGTTGAGTTTACTTTGGCATAAAGTACATTCTAATGTTTCTTTATTTAAAATTCTATATTATTTTTAAGTAAGACATGTTTTTCTCTATTGCTAAGCTGAAGGGATGTTTATGAAAACAAATTAGGAATCCAAACTATAATTATCTTTTTGTCTACATACATGGTTTTGTATTTTTTAATGTTATTTGAGGTGGAGAATGAGTGATATCTCCAAGTCAGTGACAATTCATAGCTGATGATATATGTTACTCATTCTCTAAATTGTTAGATTTTTACCAAAGGGTTTTGTAATAGGTGGTTAACAAATAGTCTTTAAAAAATTTCAGATTGTTATATAACAAAACACAAAGTTCAATTTAGAATGCATGTTCTTTCCTAAGTAGGGACTATAGTTAGGATCAAAATTTTGTTTTAATAATTTAGCAAGCTATATTCCCATGTAATTTAAGGAAAATTAAACTAATCTCTTTCACTTACAATATTTTCTTTTGTAATAGGGCCTAAATTACACCATCTCACAATGCACATGGTTTGAATATATATATATATTCAATATATATATAAAATATATATACTCCCTGAGAGTGATAGCAACTTAAATATTTATAAAATAACTCCTGGGCAGGCATAGCTATAATAATAATAGTTAACTGAAAGAAAAAAAAATGTGCTCTAAAGCATAATACAAAATTGGTCTAGGTAAGAATTATAGAATGAGAAACTACAACTAATGTATTCACCTTCTTCTAAAATATATTATGTAAATTATTTCTACCCCAGAAAATTAAAATATTTTTGAAAAAAAATCAGTGAATAACTGATTTAACATTTTAATGAGGATGGTAAAAATAAAATGATTGCTTTCTTTTACATATTCTGATATTGAATAACTTTAAATAAACTTTGAAATAAATTTTCATTTGATTATAGTTCATATTTTCAATAAAATTATAGGCTGGGAAAACACGTGAATTTCCTAATGTTTTTCAGTCTCAAATTCAACTGTGGAGCCCAACTATCCAACTATGGGGTATATAAAAAATAGATAGGAAAAGGAAAAAACAATATTACTAGCTTGGAAGTGCTCTAACTCTCAATGTAGAATTTTGATAAGATATACTGAATCACATAACCCAGCCTGGAGTTTCTAAGAGATCCGTTCACTTCTGTAAACCAACATCCAAAACAAATCAGAAGACATGAGCTCAAAAGGCCCAAGTAGGCATGTGAAAGAAGATATGACTATTTCTTTACAATTGCCTTTCAGGACTAGTGACCTCACATACTATATACATGACACAACATATAATCTGATCAATCATATTAGTATTCTTTCACCATCATGTATAGATATAAACAGAAATATATACATATATATGTGTATATATAGATCACAATTTTTAATTAAAAGAGAATCTGGAGAGATTTATCACATTAAAATGCCTGTATTTGTATAGACACCAATGTTTTTCTCACTAATTTTTCTGTCTCCAGTATGTCTCTTCCTATGCACATTCTTCACAGTATAGCAAATGCCTTGGCCTCCCAAAGTGTTGGGATTTAAGGCCTGAGCCACCACACCCAGTCAATCTTGATATATCTTTATTAAGTATAGATACACTTTTAACATACTTAAATATTTATTCCCTTTTCAAAGCCTAGGGAATTTGGTCCCTAACCCTTCTATTTATGGTACTCAAGCCTCTACGGGCTTAATTTTCCAGTATTACAAGCTCTGTATCTGTTACTTAACTGCACATTGCAGCAATCACTAATTACGTATGTTTCTTCGTCAAGTTTCTCTGGTCCTCTACTTCTTATCTACCTGGGGAATTACTACTTTTCCTCTAATATCCAGCTTAATGTTAATTTTACCTGTGAAATTTTCTCTGAGGCCTGAAAAGGTCCTTTGCAATCTGTCCTTGTGCATCCTTTTCTAAATTTTGTTGAGTCCCCCACCCCCATTACTGTGTTCTAGTCACATAGAATCATACTTATTTCCCTGAACCTATCTGGTGTTACCTATTCCTTGAAATCCTCTAGGATCTCTTCAGCAGGGGTAAGCTCTTCTTCTCAGTTCCTACACATGCTTTACTTATTGAATTTTTTAATGTTAATATGTATGATATTCTGTGTGTTTTTTCATTAAAACATGACTCTGGTTTTTCCAACCATCTTCACTAGATTGGGCAGAAGCTGGGACAGGCCTGGGTTCTGATGTTAAGTCCCCTGCTACTAAACGTATCTGGTGAACTTGAAACGGGCTAAAGCCAAATGGATAGAGCCTGGGGTTTTGGGCATATTTAATATTTCCAGAATTTCTTATAACAGCTAGAAAATAGTAGGTACTTAAAAATACTTGCTTAATAGGAAGAGGAATGCTATTTTTTGTTTTTGTAATTTTCGTACATTATTTTGTTTCGTTGACCCTTTTTTCCTTTTCTCTACTTGAAAAACTACCCTTATATTTCAAGTCAAAACACAAATTTCACTTATTCTATGGAATGTTTGCCTAATCCACTAAGCAGTTATTTCTTTTTTCTTAATTTATGCTCCTATAGCAATTTGTATTATCACAATGATGTCATTAATTATACTACAGTGTAAATTCATAAAGGATAGTAACATTTTGAATTCAAGCATACTTGGGATTGAATCAATTTTGTTCCATTTTATGTGTAAATGCTGGTCAGTTATGTCACCATTTGGTGCAAATTCCTATTAGTACAAATTGGAAATATTAGTTCTTGCCATCTCACATTGACTTATTTTAAATCCGAATGAGATGGAGATTATTTGTGTGGAAGGTGCTTAGAACATTATTTGGCACAACATAGGCATTCAATGAATGTTTTCTTATGTTAAGGTTTACACAAATGAATAAGAAAATTCTGGAAAATACAAATAGGTCACAGCTATATTCAGAAACCATCTAAAAATAAAGTAAAGAAAGTGCCATTGATATTTGCTAATATTTGAAAATAAAACTTCCATTATTAAATTTCTATTATTTGAACTCTTATTACCTGAACAGCAATCTATTGTAATTATAACATGTAAATTTTATTTAGGCTTAATTCTTACTTTTGAAAGTGGATCATTATAATTGTATACTTCATAAAAGCAATCAATGCACATAACATTTTCTGGAGTTTCACATATTGGGCATGCATTTTTGTATGCCATTTTGTCATTGAATATATTAATATGTTTCCTTATTTAATTACTAGATTTTTATATATTTATTACCTATTTAATATGCCTATCTTTTTATTATTGAAATGTACACCCTTATTTAATTTTACAAGTCCTATCCTTGTTCACCCTAAAATTATATGGACTAATAAGAGGAAATGTTTATTTTCCTCTTTTTTGAGATGCAAATATACAAGCCATCAAATTAAACTTAGCTAGAGGTGTTTGTCAAACAGTGTATACATTACCATTTTTAATGTTTTGCTACTGGGCATTTGTGTATGAAGGAAGTCACAGGTAAAGTAGATATTTTCTTCCAGCACAAGTTACAGTTTGATTCCTAGTAGAGAATTAGAAATTTATAGGGTAAAATCTAATTTCCAAGTTAAATTCTTTAAGTATATTATGCCAACTAGTGTGTCATTTACCAAGTGTATCATAAGCCCTGAGAGCACAAAATAGAGTAACCAGAAAGAAGACATAATAAAAAGACTACTGGGTTTTAAAATCAAATGTAAGTTTGAGTTCTCAGTTCTTCCCTAAATCCTTTTCTGATTGTTTGCTGTAGTTCACATACAAATGAATCAATAAATACAGAAAAGAGAGGTATCGCTCCCTTACTATTTCCTCCTTTTCAGGGATAAATGGATGTTCTATGCTTATATTTAACAAATGTTTCATGAGCTCTCATAAAATTATTCATTTTTTAGAAGTTCAAAATAATAGGAAATTTTTTTCTCATGACATTTGGCTTTTCAGTAAACCTTTAAAAATAATTTTTCATTTTTTCATTCATTCATAGTTCAATCCCTTCAACCAGCAATGTATTTACTCAAAAATTTTGAATATGTACCATATGCTCAACTGTGGTATAAAATGGTGAACAAATGTTCTTCTTTAGGAAAAAATAGACTGAAATCCAGAAGATAGATTGACTTGGCCAATATCACATAAAAGTAGGGATCAATATACATTTATCCTGATTATTAGTCTACTATGAACTACACAAGCTATTGTAGTATTTTAGCTTTTGTTCAATTAATTTTTGTTTTATTTTATATGTACATTTATTTATTTTTAAGCTATTATTTAGTCAGTTTAATGGTACTTCAGACTGTTTTGGTTAATATGTTGACCACACTTGAGCAGCTGTTAAATGTGGGATCAATAGATTACTTTTCAACCATTAAAGTGTTTGAAAAAACAAATAAACATCAGCAAGGTGAATTAGGAGGTGGTATATATAACTTAAGACACTCATATAAATGCATTAGGTGGATTTGAAATGACAAATATTTTCAGATATACTTGATCTTTAGAAAACACTAATTATGACTGGTGATTTGTGCAATTCCTCTCCTAATCATTTTATTTTCAAGGTCAAAGCTTGTTGATTCATGAAACAGTAAATTTTACAAATGTATTCAGAGAATGAAAAATAGCTTTAGTGGATGGGCACTTGTAATCTTTACAAGACATTTTAATGCTATAGAGAATTTAGTGTTTGTTGATAGTAATTAGCAAAACAAAATCCACCTTGTAGTACTGCACTAATAAATGGAGATTAAAAACTTGTACAACATTATTTCTATGTTTAAAATATAGTTCTGAAATTAGAAATGTTTTCTTGTATCATCTTTGAAACTTAAAAAAAAGACAAAATCATCAGGAAAGTCATGTTTATGATATGTTTATAATTTTGAAAAATAAGTTGTAATATTTCTAGATAAGCATAGAAAATTCAATGTTTACATTGACTAACTGACCCTCTATGTCTCTATCTCATTGCTAAAAATGTCTTAAAATGCTCATAAATGGGCATTACACGTCATTTATTACAATGACTGGGAGATCAGAAAATGTAACAATAGCTAAGAGAGGTCAAACAATTTTGGAAGCTGGAATGCAGGTGAATGAGGATAGCTAATTATCATAGCAGAGGTAGGTGAGAACCATACCTGTAGTGTCATAAAACAATATTAAACAGTTTGTGACCTAGAACCCATAATGTGCTCAGGAACGAAAGGAACAATGTGGCTGGAAAGCAGGGATCTGGTGTAACACTGAAAATGGAAAGATTGGTATAAAATCTGTACTAGAAAAAAAAATCATAGATCCTATTTACTATACTGTACAGTCATAGAATAGTCATTTGCAGTAGATGGAGTAGTGCTCCCACCCAAAAAAAAAAAAAGGTAAGTCCACATCCTAATCATTGGAACCTGTAAATACTACCTTCTTTGGAACTGTGGAAAAGGGGTCTTTGCTAATGAAAGTTAAGAATCTTGAGATGAGGAACTCACTTGTATTACCAGAGTGGGCTTTAAATCCAATGACAAGTGTTCTTGAAAGAGAAAGGAGAGAAAGATTTAATAGAGAAGAAGACACAGACGGAAGAATATGATGAGAAAATGGAGGCAGAATTTGGAGTGATGCAGTCACCATCAGAGGTATTATAACAGTCACCAGAGCAGAAAGAGGCAAGAAACAGATTCTCTTTTAGAGACCCTGCAGAAAATACATCCCTGCAATCACTTTGACTTCAAACTTCTGGGATTCTGAACTGTGAGAGAATGAATTGTGTTTTAAGTGATCAAGTTTGGGTAATTTGTTACAGCAACCACAGGAAACGAATACACCAACCCTCACCCTGTAAAAGAATGGAAGTTTCTTCTCTCTGGAAAAGATGATTCAGAGAGAATCTTGGAACTTGAAGCACAGATGACGGCAAAGGAATATACAAAACCAAGAAGATTAAATGAAAAAGTATGCATACTCAACAGTGAGGCATTGCCCACGCATGCTAGATTTCTGATGATGAGGGAAGCCACATTAGCTCCACTATACAGAAAGTTGGACAATTTCTTTCTGAAAAACAGCTAGCCCAAGAACATATCATACGTTAATGGCACTTAATTTTCCTTAAATAAAAATAATTGGCCCTAATTTTAGCAATTGATGGTGAAGCCCAAACAATCATAATTCCTGCCACCAAACACAAATTTTTCCATCATATCCATAAAAACATATCTTAAGTGTAGACAAACCACTGAGGTCCAATATTTATTTGAGGAAAAGCTCTAAAATAAAACAAGGAGTAAAGCAGACCAAAAAAAAAAAAAAAAGTAGAAGAAACATCTAAAGCATTGCAAAAGAAAATGAAAAGAAAATTGAAAGACATTTATAAAGAGGACATTGCTTCATTGACATAACAATACTGTATATAATGTGAAGCTTTTACAGAAAAAAGTATCTTTTGGAAATTAAAAATAACTTAGAAGAAATTAAGCAAGCATTAGAATTTTTGGATATAGACCAAAAAAACTTTAAAATTCATAACAAAAAAATTATGAACTAGAGGAGAAATGAGAATATTAAGCCAAGAAATCTAACAATTAAATAAAAAGGAATGTCAAAAATTGAGAACAGAGAAAATTAATGAGATCAAATTACCTACAACACAATAAAACATCCACATATTGAAGGTCTGACTGAAAAAGGTTATTGAGCAACCAACACAAAGAATTTTAAAAATTTCATACCAAACCATATCATTGTGAAATTTGAAATGCCAGAGATAAAAGAGAGTATTCTAGAAGCATTCAGAGAGAACAGAGAGGGAGGGAATGAGAGAAAGAGAGAGAGGTGGGGGAGAGAGAGAGAGAGAAATGATTGAGAATTAGAGTTTTAAACAACTTTATAATAATACCAGCATTCACATTATAAAGAACAAAGGAACTTAAAATTTAGAAGGCAATTGTTTTCTACATGAGAATTTTATACTAATCCTAAAATTGGACAATTGTGAATGTAAAATAAATACAATTCTAGATATGCACATACTTTCAAAATTCTCAGAGAGTTATTAAAAGATATCGTACAAAACAATAGTGAAGCAAGAAATAAGAAGCCAGGACCTAGGGCTTCCAGCACTGGTGGGAGGAGCCTGAGGCCCCAGGAGGATAGTGAAGAGCAGTCCATGGATGTATTGTTTGCAGCAGGCCTGGAACACACACAATTCATATCAGAATAAAAAGTTAATCTCAAAATAATTGTTAGGAGATGCAGCCTTAGGATAAGGGTTTTGATGATCATTTAGTGATAAATAGTAAAAGTAAGCACATAAAAATTAGGCAAATATTAGCAAAAGAATAAAACAAAAACTTGTACAACAAAAAAAATCACAGAATTGTGCATGTTTATTCTATGAATGATATCTAAATAGTCATAAAAGAGGCAAACTCTGAAAACTGGTTGAAACATAATTTGTGTTATAAACATTTGTGTTATAACAAAATTCTGTTGGAAAAAGATTTCATCCATACCAGCCACAGTATCAAGATTGAAAGTGGAAATATCTATATTTGGTAACATAAATATGTCATTTTCAAATCTAGAGTTAAATACCAACTACCATGAGAAATTGTTGAAGAGTGGAAATAGTTGATTATGACAGGAGCACACTTACATTAGATATTTAGATAAGGTCTTAATTCTATAATAGTCAATGCATTAATTTAAAGACATTTTTGAATATTAGACATTTTAATTTCTCCTTATCAATTACTTCTCTCTCAAACATAACAAATAAAGAAAAAGTTTATGGGGAGAGGGAACATAATGCACTGACAGAAACTCTCAATATTCCCCATTTATTCGTTTCCAAATTGTCTTTTAGGAGAGAATTTTTCCATCTTTTTACAAATGTACCAGTAGAGAATCACTGAACCACTCTTCTTCAAGAAGCAGTGGGAGTGTAGGAACTGTCAGAAACTGTAAGAATGTAAGTCTAGACCTCAACAGCCATATCTGGAACAAAATAGAAAATGGGCTAATTTTCAAGATATGCTATATACATACATACAGCTGCTTCCAAACAATTTTCAAAGGTATAGCTGGAAGTACTAAATAATCAAATGCATGACATGCTATCTTCTTCCCCTCCCTGTTTCTGTTACTAGAGAAGGGCAGCACAAGGAAGGGATACATAAAGATATGTCCAGCTTCTAAGAAAGAAGAAAATGAAATTAAAATAAATGTGAACACGCTTTATTTCATATAAGCCTTCCACCAACCAGTGAGGCACGGTCTACAAATTATTCATAGACTTCAGATTCTACTAACTTCCAAGAGCCCACTGAGGTATGTTATCTAAAATATTCCCCTAACTATTCCAAATTATTCCAAATATGGGGAAGAAAAATTAGGGCAAAATATAGGGAAATAACGCATAGAATGCAGAATGAAACCCAGCAAACTGTTTCCGGACCCCATGTTTGCACCTACAAAAGGACAGGGCAAACTATCTGGCTTGAAGTGTGCACAGAGCTGAGACAATACCGACATCACAACTAACAACAATACTATGATAATACTACAGACAATTACTGTGACTATAGTGCAGAAAATGACGCCAGGTGAAATTCACTGACTACCAATATGACTTCGGCACAAGAATAAGCAAAAAGGTGCTGTGATCATCCCTCCATCACTACTAACAAGAATACTACTACAATAGTGCTAATATTTATGGTGACTAAGGTACAAATAAAGATGCTGGTTGGTATTTACTGACTGGTAACTATGACCTGGACATAGATTAAGAACTTTATATGCTTTATCTTATCTAAGTCTTCCAAAAACCCACTGAGACATGTTATAATAATTATTCATAGAGAACAGAGTTCTATTAACTTCCAACAACCCACTGAGGAACGTTCTACAAATTAATCCCCTAACTATTCTGCCCCATTTTTTCTAAAATGGGGCAAAAGTTAGGGCAAAATCTAGGGAAATAATGCACAGAGCAACACTAAATTAAGCACAAAGATGCTATGGTACTCCCTCCATCACTACTAACAAGAATACTACTACAATAGTGCTAATACTTATGTTGACTAAGGTACACATAGGATGCCAGGTGGCATTTACAGACGTAATTATGACTTGGGCACTAGTTAAGCAATTATATTCTTTATCTCATCTAAGACTTCCAACATCCACTGAGGCAAGTTCTACTAATTATTCATAGAGTTCATAGTTCTACTGAATTCCAACAACCCACTGAAGTTCTTTCTACTAATTATGTCCCAAACATTTCTGCCTTATTTTTGGAAAAATGGGGAAGAAAAGTTAGGGCAAAATTTAGGAAAATAATGCACAGAGTTCACATTGAAACCCAGCAGCCTGGCTCCGCAGCCCATGTTCTCACCTACAATAGGACAGGGCAAACTATCTGGCTTCACATGTCAACAAAGCTGAGACAATACCACCAACACAATTAACAACAATACTACGACAACACAACTGACAATAACTGTGACTACAGTACAAATAATGATGTCAGGTGTCATTTAGTGACTGGCAATATGACTTAGGCACTAGATTAAGCACAAAAGTAATATGGTAATCCCTCCATCACTACTAACAAGAATACTACTCCAAGTGCATTAATATTTATGTTAACTATGGTACAGATAAAGTTGCTAGGTGGAATTTCATGACAGGTTTCTATGAATTGGGCACTAGTTAAAGCACTTTACATTCCTTATCCCATCTAAGCCTTCCAACAATCCACTGAGGTAAATTCTACTAATTGTTCATAAAGATCAGTGTTCTACTAACTTCCAACAAACCACTGATGCTCTTTCTACTAATTATTCCCCTAAATTTTCCCTTTCTTGAAAAAATGGGGCACAAAGTTAGCATATAATTTAGTAAATAATGCATAGTGTTCCCATTGTTGTACAGGCAGAATATTGTGGCTCTAAGTGTCAACAACATAGTCAGGCACGTTCTACATATTATTCCTCTATCAGTTTTTCCACAAATGTGGAAGAAAACTTAGGGTAAAATTTAGGGAAAAAATGCACAGAGCCACACTAGATTAAGCCCAAAGGTGATATGGTACTCCCTCCATCACTACTAAAGGTAATACTACTACAATAGTGCTCATATGAACAGTGACTAAGGTACAGAAGAAGATGCTAGGTGGCATTTAATGACTGGTACCTGAGCTTGGGCACTAGTTCAAGCACGTTACATGCTTTACTTCATCTAAGCCTTCAAACAACCCAATGAGGAAAGTTCCACTAATCATTCATACAGTTCAAATTTCTACTAAATTCCAAAAACCGACTGAGGCTCCTTCCATGAATTATTCCCCAAACTTTTCTTCCCCATTTTTGGAGAAAATGGGCCAGAAAATTTAGGGCAAAATTTATGGAAATAATGCATTGAGTTCACATTGACACCTAGCAGACTGGCTCCATAGGCCATGTTGTCACCTAAAATAGGAAAGGGCAGACTATCTGGATTCAAGTGTTGACAGAGCTGAGACAATAGCACTGTCACAATTAACAACAATACTACAACAACACTACTGGCAATACTAGAGTACAGATAAGGATGCCAGCTGTATTTAGTATCTGGTAATTTGACTTCGGCACTAGGTTAAGCACAAAAGTGCTATGGTACTCCCTCCATCACTACTAACAAGAATGTTACTCCAATACTGCTAATATTCATGGTGACTAAGGTACTGATAAAGATGCTAGGTTTCAGTTATCGGCTGGTAACTATGACTTGGGCACTGGTTTACTCACATTACATGCTTTATACCCACTAAGCATTCCACAACCCACTGAGGCAAGTGCTAATAATTATTCATAGAATTCAGAGTTCTACTAACCTCCAACAACCCACTGAAGCTCTTTCTACTAATTGTTCCCCTAATTTTTCCCTTTCTTGAAAAAATGTGTCAGAATCTTAGCGCAAAATTTAGGCAAATAATGCATAGTGATCCCATTGTTCTACAAGCAGAATATTGTGGATCCAAGTGTCAACAACATACTGAGGGATGTTCTACATATTGTTCCCCTAATTGTTTTCCAAAAATGTGGCAGAAAAGTTATGGCAATATTTAGGGAAATAACGCACAGAAACACACTAGATTAAGCACAAAGGTGCTATGCTACTCCCTCCATTACTACTAATAAGGATGCTACTACAGTAGTGCTAATATTTATGGTGACTATAGTACACAAATAGATGCTAGGTGGCATTTTCTAATAAGAAACCAAGATGTGAGCACTTGTTTAAGCAATTTACATGCTTTATCTCATCTAAGCTTTCCAATAACCCACTGAGACATGATCTACTAATTATTCACCGAGTTCAGAGTTCTACTAACTTCCAACAACCCACTGAGGCACATTCTACTATTTATTCCCCTAATTTTTCTGCCTCATTTTCCAAAAATGGGGCAGGAAACTTCCCCTAATAGAAGATCCTTCTAATATACGTTATAAATTTTCCCCTAATAGAAGTTACAGACAAGCGTGGATTCTGTGAAATTTAGTTGTTTGGCATTCTTTTTAGAAAACACCAGGCTCTTCCCTGGCAGCAATTGAAGATATGTATGCATGAAAGAGATTTCCGTGGTCTAATTCCTCTTTTATCAACCCCAAAGTACAGTTCTAACCTTTGGGCATACTCAGTTTTTACTTGGACATAGACTATACTCATGAAAAACTGAGTTTCTTGTGATAAGGGAAGAGTTGAAAAATGAATCCAATTTGGTTCATTTTTACAAAACTATCCCTCCGGCATTTATGTTCTTTGAATCCAGAGGACAATAAATGAGTAGGTTAGGAAGGTCTGGTAGATGTTCAAAGAGTCATGCAGACTTGAATTTGAAGTCCTGATTCAGAAATTACAAACTTGGGCAAGTAATTTCCTTCTCCAGGCTTCAGTTTCCATTCCATACTTTGGGGGAAATTCTAGTCCCCTCTTTACTAAGGTGTTGTGAGAATTATCAAAGATAATGTATGAAAAATACATAGCCCAAAGTCTGGCACATAGTAAGGGCTCAAGAAAATATAGCTATTTGATGGAGACCCTAAAGACATAATTAACTAAAACCACTAAAGTTTCTGAGTAATTTGGTAGGAAGTAGGTATAAATATGGGAGATGTTCTCTTTCAGGTGATTTTATTTTATCAGCATCAAGAACAAGGTTAATAACTTTGAGTAGGATTCGAGAAGGAAGATAATGTAAGCATAGAAAATTGGGACTGCATGCAAAGTCCCTGGCAAAGTAATGGTTTATCTGTTATCTCTTGAGACATGATTCACCTTAAACAAATCTTTTTAACTTCACACCTTTTTACATTCTTATTTCCAGAAAGTTCTTCTGTCACTGGGATGTTTTTTAAATAACATTTTTGCTATACTTTTTTGGTATAAATTGGCTATATGTTCAAGCTTTTGATGCAACAAAATGTGTTGAAGTAGTACTACATCAACATATTTTTTCCTCCCTGTGCTAACAATTTTCCATGGAAGAAAGTAAATTTTGGAGTTGGGCATGGTGGCTCACTCCTATAATCCCAGTTACTCAGGATGTTGAAGCAGGAGGATCACTTGAGGCTAGGAGTTCGAGACCAGGCTGGGCAACATAACAAGACCTCATCTCTAAAAAATATTTTAAAAAAAGGGAAAAAAAAGAAAGTAAATTTTGGAGCTTCCTATTTTCTTTTTCTGTTTATTAAAAAAGTTCCCTGCATACAAATCCCTGGAAAAAATAATAGCTTACCCTTTATTTCTTAAGAGATGATTTCCCTTAAACAAATCTTTTTAACAAATGCACTGTAGCATCAAGTAAACTGTGACTGACATTTATCACATGAGCATTACACGAACCCTGAGGAATAAATAAGTCACTCAAAACTGTCCAGGGATCTGGAGAAAAAGGTGAGAAGAAGACACCAGAATGGCCTATCCTTCACTGGGCACTGAGGGCATGTCACACTCTACACTATGTACTTTACACAGCCTCACAACAGTCTTGTGAGGCTCCTACCCTCATTTTATGGATGAGGACACTGAGAATCAGAGAATTGAGTAATCGGCTGAAGGTCACATGACCACAAGGTGGCAGACCTGGGATCTGAACTCAGAGTTTACTTCCCTTCCACCTGAGTCAAGTATCCATCAGCATCTGCTCCATCTTGCAAAATAACACTGTGTCTGGGGCTGACTATCTCCCTTGGCCTCGCTGGACAAGCAGTGCCCCTGCTACCTTACGGAGCTGTGGGAACAGGAGAAGAAAAGAGTTTCTCTATAACAGTGTTCTGAGAGTGCGGTCCCATCCAGACCAGTGGAGTCAGCATCACCTGGGCACTGAGAAGTGCAGGCTGTGATTTTAACAGGCCCTGCAAGGGATGCCAATGGGTGCTAAAGTTTCAGAACCACTGCTCTGTAGCTCTAGACCTCCTGTCATCAAAATAACAGATGTAAGATTCATGCCTACTCTTTGCCTTGCCTTATCAATCAATGGCCAACAATGGAGCCTGCCCTAAAAGGGCAGAGGTGAGAAGAATCCTATGAACAATGTTGAAAATATTTCCATATAGAACCCAACAAAGTTTTCAGTTTCTCCAAAAAGTAGTAGAAAACACACTCTGTCCATTCCTGACCACAGCATGGAAGCCTTTTAATTAGTCCACCCTGGAGGAAATAGAGATGTACTTGTTAAGTAATTGCTCTGATTACCAGAGGGCAGGGGTGTGCATTGTTTTCTGATGCATTTGTTAGGAGTGAGCAATGCTACCAAACTGAAGGCTTCTTACAGACGTTGTTAACATAAAAGGACTCCAACAAGCCCTGTGAGGGAGAGGGATGGCAGGAACAATCACAGAGCCAAACACACTCAAAGATACACACATACACACACATTCACTCACTCACAAATACCAGCACACACTGTGCAGACTATTCAGTGGCCTGCATCCCAGAATATTCCTGGTACTCACTGAAAGTTCTAAGAAAATATCAAACCCTGGTACCTTCTAAGTTCCCATTGAATGGGGTAAATGTTTCACTGGAGGTGACTCACCCAGTGACAAGACATATAGAACCAGGTTATAGGAATATAAGAAACTGAGATGCATGCTGTTTATTGGAGTGTCCCATCTTATAACTGTGTGCATCTACTATGAGCACACACTCAGCCCTGGTAATGAGTCTGACTAATGGTATCACACACTCTTAGAGTTGGAAAGAAGCTCTGAGATGGTGTCCTCCACCTGCCTCCCCAACTAAAGGACCCTTTCTATGATAGCTGTTCTGGCATCATTCAGTATCATCTTTGTGAAGTCACACAAAGTGGATCAAATGCCTGCTGGATGGGCCCAGGCTATTGAAGCCACACACAAAAAGGGATTCTGAACCCAAGCCACAGAAGCCAGTTCCTGGGATTGAGGGTCCCAATAGTAGCCTATCAGGAAAGAGGAAATAGGCCCACAACTAAGCGGGTGGCCTTTCTACCTTTAGTTCTAATTTATTCCAAGAATAAAAATTTTTTGTCTTAGTCCAATAAAATCATCTTGGATGAGGTGTCTACTCCTGGCCCAACCAGCCGTGACAAAAGGAAATCTCTTTGAGGGGCCCAGGGAAGGGCAGATTCTCTAGGTGGCACAGGGTGATAGGGCTGACAGTGAAAAACACCAGTTACTACCTTGACTTGAAGTTAGTGGTGGACATCCTTGTGTCCTCCACCGTATCATAAGCATCATCACAATATCTTATTTATCTTAATAAGGCCACTTTCTAGAAGAATATCAACATGTTGGAATATAAACATGAATTAATTTTATATTTCAAAAAAATAGCTGTAGACATTAGGTCTAAAAACAAACATTTCAGTTTTCCTCCTTCCAGGCTCATGGTAGAATTTCACTTCCTCACCCTCATGAAGTTAGGTGTGGCCATGACTTTCTTTGGACAACAAAACGTGAGCTGAAATAAAGGCCACATCTGGGTGGAAACCTTTAAGAGCCAGTGCATGTTGTGACTGTATAACCTAGACTCTACTCAGCTTCTAGTGCAAGGCAGCACATTCATTTCCTGGATAGTTTATCATTTGGGGAAAGACATACTATGTGCAGTTTCTTATTTAATCTCCTAACAAACCTATGAAGAAGGTTTTGTCATCCCCAGGTTACAAACAAGGCAAATGTGACCCAGGGAGCTTAGCTGCTCAGGGCCACATAGTAGACTCAGGATTCTAACGAGGCCTTGCTCTTGGCACTACACTCAGCCACTTTGTTAGAAAACATTTCTTTCTTTAGAACCCTGTATTAGTTTGCTCGGGCTGCCATAACAAAATACCACAGACTGGGTGGCTTAACAGAATTTATTTTCTCACTGTTCTGGAGGTGGGAAGTCTAAGATCAAGGTGTCTGCAGGTTTGGTTTCTTCTGAGGCCTCTCTCCTTCTGCAACCTCTGGCTTGCAGAAGATTGCCTCTCGCTGTATCCTCGCCTGGTCTTTCCTCTGTGTGCACGAGTCCCTGGAGTCTCTCTGTGTACCCAAATTTCCTCCTCTTATAAGGACACTAGTCAAATTGGATTAGGGCCCACCCTAATGTCCTCATTTAAACTTAGTCAACTGTTTACAGCCCCTCTCTTCAAATAGTCACATTCTGAGGTATTGGGCTGTATGCGGACGGTTAAGGACCCAAACCACATATTTTTGGCTGCTGGAGATTTGATTTCTCTATGGGCTCTGACTTAAGGATGCTTAGGTATGTTTCTGGATCCTGATGGCTCAGCAATCACTTAGCTGGATCTGACCAAGCAGAGTTTACCCAAGTAGAACCCTAAGAGGCCTCCCCTGGGTACAGGAAAGCCTTAGTTCTGACAAGCCAAGTGTTCCAGAGAGATTTCCCTTCACTAGGGGTCTTTGGCACTGTTTTGTGGCCATTCTCAAATTCACATAAATGGAATGAAAAACAGTCCCTGATTTAATCTCCTGTTCCAGCCCCTGTGAGGACACAGCTAGTGAGGGTGTGCTGCTCTATTCACAAGCCAGTCCCCTCTCTCTAGCCTTGCAATAATTTTGTTGTCTTTGTTATTCTATATCCTGCAGTGACTTCCCTGAGTGCAGTGAGCAATTAATTTAGCTGGTGTCACAGGCTACAACATGTTGATATAAAGGGAAAAAGAAAGAAAAAGGAAAGTTTGGAAAGGGTGGAAGGCTACCAAGACAAACATGCACAGGACCCAAGTTCCAGCCCTCACACAAAATGCCCCATTGGCCAAAGTAACCCTGTGACATTGTTTTTGTGAACATGAGTATGAACCTCTGAATGGTTGAGTTCCGAAATTCAAAGCCTGAAACTCTCCCAGGGCTCTCTCACTTCCTCTACTGCCTCTGAAACATCAATAGCTTCAGGAAATAATGAAAAACAAATCATAAATAAAATCAGCACTTGAAAACTCATGGTTTTCTATAAAAAGGGCATCTACTGTTCAAATACCAGTTCATAACAGAGCAAGATTCAGGATCTTGTGTGAAAACAAATTCCAGTTTAAAGCAAATTCTTTTTTGCAGTTTTAATGCCCAATTTAACCCTTTATTTTTCTTGGCTCACAAAGCTGAGAAGGGCTCATGCAGCTACAGATTCATGAGACATCTTATTGTTCACCAATCTTAGGTGGAAACTTGTCTGTACATATGGTTGTCAATATTGGTGAGGGAGTTCATCCAAGGGATAATTCTCTCTATGCTCCACATAAGGTAGCTAGATTATTTTTTTAAACCTCAGAAAGGGTTTAATTTCATGTGTGCCTTTGAACCATCAGGAGCCTATGTGTCATACAGTTTTCACCATCTGTAATCCAATCCCTCCCTCACCATTCTGTCATCCTGCTTTTAAATATCAGGTTAAGAAATAACTTAAGAAGGAATAATTTTTTTGTTTTTACACAAAGCCCAGATTTTGACAATTTTATCTTAAAAAGATAAAATTTTAAAATTTTAAAGAGAAAGCTATAATAATCTTCAATTAAAAGTGATATCATTTCACTTTAAAGAAAATATAGAAATATTTTCTAGCTACCCAAAATCTCATCACACAGAGATGACCACTGTTAACATATTTGGGCTAATATTTTTTTATCACAAATGTATGTATGTGGATGTATATTTCTATATTTTAATCTAAAAATGGGATAAATCTATACATATTAGTTTGTAACTTATATTTCTCCACTAGTAAACTGTAAACATCATTTCACGGCATTCGATTTTTTACTACATTATTTTTAATGTCTGCACAGGATTCATTTAATTGGCGCAGAGGAGGTGCGTAAAATGATACATGCTCTAATTTCATTTAAAAAATATAAAAGAAAAAGTGAAGATTACTTAAATTCCTCCCACTTAATATAAACCACTGTAAATGTTTGGATGAGCAAGCTTCCTGAGAACTCTCTTTCTGTATGATATTTTGTTCTCCAAGTGGTGTTCTGTAATCTGCTTTTAAGCACTTGACAATTGGTCAAGGAGAAAGTTTCCTGTCCATACATATTTTAACGTTCAACGTTGTATTCCATTGAATGTAGGTGTCATTATTTACACAACAAATGCATCATTGATGAGCATTCATATCATTTCCAATGGGTTTTTTTTGGTTTTTTGTTTGTTTGTTTGTTTTGGCTATTCTAAACAACACTGTGATGAACATCACTGAGATTTTATCAGTTTGAACGTGAATGATTCTCTCTTCAGAGTAAATTTCTGGATGAGTGATTGCTGAGCATTTTAACTACTAAAGTGACATTTAGAAAAGTATCAATATATATCTCCACCAAATAGCATGAGACAGAACTGATACTCAACAACACTGATTTTATTAACCTAAAAATTTTTTCCCCATCTTTTAATTGAAAAATGCAATTTATTCTTATTATTTACATTTCATTGATTATTAGCATGGTTGAAATCTTTTCATGTGTTGAATGTAATTTTGGTGAATTGTCCATTCATGTCCCATACTCATGTAAAATTTTTTCTTTTCCCCTAGGAACTAGCAAGATGTCTGACTAGAGGCAGCTGGCGTGTGCCTCTTCTTCACAGAGCAATCAGGACATCCATCCAATACCTATATTTTGAATAGACTGTCAGAGAAAGAACGCTTGAAGATAACAGGCAACAGGGAGACACCAAGGATGAAGACAGAGGCCAGACTGCCTGCATGAGGCCACTGAGAGCCTTGAGCAGCCCCCAGACCCAGACCTAGGGAAGGGGTAAGCAGGAGACCTTTGGGGCTCTGCACTCCTGCCTCAGACCTCTGAAGTTGTTTACAGGGGAGCTCCTCCACCCCCACAGGGCTCCAGAGTGGTATGGGGAGCTGCCAGGAGATCTTGCAGAGAGGCACTGCTTGAACTCACCTGGCATTCCAAAGCCTTCCAAACCCACCTGGGCACCTGCGCCCAAAGCCATTCCAGGAGCCCTTCCCTCAATGCTCTAAGCCCTGCCCTGAGGCCACTGCTGCCCCACTGCTGGGCCACAGAGGGAGACAGGAACCCCAGTGATCTCCCCTGCCCCAAGGTCAAGTTTCACCATGGCAGCTGGGTAGTACTGAGGGGAGTTCAGACTGTGAGCTCCATGCCTGCCAACCTTCCCCAGAGCTGCCCACTTGGCTGCTGCCACAGAGAGGGGCATAACCTTCCCAGTGGCCTGACTGCAGTGTAACTGCAGTTGACCTGCTTGAGTATTCTGCAAGCAGCCTGGGACCAGCCCACCTCTCCCTGTCAGAGTCAGCACTTGAACTCAGGGGGCCTGCCAACAGGTCCACGGGCCTGACTCCATACCCCCAGGACTCCATCGTGCTGTTCAGGGACATGAAGGGGAGATTTGTGAACTGATCTTGAGTGGGGAGGGAGAACTGAGAGGAGAGTGTGGTGTAGGTTTGTGCTGCAGTGCACGTGCAGGCCACCCCACCCCGCACAGAAATGGCCGGGCAAGCTGTGCATTCTGCCCTGGGCAGAGAAGCTCACAACCTGCAGCGAATTTGTTGCCTGAGTTTGGTTGTCTTTTGACTGGTCTTTGGATTCTGGACTGCCCCTCCCCAAAAAGCAAGTTCATTTGCATGGGGGGGCACCTCCACCCCTCCCTGGAGGCTTTCCCCAGAGGCCCAGGAGCTGACCTTTGTTGCGACAGTGCTTGCTCCACCTTTGGGGAGCCCACTCCAATTCCACCTGGCTTCACCCCCCATCTGCCTTGGAGGGGGTGGAGCACAAGAAGAGACCTCCTGGGAGTTTCAGGGCCTTAGCCATT
Organism: Daubentonia madagascariensis; assembly: GCA_023783475.1. NCBI lineage: Eukaryota > Metazoa > Chordata > Mammalia > Primates > Daubentoniidae > Daubentonia > Daubentonia madagascariensis. The sequence continues at coordinate 2,041,995 of JAKFHU010000316.1, forward strand.
GCCTGGGACATCCAAGGGCTTCTGATTGACTAGGGCCAGGCATAGGCCCCACAAACACCACCACACCTGGCTCTCTCCTGCAAGCATCTCCTACTGGCATGGAGATCAACTTGTACAGCTTTTCATCACTTGCTGATTCAATTGGCCAACTCTTACCTGCAAGTGCCACCTACTGGCCTGGAGACTAAGTTGGACATCCCAATATAATTAATACTGTTAGATGCACACAGGACTGAGGAAAGAGATGACTCCAGAGACCTCCATCTCCCCTCGTTGACAGGAGGCAGGGAACCTACCCACACACGTAGTCTACAAATAACTAGTATTTGAGAAAACCACCACACTAAGGCTGTCTATAACCAAGGAATTCATTCAGAGCCTAGGCCCCCTAAAAGTACCCACATGAAAAGTCAAAAGTCCTTACCAACATACGCTGCAGTTACACCATTAGGAGAGGGGAAAAAAGTCCCATCTAAACAAAAGAAAATTCAAAAACAAGAAGTGACAGCTTCTCCAGATGAGAAAGAATCAGTGCAAGAACTCTGGCAGTGTGCTAAGACAGAGTGTAACGACACCCCCAAAGGATCACATCAGCTCTCTAACAATGGATCCCAACTGAAGCAAAAGTACTGAAATTACAGACAGAGAATTCAAAATATGAATTGTAAGGAAACTCAATGCGATCCAAGAAAAAATGGGAAACTATCTCAAAGAAATCAGAAAAATAATTCAGGACACAAATGAAAAATTTACTATAAACCTAGATATATTTAAAGAAAAAAAACAAACAGAACTTATGGAAATGAAAAATTCATTTAGGGTAATACAAAAAACAGTGAAAAGTTTTAAGAGTAGACTAGACCAAGTGAACAAAAGGCTTTTAGAGCTTGAAGACAAGTCTTTTGAATTAACCCAGTCAGTCAAAAATAATGAAAATAGAATCAAAAGAAGTGAACGAAGTCTTCGTGGGAGAAATATAGGATTGTATAAAATGCCCAAACATAAGAATCATAGGTATCCCTGAGGGAGAAGAAGAAAAAGCAAAAAGCTTGGAAAACCTATTTAAGGGAATAATAGAGGAAAACTTTCATGATCTTGCTACAGACTTAAACATCCAGATACAAGAAGGTCAGTGAACTTCTGAAAGATTCATTGCAAAAGGACGTCAACAGGCACATAGTCTTCTGACTGGCCAAAATGAATATGAAGGAGGAACTCCTATGAGCCATGAGGTAAAAATATCAAGTAATTTACAAAGGAAAACCTATCAGACTAACAGCAGATTTCTCAGCAGAAACCTTACAAGTCAGAAGGGATTTGGGTCCTATCTTTACTCTTCTTAAACAAAATAGCTATCAGCCAAGAGCTTTGTATCCTGAAAAACAAAGCTTCAAAATGAAGGAGAAATAAACAAGCACTCGCTAACAGAATTTGTCACCACTAGACCACCCTTACAAGAAATACTTGAGGAAATTCTAAATATGGAAAGGAGAGGTCAATACTCAACAGTAGAAAAACACTTGAAAGTAAAAAACTCATAGCTCTTATAAAACAGCAACACAAAGGAGAATGCAAAGCAACTAGGTAAAAATCAACATGATGACTAGAGCAATATCACACATATAAATATTAAAGTTGACTGTAAATGGTCTAAATACTCCATTTAAAAGATATATTTTGGCAGAATGGATTAAAAACATACTAAATATCTGCTGTTTCCAAGAAACCCATTTAAGTCATATAGATTCTCATAGACTCAAGGTAAAGAGGTGGGTAAAATATCCCACCCAAATGGAAACCAAAAGTGAGCAGGAGTAGCTATTCTTACATCAGGTAAAACAGACTTTAAATCAACAACAGTAGAAAAAGACAAAGAAGGTCATTATATAATGATAAAGGGATCAATTCAACAAGAAGATATAACATTTCTAAATATACATGCACCTAACACCAGAGCTCCTAGATTTATAAAACAACTACTACTAGACTTAAGGAAAGTAATAAACAGTAATACAATAGTAATGGGAAACTTCAACACTCCACTAATGGAATTAGATCATCAAGGCAGAAAATCAACAAAGAATTTAAACAGCACTATAGAACAGACAGACCTAACAGATATCTATAGAACATTCTACCCTCAAATTGCAGAATATATATTCTACCCATCAGCACATGGGACATCTTCCAAGATAGACTATTTTTAAGCCACAAACAAGTCTCAACACATTCTAAAAAATCAGAATCATATAAAGTATCTTCTTGGACCACAGCAGAATAAAACTGGTTGAGTTCCAAGAGGAACTCTCAAAACTATAAAAATACATGGAAATTAAACAACCTGCTGATGAACAATCTTTAGGTCAATGATGAAATCCAGATGGAAACCAAAAAAATTTTTGAAATGATATAACATCGAGACGGAGGGAATCCTCACTAACTCATTCTCCAAAGCCAGTATTACCCTGGTAACAAAGCCAGGAAAGGACACAACAAAAAAAGAAAACTAGGAACCAATATCCTTGATGAACATAGATGCAAAAATCCTCAACAAAATACAAGCAAACCAAATCCAAAAACACATCAAAAAGATATATCACCATGATCAAGTGGGATGCAAGGATGGTTCAACATATGCAAATCAATAAATGTGATTCACCACATAAACGGAATTTAAAATAAAAACCATATGATCATCTCAATAGATGTGGAAAAAACATTTGTTAAAAATCCAGCACCCATTCATGATATAACCCATGAACAAACTAAGCATAGAAGGAACATACCTGTAGATAATAAAAGCCATATATGACAAACCCACAGCCAACATCACACTGAATGGGGAAAAGTTGAAAGTATCCCCCCTAAGCATAATGCTCTTGACATTGGCCAGGCAAAGACTCTATGACAAGGATGCCCATTTTCACCACTTCTATTCAACATAGTACTGGAAGTCCTAGCCAGGGCAATCAGGCAAGAGAAAGAAATAAAGAGTAACCAAATTGGAAAACAGAAAGTCAAATATCCCTGTTTGTCAATGATATGATCTTATACATGGAAAACCCTAAAGACTCCTCCAAAAGACTCCTAGAATTGATAAATTAGTTCAGTGAAGTCTCAGGTTACAAAATCAACATACACAAATCAGTAGCACTTCTATACACTAATAACAATGAGGCTGAGAATCAAATCAAGAACTCAGTCCCATTTACAACAGCTGCAAAAAAATAAAATAATATACCTAGGAACATACTTAACTAGGGAGGTGAAAGAGCTGTACAAGTATAACTACAAAACACTGATAAAAGAAATTGTAAATGACACAAACAAATGAAAAAAACATCCCATGCTCATGGATTAGAAGAATCAATATTGTTAAAATGTTACACTGCCCAAAGTAATTTACAGGTTCAATGCAATTCCTATCAAAATACAATGTCACTATTCCCAGAATTAGAAAAAAATCCTAAATTTCATACGGAATCAAAAAAGAGCCTGACTAGCCAAAGAAATCCTAGGCAAAGAGAACAAATCTGGAGGCATCACGTTACTTGACTTCAAGTTATACCACAAGGCAATAGCACCCAAATAGTATGGTACTGGTATAAAAGTAGACACATAGATCAACAGAACAGAATAAAGAACTCCAAAATAAAACCACATACTTATAACCAACTGACCCTCAAAAAAGCAGACAGAAACATACACTGGGGAAAGGACACTCTATTCAATAAATGGTGCTGGGAAAATTGGATATCACGTGCAAAAGAATATAACTGGTTCCCTATCTCTCACCATATAAAAAAAATTAACTCAAGATGGATTAAAGACTTAAATGTAAGATCTGAAACCATAAAAATTCTAAAAGAAAACCTAGGAAAAACTATTCTTGACATTGGCCAGCAAAGAATCTATGACTAAACCCCAAAAGCAAATACAACAAAAATGAAAACAAATAAATGGAACTTAATTAAACTAAAAAGCTGCTGCACAGCAAAAGAAATAATCAACAGATTAGATAGACAGCCTACAGAATGGGAAAAAATACTTGCAAACTATACATACAACAAAAGACTAATATTCAGAATTTGCAAGGAACTCAAACAAATCAACAAAACAATAAATAACCCCATTAAAAAGTGGGCAAAATGCATGGACAGACATTTTTCAAAAGAACAGAAACAAATTAATAATAAACATATGAAAAAATCCTCAACATTGCTAATCATCAGGGAAATGCAAATTAAAATCACAATGAGATACCATCTTACCCCTGTCAGAATGGCCATTATTAAAAAGAAAAATCTTTAGATGTTGGCCCAGAAGTGGTGAAATGCAATGCTTATACACTGTTGATGGGAATGTAAATTAGTACAACCTCTATGGAAAACAGTATGGAGATTTCTCAAAGAAATAAAAATGGATCTACCATTTGATCCAACAACCCCACTACTGGGTATCTACCCAAAGGAAAAGAAGCCATTATATCAAAAAGACACCTGCACTCACATGTTTGTCACAGCACAATTCACAGTTGCAAAGGTATGGAATCAACCTAAGTGCCCATCAGCTGATGTGTGGATAAAGAAAATGTGGTATATGTATGCCATCGTATACTACTCAGCCATAAAAAGGAAAGAAATAATGTCTTTTGCAGCAACTTGGATGGAACTGGAGGCCATTATCCTAAGTGAAGTAATTCAGGAATGGAAAAACAAGTATCACATGTTCTCACTTATAAGTGGGCGCTAAGCTATGGGTATGCATGGTCATAAAGAGGGTCATAATAGACACTGGGGATTCAGAAGGGAGAGGCTAGGAGGGGAGTGAAGGATGAAGAAATTACTTATTGGGTACAATGTATACTATTTGGGTGACAGGTACACTAAAAACCCAGATATCACCACTGTACAATTCATCCATATAACAAAAAATCATTTGTATCCCCTAGATCTATTGAAATAAATAAAAATAAATAAATTCATTATTTTAAAAAAATTAAATTTAAAATACAAATAAAAATGTTTCTTATTAACTTGTAAGAATATTTACTCAATATTAATAATACCAACTTGTGATCTATCATTTGTCTTGCAAATATTTTTCCTATTTTGCTTCTCTTTCAATTTTATTTGTGACATTTTAATGAAGTCAAAGTTTACATTCTTGTAGTGAAATTAGTCAATTTTTATGAGTTTTAATTACATGATTAGAAAGTTCTTTCCCAATCCAAGATTATAAAAAATTATCACCATCTTCTTTGAGAATGTTAATGGTTTTATTTTTTATTACATTTAAAATTTTGACCTATTTAGTATTTATTTTAATGCATCCAACTCTTTATTCTAAAGGGTTAGCCATTGTGTCAGTATCTATTGAATAATTCATCTTCTATCCTATTAATTTGAAATGCTACATTTATACTTTTTAAATCCCCATGTTTTAGAATTTTTTTTAAAAAACTGTTTTTATTGCAAAAATGCACAAGCATCAAAAAGTGTACAAATGTTTTCCTTTCATCACTAACCCCTGCTTGTTCCTCAGTTCCCCTCTTTAGGGGTAAACATTTTCTAGAAGTGCTCTAGGAATACAAACATGAGATGGCTGTATGTATCTAGTGTGTGTGTGACACATACATAATACATACAATATATGCACGTATGTGTATTCCATTTTATGTTTACATAAATTACAGCATTCTACACATACTGCTTGGCACCTACTCTTTTTATAACTGCATAGCATTCCATTGTATGTATGTACCATAATTTTTTAAAACAAATAGGCTATTGCCAACTTTTTCAGTCTTTGTCTATGACCAACAATGCTATAATGAACATCTCACCTCATACTTCTCACACGTGTGTGAATATTGGACAAATTCCCCAAAGTGTCACCTGCTGGACCAAAATAGTATGTGCACTTTATATTTGGTAGATATTACCAAATTGTCCTCTGAGGAGGGTGAGCTAATTTATACTCCTGTCTACAGTGAATGAGCATGCTTGGATCTTTGCCTTATTCATTCCTTTTAAATCTTTCTCAACATGAATATTGAAAAATGTTAAATAATTGTTAAAGTAAATTTCTTTTATTATTAGTGAGATTGAGAATTATTTCATGTATTTACAAGCCTTTTATCTTTTTTAACACAAATTTCATGATCCCTTTCCTTATCAAATTAAGAGAACTTCTTACATGTTAGAAAATTAATCATTTGTCAGTACTATGTGTTTTAGATGTTTCCCTGGTTGGTCATTTGTCTTTTTACTGTATTTATTATGATATTTTTGCTGTGCATAAAATTTAATTTTTAGGTGGTGAAATGTATTAACTTTTAACTTTATGGCTTCCAGGTTTGCTTCTTGATTAGAAAGTCTTTCACCATTTCAAAAGTATAGATAAACCTCATATTTGCTTCTAGTACTGTTCTAGTTTCATTTTTTTATGTTTAAATCTTTGATTCACCTGGAATCTATCTTGCTGTTAGAGAAAAATTGAGTAACTTCAGTTTTTATTCTTTTCCCAGAGGTCTAGCTAGTAGTTTTCCTAAAACCATTTATTAAAAAATCCATTTTATCATTGATTTTAACTGAGTACTTTATCACATATGAAATCTCCACACAGTTAGTTCTACTTCTAGACTCTCAATTCTGTACCATTGGTCTAATCTTTCAAGTCTGTGCTGACAGTACATAGTTTTAATTATTATAGTTTTAAAATTCTTGTTAATATATGATAGGGTGAGTCTGCCTCAATAGTTTTTTCCTATTTTTCCTCATTATTCTTGGCAAGTTCCAAAATAAACAAACAATGCACAAAGAAAACAAAATAAACCCCAGTGGGATTTTTATTGAGATTGCCTCAGATTTATAGATTAATTTAGGGATAACTTTCATCTTTACATTATTGAGTCTACCTGTCTATTTTTGTCTCCTTTTATGTACTTTACTAGTTTTAAAATTTTCTTCATATATTTTCTGTACATTTCTTATTGAGTTTAATTTAACATATGTAATGGTTTTTGTAGCTATTGTGAATGGGATTTCTTCCATTAAAGTTTCTTTCAGATATTGTTTGTCTATTTAAAGCAAACTTAAAGGTCTCACTTCAGTACTGATGTTCTTACTTTTATAGAGAATTCAGATACATAATCACCACATTATCAAATAGAGCCACACAGAAGACCCACTTCAAACCCCAACCGGGTGTGAAGTGTTGAAGAAATGGTAGGAAACACTTACCAAGTGGACTGTTAAAATACAGATAATGGACGATCAATTTAATCTTCAGATAATTGTGCAGTTTTAAAGGGTTTTATAATTTAAAATAAAAGCAAAGGACAGTGCCATTCTCAGCAGAGGACAATAACTTCATATGAATCAATGTTGGTGACCAATGCTCTATGAACATTTTGTCACTGATTCCTGCCCCCTCTTACTTTTCTTCCTGTCTATGTCAGAGATGCTTTCTCTTAATGCATTCAAAAGGGCTATTTTGGGACTTGAGTCACCTTTCTCTCCTTGTGTCTCTGCAACAGACATAATCCATCAACCTCCTATCATGCACAAAAGAAAAAAATCCGCTCTCCAAGATAGTGGGGCAGTCACTTGGTAGTGTGTTTATCATAAGGGCTGAGCCCAGGTTCTCTGATGTTTCTGAGTGTGAATTCTCAGCCACCTCAGATGCCCACATTTGATGCCCTAACTGGCTCAGTTTAGAACAGAACATTTTTCCTGACAAGTTGTGGGGTGCTAATTATATTTCAATCAGAAGTGTGGCCAAAAATCTGCAGAAATAAGTCATATGAACTTATGCATTATTATCCCATCATTGGACAAAGAGGCTATGCCCTAAGCCTATGTATGTTGTAGACCTTTATATCAATACCTGAAGTATAGATGCTAAGTTGGCTTGCGGTCAGAAGCAAAACCCCCTAATCATGATAGATACTACAGAAAAAGAGAACTTTATGAGTATGCAACTGGGTAGGGGTGGCCAGCTATGAAGATGAATCCTGAGAAAAGCATCCAGCATAATAATCATTCTTCATGAAAAGAAAACCTGACCTTTAACCGGGGGTTAGACCCTCTTTCTTTGAGGATGCATCTGCCCCACTACTAATTTATAACAGCTCTATTGCCCCACTACTACACCGCTACTAATTTATAACAGCTCACGCATGGGAGGACTGAAAAAGCCTGGAAGGAAACCGTAACATCCCCTGAATTGCAGACACAAATGGTCAACTGCCTACTTGACATTTCCACTCAATTTTAACAGGACCAAAACTGAGCTTCTCTCTTCCCTCAAACCTGCTCCTCCCACGGTCTCCCCATCTAGGAAACCCCTTCAGCCTCGATGCGTCCCTTCTCTCACGGCCCATATCTGATCCATCAGCAAATCTGGGTGGCTCTGCCTTTGAACTCTTTCCAAAATCTAAGCACTCCTCATATCCACGCTACTGCCTCCCAGGTCCAAGCCACCACCATCTCTCACCTAGACTACTGTTGCACTGGCCTCCTAACTGGGCTATTCTCCACAGGTGGCCAGAGTGATCCTGCTAAGATCTAAGTTGTATCGGTCATTCCTTTGCTGAAAACCCTCCAATGGCTCCACATCACACTCAGAGTAGAAGCCAAGGAACTTACCATGTCCTATGACACCCCCCGTTTCTGGGCTCCTTTCCACCACTGCACTCCTCCATTCCACCTCGTGTGCCCACTCTCGTCCCCTTGCTCACTGGTGCTCCTGGGTCACACCGGTGTGCTCCCCCCTCAGAGTCTTTGCACCCTCTTCGTGGAACACACTTCTCCCGGGTATTCAATGACTCGCTCGCCGCCTCGCCTCCTTGAGGTCTTCACTTACATGTCAGATGAACAGCAAGTCCTTCTCTGGACAGACTATTTAAAACTGCAACCCCTCCCTGCCACTTCTTCCTGCTCTTCCCTCCCTCATTATTCTCCTCAGATTTCAGCACTAACATATTTCACATTTTACTTACTCATTTATTGCCCTCTGGAGTATAAGGTCTTGGAGGGCAATGATTTTTATTTGATTTGTTCACCTGTACCCAGAAGAGTGCCTGGCACACAGTAGGCTTTATAAATATTTGTTGAATAAGTGAATAAATGATTGAATGGGTACTTGAGGGCAAGGGCATAATAAAATAATAACATAGAACTTTAATGAGAGACTTAACATTTTTACTTAAATTAGGCACTTGAAAGTCTCATTGATAAAAGCATATGTTAACATCTTTTTTTTTCTTTGTAAAATAATACCATATCAAAGCTTTAAAGTTTTAATATCAACTGCTACCCCTTACAGTGATTTTATTTTTCCTTGAAGGCTCTGAAGGGCAAGGGAAGGTAGGTCTGTGTGGTTCTCTGCTTAAATTGAAGACTTCACAGGTATTATAATGATGATGTCATTCATAAAGACAACTGCGTCTACTGTCATTCTTTCCAATGGGACAGGAGACTGGGGAAGACTTTCACTGAGCCAGTTCAACTATGAATACAATGCTGCTAATCTTAAAAGCAAAATTCCATGTGTTGCAGGTTAACTGGGCCCCAGTGAAGTCAGCCTAAAGAAAGAGAGATTTTAGCATGGCCAAAAGCACTTCTTGCCAGTGGCATTAAATCAAATCTAAAATGAGAATAGAATGATCTAACTTAAGTGTTTGCCTTGTGGTACACTGTAGTGTATGTCACAAAACTCTCAGAGTCTCTGCTCATCATCTCATGTGGTCTGATCATCTCAGTCCCTTGAAATTTTGCCTCTTGCTTTCTATTAATATGAACTTCTATGCATACAGTGAAAACATATATATGAAGGCTTTCATTATGCCTGATTTGGTTTTCCCTTATCAATAAGGCACCATACCTCAATTCCCAAGGGGAAATTCAGTACCACTGTAATATCAATCAAGTTCTGTGCAATGAAGTATGGAGGATTACATATTTACACCACAATATAAATATCCCAACATGAAAAACGTATGTTCATGGTTCATCCTACAGGAGCAATTTTCTTAGTTTTATTGGTCAATGGCCACTTTCTTAGAATGGTGTCTGAAGTATGAGATACCAATTTCTTACTTGGATGGGGGCAAGGAGACATGGGTATAACGTACAGGGGATGAGAATGGCTTTCTGTTTCACAACTTGTAAATGCTGGAGGAGATTTGAAGAAACATTCACCCGAGTATCAGAGATCTATGTTTAATTTTGTTCTGCTTTTATTTTTAACTACATTTCAAGGTGGTTGTGTTGAAAGGGAAACATTTGAATCCTGGGTCTCATCCCAGGTGGAACCCTACACTACACAGGTGGTATCAATGAGTTCTGCTGCCTCCTGACCCATCTATCACGTTTTTTCATCACAGGAACCTCCAGAAAATGCTCTCAGGCACCCCACACTCTGATCATTGCAGGAGGGGCCTCATTCTCTATCTCTGCTATTAACTAGTGGGATATTATATTCGGGCTTACAATCTAGAAGAGCGTTTTTCACTCTTCCAGATTGTGAAATTAATTGTGGCACCAGTAGCGTTTTTAAGTGAAATACAACAGAATAGAAAATATCAATGGGTTTCATATGTAATAGGACCAAATGTTTTACAACTTCTAGGGGTGTGTAGTTGTATACTGTGTATCGATATGAAATTCATTGCTTACTAGAGGTAAGTCCAAAAGATTTTGACTTACAATTGGCATTTACAGCAAATTGCAGTTGTTCACCATTATTTGTATTTTCTCTTCCTTTCGGGTAACACAGCTAGAACATCTCAAGCCTCCCTAGAGGTAGGTATAGCCATATGACTGAGATTTGGCTAAGGGAATGTAAACAGAAGTGCCATGCATTCCTTCCAAACTTTGCCCATGAAAACTTCCCAAGCATGATCCTTGCTTTTTCAGTCTGCAACTGAATTAAGAGGACCCAGAGGATGATGGAGCCACAAGATGGCAGGAATCTGGGTTCCTGAATGTGCGTGTGGAACGCTGTGTGCTCACCAACCTACAGTGAACTGTGAGGGGAGTGAAAAATAAACCTTTTTTATTAAGCCACTGAGACTGGGAGTTTGTTATAATACCTAATTTTACTTACTGATACAAGACTGATAAAAGAGTGAACTCCAAAGGAAGGCACCCTGCTATCCTGCCGCTGATCTTATTGCAGCTCCTTTAAAACACACACCCAGGAAACACTAATGTACAGAACATTTATGAGGCTTATCTTTCCTCACAGCCTAGCTCCACTTCTGCATTTTAACTATGACTTAATCTCCCAGCTGGACCTAGGCTTTCTACTTGATTATTTCATACCCTTGGCTCAATGTGTTTTAGTAACTGAGTCCCACTGAGCCCACAGCCAGTCCTGTCCACGATTCATGAACAATTTCAGCCTTTTCATTTCATTTCATTTGTCAGGATGCAATTAATTTCTAATAAACTAATTTTGATAAAAATTGTAATGTGTGTGAAGACATTCTCTTCATAAAAAAAGAATCTGCATAATTACAACAACCATAACAATGAGCAACAATAGTTAGTATGTACTGAGTGCCTACCTTCAGGCATTGGGCTAGATGTTTTTTATATATATTACCTAAATCTTACAACAATTCAGTAAAGTAGGTATTATTACTATACTCATTAAAAGATGAAGACAGTGAAGCTCACAAAGGTTACGGAATTTGTCCCAGGTCACAAGCTAGAATGTGCCAAAGCCAGAACTTGAACTCACATTTATCTGATGACCAACCCTATACCCTTTCTACATCATGCTACATCCTGATGACAAAAAAATGCCAAAACCCCTAACTGCAAATATAATACTAAAACACTGAAAGCTTTCCTGCTAAGATCAGGAACAAGACAAGGATGTTTGATGTTCTCACTTCTATTTAATGTTGTACTGAAAGTTCTCGCCGCAGTAACTAGGCAAAAAATCAAATGAAAATCATCTAAGTTGGAAAGAAAAAAATAAAATTCTATCTATTCATAGATGACATGTACATGGAAAATTGTAAATGATCAACAAAAAAATCTATTAGTGCTAATAAACAAATTCAGCATAATTATAGAATATGAGATCAGCATTCTAAAATCAATTGTAACTCCATACACTAGCAATGAATTTTGCAAGAAAGAAATATAGAAAACAATCACATTTACAAAAGTATCAAAAGAATAAAATGGTTAAAAATAAATTTAACCTAAGAGTTGCAAGAATTACACACTGAAAACTATAAAACATTGTTTAAAGAAATTAAAGATCTAAGCAAATTTTAAAATATGGTAAAATAGACAAAATCAACTAAATGCAATTGAATTGGATGAATTACTATTGCAAATGCTGCACATACTTCCCAAAAGTATATACAGAATCAATGTATTCTCTCTCATAATCACAATGTCTTTTTTTTCAAAAATGGGAAAGATTCTAAATTCATATGAACTTGCAAGAGACCTGAAACAGCCAAAGCAATCTTGAAAAATAAAAAATTTTTTTGAGATGCACACTTACCAATTTGAAAACATACTAAAAGATTGCAGTAATCAAAACAGTGTAGTATGGGCATAAGGACAGACATATAGATTTGTGGAACAGAATTGAGAGTCAAAACAAATGAACAAACAAACCCATATTTCTATGGCTAATTCGTTTTCAATTAGGATGCCAAGATCATTCAATAGAGAAAGAAGAATCTCTTCCACAAATGACACTGGGACCACCAGATAAACACATGCAAGAATTAAATTTAACTCTTACTTTACACCATATACCAAAGTTAACTCAAAATGATTCAAATATTTAAATGGGGGTGCTAAAACTATCAAACTCCTAGAAGGAAACATATGAGTAAATCTTTATGACTTTTTCATTTGACAATGATTTCTTACATATGACACCTAAAGTATAAGTGACAAAAGAAAAAAGCAATAAACTGAACATCATCAAAATTACAAGCCTTTGTACATCAAAGGAAACTATTATTAGAGTGAAAAGACAACTCATGGAATTAAAGAAAATATTTGTAAATAAAAAACTCTTACAACTAAATAAGAAAAAGACACACAACCCAATTTAGTCTTTACAATGTATCTATGAAGTAGATACCACTACTGATTTTATAAATGGGGGAATCAAAACTTCTAGAGAAATTAAAAAAGTCTATTACAGAGATTACACTCCTAACCTGCTTCTCCACATGACAAGTAATCTCACAGTATGAGGGAAGTACTACATATAAGTGTCAAAAGACAGGTGCAGGGAACACATAAGGTGAGTTCCCAGAAGTGAAGGTTTTCAGGGAAGCAAGGAACGGCTTTGTCAGAAATTGAGGCCATCAATTAACCTGTATTACAAAGCAATGCAGATAATTATCATTATATTTTTAATTTTGTCAATAAAATTATTCATAATTTTTTTCTCTCTTGTTATATAATACCTATATAAAATCATTTATTTTGTCTTTTGGCCCACAAAGCCTATTCACTCTGTTTCTTTACAAGAAAAGATTGTTGGCCCTGTTGTAAAAAATTACAAAACATAAAGAAAAAAATCCTATATAGTAAAATTATCAATATAACTCTTTTAAATGACCAATAAACACAGTAGAGATATATATCCCTTCTTAAATTCCGATCAGCTTTTACTCCTCCTATAACCAAGTCATTCTGTTTATGTTGAACTCAGGACATAGAAGTTGTTTTACAAAATTTATTCATTTTATAAACTAATATAAATTTCACAAATTTATTTTATCATTTGAAAGTAGTCATAAAGTTATGTTTCACTATTGGAATTATAATGGTAAACAGCTACTCCTGCCCCATATTCTCTTCCTCTTAATTATTATAGATCAGAGGGACCATTCCCAACTCAGTAGGTTTTTCTTCTAAAATGTAACTCTGTACTTATAATGAACATCTTAAAATATTATATCATAATGGAATAATTTAGGACTATGTCAGAGTTAGCTGTACATTCTTGTGGCAATTTGGGACTTGACATCATTGTCCATTTCCTGAAGCAAGTCGTGTTTTTCCTATTTTTTTTAATAACCATCTCTGTACATTTCCATATCCTTTACTGTTGACAGAATTGATCCTAAAGCCAGATTTCCACAAGCTAAAGAGGAAAAACCAGTGGTTTTCATTATTTGCTCTAGAGATTATTCAAACCTTTTATTGTCAATGAAAGGCCTCATACTTGCCTTCTAGTGTGTCTAAGAACCTCAAGACTAGGTTCTCCTTCATTTGTTTTCTGTGAAAAATAGTTTATCTCCTGAGGGGAAGAGGAGGAGAAGGTGGTCCTTGAATTTATTCTGTTTGATGCTTTGGGAGCAGATGTCTACAATAAAATATGTGGTACTTGTACAAACTTTCAGAAAATCCTCCACTTACCAGTTCTACTACGTTTTCTATATTTTAATATACATGACAATGACAACTTCTTAGACTTTTTGGAAGTCTACAACAAAAATCTCCCTTTTTTTTTTTTTCTTTTTCAGAATCACTTCTACCTGTGCTGCTAAAACATAATCAAGCCTCCATCTGTTCTCAAAAAATTTCCATTTTTTTCTCTATCTCATCAGTAGTGGACGTCACTCTATTTATGAATGTCTGCATTATTTTAAATTTATCTGCTACAATTTTAGTACTGCTTCTGAAAAAAATACTGGCAAGTCAATGCATCCTAGTTCTCATGTGTAACTGGAAATTTATAATATTTTTCAGACACCCTACAATCTGATATTTTCTGACTATAAAAATCTAACGGGTTTTACTTTCAGTTTTCATGAGATTACTTGGCAACACAACACAAGTGGATTTGAATTACAAGTTATCATTTTTTGACTTGTTACTAATCACAAGTTCACTGGTTTTTTTTATTATAGATAAAAACAAAATATGTCTTGCTGAATAACAGTAATGCCTTAGGAAGAATAACACGTGATTTCTATAGCTTTAGGTATCAATTTATTTTACAGTTTATTTTCTACCATTTTCTCTTTAAAACAAACAGTGTTCTATAAGAATGAATGAAATCCACACTTATAAATCCTCTGGTTGCAATCCCTCTCAGTTTGATGCATACTGAGAAGCTCTGATTGTTTCTTTCCTTGAGTGCTTTTTAGCAGGGTAGATGACAGAGCATGAAAATGACAGCAAACAGGCTAACAGGAATTTCTTAATGGCTAATATGAATAGAATAAAAATTGTGAGATGATTCACATGCAATATAAAAATATGACTAATTTTAACTTTATCCAAGCTTATTGAAAGTGATTTTTTGGGGGGATTGAACTGAAACTCATATGTATTTTTGTGGTAAAACAACTTAGCATTCAAAGAAAAAAACAAGATTTTATATTGCAATAAACAAAATGATCAATTTTGCCTTATGTTACCACAAAATAAATCATCACTATCTCTATTTTATATAGAGAATTTAGCAAAGAAGGGACATCAACCAGCATTATATAGAGGGAAATAAACTGAATAATTTTCAAAAGTGTGTGTGTGTGTGTGTATGTATAATTTGAGAACACTTAGCATGTCATTGTTGAGGATTACATTGGTATCATTGGGGATTATATATTTCACAATATTCTTTTAGAAATCTTCACTTAGCTTACTCACACTTATCGGTAATTCTACTCCAGGAAACTGAAAGCAAACATGCCTTTTTTGTTGCTTATTTGTTTGTTTGTTTATTTTTAATTTGAGAGTTTGGGTTTGTAGCTTGGAACATTCAGGCAATAATGGAAGAAGAGATAGTACCTATTGGTGAGCCAAGAAAAGCCATTTAATGTTGTTATAATAATAGGAGCTATTTTATGTAACTTAACTAATGTTTTTATTCATCAATGGCCCCTAAAACAATTTTAGAGGGACTTGACTTTATTCAGATAGAAAATAATTCTATGATAAAATCAAAAGTAGTTAAAAATTCATATAAATATAATAATAATAATGGCCACAAATTGAAAATAAGTATTCTTCATCCTCAGAACATTAAATTTTCATTCTATCATTGAAAAATTTGGACAAAAATAATGATATAATAATACTTAACTTTATATTTTCAGTTTGTTCTATGTATATTATTTTAATAGGCTCCTCAAAATAACCCAGTTAGGTAGATAGGAGAGATTTGATGATGAAAAATTAAATGCCAGAATACTCTAAAGAAAATTAAGAACAGAATAGGTGGCTATTTTTTCAACTTTTTTTTTCTTTGTAGAAATTAACCAACATCAAATTATGAAATATAGAAATCAGTCTGAGATTTTTAAAAAAGCTAATAAAGAGGAGTCAGATTGCTTTATTTATTGAGTACCTATAATACCAACAAACTTTAAAAATCACAATTGGGATACACAAGTAAAGACTGACCACCTGGCAGAATTCCTGGTCAGAATAAAAAAACAACAGAACATACAAAAAATATATATATGAAACCTACATATAAAAGTAAATACATATATAAACATGTCAAACATTTTAATTGCTGGGAAGTGGACAGGAATAATAATTAAACTATGGGAATAATTAGTGATATGCAGGATCATTATGGAACAAATTTATAGAACATATTAATGTTTAAAAAATTTTGAGAAAGAAGAGTTAAGTGGGAAAAACAATAGGAACAAATACCAATAGAATCGTGCAATTGTCAATAAAGGGAAGATTTAGGAGTTCTGGATTGCTCAAACCCTGCACATTCCAAAAAAAGGCCTATTTTAAAAAGTAGTATTTGGACAGTTCCTGGGAGATAACCTCTGAGCCCTTGAAATATTTTTCCTGACAAGAGTTTTTAATATGCCTGAGGCCTCGCACTGCACTATCTTTATGGCATATGCCTGAAGCCTTGGGCTATGCTGTACCAGTTTAAACAGATAAGTTTATTCTAGCAATGTGGTATATAGTGTACAGCTGTTTTTGCTCACGGCGGGGCCGGGTGGGGGGATGAACATGTGTTGGAGACTGAGTAGATGAGGTCAGTCACATGCATGATTAACTCCCAATGAAAACAACACACACCAAGGCCTGGCTGAACTTCTCTAGTTGGCAACACTTGGCACATGGTAGACATTGTTGCTGGGAGATTAAGTGCATTCTTATTTGATTCTACTGAGTATGGACACCTAGATGATTTTTCCTGGACTTTAGCCTGTACAGTTTTCCCTCTGCTGCTTTTAATTTGTATCCTCTCACTGACATAATCCATAACTTTGGAGTACTACAGCTTTCCAAGCCTTGTGGGTCCTTATAGCAAGTCACTGAGCATGATGGTAGTCTCAGGGACCCCTGATAGAGTAAGTTAAAAAGTAGATAGTATAAACTTGTATTCTCAAGATTTCAACAAATCAAAGACGGAAATACAACACACCCAAAAATATTAAACCTTTACAAATTACTTTAGAGATGAATCTTTACGATGACAAAGTTAAGTATAGCTGTTTTATGTAAATTATCCCATGTTCCAACTTAAAAACATTATTTGCATTAAAAAAATTCTATGAAATTCTATGGCTGCAATTCTCATGCTATATGAAACAAGGCCAAATCACATATATTAATAAATAAAATAATTACAACAGATACCTTTTTAGTGGTTATTATCTTCCAGACATTTTTCTGAGCACTTTATATATACTAACTCATTCAATTTTCACAAGTCCCTCTGGCATAGTTTACTAGTATTATTACCAATTTAGAGATAATGTCTGAGATCAAAAGATATTAAGAAAATTCTCCAAAGTCACAAAACAAGCAACTGATGGTGATAAAATTAGAATCTATGAATTTTGAATTTATGGTCCCTAATCTTCACCACCCAGATATATCAACTACATACTCTGTTTCTATGGCATACAGAGCAAAAGCAAATCTAATAAATTATGCATCTCTTGTGTGTAAAACATAGTATTGACTGTTTTGGATGCATTATTTAATTTATTCACACACAATATCACATAAGAGAGGTTTGTTTTTTGTTTGTTTTTTCCATTTTACAAACAAAGAAGCAGGCTCAGAAGGACTCAGCAATTAACGCAAGGTCACTGAACTAGCAAAGGACAGAGCTGTAAATCAAAGCTATTGGTCTTTATTGATGCTTTTCATTGATACAGTTGATTAGGGATACTTGAAAGTAGAGAGAGGCGAGATAAAAGAGATAACTCCAACAATCAAAGGTCAAAAAAAACTAATACAGTAATAAGATGAGTAAGAAAAATACAATTTATTTAATGGGAACAAACAAAATATATCAATTAGTAAAAAAAAAAGTATAAAAAATTAATCTTGCTTTAAAAAGAAACCAAATAAAACGAAGCAAAATGTAGAATCACGATTAAGACCTTAAAGAAGTGTCTGTAGCGAACAGTAAAAACTGTTTTTCTGATGTGAAAAATGTATTATATCTGGCACCTTTTAAGACTCCTAATGTTAATTATTTCATGAGGTTATTGCCCTGAACAAGTAATAATTGTAGAAAAAACTGTCAGCGACTGAGATAGTTTATCCGTTTGTTGTAACTTACGTGCATCTACTCTGGAGCTGAGTATAACTTTCTCGATTTAGCAAAATAAACTTGTTGCAATTGTTCACTTTCCTATTTTTCTTCTGGGCCTTATGCTTTGACTAAGTAAACCATAAATTCAAATTAAAGACATTAGTGAGATAGAAGTCAGATATCTTGCAGGCAAGTAGGCAGGAGTTAGAAGGAGAAGGTAAATAGGATAAGAAAGGCATGAGAATGTGAATATTAGCCAAAATAAATGTAGCCAATAGGGACCCTTTAGTTATTCTATTTTGATTATAACATCCTTATCTGAAGCAAAAGGGGAATTTCTTTGATGGAAGCTTGTGCACAATTGAGGCAACAATGCCCCTAAATTAACTAGCTTCATTAGCATGGTAAAAAACACACCCGCCAGCACCATGACAGTTTAGAAATGCCATGGCAACCCCCAGAAATTACCCTATGTAGATCAAAAGGGAGAAGGGCCCTTAGTTCCCAGAACTCAACCCTTATCCCAGAAAACCATGAATATTTCACCCCCAGTTTAGCACATTATTAGGTATTAGCAGAAAAGGACAGACCCTAACCCTGGGGTGGCACTGTTCCTTCTTGGATCAATCGGCTATTTTGCCTTTTCCTAAAAGTGTCCTCTGCTTTCAATAAATGTATTTGCTTCTGCCTATACTTTGTGTCTGATTTCTTTTCTTTTGTTTGTGACCCTGCACTTCAATTCCTTCCAGCACAGTGATCAAGAAACCTCTAGTCCCTGCCATTATGGGCGATGGTCCATGCTGTTATCATAAGGATTTAATAAGGATGGAATAATCATTAGATGGAATTTAATACCATAATACAAAATTTTTCCTTAATTGCTATGTCCTCTCTTTTGTATACACCCCAGCTCCAAGTATGAAATTAAGGTGTAAATGATATACTTCTTTTAGTTTCTTTGTTTGTTTAGGTTTTTTTGTTTATATGTAATTATTATGGGTACATAAAAATTGTGTATCTTATAGGATACGTGTGATATTTTCATATAGGCATACAATGTAAATTAATCAAATCAGGGTAATTGAGTTATCCATCACCTCAGGCATTTATCATTTCTTTGTGTTAGGAACATTCTAATTCCACTCCTTTAGTTATTTTAAAATATACTCTAACTTATATTTGATTATAGTCACTTTGCTGTGCTATCAGATATTGTTCATTCTATTTAAATATTGAACTATATTTTTGTACCCATTAACCATCTCCTTTTTATCCCCCCTCACTCCTACCCAACCCAGCCTCTGGTAACCATCAATCTATTGTCTATCTCCATGAGATCAATTGTTTTTAATATTTAAGTCCCACATGTGAGTGAGAACATGTGAGATTTGTCTTTCTGTGCTTATCATATTTCACTTAACATAATGTTACCCAGTTTCATCCATGTTGCTGCAAATGGCAGGATTTCATTCTTTTCGTGGCTATATAATATTCCATTATGTATATGTAGCACAATTTCTTTATCTATTCATCTGTTGATGGACATTTAGGTTGATTCCAAACCTTCACTATTATAAATAGTGCTGCAATAAACAGGGAGTGCAGATATCTTTTTGATATACTGAATTCCCCTCCTTTGGATATGTATACCAAGCAGTGAGTGGGATTGCTAGATCAGATGGTAGTTCTATTTTTAGTGTTTTGAGGCACCTCCATACTGTTCTCCATAGTGGTTGTACTAGTTTGCATTCCCACCAACAGTGTAGGAGGGTTCCTCTTTCTCCACATCCTTGCCAGCATTTGTTATTGCCTGTCTTTTGGAAACCAAAAAGGGGAATCAGATAAAATATATTTCAAGACAAAAACTGTAAAAAGAGACAAAGAAGATCATTATATAATAATAAAGGAGTCAATTCAGCAAGAGGATACAATAATTATAAATATATAGCTACCCACACTGGAGCAACCAGATACATAAATAAATATTATCAGAGCTAAAGAGAGATATAAACCCCAATACAATAACTCTTAGAGACCTCAACACTCCACTTTCAGCACTGGACAGATCATTCAGACAGAAAATCAACAAGAAACATTGGGCTTAATCTGCACTATAGACCAAATGGATCTAATAGATATTTACAGAACATTTCATCCAACAGCTACAGAAACACATTCTTCTTTTCAGCACATGGATCATTGTCAAGGATAGACCATATGTCAGGCCACAAAACAAATATTAAAAAATTCAAAAAAAGTGGAATTATACCAAGTATTTTCTCTAACAACTAAAACTAGAAAACAATAGAAGGAGGAATATGAGAAACTGCACAAACACATGGAAATGAAAAACCATGCTCCTGAATTAACAGTGGATCAATGAAGAGATTAAGAAGGAAATTAAAAAATTTCTCAAAACAAATGAAAATGAAAACAGAACATATCAAAACCTAGGGGATACAGTAAAAGCAGTAATAAGAGGAAATTTTATAGCAATAAGTACCTACATAAAAAGTAGAAAAGCTTCAAGAAACAACCTAATATGCATTCAAGACTGGAAAACAAGAGCAAGCCAAATCAAAAATTATTAGAAGAAAATATATAATAAAGATCAGAGCAGAAATAAATGAAATCAAAACCAAAAAAACAAGCAAAAAGTTTTTTAAAAAGATAAACAAAATAGCCAGACTAATTAAGAAAAAAAGAGAGAAGATCCAAATAAATAAAATCACAGATACAAAAGGAGACAATACAACTAATGCTGCAGAAATCCAAAGAATCATTAGAAAATACTATGAGCTACTATATGCCAACAAATTGGATTTCCTAGAAGAAATAGATAAATTCCTAGACACATACAACTTACCGAGATTGAACCAGGAGGAAATCCAAAACATGAATATATCAATAACAAGTAAAAAGGACAGAATCAGTAATAAATACTCTCCCATCAAAGAAAAGTCAGGCAATGCTGAGTCCTACCAAGCATTCAAAGAAGAACTAACATCAATCCTACTTAAAATATTCCAAAAAATCGAGAAGGAGAGAATACTCCCAAACTCATTCTATGAAGCCTATATCACCCTGATCCCAAAACCAGACAAATACACAACAACAAAAGAAGAAAACTATAGGCCATCTGATGAACATAGAAGCAAAAATCCTCAACAAAATACTAGCAAACCAAATTCAACAGAACATTAAAAAGATTATTCATCATGATCAAGTGGGATTTATTTGAAGGATGCAAGGGTGTTTCAACATATGCAAATCAATCAATGTGATACATCATATCAACAGAACAAAAGGCAAAAACCATATGATCACTTCAATTGAAGCTGAAAAGGCATTCAATAAAATTCAACATCCCTTCAGGACAAAAACTCTCAAAAAATTGGGTATAGAAGGAACATACCTCAACACAATAAAACTCATATATGACAGACTCATATCTAGTATCATACTGAATGGGGAAAAACTGAAAGCCTTTCCTCTAAACTCTGGAACAAGACATAGATGCCTACTTTCATCATTGTTATTCAAAATAGTACTGGAAGTTCTAGCTACAGCAACCAGACAAGAGAACGAAATAAAGGACAAATTGTAAAGGAAGAAGTCAAATTATCCGTGTTTGCAGACAATGTGATGTGACATCTAGAGAAACATATGGAAGCCACAAAAAACTATTAGAACTGATAAATAAATTCAGTAAGGTTGCAGGATAAAAAATCAAATGAAAAAATCAGTAGCATTTCTACATGCCAACAGTAAACAAGCTGAAATAGAAAAGAGGAAATTAATCCCATTTACAATAGCTATGAATAAAATAAAATACCTAGGAATAAACTTAACCAAAGAATTAAGAGATCTATATAATGCAAACTACAAAACACTGATGAAAGAAATTGAAGAGGACGTAAAAAAGATGGAAAGATATTCTAAGCTCATAGGTTGGAAGAATCAATATTGTTACAATGTCCATAGTACCCAAAGAAATCTACAGGTTCAATGCAATCCCCATCAAAATCCCATGACATTCTTCACAGAAATAGGAAAAATAATCCTAAAATTTATATGGAACCACAAAAGACCCAGAATAGCCAAAGCCATCCTCAGCAAAAACAACAAAACTGGAGGAATCACATTACCTGACTTCAAATTATTCTACAGAGCTGTAGTAACTGAAACAGCATGGTATTGACATATAAACAGACACATAGACCCATGAAACAGAATTGAGAACCCAGAAATAAATCCACATATCTATAGTGAACTTATTTTTGACAAAGGTGCCAAGAACATACAATGGGGAAAGGAAAGTCACTTCAATAAATGGTCCTGGGATAGCTGGATACCCATACACAGAAATGAAACTACACCCTTATCTCCCATCATACACAAAAATCAAATCAAAATGGATTAAGGGCTTAAATCTAAGACCTGAAACTATGAAACTACTAAAAGAAAACATTGGGAAACACCTCAGGACATTGGTCCGAGCAATGATTTCGTGAGTTATACCCCCAAAGCCCAGGCAACAAAAGCAAAACTGGACAAACAGGATCACATCAAGCTAAAAAGCTTCTGCACAGCAAAGGAAGCAACCAACAAAGTGAAGATATAACACACAGAATGGGAGACAATATTTGCAAACTGCGCTTCTGACAAGGGATTAATAACTAGAGTATATAAGGAATTTTAACAACTCAATAGGAAAAAAATCAAATAATCCAATTAAAAAATGGGCAAAGCATCTGAATAGATATTTCTCAAAAGAAGGCTTACCAATGGCCAATAGGTATATGTAAAAATGCTCAACACCATCAATCATCAGAGAAATGCAAATCAAAACCACAATGAGATATCATCTCATCCCAGATACAATTCTATTTCTAGGCACAAATTGATTCTGGGATATTTCCCTTACACTGCTTAACAATTAAGAAAACATATTCAAGGGTTATAAACTTTTGTTCATTTAAGATTTCCTTTACTATCGGCAATAATTTGTTATATCTGAAAGGTAAACATCAAATGTGACTGCTTATGTTATTCCACACCATGGCTTATCACATTCCAGCCCCTTGTCTGAGAAAACTTAGTGGTATAGCAAGATAGTACGTATCCCTCTCTTTCTCTGCATTCTAATGCTAATAAATGGAAATGTAATAAATACTTTTGTGTGTTTCTATTCTTTGTAATCCCATGGAGTGAGTAATAAGAATTTAAAGAACAAGAAAAAACATAAGTACCTACTCTATATCAGTTACCCACAGAAGTTGACATTTTAAATGATAAATTAATATAATAATACATTCAATAGTCAGCTAAAATTGATTTGATATTATTTATCAGCTTCTTGTGTTAACTGAACAAGATATAATTCTCATCCTCAAATAGCTTATTCAATATGGTAATCAGATAATTGAGATGGTGAAATTTATTGGTCTGTGACAGAACAAAAGAGAGAGTCCTAAAATAATTCTAAGAACCAGGGAAAACTTCTTTCATAAAATGATTTTGCAAATATTTAAAGAAAGGAAATGGTGTGAGAAAGAACTAAATGGATTTGTTTTTAAGGAGAGAGCCAATTATTCTCTTCTGATGTTACTTTGAACAATAACCACTAATTAATTAAACAATTTCAGCCCAAATATTGTATAACCTTATTTTTATTTATATAATCTGGTAGAACCACAATATGAAGTCAAGAATTTCTGTCATCATTATAGGAAATTGAGAAAAATGCCCCTGATATCTACTATCTTATTCAGGTTCTGGAATGCTGTTATCACGCTAGTGTTCATGTTCTTTCTGCTCAGTTGTCATTAAGACTTAATTAAAAGAACCCAATGCCAGTACTTTTGAAAAGCATTAAACAGATGTAGAGTGGGACTTTTCAAGCAAATTGTAATTAATAAATAAATAAGATTCTATGTCGGTTATTTATTGCTGCAAACCAAGTCATCACAGAAGTTTTTGGCTTCAAATAAAAAAAAATATCTCTCATTGTTTCTGTAAGTTAGAATTTTGGAAGCAGCTTGACTTTATGGTCTATAGAATGATGGCTGCTTTCTCAGGGCTCTTGTTAATCTATCTTTTTTTGTTGTTGTTGTTGTTATGTGAGCATTATTTGGCCTTTACCTATTCATTAACAATTTCAAGCGAATTCTTCTCATGGCTCTCCCTCTGCTTTTGCCCAGTTATCCACGAACTCACGGCCTCTCTTTTCTCTCAGGCCCCAATCTTTCCTTAGGTTTCAGAAGAGTTGGCTTTCTCTGCTCTTTGTTGGGTTAAACAAAACTAATTTTTTATTTTACTGGACTTTTATTGTTGTGTTTATAAAGGTGGGAGTGATGGTCTTTCCATCTTTCCACATGCTGGGCAGTAACCAGAATGCTGTGATTGATTTAAAATATGTCTGCAAAGTCATTTACTCTTTTTCCATAAAAAGATGGCATACAAGTTACTTTTCCTTAAGTATGAATCTGATTTTGTGATTTACTTTTATTAAATGAAATCTGGCAAAAGCGATACCATATGAGTTTCCAGGCTAGGTCAGAATAAAAGATAATTAATCCCCGTGTAGATTCCTTCAATTGTGTGCCTTAAAAGCCCTAAGCCTTCATGTGAAGATCCCAGTTTATTTGAAGCTGCCACACTGAACACAGACTATGTAGTGAACCCACCCAGAGATAGAGAGGGATGCTGAAGACGCTTGTCAAGCAATCCATCCCCCAGCTCTTTGAGTCCTCGCAGCTGAGACATCAGACATCTGAGTGAAAAAGTCTTCAATAAGATTCCATTTCTTGCTATCATCTGACAGAATACTAATTTTTAAACACATACTATTAGATTTGCTAAAGTTGTTTTCTTATTAATTCTATATTAATATCATATATGATTATATTATTTCTTTGTATTTCTACATCACTTAATTATAATAGCTTCTAACAAATTTATATTTCTATTCTTCTATTTTTAAATATCATTCCTTTCTATAATTATTATCAAAACTATTGCAAAGAAATATCTGCTCACAATCATACATGTATATATGAAATAAACTCATTTATGATATATAAGAATAAATTAGTAATAGATGGATAGAAAGTGGCTATTTCAATAATTTTGGTTTTCTAACGTTTTTCTTTTTATGTAGATATGTAGTCAAATTTATTGATTTTAAATTATTTTCTATATATGATTAGACAGGAAAAGTTATTTAAATATATTATGACACTAAAAACATTCAAAGTAGTATTTAACATAATTATTATATCAGCTGCTATTATATGTACATATGTGTGTGTATACATATATATATATATATATATAAAAGGTATAGATTTTGATCATTGCATTTAATCATTGGGTTTTGTGTTGCTTTCAACTAGCCCTTGGTTTATAAGATTTTATTGAACATTGTGATTTTTATACCACTATCTTACCCTCTAGTAAGTTCAGTAAGCTAATAATTTTTATCAACAATTATACTCATTATTAATTTACAATCTCCTCTGAGATCTATAATGAAATGGTGTGTCTGAATTTATCTCATGTGACAGTTCAAATGTATCATTTTCTAGGCTTTCTTAAAGTAAGTGTAAACAGAAGAATCACAAATATAAATTCAAGATTATGACAATTTTGAGTGCTAGTGTTTGTAGTACCTATCTCTCTCTCTCTATCTAGGTAAGAATGATAATTCTCACTCGTCTCTTAATAAAGAAAATATCTGCTTTTGCATGTATCCATAATATCTTTGGGACAGGGAAATAAACTTTTAAAAAATTATCTTTACTCAAAGCCCTACAACATGTAAAGTAGAATGGAAAAATACATCATTCTTCCTGCTATTACAATGTTGCTTCTAATATAATGTTACACAAGGATTACTTTCAGGCACTTCTTTTAAAAGAACTCATGCCTCCACGTGAAGGGAATAAAAATTCAAAAACAAATTCTAAAATTTGAGTAGATGATTTGGTAAATGCTTTAGAAACAGGTAGTAACTTGGAAAAATAGATAAGGTTTTAAGTCCTACCAATGACCCTGAGTATGAATTTGCTAAGTCATTTAATATCAGCTGGTCTCAATTTTCTCTTCAGAAAAATAAAATGTATATATGATTTCTTGTTCTTCCATCTTCCTTTCTATGTCTTTTTACTCTCATAGAGGAAAATTTCAGTGCAATGTATAAATGTTATGAACTAAAGGAAGTATATGACAATAAATATATTGTTTTCAACTTCCATTTTTTTTTACTTTAAATAAATGATAGATCCATAAGATATGCTCAGGGAAAATGGAAATAGATTTTAAAAAATTTGAAATGTTATAAAGAGTTTTAATAAAATTATTTACCAAAAATCATTAAGTCAAAGATAAAAATGTCAAAAACAAAACATTAAAATTTCAATAGAGAAGATGTGAATATATTTCTGGCTTTGTGGTACAATGTATGTTACAAATAGCTCACAAAACTTGTTAATCTGGTGGAAGTGCAAAACGGTAGATTCACTTTGGAAGACTGTTTGGCAGTTTCCTACAAAACTAAATATAGTCTTACCATACTATCCAGCAATCACTCTCCTTGGTATTTACCCAAAGGACGTGAAATTTATGTCTACCCAAAAACCTCCACATAGAATATTATAGCAACTTTATTCATAATTGTCAAACTTGGAAGCAACCAAGACGTCCTTCAGTAGGTGAATGAATAAATAAATTGTGGTATATACAGACAATGGAGTATTACTAAATACTAAAAGGAAATAAACTATCAAGTCATGAGAAATCATGGAGAAAATTAAAATACATATTACTAAGTTAAAAAAGCCAATCTGAAAGGTTTCATATTGTAGGATTCCAATTATATGACATTCTGGAAAAGGTAAAACAATGAAGACGGTAAAAATGTCAGTGGTTACCAGGGGTTGTGGGGAGAGAGGGATCAATAGGAAGAACACAGAGAATTTTTAGGGCTGTGAAAATACTCTGTATGATAATATGGACTTTCAGTGATAATGATGTGTCACTCTAGGATCATCAGTTGTTACAAATGTACCACTCTGGTGGGAGATGTAGGTAATGAAAGGGGACACGTGGAGGCAGGGGTTATACAGGGAATCTCTGCATCTTCTCCAATTTGCTGTGAACCTAAAATAACTCTAAAAATAAGTTCTATTAAAAAACAAATTGTTAACTTGAAAATAATAGATGATTTAGTAAATTGACTATGGTATTACATTAAAATGTGATTTATCATATATTAATATATAATTTTCATAGTAATATATAATTTCATAAATTAACATTATTCCATGTCAGAGTTAAGGAGTTTTTAAATCAAAAGTAATTTTAGATTTATACTTCCAGTCCAGATGAAGTAACAGGGACCAATTTATTCTCCTGCCTGAAACCACCAAATAACAGATATAATAGTTGAGAAAAGAGTCTGCAAGACTTTAGACATCAGTCAGCAAATGACAATAATCCTTTGAGATGGGAAACAATCAAAGTGAGTCCTATGATTGCACCTATTAACTGTCTAACATCTCATTGTGGTAGCACCTTCAAAAAAAGGAGAAAACAAAAAGGCAAAACAAGGAAAATAAATGTGTCCATTGGTTTGGCAATTATTAAATTGTAACTATGCACCATTACACAACTATTAGAATTACTAAAAAGAAAGATCAAAAAAGAAAGCAAACTAACGAACAACAGAACCAACAATCCACCTGAGAATACCAACTACTGATAAGTACGTGAAACAATAGAAACTCTCATTCATCGCTGGTGGTAATATCAAATATATAATAAAAACTAGTATAAAAAGAAGCTTGGCAATTTCTTCTAAAGTTAAACATGAACTTACCATACAATCCTTCATACCTGAGTATTTAACCAAGAGAATTTTCAATTTAAGAATACTAGAAAAACTTTACACAAAGGTTTGTATCAATTTTGTTCATCATAGCCAAAAACTACAAGCAACTCAGGTGTCCTTCATTAGGCGAATAGATACATAATCTATTGTATATCCACACAATGGAATGCTACTCAGTAATAAAAAATAGACTATCAATTTTTATAGCAATATGGGTTATTCTAAGTACATTTTGCTAAATGAAGAAGCTAGGCATGCATGGCTACACTTTATTTTATTTTCTTTTTCTTACATTCTGGGAAAGAAAAAAAAAAGGATGCACAATCAGATAGCGAATGCCAAGGGTTGGGGTAGTGGGATGGTGTTGACGAAATCGGAGAGGCACAGAGAATTTTAGGTAGATGGTACCGTTCCTTATTGTACACTGATGGTACATACATAACTTCATGCCTTTGCCAAACTCATAGAAATATTGACCATAAAGGATGTAGTTTAACTTCTGGGAAAAAAAAATAACAACAAAGTAAGTGTTGGGGGAACCTAGGATTGACAACAGATTGTGACATGTTTCTAACTATTTTTTCAATGAATGACCTATATTCTCATAAAGGGAACAAATAAAAAGAGTTTACCCATGTAAATTTGGGGAATTTTATCTTGACTGAATAATGTAGCCTGAAGACACAGAAGAACTGTACAAAAATACCTTACCCTAGTTGGAAATTTTTTTTCTCACAGGAGTATTTTTAAGCAATTGTAGAATCACTTCACATGTATACTATAGTTACATACATAAGTGAATATATTTTAGAAAATGAGATCCAAGTTTTTCACTGTCAGGGAAAGACGGTGCAAATAAGCAATGGAAAAAGACTAGAATAATCCCTGAGCTGCTGTATTTGTCTATATGTTTATGAATTTGTATTTTTATATACATATGTGTGTGTATATATATATCATATATATTTAAAATGAATAAGAAAGAATGGACAAAGTATCTTTATAAGAGACTCCCAATTAATGAATGTAGAATAAATGAGGTAATAAGAAAACACCTTTAGAACACTAAAGTAATAACTGCTGCATGTAAGATCCATCAGTGAATGCTAAAATTTGTGGGAGAAACTTTAATGAGAAGTAGTTTCTTTGTATAGTCTCAAAGTATTCCCCCAAAATACTTATTAGTTACTCTGAGGATTTTTATATATGTATAAATTTTTTTTTTTAATATTCTCCCACTCCAGTCAGTAGAAGCTTATTCCCCACCCTTTGAGTTTGGATTAGAACTAGTGTCCTGCCCTTAATGCATAGAACACAAAAAGGAAAAAAAATAGTAACTTTACAGTTACAAAACCCAGCATACAGCACAATACTTAGGTAACCAAGGTTTACAAAACCCGTAATAATTCTCATTGATGTTATGTACTGCCTGACAGTAACAAGACAAGTAAAATACCCCAAGTCTGTGTTATTCACCTCCAAAATTCATAATGCCAGTCTACTTGGCCTATACTTTTCAGAATTTCAAGGTCCTTAAAGAGAAGTAAACACTGAGAACCCGTCCCAGAATGGGTGAACTTTAAATACTATGTGGTATCCTGAATTGGGTCTTGAAACACAAAATGGAAGTTAATAGTAGAACTGAGGAGATTAAAATAAAGTCTGTAATTTATTTAACAGTATTGTACCAATGCTATTATTTTTTAAAGTTCTGATAAGTATAGCATTCCAATGTAAGGTAGAACATTAGAGGATCCTGGGTATGAGTATACAAGGGCCTCTGTACTATCTTCGCAGCTTTCATCCAAATTTAAATTTACTTAAAAAATAAAATTTTAAAAAAAGTTTAAGATCTTATTATGTGCCAGGCACTATTTCAGGTCCAAAGTAAGATAAACATGACCCATGACCAAGTGTGAGAAAAAGCATTTAAACAAATTTCTTTCAAAAAAATCTATGATAATATGATACATGAAATAATATGATTTAGTAAGGATTGGATCATTTTGGAATGTTTGCCTAAGAATGAAAGGAATTCACATAGAAAAAATTCAGTTTATTAGAGAAAAATGGATAATTTTCTGTATAGACTTCTAACTATAAAATATTGATGATTCTTAACACAATGCTCATATTGTCAATTTTCTAATGCCCTGAGACTCAAAGTAGGCATCTAAGAAATGGTCACCTTTGATATACAAACATATCTGGACATCCAACATAGAAATATCTTATAAGAAATAGGAACTTCTTGAAAAATAAATCTTTAGGGAAGGAGAAATTAAAATGCCTACCTTTGATCCAAAAAACAACTTAAGGGGCAGAGTGGAGAAAAAACCTAAAAATGGGAATTTATCACTCAGAATCTCCTCAGTTCAGAGTCCAAGGATGGAGGAATTATTACAAAGAGCAAGTAAATATTAAAGTTATTTCAATGATCTCTCAGAAAGCTATATTGAAAATCAAGCAACATTATCTTCCTTCCTACTTCCTACAAAGTAGGAAAGAGTGAAATGGCAATTTCTTTACTGAGATGACTTGTGGAATATATCAGTTCATCAAACTCTCAGGGGTTATGAGCAACAAAGCAGACAAACATTCTTCTTCTAGAAGTGAGAAAAACAAATATACAATTTTCCTTGGTGCTTGCTTAGCTCCTTGATGACTTTGCAGCAATGGAAACAGATTAAGCAGAGAAGGGAATATTGGCATAAAAAGCCAAGCGGGAGAAGAATAAAAGGTAGATGCCATGTCAAATTGAAAGTACAACTCGTGAAACTCTTACGAAACAAATCATAAGAACAGCATGAATAACGCTGGAAGAAATTTGAGGAGCATCAAATTTCTGTGAACTGATTCATGGTGGAGCTAGAAATTTACATGTATGCTTCACTAATATAATTATAAATATCTATTTATTTGCAGATGAATATTATTTGGCCTAATTTTTTCTGTGCTCAAAGGAAGACAAATAAGTAAAATGTCACAAACCTTAATATTTGTATATGAAACTCACATCTAATAACAAAGGAGAGATTTTGTGGAGGAAGAATCAATAATAAGTAAGTATTCATTTAAACTGACCCGCAAGTTTTTGTCGCTTCTGTTTTCCCTATGGAACGTGATTACATAACATTCTAGTCTTTTCTGGCAGCTGCTCTGTTCTACACATTTCTGACATTATGATCAACAGAGAACAACACATTTATCCTATCTATTGCTAATGCCATACAGCAACTAGAACATGAATTTTTTATTTCACTCAGTAATATTGTTAGGAGTTACTAAGCACCAATTTGTAACTCAAGTTGTTTTTTGTTACTTGAATTTTTTTTGCCTCAACTGAGTTTTTTGTTACTATTTATCAGTTTAAATCAAAAAGAAGCAAAAATATAAGAACTGCGTTATAACGAAAAAGCAATTCAAAATGACTCTTCAAAACACTTATATTTTTCAAATATGTTTTTAATAACTTTGTAATCTTGAGTTATTTATTCTTGAATGGTTTTACAGCCAGTATCTTGAAAGTAAGAAGGTATTTAGTGGCTAGGGATTGAAGTGGCTCTTGAGCATTGTGAAATAAGGGCTCTGCTTTAGGAGGAATTAATTTACACGCAGTTTGAATAAATCATTAGTTTTAAAGTGTATCACTAGCACTAACACTTTGCCCACATTATCTTATTTTTCAAGAGTTTTGGATGAATATCAGTAAATAGCAAAGAAGGGATCCATTAAAGTACCATAGTAACAAACAGAACCTTCATGTATTCTGTTTTAGATACTCTCTCAACAATGTAAGTAAACAGTTCATTGCAAACACTTTCATTTTATGCTGGTGATTGCCATTTGTTTACAAGTAAAGGAAAGATATTTTACATGGTTCAAACAACTGAATACGCAAATGGTGCTCTATATATGAAACTCATCAAGTCCATATCCGCCCCCAGCACACACACCTTATAACACTTACATCAAAGTGAAATGAAATCGAGGAATAATTTAGGAAAGCACCAGTTCCCTTTATTTGTTATTTGTAAGGTAATTTTTTCTCCAAATGAAATCCGTTATAAAATAGATTTTTCAGAAGTCGTGTTCTTGTTGAATCTGAAACATAGTACATAAAGCATCCACCATGTAAGTTAATCGTTATTCTATGATGTGTTCCTGAAGCACAGTATTAAAGCTCTCCAGAAAACAATGAAAAATCAACCTTCTACTGAAATTGAACAGAAGATTTGGAAAAAATATCCCCAGCATATTGAACTTGAGTATCATGTACAGCAATAAGGTAAGAGAGATACAAGAATAGGGAGATAAGAATTAGCAGCTCCCAAAATATTTGAAATAAGTGTGAGTTGTTAGCTCAGTAATTCAATGTGTTGACATTTTGATGCATTTGACTGGAAAAACACTAAGACTGATGAAATAAAAATGTATTAATTTCTGAGAATTACAACTTAATAGGTATGTAAACTTCCTGGAGCTTATTCAGGAAGCAATAGGATGAAGAAGTGTTGTAAAACTATACCATATAAGGAAGTTTAGAAACAATTAGCCTGGAAAAGAAAAAAAAACCAGAAATAGTATGTGTTTCCAATTATTTGAAAAATAATCCCTTGAAAGGAGATTTGCTTGGCACTTATTCAGCAAGAATTTATTGAATACCTACTATGTTCTGTGTTAGATGCTGTGAATACAACACGGAAACAAGCAAAGATGGTTTTGTCCTCAATGGAGCATATGAGAGGCAAGCAGACTATCAAACAACTTGAAAAAATAAAGTATTAAATTTGAAATATGTCCTATAAATAAAATAAAAGAGAATATGTAGAAAGCATCAGGAGAACATGTAATAGATCAGGTGGTACTTGAAGGAGATGCTGTTTAAAATGTACATCCTAAGAGAATGAATTGGGAACCAGTTTTGGAAATATCAGAGAGATCATTCTTTTCAACAAAGATCAAAGTTTTTCAAAAGTACAGCATGTTGTCCCACAATATAATCATGCAGATTTATTAGATAATTTAAACACTGAATGAATAAAGAGAATAACAAAAAGTCCATTCAAGTGTTAGATAAGAACAAGAACTGAAACTAAGTAATAATATGACATGCAGTCCTGATAATCTCTATTTCATAAATGAAAGTAGTTTATAAAGTCAAAAATTGGAACCGATCTTTTTTCCTTATAGAGTGCCACATAAAATTTTTGAAAATTTTTGGTAAAATTTCCAGAACAATTAAACGTATTTCAGTGGCAAATCCAATAGAAAGTTTAAAAAAATCTATGGTATACTTATTAATAAAGTACATGGAAAAGATGGCCTTCACTAAGCAATTCATCTCATGTTAAATTAAATCTTGCATATTTTATAAATTTAAATTATTTTACCAATTATCTTAAAAATCCATACAAAATAACTGATTTATAGTCTGAAGCTATAAACTAAGGTCCAGGATATACTTGTGGCAAAAGCAAGAAAACTAAACCAATTGGGTGTTTCTTTCAAAATCCCAATTAAAAATCCATAATTCAAAAAGATGCAAAACAGACTTAGAAAATGGTTGAGTTTTAGTGTAATTACTGATTACACCTTTTTAGTATTTTCTAGAGATGTGTTGAGGTGGGAAATGATTGGATCTAGGTTCAGTGTAGGTTTTCTGTAATCAAACTAGGTATCTAAGGCTTACATAACTCAAACTTTCTTTGGGTAGCAGGATAACACTTCAAATTTTTTTCATCTCTGTGAGTGTTTTTCTTAGTCTCCACTACTGAAATCTTTTCTTACCTGTCTCTTAAGTATGAAAGTTTCTCAAGATTCTCTTTGCAGCTTTGTTACATTCTTATACAATACTCCATACTGAGATTGTCCAAATCACTCAATATGCATTATTTATCATGCAAATACTGATGGCTCCATGTCTATATACACTAGTTCTGACTTTTGTCCAAGTTTGTCCAGGACTAAATGTACAATGCCTAAAAAGGGTATCATCAACAAGACGGCTCCAGGTACTGCCAAATTAAAATTGGCATAGCTAAACTTTTTTTTAATCTCTACTTCTTTAGTGTATGCACATGTGCACATACACACACATACAAACATGTTATTTTGCTTTATTTTATTTTCAGTTATCCCCATCAACCCCATCTTTCAAACTAAAATTCTGGTTGTCATTCTAGATTCTCACATCTTCTTTGCTCCCCACTCTCCCTCATACACAGATGTGCACACACACATATTAAACAAAAACCATCAAGAACTATTGATATTAATTACTGTACCAAATATCTCTTACATAAGTTCTAATTACTTATAAAGAAAACTATTACAAAATTTTTTACTGATACATAATATTTGTCCATATTTTGGGTATATATATGTTGTATATGCATAGAATGTATAATTCTCAAGTATTATATTATCATTTAGGGTATCAATGACGTCTAGTATTTATCATTTCTATGTGCTGGTAACATTTCAACTCCTCTCTTCAAACTATTTTAAAATATAAAATGCATGTTGTTATTTATAGTTACCGTACTCTGTTATCAAACATTAGAAGTTAATCCTTCTATCTAACTGTATATTTTTACCCATTAACCAACATCTCTTCATATTCCCCCACCCACACACCCTTCCAAGCCTCTGATACCTATCATTCTATTCTCTACCTTCACAAGATTAATGTTTTTATCTTCCACATATAAGTGACAACATGTGATATTTACCTTTCTGTGCCTGGCTTATTTCACTTAACATAATGACCTCCAGTTCCATCCATGTTGCTGAAAATGATATGATTTTATTTATTTTTATGGCCAAATAGTATTCCATTTTGTATACATACATCATTTTGTTATCCATTCATCCATTGGTGGACACACTTAGCTCGATTACACATTTTTGCTATCGTGAATAGTGCTGCAATAAACATGGGGGTGCAGTTATCTTTTTGATATAATGATTCCTTTTCCTTTGGATAAATACCCAATAGTATAATAGGATTGTTGGATTACATGGTAGTTCTCTTTTTGTGGATTTTTAAAAAATAAATCCCCATACTGTTTTCCACAGTGGCTGTACTAATTTACACTCCCATCAACAGTGTATACGAGTTCCCTTTTCTCAACATTCTCATCAGCATCTGTTATTTTTTGTCCTTTTAATAAAAACCATTCCTACTGGGGTAAGATAATATCTTATTGTGGTTTTTATTTTCCCAGATGATTAATTATATTGAGTATTTTTTCATATATCTGTTGGCCGTTTGTACATCTTCCTTTGAAAAATGTCTATTCATGTCCTTTGCCCACTTTTTAATGGGATTGTTTTGTTTTTACTGTTGAATTATTTCAGTTACTTGTACATTCTAGAGATATTAGTCTCTTGTTGGGCAAAAAGTTTGCAATATATTTTCTCTCTTTCAACAAATTGTCTCTTCATTCTGATTGTTTTCTTTGTTGTACAGAACCCTTTTAATTTAATATAGCCCCATTTGTCTATCTTTGTTTTTGGTGTCTGTGCTTTTGAGATTTCAACCATGAAATCTTTGCCCAGACCAATATCTTGAATTGTTTCCCCCATGTTTTCTTCTACTAGATTTATAGTTTTAGTTTTGGATCTTACGTGTAAGTCTTTAATTCATCTTGAATTGATGTTTATATATGATGAGAGATAAGGGTCCAGTTTCATTCTGCATGTGGATATCCAATTTCCCCAGCACTATTTATTCTTTTTTCCTCCCTGTGTATTCTTGGCACCTATGTCAAAAATCAATTGGCTGTAAATACATGGACTTATTTCTGGATTCACTAGTCTGATTATATGGTTTTCAAATGATCACATGGTTTTTGTCCTTCATTCTCTTGATGTGTTGTATCACATTTACTTATTTGCATATGTTAAACTATTCTTGCATCTCTGGGATAAATCCCACTTGATCATGATGTATTGTCTTTTTGATTTGCATTTGAATTTGGTTTGCTAGCGTTTGTTGAACATTTTGCATCTATGTTCTTCAAGGATATTGGCCTGTAGTTTTGTTTTTATATGGTGTCCTGGTCTGTTTTTAGAATCAGGGTGATGCTGACTTCCTAGAATGATTAGGTAGAATTCCTTCCTCTCCCATTTTTTTATAAAGTTTGAAGAGAATTGGTGTTAGTTCTTCACTGTAAGTTTGGTGGAATTTGTAAGTGAATCCATCCTATTCTGGAATTTTCTTTTTGGGAGACTTTTTACTACTATTTCAATCTCATTACTCATTATTGATCTGTTCAGATTTTTTTTATTTCTTCCTGATTCAATATGTGTCCAGGAATTAATCCATTTTCTCTAGATTTTCCAATTTGTTGCAACACAGTTGTTCATAATAGTCTCTGATGATCTGTTATATTTGTCTGGTGTCAGTTATGATATCTCTTTTTCATTTCTGATTTTATTTATTTGGGTCTTCTCTCTGTTTTTCTTGGTTAGTGTAGCTAGTGGTTTAGCGATTTTATTTATCTTTTCAAAAAACCAACTTTTCATTTATTTATCCTTTGTATTTTTTGTCTCCATTTTGTTTAGTTCTGCTCTGATCTTTATTACTTTTTTCCTTCTACAAATTTTGGGTTTTGTTTCTTCTTGTTCTTCTATTTCCTTGAGGTACAATATTATATTGTTCTTTTTAAATTTTCTACTTTTTGGATGTAGATGTTTGTTGCTATCAACTTCCCTCTTAGCTCTTAGCAGTACTTTTGTTATATTCCACAGGTTTTGCTATGTTGTGCTTCAATTTTCATTTATTTCTAAAAAATTTTATTCCCTCCTTAATCTCTTCCTTGATACAAGGATCATTCAGGAATATGCTGTTTAATTTTTATTTATTTTATTAAATTGCTTGATACTTTTTTGGTGGCCTAAGATATGCTCTATCCTGGAGAATATTCCATTTGTTGATAAGAAGAATGCTTATTGTATAGCTGTTGGATGAAATATTCTGTAAAGTAATGTCAGGTCCATTTGGTCTAAAGTGCAGATTAAATATAATATTTATTTCTTAATTTTCTATCTAAATAACCTGTCTAATGCTGATAGTGTGGTGTTGAAGTCTCAAAATATTATTGTATTGGAGTCTATCTCTCCCTTTAGATCTACTAATATTTGCTTTATACACCTGGGTGCTCTAGTGTTGGGTGCATACAAGTTTAGAATTATTATGTCTTCTTACTGAATTTATCCCTTTTTCATTATATAATGACATTCTTTGTCTTTTTTTACTGTTTTTGATTTAAAATCCTCTTTATTTGATGTAAGTATAGCTACTCTTACTCGCTTTTGGTTTCTATTTGCATGGAGTATCTTTTTCTATCCTTTTACTTTCAGTCCATAAGTGTCTTCACAACTGAGGTGAGTTTCTTGTAGGCAACATATATTTGGGTGATGTTTTTTATCCATTCAGCCAGTCTATATCTTTTAAGTGGAAAGTTCATTCCATTTACATTAAAGTTTATTATTGACATATGAGCACTTATTCCTAGAAATTTATTAATTAATTTCTGGTTGTTTTGTATATCCTCTGTTCCTTTCTGTATATCCTCTTATTGCATAAAATTTGGTTTAGTGGTTTTCTTTAGTGGTAATATTTGAATCTATCTCTTCCTCATATGTATGTTTTCTTTACCAGTGTGTTGTATCCTTTTATATGTTTTCATGATGGTGGATATTTTCCTTTTACTTCCATTTGTAAGTCTCCCTTATGTATTTCTTATATGGCCAGTCTATTGGTGAGGAATTCTCTCAACTTTTGCTTATCTGGGAAAGGCTTTATTCTCTTTCATTTAAGAAGGAATAGTTTTCTGGGTATAATATCTTTTCCTGGAAGTTTTGTTGTTGTTGTTGTTGTTGTTGTTGTTGTTTTTCCTTTCAGCGTATTGAACATAT
Organism: Daubentonia madagascariensis; assembly: GCA_023783475.1. Lineage (NCBI taxonomy): Eukaryota > Metazoa > Chordata > Mammalia > Primates > Daubentoniidae > Daubentonia > Daubentonia madagascariensis. Next base: position 2,080,348 of record JAKFHU010000316.1, read on the forward strand.
CATCCCTTTCTCTCTTGGCCAGTAAGATTTCTTCTGAGAAATCTACTGTTAGTCTGAAGGAGGTTCCCTCGTAAGTGACTAAATGCTTTTCTCTTGCTGTTTTTTCAGAATTGTCTCTTTGACTTTGACTTTTGACAGTTTTACTATAATGTGCTGTGGAAAGTACCTTTTTGAATCATAATTGTTTGGGGATCATTGCGCTAGCTTTCTGTATCTGGATGTCTAAATCTTTTGCTTGATTTGGGAAGTTTTCAGCTATTGTTTTGTTAAATAGGTTTCCTATCCCTTTTGTTTTCTTTTCACATCCCAGGACACTTAAAATTAAAATATTTGATTGCTTTAGGGTATTTCATATGTCATATAGGCTTTTTTCATTCTTATTATTTTTCTTTGTTGTTATCTTACTGGGCTATTCCAACAGACCCATATTCAAGTTCTGAAATTATTTTTTCTGCTTGATCTAGTCTATTGTTGAAATTTTCAAATGTATTTTGTATTTCACTCAATGAATTCTTCAGTTGCAGAATTTCTGTTTTTTAAATTATGATATTTATCTCTTTAATAAATTTTTCATTCATATCCTGAATTGTTTGTCTGATTTCTTTGTATTGCTTTTCTGAGTTCTCTTGTATCTCACTGAGCTTCCTTAAAAATCATTATTTTTAAGTTTTCTAGGATTTTATAAATTTCTTTTTCATTAGAATCTGTTGCTGGAAAATTATTATATTTCTTTGGAGATATTGTATTTACTTACTTTTTAATGTTTCTTGTGTTCTTATATTCTTACATTGATATCTATGCATTTGGTATATAGTCACTTCTAATTTTTAAAATTTGCTTTCTTACGGGAGAATTTTTCCTGATGATGTCTCTATGGTGTTGGTTGGTTATGACACTTTAGCTTTGTTTCTGAGAGGGTACTGTAGTGTAACCTTCGTATGATTTCTTTGGCTATAACCAGAATCAGTAGTGTTTGTGATTTCCTCAGTGGTGTTGGGAGCAGTTGTTAGTGAAGGTTGTTGTGAAATTTTACTAACAACAAGGATGTTAGGTGAGCCAGTCTTCAGGTATCAGTAGTGGAAATGGTGAGCTGAGTATGCCTGTCCTTGGGCCCCAGGGTTGCACATGCTGGAACCAGTGTTAGCAGGTCCAGCCAGGCCAAATCTTGGGCCTCCGTGTGGCCTGCTCTGGTGCTAGCAGTGACAGAAAAGGGTTGGGCAGGTGGCTCAGTCCTTGAGCCCCTGGACAGAAGGCATGGCACGAGCAATGGGCAGTAGCAGTGTTGGGACAATCTTCTGGCTCCTAAACTATTCATGCTGGTGCTGTAATGGCTGTAATAGGTTGGGGAAGCCAGTCCCCAAGCCCACAGCTTGTGCATGAGTGTAAGTGTCAGTTGTGGTGGTAGCATCAGGTTGGGTAAGCACATCCTCAAGCCCCCAGGAGGGGAGTGCTCAGATGCCAACAGTGGTGGATAGGCAGCATGATCCTCAGGCCCTCAGATGGCAAGCTTAGTCACTAGGGAAGGGGAAGTGCCAGACTGTCCTCAGACCCCCCAGTTGTGTATGCAGGTACTGGCTGTATTAGGCACAGGTAAGGTGATACCCAGGCCCTCAGTGGAATGCTTGGGTAGAAGCAGCAGCTGCTTGCTGTGGCCCTGCTTCTTGGGAAAGCAGAGTTGTTTACACTGGCAGCAGCTGTTAAACAGGTGAAGGAGAGTGAGCTTCATCTCAAGATGACAGCTGCAAGCTGGGCAGCCTGTCCTCCGGACACTTGTGAATGTGTGGTGGCTCTCCTACTAGGGATTGCAGGGTCACTAGCAATGATTTGTGGTTTGGCCCTAGTGACAGCAGCCAGCACCGGTGACTGGCTGCAGGTGGGGGATATCAGTGGGGCTCTAGGGATGTGGAAATGCATGGGTTGTTTGAACCCAGTGTAGCATGCAGTCTGTTGGGCACTAGGCTTTCAAAATTATGCCTTGCTATCACTACTCAGGACTCAAGGTGTATGTGGGAATCAGTATATGTCCTTCTCTGGAGCAATGCTGTCATGTGGTCTCCAGGCAGCTCCCTATGTTATTCTCAGTGCCTGTGAGAGTCAAGGACTCTCCCGTGGCTAGGGCTGCAGAAGTCTGTGGTGCAAATATGGACCACTGGTGGTCACTCAATTACACTTTCCCCACACAGGGGAACCTGTCCAGGCTCCCAGCAGATCCCAGACAAGCAGGATGCCTCACTTCCCTCTCCTTCCTTGGCTTAGGTGTTTTCTGTCACTTCTCTGTTGAATTCCATTGTTTTCTCTTAAGTAATCTATTCAAATTGTGATTATCTACTCACTATTTTGTTTCTTCTTTGTGGAGGAGGCTAGTGCCTGCTGCCACTAGTCAATGATCTTGAAGCCCCTCTATTACGATAATTTTAATTGGACTCCCTACTATATTTCCTCTGCCTGCAACCCCACTTAACACTAATCAACCTTTCCTATATTAGGCAGTATAAACTTCTCAAATGTAAATGTGACAGTTGAAACATATTACTACATAGATAAAAATGTCATATATATTATTATCTATTTTTGAAAGATATGGTTAAATATGAATGATCTTACCCAACTGGTCTTGGAGAGAATAAAAAATATAATATATAAATATGTATAGATGTAATATATTATATATTTAGATATACTATTATTATATTATATATTATATATTATAATATACATATTACATTATCTAATATATATTATTTATAAAATTTATATTTATAAATGGTTCATTTTAAAGGTCAGAATCAGTCTGAATAATCTACCTATATTATTCTTTGTGCTTCTCCTCATGTTTACCTTTTACTCTGTAACACTAGGAATTCTGATTTACAATGCAAGCAATAATGTTTGAACATTATTGTATTACTAAAATGTAAATTATCATCTTGTATTCAAAGGAAAAACATTTTCTGAAATTATTACTGGGGATTTAACCATAGACCGAATTTGCTTCCTAAATGTTATAATTTTTAAACAAGTATTTAATACAATGTTTTTGAATAATTCAGAAATAAGTGATAATTTGATTATAATATTTAAAATAGATTATTCATTTTCTTAGGTGCATACAATATATAATTTGTTGCAACTGCTTTAGAAATTTTAGCCACATTTATAACATTAACTTGCAAGAAAATAAGAGAAACATTAAATCAAATTTTATAAGACTAGTCATTGGGAGCATGTCAAAATAAGAGGTAGGAGTTTTTCTTTTAGTGGAATGATACTGAATAGTATTCATTATTTTGCTAACAGAAAACGTGAAATAAAAGGAAATAAGAAGAAATAGCATTATTATCAACTTGATAAGGGGAGGAGATTTTAAACAAAATAGTTTGCATTTATCTTATAATGAAAACCATCTTTTTTCCCTACATGCATGAGAAAAGTAGAAAAATAATTCTTTATCAAAGTAGATTATAAATTAAAAGTTGGTAATAAGGTATTTGGAAGAGTTTTTATCTTATAAGAATAATGGTATTATATGAGGATAGTTAAATAATATGAGGATAGTCAAAAGTAGAAAAATCATATAAATATGTCATGCTAGAAATTTCAAAGTAAGTTTTGCTTACAGTACCCTCTTTATGGTATTAAAATAAAATGTCTTTAATTTATATTAATATATTATAATTATATCACAATATATCAATGTGTAAATATAACTGTATAAATGTAAATAAGGAAGTATATATAAAATACACACACATCCTGAGGACATCATCTTAAAAACATAAGAAATTCATGCTTATGATTTGGTTTATGGAATACTGTGGATGATAGCATATTGTTCTTATGCTAAACGTGTACAAAAACAACAGCTACAACCACAGTTTAAAAGAAAAAATAAGTGTTTAAGAACCAGAACTTCAATTTTGAACTTTTAGAGTGAATATCCACGTGATACCTATTAAGATATCAATGATAGATATTATTTTCTTAATGCTGGATATTCATATTTGTCACTGTATATGCCATATATATATATATATATATATACACACACACACACACATACACATATGTTTAAGGAGAGTATATTTTTGTTCAGAATGTTCAATAAAATAATTCCAAAATTGTCATAATACCTATACTGAAAAAAATTATACCAAGGGGCTATGGCTGTCACACAGTATTATATTTAAAGTATAAAATTATTCATATTATTTTCTATAGAATCATATTAGAGAAAAAAATATTTCTTAAGCCACAATTATTCTTCTTTACTATTCTCCAAACTCAAGTTTTTATATACTTATAGAGATTGCTTAAACTCAGTGGACACTGGGAGTTAAACAGCAAATTTTCCTCATGAATATCACCCAATTCTAAGCCTTCCCTGGAAGTTAGGAATATGTGAAGCATTTTAATGTATTCCCATTTCCGAGAAGCCTTATAACTAAGCTAGAGGCAATACTCATTGCTGCCTATAGCAATCTTCTCTTCCAACTTGCTAGCTAAGCCCTGACTGCAGGTAAATTGTGGTGTGATGAGAGAAAGCAACTCTGTTCCCTTGAGGCACTGTCAGGGAACCTTGCTAACAAAGGCAAATCTTTTCTCCTAGGACAAGCCTACAGAACACCATTTTCATTGTATGGCTTGAAGGATTCTGAATTTTTCTTAGAACTTATATATGTGTAATAAAATATTTTCCTTTTTAAAGTCCAGTTTGAGTGAGTTGGATTCTTAGTCTGTAAATTACCAGCTGCATGAAATTAAGTAGGTGATTGATTTAAATGCCAGGTAATTTCATTTCTTCATATGTAAAATGTGTAAAATAATACCTGCATTATGAATGGATACATAAAAATTGCTTAGGATGTTGTGTGCGTATAGTAAAATAACCATTTAATTACTGTTATTGCTATAAACATATGTCCTGTATGTTTGTATGTATGTGTAATATATATAGTAATATGCATATTTGTGTATAATACAATATATATTATATGACATATATGAGAGATAGTACTGAGTAATAAATGAGATCAGCAGTAAGTTTATGAAATTGTAAGGTAATTTAAAATAACCTTTTGGGACAAACCAATGTTTACAGAAGTGATCAGAGTGCAATAGAAGAATACAGGAAAAAAAATAATGAACAGAATAGTTTGAGTGGTTGGACTTAAAAATATCCATCAGCTCCAAGGATCAAATTCCAACCTCTTAAGGCAAGATGAGCCAGAGTGGAGCCCAAAAGTGAACGGAATACTAGACAGTTCATGGACTGAAACATAGAATAGCAAAAAATTCCTGTTGGGGGCTAACTTGAAGCTCCAATATTATAGTGCATTTAGTGCAATTTGGGGTTAAAATAGAATGTTACAAGTTTAATTTTGATCAGCAAAAAAAAAAAAGAGTGAGTTCCTTAAATTCACATTTAATGCTAGAAATGGCTGTTGGATCTGCAGAGGGAATAAGCAAATGAGCTCTGAGAGTCTTGAGATTCTTCCTCTAGGGGCAAAAAAATCATCCTAATCGGGCAAGAAACTGAGGAGGTAATTTGACAAACTGACTAATATCGACTATGAGAAAAAAGTCTTCCAAAAATTAATTTCTTTCCATGAAGAGTTTTTTGAACTATAAATTCAATCAATTAATCTTTTTCATATGTATTTGTAATTTATTAAGAAGGTATCTGAAAAAGTGATTCAGCTTTACTCCACAAAAAGAATTTACACAATAGTCTCTTCTATAAATGTCAGGGCTAGTGCCATTAAATTAAATTCTACATATTCAGTATCAAAATGTACTTAAACGTTTTACCTTATAGTTATGGAATAACTTTAAATATCCTTTTATTCTGGGTTAACACGGTGTTCTTTGCAAATAGCTTTCTGCATAGGATGTAGGATTTTGCAAAGGAACTTGCACTTCAGCCTTCTTTATACAACTGAATTATTACCAGAAGGAGTGATACATTTTGAAATAAATAATTTGCAAGTTTTGCTGAAAAATACTTTTGAAGTTATTAAATGATAAATCACTTTTAACAAGTTTGTAAACCCCATATCTAATTTAAAATATATTTTCAATTAAATGTCTTATTAAGGATCCATGAGCTTTGAATTAAAATAATAAGGACTATCTATCTACTTTGATTCAAAGAATTCTAAGTACTTCAAATTCTGAGTCTTATTTTCCAGTCTTCTCTAGGGACTACAAGGGAGATTTACAAGTGAGGAAAAACTTTTCTACTCTTCTTGCCCTAAGGTTTTGTCTACCAGAGTGAGTTACATTGTGCAGCTATTAACTAGATGTACAGAATAAAAAATTGTCACACATTTTTAAAGTCAAAATGGGTGTTTATTGAATACTGAAGTAGCATCTCACATACAATATGTTTGTGTATGGAGCATAAATATGATAAAATAGATTCTTTTAGATTTTTTCCACTTTAATTTTCCAATATTTCAGGGCTAATGTTAGAACACCTATAAGTATACATTTATAGGATATTTGAGCTACAAACATGATTACAATATACCTTTTAACCAACAATAGCTCATATAAATACATCAAACTCTAAGGAAGGTAAGAGCATAGCAGATATAAAAACATAGTGGGAAACAGAATAATAGTTTTCTGGAGCAAATGGACTTGAGTTAAATTTTATAATTCTGTCTTTTTAAGTAATGTAACATTTGACAAGGTATTTAAATGTTAGTTTCTTTCCTTACTTAGTGGAAAAAAATAATTCTACTACAGTTGCAATTATAATTATTATAATCATGATCCATTTTAGTTCCCCAGACCTCATGTAAGCAGTGGCCACTGACAAGTTTAGATGACATTTCTAATCCCGTGGCTGCAAATAGCTGTGCCAAATCTGGACTTCTGCTGAACCTGAGAGTGGCAGGTGGGGGTTGTTCTTATTTCGAGCCATAGTGCTATTCAACTGCTGCAAGATTTTAAATGACTTGGATTAATTACAAAAACAAGAAACTTGCAATAACCAAACAAGTTTTCCCAGGGAGCATTGGGTTTCCTCATTGGATTAAAAAAAAAAAAAAGGAATATTTCTCGTATTTCATTAGCATAGACGTGATAGATCTTTGGTATGGTGCCTCTTGAATAGACTGAGATCAGGTCTGAAGAGACAATGTGAAAATGTCAATCTGGGTTATAATTACTTTGTAATTTTAATTCTAAAGCTGAGGCACAAGTGGAACCTCTGCTATCATCAACACAGAAGGGCCTTGCTCACTTATGCATAATACAGTATGTTAAATGTCAGCCTCTGTGGATGCCATTTGCTGAATATACGAAGTTTAACCAAGTGGCTACATCGAACAAGATATGTAAATATTCAGTTGACCACTGGGATTTTGATATGTCTGTTTGAAAAGTATCACATAAGGTGAGTCATATCTAAGACCAGCAGAACAAAGGCAGGGGTTGTGTGTGGTGACAACAATGTTTCAATGTGACATCTGCATGTGGTGTAATGGCTCAAGAATGGAACTAAATCTGACTAAAAAAGCAATCAATGTAAGAGCATATTTGAGCAATTTAACCTGAAAATACATTGCATGATATAATTTAATGAATTTTCAAAGTAAGGTTTAAAAGTTATGGATTGAAAGTCAAAATTAATGAAATTTCTGTTCATAATAAATATCATTTATATAGTAATGGTCATTAATGCTTACTATTAATACAAGTAACAAAATTTTTTGAAATTTGGCAAGTAATTGTGGGAAGGAGGCTATGAGTTATAAAATAAACCCAGAGATGGAGTTAATTTTTAAGGAGGAAACTGGACAAGTATGTATGGAATTACCAGATAAACATTATCATTGAGTTCTATAATACCAAAAGGAAGAATTTTAGTTATCTATGACTATGTAGCAAAGACCCCAAAATTTAATGGCTTAAAACAATGATTTGCTATTTCTTTTAACTCTATGGGTTGCCTGAATGGTTCTTCTGCTGATCTTGCCTGAGCTTACTAATGCCCCTGGGGTTGTCTAGAGACTGGGGTGGGTTGGCTGGATTTGGTGGGATGGGTGGGCCTCTCCCTAAATCATCTCAGTCATCTCCATAGTCTGGCGGTGTCAGGTTCCAAGAACGTAAGAGCTGAATCCACGATGCCTCCTGAGAATGAGTCTCAGAAGCCTTATAATGTTTTTACTGCTGCTTTCTACTACTAATCAGAGCAAGTTGCAAGGTCAGGAGAGAGAATGGGGATATAGGCTTCACCTTTTAATGGGAGTAGTATCAAAGATTTTGTGATCATATTTAACCTAATGAAGGAATTTTATAATCAAACTATTTTGCAAATAATAAATCCAAAGACCTGGATAGTCCTTTGTTATCTTGCGCCACTTGTTTATTGGCCTGTCCTATCATTTCTACATCTGTATTACTCTGAAGACTGATGATCAAGCAAAAGTTTCTTACGAGATTGACAGCTAATATCTGTCACTGAACTGTGAACAGCAATGAAGGAGGTGCTGTCAACCGTAAATGGACCACATGTAATGAAGAGGAAAATGACAAACTCTGTTTAAAAAAATGACTCATTGCTTAAAAGCATGAGTAGCTTTTAAGAAAAAATTGACTGGGCTTTGTCATTCTAGCACTGATATATGTCACTTTCTCTTGCATTATGTTCTTTCAATTGTACAGAAAATTATAGAATATACTGCAGCAAAATTTTATTAATATATACAGGCATGTTGTTACATAATAATGCCATGTTTAGGTATGTACATTAGAGAAACTCTTGCACATGTGCACAGTAACACATATAAGATATTGGTTATTACAGTATTGTCTGTAGGAGACGTATGGAAATTAATCAACAGGAGATGTATAAAATGTAAGTTAAACAATGACTGCAACTTACCTAAAATAACATCTCCATGTTGTCTCATATGGTTTTACTGCATGTTCCCTGTTACACATAGCTGAATTGCCACTAAAAAGCCAATACTGAAACACATTTTCCTGCAGCCACTATATGGTCAGGGTCTGTTTACTCTGGGAAGGCTGAAAAAAAATTGTTCAAAAAAGTCACAAATTGAAGTCATAGTGAAGTGTATTGAACAATTCTCCTTGAGAGTACTTTTATAAAGAATTCTGATATGTAAAGCAGGAAAGAATGACCAGGTATACAGTACATTCAATTTCCATTTAGTAGAAGCTATGTATGTACTAAATACATTCTGAAAATAGAAAATGTGAGCCCACAGTTTCCCATTCGTAATAAAAGTTTTCACTGAATGAATTTTTCAATGTAAGGGTTTAATCACTGCACTCTAATCCCAATTTATGTATCATATTGGAAGTGTTTTCTATGAATGAGAAATACATTTAATCTAAAGTGATGGAATTAGAACAGCAGTTTTGCGAAGAAGAAAACTGTCACCTGGCTGGAACAGTCTGTTCTCAATACCAATCACACAAAAATATGCTATATAAGAAATATATTTTTAAGTATCCCGTATATGTGCTTTTACTTGGATTTTCCCAAAAATCTTGAGAATTTTACTCATCCTTATAAAACACAATCTAGTTATTCTTGACCTACATTTAGTGCAATGCTAAAAATAGTACTGCATCATTGTTGGATTAATCTGGATTGAAATTCCAGATTTATAATTTGGTATGGTAATATTTATAAGACGGGTAAAACAATACAATATGTGAGATATTTCTAAGACCAAATTGAAGTATTTAACAATCCATTATGCATTGCAGGGTACATAGTAAAGAGTTAAAACCATCTCAACATATTCACATTTTTTTCTTGTGGCAGTTGTGTTAGTCCGTTTTGCATTGCTATGAAGGAAATACCTGAAGCTGGGTAATTTATAAAGAAAAGAGGTCCATTTGGCTTATCGTTCTGCAGACTGTACAAGCATGGTGCCAGCATCTGCTTCTGGTGAGAGTTTCTGGGAGATACCAATCAAGATGGAAGGTGAAGGAGGAGCAGATGTGTCACATGGCGAGAGAGAGAGAGAGACAGAGAGAGAGTGAGAGAGTAGGAGGAGGTGCCAGGCTCCTTAAACAACCAGCTTTCACATGAACTAATAGAGCCAGAAGTCACTCATTACCTTGAGGATGGCACTAAGCCATTCATGAGGGATCTGCCTCCATGACCCAAACACCTCCCACTTGGCCCCACCTCCAACATTGGAGATGGAATTTCAACATGAGATTCAGAGAGGACAAATATCCTAGCTATAATAGTGATAAAACTACTTCTTTATTTAAAAAATTTATGCAGCTGCTGAAGAAGCCAGTATTGTCTAGTTAAAAAAAAATGCTGATTATGGATCAATACCACAGGTTACAGGCAGCAGATTAAGTTTGAGCAATTTATTTATTGTCCTGAATGCCAATTTCCTTATATGTAACACAACCTACAGATGCTTTTTTTTTTCTTTAATGATAATTTTGACGATCAAAAGGTTATAGAAGTCAAAATATTCTGAAAAATATAAAATCGTATTAAATTCATTAAAACATTCTTTATTGACATTACCTTTTATTGAAACCTAGAGGTATAATCAAAATATTCAATATTCAGGAATGATTTACACCTAAACATAAAGTACAATCACATAAACTCACTTTTAATGAGTAAATAGAGAGGTACCAGAACTTACTATGTGAGCTGTGAACTTAAACAAATTATACAATATCTTTCAGCTTTAGATTTTACTAATATTTATTTTAATGCATTTTTAATACTTTGCCTTTTTTACTGGTGTGGGGTTTGTGGGTAAAAGAGAGATGGAATGCTTTAAACTTATGCTTCTTCAGTTTATTGACAGAAAACAGGGAGTCTATATAAATGAGCATGTATGTGTTAGTGTGTAGTGAAAGTGGGAAGGACAGAAGATTTGAAACGGAGATGGGAGGAAAACAGAAAGTAAAAGCATCGTGCACTTCTTATCTATTCAGATACAGACATATTAATAACTAGAATATGCTGAGCTGTGTTACAGCTTAAGAAAGCTTTATAATTTAAGAGGGCAGTTTGATATATGGTCTTACCTAAAATAATGTATTAAAACTTAAAACAGTTAAATATATTTAGGGTGAAAGTTTAGCTAGTAATATCTAAAGAAAGTTTAACTCATCTAAGAAAGCCAATTTTTTTGGGGAAAAAAGCTTTAGTAATAAATGTGCTAATTATAAATTCTTTTCTTTATTGATCTTGACAGATCAAGAAAACAATTTCTACCTTCTTAAGGTTCTTCATAATAATTTATACTTAATAAGTAAAAACAGGTCTATTTTCATCAAAATAAGATTTTCCTATGGCATCAACTGCACTTATAAAAATTGTAACGCAATTATATAAACTACTATATTCAGAATCAGTTGTTGACATTGCACTGTATGTTTGCTGAATTGTACTGGCAACTGAGCAAATACGGATACAGAATTCATTATCATTTCCTTTACAGGCTTTCCAAGTTGCTAGGCTCCTGTATCACATATATCAAGCATACCTTATTTTCCTCTGGCTTGAACTTAGCATGGGGAGTCTGACAGTCAGAAATCTGTAAGTTGCCCTTTCTATAATCCAGCTCTCCTGAGGTTGGGTCTGGTTCCAAGACGTTGTGGTTAGAGTGAAATTTGACCCATCCACTTGACCTACTCACCTGTCCTCTAGATTTCAAGTATCATCCACTAACATCAGTAATACAAACAAGGAATTTTAAAGTGGGTCTTCTCCAATATAAAGAAGTTAGTTGGTCAGCATCCACTCCAACTCACTACTTCATTTAACTCTCTATAGTTTTTACAACTTTAACAAAACCTTCCTTCAATTTCCACACATTTTACCAAGTTAAAAATTCTAATCAGGATAAAAACATGGCCTAGACTCTATATTGCATCTAAAGAAATGTTTTTTCACTTAAGAAAATACAAATAATTTTTAAAGTGTTGGTTAAAGAAATTAAAATAAATGAAATGTTTGCCCAGGAAAACATTGAACTTGGGGTGTTTTTTTTCTCTGATATAACAGAGCTACAAAAAGAGACTTCTACAGGAAAATCAATTATATAATTCTGGTTAGAAAGTAAAATTTTCTCTCTTAAGTGTAACTTCTAAATATAATTGATCAGGTTAATGTATGGGGTATCATTTTATTCTTCTTTGTATTGGGGTTAGTTAGTAATTATCAAAACTATGGAAGAAATATATTTTCAGTGACAGACATTAGGCTTAGGCTTGAAATCTTTGCATGGAGGAGAAGCTTACCATCTTAGGTTATAAAGTATTTTCATGTGGTCATTTTTATTTAATAAAAAAATCCTAAACCTTAAATGTTTGCACATGATGTCACAATTATAGTAAAGGCTTCCACTCTTCATCAATTTCTGTATTTTCTCTATTTCTGGGCAAAGGAAAAGAATGCACTTTTTACCCCCACACAGTTTGGCACAGCCATGTGACTTTTGGAATAATAATAATTGGAAATTAGTTAGATACACTCATAAGCATAAGTTTTGAAGAAGAGTAAAGAAGGAAGCCATTAAATTCTCATCTGCTTCAAGAGACATATTCAAGAAGGGAATGAAATTAAGATGGGATTTAAAGAATAAGTTTGTTAATTTGCTTGACAGTGGTGATCATTTAATAATGTACACATATATCAAAATATCAATTTGTACATCTTAATCATGTACAATTTGTATTTTTCAATTATATATCAATAAAGCTGAAAAAATAAAATAGGTTGTGAAGATGGGACAAAGTAAATAAAAGAATATTTCAATTTTTGGAACAACATAAGATCATGATGGAATGAGACTCTATGGTGTGTACTAAAAATAAAAATACTGCATAAAGGCTGGACCACAAGGTAGATTCAAGAGTTTCTAGATATGTGTGAGCATGCAGAATAATGGTGGTCTAAAAGAATAAAAGTGTGCAGTGTGAATACAGATGATGGAATCAGTTTATAGGGATTTTTGTATCCAGTCAAAGGTATTTCAATTTTCTTGTATAGACAAAAGGTGCTGGAAGAAGGAGATTTATTATTTCGCATTATTGGTATTTTTATCAATGCCCATGAAACAGATATGCTGTTAGTTGAATATTTAACATTTAGTGTGAGTACAGAAAGGCATTCCAATTCTTGGGAGACATAATGGATTTAAATGGAAACCGTCCCTACTCCCACATTAAAATTTATAGTTTACATAGGTTTGGTTTTCATATTGGGACCACATAAATATATTAACAGTGTTCACTACCCCCAAGTGAAAATTTTTCTGCTTTTTTATATGGTAGTGCAAGGGATATAAAGCAATGATTTAAGAGAAAATTAGAGGAAATGAGGAATAATAATGATAATAACGCTTAAATGCTGCTCAAGAAACTAAGCAGGATGATATCCCCTTTTTAAGCATTTCCATTCAATTTTTCAACTTTACTTTTTTTTTGAAAAACACCAGGGGTTTTATTGATAAGGGCATTTGTGGAGCCATTTTGTTAAAATGACAAAAAATAAAGTGTGTTCTTATATATATGTATATGTTACTTCTCATTATAACTACAACTTTCAAGATGCTCAATAGATAATAATTAGTTACAATGAGCAGTAACATAATATGGCTGAATTAATTATTGATTTTTGTTGAATATTTATCAGTGATGTATCCCTTATTATTTCAGAATACCCATTTCCAAGAAATATGATTATTTACAAGCTTTTCAAAATCACTGAGTACTTCTCGGCACACATTATTAAACCAGACCATGAATAAGTTTCTTACATCTCCCCGTTAACAATTTACGTGGTACATATTAAAAAACAGATGTTTGATAATTGACCAAAGAGAGCTCCTTATCCTGATGCATCAAAACAGTAACTCCCACTCTCAGAATGAAAATGGGCCATGAAAGAACAAAAGCAATCTGTATACTAACCTTTTTGTCAGGAGATAAACCCCCACCCAAAAATTAATGTATGGAATGCCATTTTAATTTAAACAATGTGCAACATAACCAAGTACCAAAGGAAATGAAAAAAGTAAGGCTGGGTTTCAAAAACTACTGTTTGATTTTGGGAGTATTTTCAAATTCGTCATGCAGATAGAAACGTCTATAAAATGTTAAACACTTAAATATTTGAAATATAGACTAGACAACAGAAGAAACAATGCCATTTTTCTATCTATTTATTATCAGTAATAGTTAATATTTAAAATTTTCCCTAGATAGCAGGCTTTGCTTAATAATGTTTGACATCATTAAAAAGTTCTGCAGAAATGTGAGTTATAATTAACAAGTTCTTGATATTTTATTTTTAAGTGATAAATATTCTGAATAGAAGAAGGGCCCATGTGATAAGTTTCCTTTCTCTTATGGCCAGTTCTTCAAAATTAATTTGACAAGTCAGCCTAGGTACTCTACATTTTTCATTTGCTAAATTACACTGTTGTATGTATATATATATGCCCATATTATAACTTATATGTGCTATTGAAAAATACTTTTTTGGTCACATTCTTTATTTATAAAAGACAGTCATAAATTGGTGGGTGGGGTTGGAAATTCCAACCTTTGAATCACTTGGTCTTTCTGGTGAACAACCCCATTTGAGGGCTCCACCCTAAGTCATCTCATTACCATAAACTCAAGGGTGATCAAAAGGGGTTTGTTATGAATGATAAAAATACTCCTATTACTCAGGAAATCTCAAGGGTTTTAGGAGCTATGTGCCATTAACCAGGGACAAAGATGAAATATATTTCTTATTATACCACAGAAATATATTCACTTGAATTTTGTCCTTTTTTTGGAAATATTTAAAAGCAAAATCTTAGCAAAACCCCATTCCATCATTTTAAGGTGTTTCTATAATAACTAACTGAAATAAGTACTGTTAAGAAAACCCACAGGTTAGAACATATTTTCAGCTTCATAGTAACAACTTTTTGGTTGATGTTATTAGATCTTTTCTTATTTCTGAAATTACCAAAAATGAATGTTCAATTTTATGTTAACTGCAAATTAAATCCAGACTCTTATAGATACCTATTTAAATTTAATAAACTAAATTAAAAAGTTCACACTGCCTACAGAAATTACATAACTAAAGTAGTAAGTTTATTTTATTGCACATACATTTTCTATATTTGATATCACATAGACTAATGCTTTAAATATGAATTACATTAGAGTCAGAGAACATTTACGGATAGACCAAACACATACATATTCCTACACTCCTGTGCTCACAATATACTATCATTTTGTATTCAGCAAGTCACTATGAAAGTAATCATGGAAGGGAGTTGTTCTTTTTCCTATATATATTGTTACATGAGTTTTAGCATTAAATATTCAGGTGCCCATTTTCTAGTAAGGTAGAATGCTACTATCTTTCATATAATAGCCTATCAGGATATCCAGTAGTGAACCTGGCTTTTGCTCAATGGAAGTGATGGATTTACTAAATATTCAAATCTTCTTCCCTCATTCTCCTAACAATCATCCCTTTTATTAAGAGTTTTATGTTATAATTATTAATTTGCCATTGAAAAGAAAGTAAAAATATTCAGATAATTTCATTGTTTTTATTGAAGATGAGGAAAAATCGAAAAAATAATGGCTTATATCTATTAGCTTAGGTAGAAGTTAGTATTTCAACATCTTGCAGCATAATTAGAAGAAACAGAATTGCAGATTAGTGGTACTATGTCTGGTTTATACTGAGTTAAATCTAATAAGGGCAAAGAAAGTGTTAGCTGTATCATCTATGTTTATATCTTCCCATAACCCACAATACTCAGAATATTTACTCCCATATTTGTAGATCTTAAATTGCAAGTAAATTAATATGAGAAAAAACTGTTAAAAAGGATTTAAAATATAGCTATATATTTTGCTATATAGATATGTCAAATATCTGTGTGTAAAATATATTACAATAATATAAAACAAAATATACCTAACAACTTTACAAATAAATATATAAAATGTCTAATTTATTATGGTTTAAAACATGAAGTTTGGCAATTAAGACATACTACAAACTATATCTTCTACTGATACTTTTTTCTGTACCCTAAATTTTTGATTCACTTTTTTAATACCATTTCACCTAGAATGTTCTATATTAATTTTTACCTATCAAATCTTAGCTATATTTAAAATCTCAACTCAATTGTCATTTCCTTTTGGAAATCTTGCTTATTTCCTATTTTTTTTCCTCCTCTCAATCCTTATCTTCTAATTACATTTATTTGGGCTGGTATTTCATCCCCTAAATTGCCTATCATGAAGATTTATTAATTAATCCTCTAAAAAACTCTTGTATATTGCACTAAAGAGAATATTAAGGTCAGAGGCACTCCATATTATGACTTAATAAAGTACAAGAGTGTATATATATGATATTTAACATTGTTATACCTGAAAAAATTTATCATCCGATATAAAATATGTTCAATTATAATAAGTACTTACACATTTACATATTATAATAATTTATATAAGAAAAGAAGAAGTACACAATTCATCCTGTTTTACACAATCAATTGCATATATGCTAGATAGTATTAAATTTGTTGTAAAAGTCTAGAAGATTACAAAGAAAGAAGACATATTAAAACATGCTATTGGTCTTGATGGTGATTAGTCAAGTTTCTCCCAACAAATAAATATTTCATAAAACTTGAAAGTTATAAAAACTACCAAACTTGTTATTGGGAGAAATATTTGTAATAAAATTTTATAGTGAGATGGATTTAATATGCTAAAATTCAGACTGGAAGAACTTTTTTACAACCTGAATTATTGACTCTTATAAAACAAAATTTCATGGAGAGGTAATCACATGTTATGGTAGTGTTGATTATAAACTCATATTTTATGATTTATTGCATTGTAATGAGAGCTGATTTACCGTGATCTTGCACCTACCTTGTGAATGAGACTTCTCACTGTCAGATTTCTTTCCATAAGAGGGAAAGTGAGCAGTAGAGCAAACCCATGACATTAAGGATAACTGTATTCTATACTTAGCTTGTTCTTTCCACTCTCAGTCCTTGGGGTTTTTTTTCCTAGTTTATACAGAGAAAAAAGTTCAAAGACATTCCCTCTATATTTTGTTTCAACTGCTCTTCTCATCATTTAAAGAGCCACTCAGAAAGTTTGAGCAAGACCTCCTAATAATCTTCAAACGTATATTTGGTTGTCCAAATCATTGGGCATTTCATTACATAAATAATTTTGTATATTACAACATAGTATCAGATACCTAATCATTTCATAAATTAGAATACATATTAACCCAATATTTAACAACAGAAATTCTGATGCTCCACCCCCTTCAGGAATCAGTAAGTCCTTTGGTTCTGGTTTCAAAATACATGCAGTATTTAACAACATTTAAACTCCACTTATACTATTCTGATCTAAGATACTCAAGTCTCTCATTTGGATTACAGTAACAACCCTAACTAGTCTTCATCCATTTACCTTTGTCTCCTTACTACAAACTAATCTCCAAAGAGTGGTATGAATGATTCTCTTAAAACAAAATTCTGATCATTAAACTTTTCTCCTTATATAAATCCAATGGCCTTCCTCTCACTGTCACTTATAATAGTAAAGTTTTTTTCAATGCCTTAAATGTCCATAAATCATCTGCTCTCTTTATTTCTCCTATATCATCTTTGATAACTCTCCTCCTGCTCTCTCCCCTCTATTAACACTACCTCCTTGTTGTAACTCCAACATAGCAAGCAAGTTCCTGCTTCAGGGCTATAAAAAAATACTATGATAACTCCTTGGAACATTTCCCTAGAATTCTGAGTGGCTTGTTCTATTAATTCCTCAACATCTTTCTTCATATGCCAACTTCTTATAATCTTTGTGATTTCTCTATTTCAAACTTTAACATATTCAACACTTTATTTTTCTTCATAGTGTAGATCACCACTTGAAACAAGCAGTATTTCACATATTTTCTTGTCTATTTCCTGAACCAAAATGCACACAGTATAAGAGGAGGGATTTTTGTCTTTATATTCACTGTCATATCTCATAAAATAATTCCTCAGAAACAATAGGTACTCAATTAATTTTTGAGTGTGTGGATAAAATTATGCCAGAGAGATTTAGTAAACGCATACTATAAAATAGCCATGATACTATACGCTTAGGAACCAGAGGAATCAGAAGGCCCAGATGGGGGCCAGTCTATGGAGAACACAGTCATAAAACAGAACACAGGCATTCAATTTGGTTCAGGTGCAGTAAGCTCTATAGGAGGAAAAGTTCCCAGAGTTACGAGGTTGTAGAACTGGAGAATGAGATTTGAACAGACCTAAGGTGATATCTATTAAGCCATTACTCTGATTTCTGAATAGAGTTGGAGAAATCACTGTTCAGGTTATGAAAATTTAAACATAGTCCCTGAGTGCAGAGGAGATTTGTGTGTTCTAACAACATTAAATAATGACTGTGTGGCTCAGAGTGGATTAAACAAGAAAAGAAGAACACAGTGGAAGAGGGCAAGTTCTGTACTTGTCAAACTATTCAAGGTTCTTCAAGCCATGATAAGAATTTTGGAACTTACTCTGGGTGCAAAGGCAAGATATTTAATATTTCAACACTGTATGGACATCATAAATTTAGAAGATTACTCTGGCTGTGTTTGAAAAATAGTTAATATTGATTAGGAGTGGATGTAGTAAGATTAGTGAGAAACTTATTACTCAGGGAAGACATGATTGTGACTTGTACTAGGTAACTTAGTGGAATTGGTAAAATGGAGATTTCAGGTTTATTTAGGATGTATGTTTCTTCAGAAAGTAGCAGACACACTGAGTATATTTGTTGCTTATATTGATTATACTTTTATTTTTCTCTTCATTTCTAGAGCACAAAATATATATGACGAGGCACATCATAGTTGAATTGCCAAAAACCAAATAATAAAGTAAAAATTTTGACATCCACTAGAGAAAAGCAATATATTACATTCAGGGCTAAAATTATTTGAATGACTGTGGACCTTTTTTCCAGAAACCAATGAAGCCCAAATACTGCAGAATAATATCTTTAAAGTGCTATAGGGAAAAAAACAAAGCAAAAGAAACAAATAAAAGCTAACAATCTAAATTTTTATATCCAGTGGACATGACTTCAAGAATTAAAGTGGAATATGTATACATTTTTTAAGATAATGTAAAGCTTAGGAGATTTGCCACTACAAGATGAGAACTTCAAAACACAATAAAGGATGTTCTCAGAGCCAAAGGAAAAATAAAAGAGATAAGCTCGTATCTTCAGAAATAAACAAAGATCAACACAAATAGAAAATATATTGGTAAGTATAAAATAACTTTCCTTTTAATTTCTTTAAAATATACACGAAGCAAAAATTATAACATTTTCTTTTTGTTTTAAAATGTATGCAAGATATATGACAACTATAATATGTAGGACAGTGAGAAATAAATGGACTTATCAGTTGTAAGATTTGCACATTTTATTTGAAGTTGTACAATGTTGTCACTAAATATATAAATGCATTTTAAAATATTAAGAATGTGTAATTTACTACCAAGAGCAGCCACTAATATAATACAAGTAGGTATAGCTAAAAAGCAACTTATATGTTAATACAATTCTCCAATATACTAAAATATTCCAAAAGAAGGTAGGGAAGAAGGAACAGAGGGGGAACAAAAGGAGAAGGGGAAGTGGGAGGTCAAACAATTATCTAATATTCTAATTAAAAGGCAAAGATTAGCATATTGGATAAAAAAGCAAGATTCAACTCTGTTCAACCTATGAGGGACACACTTTAAATATACTGATTTAAAGTAGATGGATGAAAAAATACATATCTTAGAAATGGCAATCTTTTGCATCTCAGAGATATTAAACTTAGGTCCACAAAAAAGATTTATGCACAAATATACACGCAACTTTATTCACAATGGTCAAAACTGGACATAACTTGCATATCCAACTACATGTAAGTGGAGAAACATACTGTGATGCATCAATAAAATAGAAATCTTCTCAGCAATATAACCCAAGAAACTACTGATCTATGCTACAGAGTGGATGAATCTCAAAAGCTTTATGCTAAATGGAAGATGCCAGACACATGATAGAACATTGTATGTTATTCTATTTCTATAAAATGCAAACAAAACTGTACAGCCAAAAAGTAGATCAATGTTTTCTTGGAGTCAGGGATAGAAGGAGGAACAGATTGACTGGGCATATAGTTTGTAGAAGAAGTGAAAATGATGTGTAACTTGATTATGCTGATAAGCTTTGTGAATGTATACTACTGTTAAAACTCATCAAGTTGTACATTTTAAATTATAGCTCTTTATTTTTATTGTAGGTAAGCTATTCCTCAATATACTTCATAAGAGAGCTATATGTAATAAATTAGGAATATGAATTGAATGTGTTAGATGGTTTACATTTTTTTTAAAGGTGACATAAAAATTACTCAGAAGCCTTGTGACAAAATAAAATTGATTAATGCATTTTGAGTGCTACATATACTCATGGACAGCATACTAATAAGCTTTCCTAAACTATATATTCTTATATTACACCCTGTCCATACTATTTTCTCCCATGCCTATGTAGGCAAGTGGCCAGAGAATTCTGTCAAATAATAAATTGAATAACAAAATAACACAGATATCCATGATGGAGTTTGATGCAGCTTTCAGAAGAGCCAGACAAACTTAAGAATGTGAATCATTGTTTATCCAATTACTAAAGTTTCAAAAATATATTATATTGCATAAAATTTAAGAAATGAAGACATTTTAATGCAAGTCATTAAATTATTTTGGCATCTGTGAGAAGCCCAAACATAAAAATTTTATACCTAAAAAATCCTGGTAATTGGAATTTAAGCATAAGATTAAAGTAAGTGCTGTTTTGGAGAAGCTATTCAATCAGAAAATATTATATCTTATACAGACAGAAAATATTCTAGCAATTTATCAACAAATATCCTGAGTTGACAACTAGATTAAATAAATGAACAAAATATAACAGGTTGCAGACAAGCCTTCAGGAAAAGAAACTTGCTAACTGAAGCTGAAATTAATGCCATTAAATGTGATGTTGCAGAAGATTTTAGATTTAACCAAATAACAAATGAAAGCTCCCTGCTTCTTGATGCATCAGAAGATGGAGATTAAATGGGTAGGAAAAAGTAGATGAAAAAAGAACCTAGAATGTATGTGGATGAAGAATATGGTCCCTATAATTTTATTTAGTTTTTTATCCTATAAGAAGAGCCTTTCCTGTAGGACTTGTGGTCTTAGAGTTGAAAAGTAACTGAGAAAAGGCAAAAGTAATGAAGTTTAATGGTCCTATTATATCCTTGAGTCTAGCACCCTCCCTGGGAACATGGGATAGTCATCAATATAGGAAGACTTTCACAAAGTTCTTAGAATTGCTAACACTGAAAGATTTTTTTGGGTTTCATTTGTGCTCCAAACCTTATAACCTCCCAGCTACTAACATTTTTCCAAAGTGAACGCACACACACAACACTCACACATATATACCCAGTCAGTCGCTTAAATTTGTTCATTTGGAGGAATGATTGCTTTTTTCTATTATTTCCATGATAAATAGAACCACTATTATTTTTTTTAAATATTTAAAATAATGCATAATCATTGGTATATTCTGTTATTTAAAAATATTCCCAACTGGCAACCTTCATTTATTAAAAAGTCAGACATTTCATAGATTTATTTATCCTATCAAAAAAATAAAGGTAAAGACCATTACAAGAGAATCACAAGAATACAAAATGTGGGAAAGGATAGACCATACTAATTAGTCTGGAATAAATAAAATGTGTTATACAAATAAATTACCATGAAGTATAAGGAAGATATATCAACTCTTTTGAAAAATATGGGGAGTAAGCATTGAATAAATTGTTATGCCATTAGTTTAGTCCATCTTCCTTGCAGTGTTAGATATCTAAAAGTTATCACTACATCACAGTGAATATATTTTGCCACGTGGATCTTATGCAATGCTACAAATACTCATCAAACAATCCTATCATATTGAGCTGCATAGATTCTTCTTCTTCGTAGTAATTCTGATAGAAATTATATCTCGATTACTGACTATAGACAATATCATTTCTTAATATAGTGAATAAACATTTATACAGGAAACATAGAATGTCTGGCACTCTTTTGGACCCTGAAGATACAACAGAGAACAAGACAAAATCCCTTTTCACACCAAAATGGAAAGATAAAAAATAAACAAGAATAAATACATTGGTATATAATGTATGAGTTTCTGACACTACCTCCTTAGAGAGGCCTTTCCTGACTAAGTTCACTAAAAGACCAGCCCATAATTGGCAATTATTTTGCCATGCTTTTTTATTTATGCTTGTGACTAACTCATTATATATTATACACTAATTTATTGCTTTAATTGGCTACACTGGCTCCTGGCAGCTCAGCTCTTTCTCCTGAGTTGCTAAAGCAACAAGCCAAAAGTTAAAGAAACAGTCAAGCCCTTAATCACTTACCGTGATAATATAAGCAAATGGTTAAAATGGAGAAAATGCTGGTTTCACCCTCCCATTTGTCCCCCCACCGCTTCTCCCCTACTCAGCCCACAGTGGTTGGGAATCAGGTGGTGCAGCACAGACAAGGAGGTGGTCTCAAGGCCAAGGAGCCCCAAGATAAAAGCTGCTGCACTTTTATGGACCCCAGGAGGGGAAAAAGGGAAAGAACAGGGGATGGCAAAGAGGGAAGAGCTAGACGTGGGAACATGCTGGGTGGCAATAAACTCTAGCCCTGTCCCATTGGAGGTGTTTTTTGATGTTTACAGTGTGCCTTTCACAGAATACTTCTTTACCCTAGCCTATGGCCTAATGCCTCATCTGTGACCATGTGTCCCTCTCATACGAAACTTGTTTATATTTGCAGACATTCTTGTGACTCTCTTCTGACCTGTGTCCAGTTTATTCCTACCAAGACAGTCACTCTCTAGGAGAGTCCTGACAAAGAGAGTTAAGTTCCAGTGTGTGGATCCGGTGAGACACAGAGGAGGCTAGCACAACAAAACACATGAAATAACAGAAGCAGTATTTTTGTTACTTACAGATCCCAGAGAGAAGGGGTCAGCATGCCAACTGGAAGGAAGGAGCCACCCAGGACAGGCATTCTCCACCAGCAGGTGGGGAGCAGGAGAGAGAGGGAGGGACCTGAAGGCTGAAGATTTTATTGTTGTAGGGGCATTACCCAAGCAGGTTTCCCACAGGAAGTTTTAATTGGTGGGTTTAAAGCAAGTAGGCATGAGCTCCGTGGAGGCATGCTGTGTCCAGGAGGAAGTTACTTTGGCATATCTGCATAATCCATGTAGTGTGTGGCGATGAATCAAGTAGGTCATATCTAGCTGTTTCATAGGGACAGCAATTAGTTGTATAAAGCAGATACCTGGATCAACCTCATTAAGGAACGGGGGAGAAGGTGGAGAATTGGAGAATGTGTCAAGTGTGCCTGAGCTCTCTTCTGTGTGAGAAAGTTAAACTTATATTGAAAATGGTTGCCTGCCAAGGCAATATAAAATTATGAGAATTCCCTATAGTCCTAATTAAATAAAATTATTGAATCTTGAAATAAAAATTGTCTTCAGGATAGTGGGAAGAATTCGGTTTTATAAACTAAATTTTTGATAAAGACTGATTTATTCTCATGTAGCCTACAAATATGTAAAGAACATATGGACAATGATTGTATCATACAACTATTCACAGTTGTTTGGATCAAATTCCCTAACTTAAGGCTGTGTTTAGCATAAGGCTTGACAATTTATTAAAACAATTTGACAAATAACAGCATTATTCCACTTGATTAGTATAGATTTTACTCATAAACATCCTTAATTTTCCAGGTCAAAGTAATTTTACTGCCAGGATCTGAAAACAGATCTTTTGCCGATAATATTCAGGCATTTTCAGGAAATGTTCCCCAATTCTAACATAGAAGTAATTTATATATATTAAATTATAAGTTGACTGACTATGAGTTATATATTATAACCTAAATGTATTTTTTAAGTGATTAGGAGTACTTAAATAGCATCAAATTAGTAAATATAGCACTATTTTCTTGTGGACAGGTGAGTTTACTCTCCAAATCTCTCCATGCAGCCAGTCATTAGAAGCTCATTATATTCAAATTTCATTAAAAATAGAATTATTAATTAATCACTTACTATATATTCTGAGCATTTGAACTAGAATAGAATTTTACGTCTGT
Organism: Daubentonia madagascariensis; assembly: GCA_023783475.1. Taxonomy (NCBI): domain Eukaryota; kingdom Metazoa; phylum Chordata; class Mammalia; order Primates; family Daubentoniidae; genus Daubentonia; species Daubentonia madagascariensis. The sequence continues at coordinate 2,104,665 of JAKFHU010000316.1, forward strand.
AAATTTGTAAGTCAGAGTGATTAAAAGATCACCTTTACATATCCTTTCAGTTTTAAAGTTCTATGGTGTGCACATTTATCACAATGTAGCCTCAGCACAGAAATAATAATATATCTATACATTAGCTGTAATGATTTCAACAATAGTTGGTGTAATAAATTTAATGAGTATTACCTATATCTTTACACAAATATATGCAATTCTATGACATTGTCCTGTTGCTAATACAGCAATATTTTATTACATAGCAGTATTTACTTTCTTAAAGGAAACACTTCCACAATAGATCAGCAGTTATGCATTACTTATTTAGATTTTGGTGATGTTTTTTAATTGTAGAACATTTGTAGTCACCGACACACCACTGTTCTTAAGAGTTGCCAAAATCAGCCCTTAGCGCTTTGGTGTGTGCTGCTTTTCCTGCGGGTAATGCTTTCATTTATCCTTGATAATATTCTATTTTTAGATTGTATTATCTTATACCTTATCATTGATAATGTTGCTTGAAAATGAACAAATGAAAGAAAGTAGAAAAAAAATTTTTGCATTTACTCCCTCTAAAGTATGCTAGGGTCCAGACAAACAGCAAACTTTACATTACCTGGCACTACTCTCCAGCTTCTTTTTAATCACCAAAGTTGTGGAAGGGAGAAAAGATGTTATACACATTCAGTGGTCTGAGTTTCCCCTTATTTTGGTAATTTAGACTAACACATACTTTTGTTGTGGCAGCTTTCCGATGCCTTTGTGACGCACACTCTTGCACAGTCCTCATAAACCTCTTTTAATTGCCTCCCTTTACATATTTCTTCAGTAGAAGACAGAGGATCCAAGGTAGTGAAGTGTGAGGTAAGTGTGCCTAGATGTTTCTATTTTAAATAGAATAATAGTACTTTAATTGTTTAAGTTAACTGCTTGAAATCGCAACGTAAAATGATTATATAGAATAGAAATTTACATTATAGATATATATTATCATTGTCTAAAAAGAACTTTTAAAGTATATTAAAATGGTTATCTAATGTGTTAAGCAATATAAACATTTGATGAATCTATGCTGGACAATTGAGTCCAACTTTATTGTTTGGAAGAATGTACTTATTAAAATATAAAAATAAAATGGTACATTCTACATGATTAAGTTAAGGTGTAAATGTTAGATTATCTTAAAAAGACATTGCTATGTTTTGAATGTGTGCAGACACCAAATCTACTGGTGCCTTGATCTTGGACTTCTCAGCCTACAGTACCATGAGAAATAAATTTATGTTCTTTATAATATGAAAGTTGTCAGAATCAAAATGGAGTCACTTGTGTTAAAATCTCTGACAAATAGAGCTGGGAAAGGGCATCAAGGGAGGGTTCTCATGCATAAATGCCTGATAACAAAAACTATTACAAAAAATTGCAAAAATCACAACCTCGAATAAAGACCATTACAACATTACCAAAAAAAAAAAAAAAAAGTCTGCAAAAACATCTGCCCAGCAACTGCCTGACCCTTGCTATTGATACTTTTAGCCAAGGATAATTATCTCAATACAATTAATTAAGCCTCCTTCCTTTTTCTTTGAAAACCTTTGTCTTCCTTTACCTTCCTAGATAAGCACATATTTTATTATGACGCTCTTATTCCCATTCTAATGCCTATTCCTGAATAAACATCAATTTCCTTTAGAGGAAATTATTTATTATTTAGGTTGACAATAAATTATCCAGTCTCAGGTATTTTTTTATAGCAACATAAACAGACTAAGGCAGACATATAACATTGTTTTAAGGGATCTTGCTTCCAACAATGCTGAGAAAACTTTAAAACTAACACTCAGCAGAGAACAATGAGAAAAAATAATATGTTTAAAAGCATCCCAAAACTACCATGACAGAAATATGTGTGAGTCTAAATTACTGAAATGAGGGGAAGCTTAGACAATTGAGTATGATTATAACATCTTTTCTCCCATTCACAAATTTGGTGATTAGAAAGAAGTAGGAGAGAGCGATAGATAAGAGGATAAAAAACTGACCAGAGATTTTCCCAGTCACAATCTTGGATAAATATTCATGTTCAGGCCTTCCAAGGAAGAGAGATCCTATTAAACACGTAAAGCCTTCTGGGGTGGTCCTCAAACCTCAGAGTGGTTCTGTACCCTAGAAGTAAAGTGCATCAAAAGTAAAATAAATTAACGAACCAACATAAAGATCAAGGATCAGCTTTTCATCACTAAACCTTAACTGTGTTAAGGAATTACCTCCTGTCATAATTGCTTGCTAGAAGGAAAGTAAATCCTCTTGCTAGAAAAATCATGTAATCCAGAGTCTAAAATTATTTTTATACCTTCTCATACATAATAGCTTGTAGTCCATACAAAATAACTAGGCATGGGATAAACTAAAAACAAAATACCTCACCCAAAACCAAGACCAGAAAAGATAATACAATCAGATATAGAGGAGATCAATTTCATGGGCTTAACACATAGGCATGGACTTTAAAATAAATTTGGTTAATACGTTCAGAAATTTAATACAAGATGGAGAATTTAAGCAGGGAAATGGGAAATTCTGAAAGAAATATCATGTAAATTATGGAAAGAAATATGTATAACAACTAATAAACCACAAAACCTGAATTTAATAGTGAATTGCACAGAACTAGAAAATAGAGTAGGAAAAATTATATCCAAATTGAAACACCAGAAGACAAAGTATTAGGTGATACAGAAAATATCTTAAGACACATAGAATACAGGGGAAATATTTTAATAAACCTGTGAGTCCCAGGAGAAGAGAGAAATAGGAGAGAAAAATATTTGAAAGAATAATGGACAAGTATTTTCCAACACTTGCAAAAGAATCAAGCTAGAGATTCAAAAAGTATTTCAAAGAAATACTAAGAATGTCACATCCAAGAACATCATAATGAAACTGCTGAAACTAAAGATAAAGAGATTATTTTAAGACTAACCAGTAAAAAAGGGTGTATTATCTTGAGAGAAACAACAATAAAACTTTAGATAATAATTCCACAGAAAAACAAACAAAAAATCTAAAGGTAAGTAATAACAGAATGGCATTTTGTAAGTTCTGAAATATAACTGACAACCTAGGACTCTATATTAGTGAGTTTATCTTTGAAATATAAAAGTGTGAAAAGTCAGAATGGTGATCTTTTTTGTCAGGTTAGCAATGTGAAGAGGGCATGATGGGGCTTTTTTGATAGAGGTAATATTCTGTCTTTTGATTTTAAATGTTGTATATTTTCTGTACTAATACAATACACTAATTTAGAAAGTCCCTCTCCACCTCTTTCCAAGAAATAACTACATCAGTAATTCACATTTATAGGCAAAAGTGCTTATGAGTGAGAGAGACTTAATTACCAAAAGAGCACCACTTAAGGAAAAATTAAACGGAGATTTTAAGGGAGAAAGAAAACTATTCTAGATGAAAACACATAGATAAAGGGAGAATCTACCTCAGGAAGCTAAGAATTTTCTGTATTTGAAAATACTCAAAGCAAACATTAATTTTAATGGGGACATCTTAAAGCATTTCCTGTGGGTTGGAGAAAGAGATAAGAATGCCCACTGTTACAATGTCAAAATTAGGCCAGTGTTCCAATAAGTTTATAATACAAGAAATAGAAAAAATATAAAAATATGTTGTAATTAGGAATGTCTCCTCATCAAAAGACACCATAAGAAAAGTGAAAATGCAAGTCACAGACTGGGAGAAAATAATCTAAAAACATTTCTTAGAAAGAAATTCTACAAATTAATTGTAAAAAATATCCCAGTATAAAAATAAAATCTAACTGAATAATTGATATATGAAAGAGAAAATAGTAGAAGCACAGTGAGATAATATTTCACAAGCACCAGAGTGGGTAAAATTAAAACACACACACCCCCCCAAGGAGAATATAGAAGAAATGCTCACATACTACTAGCTGGAGTATAAATTGGCATTATCTATTAAAACTGAACACTTGCATGTTCTACAACCCATCAATTTCATTCATAAGTATGACCCCAATTGCATGTGTGCATATGTGTCCCAAAAGATATGAACTAATATATTCTTGGCAAAATTATTCTTAACAATCAAACACTGGAAACAACCTTAATATCAGCAACTATATTGATGTAAATCTGTATATAAACTCACTAAATAAGAAAAAATGAGAATTTTGATATATTAACGAACAAGGGAAATCATTTCTTACTTTGAGGGCTTATACTGTACAGTAAACCAATTTGAAACATTACCATTAAAGCTCACAATAGAACAAGATTATTTAAAGTTACTGTTTAATATTTTACTGAAAGCTATAGCCAGTTGATTAAGACAAGACAAAGTAATATATGTAAAAGTATCACAAAGAAGGGATTAAACATTTATTATTTATAAAAAATGTGTTATTGCCTACCTGGTAATTTCAAAAAAAGATTTACAAGCCATTGGAATTAATTAGAGTTTTGTGAAAGGCAGTTACATGGAAGACCAATGTTAAAATTAATGTGAATAGCGATGTTGCAGAAACTTCTAATTTCCTCTAATTATCTTTTATCATCTTCTTTAAACACATACAGTCTAATTTTATTGTAGTAACTTACCACTATGGTTTAAAGGCATATTTTAAGTCCTCTTTGTAGCTAGTTGTGGCCAAGTGGCAAATTTCTAACTAATGAGCTATGAATAGAAGAGTAGTGGGTGATTTCAGAAAAGTTCCTTAAATAGCGAACACGTGCTCTTTTTTGCCTTCTTCCATGCTTGCTGTCTGAACTGCAAACGCAATGGCTGGAGCCTACAGAAACCATAATTTTCTTTGAAATAATCTTGAGTATTAAAGTTACAGATAGTGGAGAAATAATCCGGAAACGTCTAGGCAAGGTTTCTGTTGAATTCTTGGAAATACCAGCCATGAATTGCCTACCTGTGGAATTTTTTTACATGTTTGAAACATTGATAGGTTTTCTTTTTCAATCACTAATTTTCTTAGTCTTGGTTTTGCACATCTGAAACTAATCAAAATAATTTAAAAATCAGCACAATATAATTATAAAAATAAATAAAAATAATTTATTTCACAACAGAAATTTATATTATAGTAACATAAGAGCTGGGGATGGAATACAGGTAATTTTGCTTATCTGCTTATACTACCTAACACAATTCTTACAACTGGTTTTACATGCTTAGAGACCATTTTGTCTCAATGATCCTTTCTGTACATTTGTTAACCATATTATTGAGGGACAAAAATTTGTTGAATTTATTGGTGAATGTCATCCAAAGCCTGATATATTAATTATTAGAGGTATACTCTATATCCTATTTTGGGGAAGATGTAGACCCCATATGCTTTTCATTGGGGTTTTAATATAATTAAACAGTCTTAATGGGTCACATAGCCTCTTAATATTCTTTTATTACCATACCTGTCCTGTGAAAGAAGACTTAGCTTATACTAAAAAATGTGACATAAAACCAGAATAAGCTTGAAAAACAAGGTTCTCCAAACCTTCCTTTACTGAAGAGTGCTGAACAGGAAGTCATTAATTGGTACCTCTGAAAATATGTATTATTTCATCCTCTTCTAGGCAATTCAAGTGGAAAGAATGTGTGTTTGCAGGGAAGGGGCAGGATAAATGATGTGAATTACTGAAGAGGAACCTTGGAAACAGCTCACCCACTCAATTGACATAATCAATCTTACCCTAAATCATTTAAGGAGGAATTTTTTCCTCTATAATTCTCTATCATTCAAATAAATGCAGATATCTTCAAAAGAGATTTATATCCCAGTCATAGAATGTTATTTTTTTGAAAATATTTTGCTATGTTTACAAATTGGTAGACAAATTAATTAATATGAAATATCTCAGATAATAAACAAAAGCTAAATTACTTACACTATAATATTTGGTAAATATTGTATAAAAGTTAACTGCTTAAATTCAAATATGAGAGTTAATGCCATCAAATTCAGCATAAATAGTTAAATATTTTAATCAATAAACTGAAAACAACTATTCTTTATTGTAATTACTATTAGAAACAAGTTATTTCTGATACAAAACCATTTCTTGGTGTCTTTGAAGTGTGTGTAGATACTTTCTTCTCTACATACAAACAATATCATCTCTGTACGTTTTCCTTTATCTAAAAGAAATTATTTGAAAATTACTTACAACAGTTTCTTTAATGAGAATAATCAACATTAATGTTAAGAGTATTAATAAACAAAACTTTTGTAATTGTTATTAAAAAGACATCTGATTGATTGCTAAAGAAATAATATGACTGCAATGAATTTTTGCCACATTGCAATGGCCTCCTGTTGCTTTAGGAATGAAAAAAAAATCAGAATTCATAAGAAAATAAATGCTCAGCTAAAGCTGAGTTTTTCATTTCTACAGAAGAATATTTTTCAATGCAAAGTTCTAATAAAATGCCTTCGTTTTTCTTTGTTTTATGATAAATGGAATTTTAATTATTTATGTCTTCTGAGGTGCTAAATCGAAGTGGCATTTGCTTATTGCACTATTAATTTCTATTTTGAATCCTCTAATAGAGTTTGATCTTCTTGAAAATAGGAATATGTTAATCATCTTTGTTTGCCTAGGTCCTATCACTACGCCAAGTTTAAAATCAACTAATAAAGTTTGCTACCTGAATATTCCTGAATAAATTAATTTATAAAAATATAAATTTTATTAGTGGAAAAACTGATGAAATCTGAATAAGATCAGTAGTTAATACTATTTTACTAATACTAATTTTTTTAAAAAAATTGTAAGTGTACAATGTCGTGTAAGGTGTTAGCAGTAGGAAAATCTTTAGGAAGAGTGTACAAGAGTACTCTGTAATCTATTTTCAATATTTCTGTCAGTCTAAAGTTATTTCAAAATATGAAGTATAAAAATAAATTAGGGAGAGATAGAACAATGCTCTCCTTTCTTCCATTTCATGTGAAAATACAAAGTTTGTAGAATAGCCAAAAACAACTTTGCCCAAAAAAAAAATGTTTGAGGACTTCTTCCAACTGAAGGATTATTATAAAGATAAATTTTCAAGACAGTCTGGTGTACACATAAAGACATAAAATTGATTGATAGATAAAAATAGAGGAAATATGGAGATAGACTCACTGATTTTTGACAAAAATTCAAAGGCAATTCACGGGAGAAATGACAGCCTTATTAACAAGTAGTGTTGGACAATTGGATACTTACAAGCAAAAAAAAAATGTAAGTTTTATCCTGTAGCCCCATTTTTAAAACCTAAATCTATAAAATTTCTAAGCAAAAACAAATAAAATATTTGTGCTTTGAAGTTAAACAAAGATTTCTTATGTAAAATACCAAAAATGTAATTCATAAAATAAAATGATAAATTGGATTGCATCAAAATTAACAATTATCCTCATCAAAAGACACTATATATTGAATAAAAAATCAAGAACAGATGGAGAAATTATATTGGCACATTATAAATTGATAAAGGATTTGTGTGTAGAACAGGGTTGACACCCCCTAAATAGCGAGATAGCAAATATTTTAGGTTTTGCAGACCGTACAGTCTTTATTGAAACTCCACAATTCTGCTATTGTAGCATGAAGGCAGCTTTAAACAACATGAAAATGCAGGAGCTTAGCTGTTTCCAATTAAACTTTATTTACAGAAACAGGTGGAGTGCTGGATTTGGCATATAGACCATAGTTTGTCAACCTCTGATTTATATATAAGGAATTCACAAAACTTAACTGTAAGCAAACAAACAATGCAATAAAAAAGGGTGAAAAAGTTGAACAAACAGTCCAACAAACAGAATTATCAAGCTTTTTTGTTGTAGTGCTTGTGTTAACGATAGGATAAATGCTCTTTCCAGCTCTCTACATCCCTGAGAGGAAACATTTCTAATTTATATTTTCTTTGAAGTTTCTCTTCCCTAATTCTACTCAACTTAATGGCCGACAATTTAATTATAAAGACTCTAATTTCACAATCACAAAAAGCTATTTACCTTAAAAATATTAAGCATATATTTCCTAATTGGAAATAAATTTAAGTTTTATGGACTGGCTTATACGTAGTAAATAATAACTGAACTACTTATGCCAATCCAACTATTAAAATTTGTTGTATAATATATATCTAAAAACAGAAAGGTTAAATTCAAATATAGAAGTCAAGGAATTTTAATTATGGCATTTATAGGCTTTTTTAGCGATACCATTTATACTTTATGTTTATAATGATGAAAATTAGAAAACTATTTTAAAATAATATGTTTACATCTGAAACCTAAAAAAATAGGTTTTTTTTTTTGTTTTAATATGGGTAGAAACTACCTTAAAGTAGGGAAGTTACAATAAGCTATATTTTAACATATGTGTATCTTTATCCAAAATGTTATTTGGAAACTACATATTAGTGTATGTGAAATAGCAGAAATTAAATACAGAACAATCCTGCCTTAGAGCATTAAAAAAGTCAATGCTAAAGTGATTTTGTCATTGATTACGTGGTGATTCAATATAAAACTATTTATTTTGTTTAATGGATTCATATTTTTTATTCAGTCATATATGCTTTTCAGCCTAAATGAGCTAAAATCCAACAAAAACATGTTTAATGCAAAATTAATAATTTTTTTTTCATGAAAGTTGGATTTAAAAAAAGAACAATCTGTTTGGTGTTCTGGTAGAAATATAAAGTTATTTATAAGGGAAATAAAATCAGTTATTATCAAACTGTTTAACGCAATGTTTTAATTCATCAAAGTAAATAACATAACTATTAGATCATCACATAAGAAAGTAAAGAGTCAAAGGTGGTATATCTAGCTAAATTTACTCTCAAATATAAAAGTCATAAGCTATTATAATCATTCAAAAGCTAAGGAACTGCTTCTTCCACGAGCTCTTCCTCATGTTTTCTCAGACTATGAATTGTAAACACAACAATCAGTATGAAAAATCAATATAAATACTGCCTATTATTTTTATATTAACATAAAAAATAATTGTTATAAAATATTACAATTCTATCACTTCAGGCATTCTTCAGAACACATATACTATATTTAGCATGGGAACAAACAACATATAAAGTTTAGGAAAGAAAATTTAGGACATATACCTTAGTCCTGAATTTAAATTAAACATAACACTATGAATTCATGGGGTATATTAATCTACCTATCTATGTATCTATCCATCTATCTATGTTACCATCCAGACATCAATCCACCCATCCACCCTAACTCTGTCAATTGGAAAGATGTAGGAATAACAACAAACCCGGTTCATGATATGCATTCATGTCGTCCAAATTTGGCTCTCGAAATGCCATTTCCCCCACACTCACACAAACTAGAACTTCATAGAGAAATGTATAATTAGAGATCTGGGGCAGACAATGAATGAGGAGTCTAGAACATTTGGCATGGCAAGTGTAAAGAAAGCTATCAATGACTCCAAAACAAAACAGCAACAACAAAAATGCCTCAGAAGGCTTAGGAACTACCCACTGGATGGTTGGGTTCATTTTTCCTTCAGTAAGAATAACCTCAGTCGATTAAAACATTTCAAATATGTTTTGTAAAACTGAGTTCATATGCTTTAAAAAAAACCTTTCCAACAAATTAGCCAAATTTGGGGGGTCATAAGGGAAGAATTCAGTGTTTTTTAAACAAATAAATAAGGAGAAAAATTTAATCATTTAGCCTGTCTTTCCTAAAGGTTCTGAGATATAAAACATTAGATAAGAGAAAGCTTTTTATTCATATACGAATTTAAACTAATAAATAAGGGAGGAATAGCATAATAAAAATGTCAGTAATGAATTAAAACATCTAGGCAATAAGCATAATCAACTGATAAAATCATCAAAAGTGGCAGTCAAACATGATGTACTTCTTGCTAGAGTAATTCAATGCCACCTATGAAGCAGTCGTGCCAAAAGGGGAAAATAGATCTATATCTATATATAAAAGATATCTATATCTAGGTATCTATATAGATCTGGTAGATATAGATACCTAGATAGAGATATCTTTTGATACATATAACTTCCTGTATTATTTCTTATATAGGTAAATAATATATTTATATAGTTAGATATATTTCTATATCTATTGATTAAGGATATATATTTATAAATATCTATTTATTACCTGTTTATCTATTGAATTATATAAAGTCACTATATTAAAGAATCAATTGATAGGAAATACAGAGGACAGAAAAGCATGTTAAATTATTCCTGGGGTATATGTGGACATTCAAGTCTTGGATACTCTACAAGTCAAATGACTCAACTATTATTTACAGTGTAAAATTGCAGGAAAAAAATAATTCATGAAAGGGACTGTATAATAAAGAAGACTTAAAATATATAACCATCCCTCCTAAAAGGTAAAATCAAATATAATATTTAATAATGCCCACTTGGGTTATAAAACTATAAAGTAAAGCAGGGGCATGATTACTGTCAAACATGGATAATGGTCATAGGGTTGTGTGGTTTTGACTGAGATAGGGCACTTACAGGGCTTCTGTAATGGCCGGCAAGACTATTTATTGATAAATGTGGTGGTTACTTGTTCAACATGTGAAAATTCATTAAGCTAACCACATGTTTTAAGCTTTATCTGTGTTATATTATGCAATAAAAAAGCTTTTCTTCAACAGAACACTGCTTCCAGTGGAAATGCCATTGTCATTGTCACTGTCACAGTCATGACTGCTAGACAATGGAGTCCATGGTCAGCCTTGCTGACACTGTCCTTTTGTTGTCACTCTCTCTAGAGTCAGAATCTTTGGTAGGAATGTCTGATTGGTCACCTACATCACAAGCCTACGTATATTAAAGTTCCTAGGAGAGAGGAAAATTATCTATTCATATTTTCTTCTGAGGTAGAAGGCAGACCCTGCCTCCCTTGAATACTTATCTTAGGGAGAATACCCAATTAGAGTAAGGGCTGTAAATTTTAGGCTCCAATATCTACATCAGGAAATAGACCTGTCTTAGTCTGTTTCCTGTTGCTCATATTATTAATAACAGAATACCTGAAACTGAAAAATTTTATAAAGAAAAGGAATTCATTTCTTACAATAATGAAGGCTGGTAAGTGCAAGGTCACATGAGGGACCACATCTTGTTGTTGGGGACTCTCTCAAGTGTCCTGAGGTTGTACAGGGCACCATATGGTGATGAGGATGAGTGTGCTAACATGCTAGCTCAGGTTTCTCTTTCTCTTTCTATAAGGCCACCAGTTCCCCTCCCATGATAACCTCTTAATCCATTAACACATTAGTCCATGAATAGAGCAATCCAACATGAAGGATCCAATCACCACTTAAAGGCACCACCTCTCCTCTCCATACTGTCACACTGGGGATTAAGATTCAACATGAGTTTTGGAGGGGACGTTCAAACTATAGCAAGACTTGTCAACTTTTATCTCTTTGTAGTTATTAGTTTAAAGTAGTGTAAAAGAAAAAGAAGTGAGTAGAAGTGCAATTGTGTTAGAAGAAGGTAGATTTGGTGACATAATAACAAGTAACTAGAGGATCTCACTACTCTAGAGGCCATACCCATTTCTCTGGAAATTGAAGGTGTTAGATTATGTCAAGAGGAAATTTTACATTATAGGAAGAGAAACCAACACAAGTGGTGGTACCGTGGCAAAATAAAAAATGCAATTAAAGGGGTATCTCAGATGACACTGAGTAGGTAGGTAAAACCCAATCAAAAGTCCTTGAAAGCTGCAATATGGATTTTATAATTTATACCTTGAAAACCAACTGAAATGGTTAAACACGAAGGTTATGTGAAAACATACATAACACTTTGCTATATATTGTGTTGACTCGTTGTATGATTAATATTCTTTATCATTTTGAGAAATTATCATTCTATCCCTAGTTTACTCACAATTTATGATTAATGAATGCTGAATGTAATCAAAGACCTTTTAAGATCTACTGGGACTATCAGGATGTTTTTCTTATTTGACTGCTGATATAATGTATATATAAAAACATTTTCTAATGTTAATCAATCCTCAGAGTTCTGGGAAATATCTGCTTCATAATAACACTTATACTTTTAATATGTTGTCAGATTCTATTTGTTGGTATTTTATTTTGGATTTGGACATCTAATATACTTATGACTGAAATTGTTCTAGAGTTTTAAATATATTTTTCATTTTCTGTTAACAGGTTTAGTCAAGCTTTATGATTAATTATCTGTTTTCCTATTTTCCCCCATTCTATGAACATAAGGATTTTATGTCTCTTCAAATTGTATAAAAATTCTACCTAAATAAAATAAATAAAATAAAATAAAATACCTGCGTCTATCTCTAGTCTTTTAGCAAGTTTGGTCACCCTTCTTCAATTGTCCTTCAAATATGAGTCTGTCTTCTCTTAAACTCATGGTTTTTTTGATGATTAATAAAATATAAGCCACTTGGATCAGCTCTCCTCCTCCCAGAGTGTGCTGTGTCTTCTCTCTCTATTTCCTATCCCCTGATCCATACTATCATTCCTTTTCTGTACCACAAAATTTTCCACTAACACTTGGGAGTTGACCAATACTTGCTTTAGCAAATATCTCACTAGCCCATAATGCTTCTTTGACTATTTCTTACATCTTCTGTCCTTACCTAAATTTTATATATCAACCAAGAATATTGCTTTCACAGATGCCATCACATTGTACAAAGCATCTATCTTTGTGTCAGGAAATAGAGTTAGGTATCTCACTTGCTCTTCAAAGTCTTTATTTATTGTTATTCTACACTCTTACTGTTTCTTTTAAGCCTCTTTTCATCCATCTCCCCCATCCTCTTTTTATGACTAGTATACAATCTACTGCCCCCTGAGAAAATATTCTTTGTATTCCTTATACAATGAACATTTTCTCTCTTGCATATGATTCTCCTACCCAATTTAAATGGCTGTGAATATTCTCAGTGACTTCACGATTCTTATGGACAATATATTCAATCCCCTAGTTACTCAGTTCCTTTACTTCCTCAAAAATCACATTATTTTCTTGGCTTCACTAATAGCACTTCCACAGTCACATGTTTTAATGTATTATTATAAGAAATTATTTTTCCTTCTAAATTATTTTTCAAGCATTTATTTCAACTTTCTTATTCAAATACTGCAATTACAAAATTTCCTTGATATTTCTCCCTATTCATCTACCGTCTACTTTCTTCCTTTCCCTTCAAAAATTCTTTGAATTCCATATGCTGTGTCATTTATTCTTGATTAAAATACGCCAAAGATCCCTTAAGTTACACCTAGTTGGTAAATTCCTCCACTAACAGATGCAAATGTTGTCAGCCATATATGTATACACAAATAGGTATTACTATTAAAGTAGTGAAAATAGCACAAGTTTTCAGTATTATAACCACTATAAATTTATTGTCTGTAATTGAGCTCTCAAAACTCTAGGAAATATTCCTCAGTTTTTGAGTCATTTCAATCTCTTTCTCACCGTACAACATTTAAATCTTTTCCCTGTCCTCTTACCTGACCCACGTAAACCCCTTTCTCTGTCAGTTAAAAGATAAAATATAGTCATGTGACTGAACTCTCAAATTTCCATCTATTTTTCTTAAAACTACCAGCTTCTGTACTCATCATTTCTTATTAAAATCATATAAAAATAGTGGAATTGTCCACCTGTTTTTTAAATTTCATGCCTACCAGCTTTCTCAGGGACAGTATACTTTAAACTACCCTCCTATCTTCTAACCCTCCTTTCCCTTCATTTTTTTCCCACTCAACTGAATTTTTTGCTACATATGTTTGTACTAGTGCATCTTTCTCCATTAAAAAACTCAACAAACCAACAAACAAGACTCCAATGAAAGATTTTTAAAAGTTTCTGTCCTCTGAGTATCCAGAGGTAGTTTTTTCCAATTGCTCTCTGTTCCTCATTTCCTCATCATTAACCATATAACTATAATATAGCCTTACAACTCCAACTTACCTGCAATTGGAAAAGTCATTTACATGTTGCTAAATCTGACAGATAAAATTCAGTCTTCATTTTAGTTTACATTCAAGAAGACTTTAATTGCAGTTGGCCACTCACTCCTCTCTGAAACATTGCCCTCTCGTGATTTCTATGATGCCTTATTAACATAGACATCATTTAATTAAACTTAAAATATATGCATATAAAAATAAAGAACACATTCAAATAAATTTTACATTAAAACATTAATATGGTTACCTGTGAAGGGAATAGAATAGGAATAGTATATGGAGTTAAAAGGAAACAGAGCCATGGGGCTCAAAAGAGCTAATGATACTCATGTGCTCTGAACTGAGCAGTATGATCACCTCAACCTTCTGCACATAAAGTACTGAAATAATTTCACATTATCATATTAAGTCAAATAGCTGTACATACAATGATGTACTGTCAAATAGCTATACATACCAATTCCTAAAAATAAGGTAATACATCTTCCTCAAATTACATTTTTTAGATCTGAAAAGAACCAAACCAATTTTCTTAGTAGGTATGAAGGAACTCAAATAGTTACTTTAATTCTCAGAACAAGTTCATTCATTTAATTTTAAAATGTTAATGCCTGAATTTTCATATAAACCTGAGATATTATATCATAGATATCTGAAATATCAGTTAAGGGATGTTGACAATGTTCAAAATCTAAAAATCACTGATATTAACATATAGAAACTACACATTTACACTGATACAGTATAAAAACTAATGAGTAAAAATGGCTTAACCGTTAATTATGAATTATCTTTAGGAATGAAATATGGAATTGAATTTAGTTATGTAAGACCAAATTTTTCCCAAATGAATGGCCAACTAGAATGTATATATCCTAAAAGAACATAGACAAATATTTAATATCTTTTCTATAGATTTTTTTTTCTTGTTGTAAATATGATGCTCGCAGTACATATCTGGGAGATTTTGTATTGGCATGGAAGTTCTTTGATGAAACTCATTATCTTAACTTTCAAATTAAAAACATAAAACCAGAGTCTTGAATGTTAAACACAAAATTCAGCCTAGTGCAACATTAGGAAGCTGGGAGTAGAGATAGATCTATTGTTGCTGTTGAATCCTGACAAAAACTTTAATTCCTACAGTGAAATGAAAAGTAATAACTATTACTTATTAATTTATTTCTCTATATGTATTATTCCAAGAATTTTATCTTTTTATATTTCAATTCTTTTTTTAAATTTTTTTTTATTTATTTTTAAACTTCAGAATATTACAGGGGTACAAACACTTTGGTTACAGAAATTGCCTTTGCACTGCCTGAGTCACAGCTACAAGCAGGCCCATTCCCCAGACAGCACGCAGCACACCTGTTAGGTGTGAATTTACCCATCCTCTCCCCCCCCTTCCACCTGCCTGACACCCGATATTCTAAGAATTTTAACTCATTTATTTGTTAAATTACCGCAGTGATGGCCTTATTCTTTCTTCTCTTCGTCATTGCTGTTGTTGCTTCAGTGGCATTATTTCCAGGTCTTATCACTGCTTGAAAGAATTGTCTTTGCTTTTGCTCTTCATCTTTTAATTTCTGCAATATAACCTTTTGCACCTCTCCCTCTAATTTAAAATATCTGTGGTCCTTACAGGTGTTACAATGCTGATGAGCATTGAATTTTTTTAATCTTGATATTGCAGTCTCACGAAGTAAGCAAATCATTTTATCTTTAGCAGAAACAAGATAATATTGCAATTCCCAATCCTCATTAAAAAATCTGTTTTCTTCCTTCAGCATTCTCTTGGTCTTCTTTGATATGATGGACTGTTAAGCACACAGAATTTAAAAATATTGTCGAGCTGTGCAACTATTCACAAATTCCACTTCAAAGAAAAACACAGTGCACCATTGTCAAAAGCTGATAACAGACTGGCATACTCGACTCCCACAAACTCTTACCAACCAGCCTCATGTGGTAGTGGCACCAGTCAGGGAGGGGAAGTTAGAACTAAATCATGAACCACGAGCATGGCAGCTGTCAATTTAGGCCTTATGGCTTATTAATATTCTAATTGTGCTGGTCAGTCTGGGAGGATTATTTCGTTGAATCTTATTTTATTGTTTCTCAAATAATGTATCATTATCTTAAATATGCTCATTTAAAAAATAAAATAAAAATATAAAAGATGAGCAAAAATGTATTAATAAAAATAAAAGGATTTGTTCTGTAAAATTTCGATTCAGTCAAAAAGCCACACTTAAGGACCTAGAAGGCCACATGTGGCCTCAAGACCGCAGGTTCCCCACCCCTGCACTATACTATACTGGCCTATTCAGAGAATGCAGAGACCAGATAAAATTACACACACACACACACACACACACATATATATATTTAAAATAAAAGAGAAATTCTGTTTAATGGCATGTTAGATAAATTTGACTTTTAATAAAATTGTATTTTTCAGATGAAAATAATTTAGATAAATATGAATTTATATGTATATGCACGTTATGTGTGTGTGGGTTTGAATTCAGAGGAAATGTCAGAGTATATGATAAGTTGGTGATAAGAACAGAGGAAGTATTAAAACAGAATTTGTAGGTTTGCTTTGTCAGTTATCTTAACTCATTGTATTTGTATTATTATATTTTGTTACTATTATAATAGTTTGTATTATTATATTTTTAGTTAACACTGAAATGATAATTAAACAAAAATCGCCTATCTCACTTAATATGTGTGTTCAAATTGTAAAAAGAATTGATGCAAAATAAAACATCCATCTCAGGACTTAAAAAACTTGGAGTTTACTTTACACAAAACTTTATGAACATACAATGTTCATAATATAATTTTATAATATAGTGAGCACTTTCTCAGTGACATCACGGTTTTTCCATGGGGTCCCAGGCTAGAGAAGGATGAGAACTGTTTTCACTAATGTAAGTAACAGAGTGTGTTAAGCAAATGATCTCCAAAAAGCAATTTCAATTATGTTCATTTAATGTGCCAACAACAGATAATGGCAGATCTTGACTGTACCACCTAAGCCAAATTGCTAGACCTTATTGCATCTAAAAAAATGTCAGGTGAATAAAGACACTGTTTGATTATATAATATAGGAATAATCAAGTCACTTGAGCTGTGACTTAGCTCAAATATAAAATGATCAGATTTGATAAGGTCAGTTCCTATATAGATTGATGTGGGTTACTAAGAAATCAATGGCAAAAGAATTATTGAGCAAGTTCATGAGTAATCAATGATGTCCCCATGATATGGACCTAAGCTAGCTCTGAGTGAGGTGGGAAATATTCCAGATTCAAAAACATTAACGTTCCACAATTGCAGTTTAATTTAACCAAAATTTTAAATAACTCTCTGGTATATCTGCCATCATTTTAAAACATTTCATCAGAGCATTTGACATAAGAAATTTATATTGAACAATTACAAGGTGTTATAAACTGGGCATGATTCTAAGGGCTTTCCATGAGTAAAACTTTGTGATGAAAGCACTATCATGATTACCATCTTTTACTTCACGATGTAAGGGGATACAAATGTATTTGTTACATACATGCATTGTATAATGCTGAAGTCAGAGCTTTTAGTGTCCCTGCCACCAGAATAGTGTTCATTGTACCCAACAGATTACCATGTTTAAAAAGAGGAAGGAGTTATGTTTGGAATTTATGTGTCTGTATTCATTTTTTCTACTTTAAAACAATTGCTGTTTTTTCAGGAAAATCATTAGACCCAGATTTTATTTTGGCTCCTAATTTTTATTAATCTAATCTATTAACACAGATTCTTATAATATTTGAGATGAATCTTAGGGAAAAAAAATATCTTCTCTGATCACATATCTATTCACAGAGTACGTAGCTCCTGGTTTTAAAGGATATTTGCATATAACAAAATATTCATGCTTCATGAATATGATAAAAATAAAAACTTGTGTGGATAGAGAAGTAATAATTTAATTATATTTCACATTTAAAGGCTATATTAATGGTTATCACATTCTTAAAAATTTTGGAGTATAGCTACATTTTAAATAATGGAATTGTGTAGTAGCTTGGCCAAATATTCCCTAAACCACCTACATATTTAATTAAATATAGCAATTTTCACATAAAAAATTAGTCCCTTTGTGCTGCAAAGTGGACACCTGTGGATGTTACATGATATAAATCAAGGCATTTGGCAATTGAATGAGAAAAGACAGGACAGTGTCACTGTTTGCTCACATGACCCGGGAGAAATGGGAAGAGTCCTTACTCAGAGCACAACTATTGCTCTAGCATTTCAAATTCAAGCATTATACCTACGCTTACTAAGTCAATCTATGTCAATGTAAGTTATCATGAATTTTGTATTATTTTTCCTTTTTAAAAATTTATTTTTAATAATTATGGATACATATTAGTTGAACATATTTATGAAGTACATATGATGTTTTGATATAATGATACAATGTGTAATAATCAAATCAGAGTAACTGGGATATCCATCCCCTCAACCATGAATTATATCTTTGTGTTAAGAACATATCAATTCCACTCTTTTAGTTATTTTTAAATATACAATAAATTGTTGTCAACTATAGTCTCCCTATTGTGCTACTGGACATTAGATCTTTTAAGTGGGGTATAAGTTTAGAACAGTTGCCAAATCCTGTGCCATGTTCCAAGAGTTGAGTTAAGAAACTTGGCTGTTAATTGCTTTCAACTTTTAGAAACCATGGTTCTTGCTGAGTACAAAAGATATAATGGGTATTTATCAACTCTAAAGGGGAGTTGATTTTACAATCATATGTATCAAATTTAATCAACAGCAATTTATTCAAAAACAACAAGAACCAAAAACAACATTGTTTTTCTACAAATGGTAAATTATATTTTACTGGTATAATTTTACTTGGGGTGGGGAGAATATTTATTTGAAGTTCATTCTATTTAGCTAAAGCTAAAAGAGTCTATTTTCAATGTTTATTTTATGAGGCTTCTCTTAAAGATTGATACAATTGATACAATTGTTACTGGTAGATTTAAGATCTATAATTGTGAAGTAAAGTACCTCCAGAAATGCATTTATGCCTGCATGCAAAAATCTTCTGCAGATTCAAGTTCTGAATGTTGTCAGGGCATTCCGGATGTGAGAAAGTTTTATTACTTCAGTGGAATATATTAATACTAAACTTATATCTGAATTATTCTTTAAGTCAATAAGGATTATGATATTATAATAATTATGACTAAAATAAAAGCACCATGTATGATATAAAAATTACAAATAAAATTTTGACAATACATATAGCATTTTCTTTGATATCACTACTTAAAAACACATATATTATATCATTGCTAATCTATCTTGGATACATTGTTCTGACCTACAAGCAAACATAACTAATTAGAAAAAAAATTTAAAACCTCATCTTCCTAATGAATATATAATATTCTGTGATAATTCTGGTGTTTATTGAGTTACATTTTCACATTTTTTCATTAAAAATACACAGAATAAGAAGGGCAGAAAAATCATTCCATTATCAAAGCAATTAGTTTCACCATTTTTATGACTTTAGTCAAGAAATGCAGTAATTACATGATGAAATTTCACTTTCTGAAGGTGACACATTAATTTATAATTGCCTATATAGATTTCAAAACTGTATTTCTACACTCTTCACATGTATTTCTTCATATATAAATATAATATATAGAACAACATATTCAGGACATAACACATTCTGTGTACTCTAAAATCACTTTATAGTCAATGAATCCTTTAAATTAAAATCTGTTTATTTATCAATCATTCATTTATCTATATAAAGCAGTGGTTTTCTATTTGAACTCCAAGTAAGAGATAAAACAAATATTAAAAAGTATGATATTTATGATTAATTTATTACGGGCATTGATACAAGATGGTATCTACATCTTTAAAATTCATAGCAGAATGTTCATATAAGCATAAGCTAGTCTAAAATACACAAAAATATAAAATACACAAAAAGTTCTTTCCTGTAAATGGCCCACAAAGCATTCACCTGTGATATAGCTTTCTCACTCAAATAAAAAATGTATAATCTAGAAGAATTAAAACAATATGTTTCTACTAGCTCTACGTAAGATGTAGAAACTAAAAAAGTAAATACTCCAAAATTTGTTGCAAATAAATAAGGACACAGTCTCAAACTTTTATAAATTTTTATAAGAATAGCATTGACATTTTAGTTATTCCTTTAATCTATGTCTTTCACTGCTAATGTATGATTAATGTTGATCTCTCTTAAAAATTGTTATAAAAAATCAGATGCTTTATTAACAGAAGCTCTTAATTTACTGTTGAAAGTTGTGATGAATATTGCTCATTTCTGATATATTCAATTTACCCTATTTTTTTCTAACTTTTTTGAATTGAAATAAACACAAGAGGGAATAAGACAATTTAGTATAATGGATCTTTTCACTTTTAGTGAACAAACAATAACATATAGTTTAGGCTGTATTTATTTTGGACCAAAGCTATTTCCCATTTTAATCATGTATCTTTTGCAAAACCACTGTTGATTTGCAGTCTCAACAGACATCTGCAATGTAAATTGAACCTCTTGCCAGAGGGAGTCAGCTTTCTCTAATTTAAAACCGTATGTACGCATGCATTAGACAGGAAATAAGAAATCCCATGGAGGCACACTGTTTATTTAGTCAAGATATTTGGATAAATCCTCAATACTTCGGGTTCAAGAACAATTGAAATTTCCATTATTTTGAAAGAAAATGATCCTTACTTAGAGACACTCGTTCACAACAGCTACTTACACACTACTAATGGTAGAATTAATAGGCAATATATTAGAATGGAAAGAGGTATAACAAAATAACTATTTTACTTCATGGATATGTGAATTTGGGTATAAATAAATAAAAGAAAGAAAACAAAACAGGACTTGAGATACTGCACAATGCAATACTTTCAGTTGTCCTTGTTTCCAGGGGGATGGAAACAGTAATTTCTGAGTACTAACTCAAACTAAAATGTCATAAAAAATTGCATTTCACAATAAGTCAAAAAAAAGTGCATATCATCATTGTTAGAAGTTTTATTTAAGCATCTCCAACACACTTTATGAGCTGCATAGCTGTTTTAAAATAAGAAAGAACAATAAATATAAGTTGAGTAGCATAATTAAAATGGCATATGCTGTAACAGAATAGTGATCTTATGAAGGAACATCATGAAAGTGTCAACCAATATGCCAATGAATATTAGGCTACTTTCAATTGTGTGGGTTTTCTTTTTATTTTTTTTTATTCATTTATTTTTATTTTTTTTCATAGCTAACTGCCACCTTGAATTTCTGGGCTCAAATGAACCTCCTGCCTCAGCCTCCTGAGTAGCTAGGACTACATGTGTGCGCCACCATGTCTGGCTAGGTTTGTTTTTATTTTTTGCAGAGATGGAGTCTTGCTTTGCTGCCCAGGCTGGTCCCCAACTGCTGACGGGAAGCAATTCTCCTGCTTCAGCTTCCCAAAGTGCTGTGATTACAGGTGTGTGCCACTGTGCCAGGCCAGTGTAGGTGTTTTTAGGTGATTACTTATTAAGACATTTTTGCAGGGAACCATTAAGAAAGTATATAATTCCTGAGATTAATTACTCCCTGGATTTCCTTTGATCATATTTTACATTAAACATTATTTTAATACTGTCATATTAATAAGTTTTAAGTCGGCTTTGGTTCATACCTCCCAAACAGGTAGTAAGTGTATATGAAATTTGCCTTAAACATCAGAGTATATTTGTAAATATTATACTGATATCTCCCTGCTACCTAGTTAAAATAATGACTTTATTATAAGCACTACTGTTGTATGATATAAATAATGCTATTTGGCTACTGTTCTGTTTCATATTGACTCTGTGAGATCAGCTCATCACACTAACAGTGAATAACAGAGTTCCTACAGCATTGAATTGCACACGCTGATTCCAACAACTGCAGGCTGAGCACCTTATCAGAGTCAACTACACAGTCATGGCCTCCTTGTCTTTACACTCTAATACATATACAGATAAATTTTTTTGAAAGACAATACTGAATTTAAGTTTCAGATTATATATTTAATTTATAGTCTGATACACATTAAAGAATTTAACAAGTTGTAGATAGAAATGCCAATCAATCAAATATCCTATTTAAAACTGAGACAGCATATACAAGTTAAGAGCACAGACTCTGGAGACTCACTCACAATCTGATCTCTACCACCTACTAACTGTGGGTACTTGGGAAGTTACTTAATCTCTCCAGATCTCAATTGCCTGATCTGTACAATGAACATAAAAGAAGTAACTACCTGGTATTCTTGTTCACAAGGATTGATTGAGTTACTATTGATAGGGAATGTAAAGCCTGGCACATAGGAAAGTGACATAAATTTTTGCTAAACAAATAAATAAGGTCAGATATTTTTTCAATGTACTGATTTCCTTTCTTTTGGATATATACCCAGCAGGGGGATTGCTGGATCAGATGATGGTAGTTCTATTTTTAGTTTTTTGAGGAACCTCCATACTATTTTCCATAGTGGTTGCACTAATTTACATTCTTAACCAACAGTGTCTGAGTGTTCCCCTTTCTCCATATCCCCGCCAGCATTCATTGCTTTTTTGATAAAAGCCATTTTAACTGGGGTGGGATGATAACTCACTGTAGTTTTGCTTTTCATTTCTGTGAAGACTAATGATTTGGATCATTTTTTCATATACCTGTTGGCCATTTATATGTCTTCTTTTCAGAATTGTCTGTTCAGATCCTTTGCCCATTTTTAATTGATTATTTATTTTTTTCCTATTGAGTTGCTGGAGCTCCTTATATATTCTAGTTATTAATCTGTTGTCAGATGAGTAGTTTGCAAATATTTTCTCCCATGCTGTGGGTTGTCTCTTCACTTTGTTGATTGTTTCTTTTGCTGTGCAGAAGCTTTTTAGCTTGATGTGATCCCATTTGTACAATTTTGCTTTGGTTGCCTGTGTTTTGGAGGTATTATTCAAGAAGTCCTTCCCCAGAACAATGTCCTGAAGCATTTCCCCAATGTTTTCTTTTAGTAGTTTCAGGGTTTCAGGTCTTAGATTTAAGTCTTTAATCCACTTTTATTTGAGTTTTGTATATGGTGAGAGAGAAGGATCTAGTTCTTCTGCATATGGACATCCAGTTTTCCCAGCACCATTTATTAAAGAGACTGTCCTTTCCCTACTATATGTTCTTGGCAACTTTGTTGTACATAAGTTCACTATGGATATGTGGGTATATTTCTAAGTTCTCTATTCTGTTCCATTGGTCTAGATGTCTGTTTTTATGCCAGTACCAAGCTGTTTTGGTTACTACAGCTCTGTAGCATAATTTGAAATCAGGTGATATGATTCCTCTAGTTTTATTCTTTTTGCTCAGGATGGCTTTGGCTATTCTCGGTCTTTTTTGGTTCTATACAAATTTTAGGATTATTTTTTCTATTTCCCTGAAGAATATCATTGGTATTTTGATGGGGATTGTATTGAATTGTGTAGATTGTTTTGGGGATTATGGACATTTTAACAATATTGATTCTTCCAGTCTGCAGCATGGAATATCTTTCCATTTTTTTTTGTGTGTGAGTCTTCTTCAACTTCTTTCACCAATGTTTTATATTTTTCATTATAGAGATCTTCCACTTCTTTGGTCTAGTTTATTGCTAGATATAATATTTTATTTTATTTGTAGCTGTTGCAACTTGGATTACTTTCTTGGTTTCTTCTCCATATTGTTTACTGTTGGCATATAGAAATGCTACTGATTTTTGTTTGTTGATTTTGTATCCTGCAACATTACTGAATTTGTTTATCAGTTCTTATAGTTTTAGGGTGTAGTCTTTAGGTTTCTCTAGATATGAGATCACATCATCTGCAAACAAGGATAACTTGACTTCTTCCTTTTCAATTTGGATGAAATTTATTTCTTTCTCTTGTCTGATTGCTCTAGGTAGAACTTCCAGTACTATGTTGTATAACAGTGATGAAAGTGGGCATCTTGTCTTCTTCTAGATCTTAGAGGAAAGGCTTTCAATTTTTCCCCATTTAGTATGATACTTGCTGTGGGTCTTTCACATGTAGCTTTTATCATGTTGAGGTGTATTCCTTCTATACCCAGTTTTTTGAGAATTTTTATCATAAAGGATGATGAATTTTATTGAATGCATTTTCAGCATCAATTGAAATGATCATATGTTTTTCATCCTTCATTCTGTTGATATGATGAATCATTTTCATTGATTTTTGTATGTTGAAACATCCTTACATCCCTGGAATGAATCCCACTTGATCATAATGAATAATCTTTTTAATGTTTTGTTGAATTCAGTTTGCTAGTATTTTGTTGAGGAATTTTTGCATCTATGTTCATCAGAGATATTAGCCTATCATTTTCTTTCTTTTTTTGTTGTGTCTTTCTCTGTTTGGTATCAGAATGATAGAGGCCTTATAGAATGAGTTTGGGAGTATTCCCTTCTCCTTGATTTTTTGGAATAGTTTAAGTAGGATTGGTATTAGTTCTTCTTTGAATGCTTGGCATAGTTCAGCAGTAAAGCCATCAGGCCCTGGGATTTTCTTTGATGGAAGACATATTATTACTCTTCTTTCTTTTTACTTGTTACTGTTTTATTCAGGTTTTGGATTTCTTCCTGGTTCAATCTTGATAGCTTATATGTATCTAGGAATTTATCTATATCTTCCAGGTTTTCCAATTTTTCAACCAATAGGTATTAACTACTGATAATATTCCATACACCATTCTTCTATATTCAAACATGTTTCCTGTCCTCATGAAATCTTCAGTATACTAAGATAACTCTAATATGAACACAATATAAACCTATATCCATGTTAACATTGGGAAGTGTTGCAATAGTAACATGGCTGGAAGGAGTAGGCACGTCTCATGAAATAAATTCTTAGATAAAGAATAAAAGTCTTAAAATCAAGATTGTAAATTTTATGAGAAAATCTTATAATTTTTTTTTACTGTTCTATCTTTAGTACCTAAAAACTCTTCTCAGCACATAATAAGGACTCAAAAACTCTTTGAATGAATGAAAGAATAGAAGAATGAATAGAAGAATGAAGAGTATAAGTGGGCAAGATGAGAAGGTATTTTACACAGACAAAACAGCATGTTTACATGTAATGAACCCCCATGCAATACGGTTATTCAAGAAACCACTCGTAGTATGTATTACAGCTTGAAATCAGGTTACTATTAAAGAAGCCTAGGATGAGATTAGAAAAGTAAATGAGTATGACACTGTGAATGAGATTTTTATATTATGTGCCCTACAAGAGTCTGAATTTTGAGCAATGTAATAATATTTTCATTTAAGAACAAAAATTTATGATGCAATATAGAGTAAAATTAGAATCAGTAAAAAAAATACCAAGACAGTTAACCTATTTATGAATAGCTTGTAATATGTACAATGGGAAACAGCACTTAGAAGAGGGGATGGAGTGAATATAGTGAATACAGATTGAAATCAAAGGTAGTTTGATTGTAGAAATAACATTAAGTAGTTACTGTTTTCATATGGAAAGTGAATGAAGCATAAGTAATTTTCTTGTTTGGTTTCTTGAGTAAATTGTATTTCCATGAACCAAACATAAGCATACTTGAGTCCATTATCTACCCACTGAGCATCAACTTACATCTTGCTATAATATAATGACATAATAATGCACTGCATAATGG
Organism: Daubentonia madagascariensis; assembly: GCA_023783475.1. NCBI lineage: Eukaryota > Metazoa > Chordata > Mammalia > Primates > Daubentoniidae > Daubentonia > Daubentonia madagascariensis. The sequence continues at coordinate 2,130,487 of JAKFHU010000316.1, forward strand.
GATGATGGGAACTGCATCATGTACAAAGGCTGATGGAAGAAGTTGCACTCTGTTTAATGCTGGATTACAATAAGTCAGTATTAAATAGTTTTCCAAAGTTTGGCCTAACCTAACAAACCTGGTAGAGGAAGGAGTACACTCATGGTTTTCATGCAGCCAGGCTTTTCAGAAGTGAGAAAGAAAGGTACTAAGACCATTAAGTTTGGGGACATAGGCAATATAAAAAGTTTTCCTTTCTTTCTTTACTTTTTTTGTTGTTGTTGTTGAAAAACATGGGTGATGTTGTTAAATCGTTACCATTGCTCCTACAATATAGTACTGTAAGAATCTAAATGTTCCACGTTATATCAGAATTTTATATGCTGCCAAAAATGGAGGGACATGCAAATATTAATATTAATACTGTCCAAAATTCCAGTCATGGCCATATCTTTCTATATAAATTACATGTTCATTTGTAAATTCATTCATACAAATATTTATTGAGCACTTATCACAAGTCAGGTACCCTAGTATGTCCTTGACATGTAGGAGTAAACAAAGTACAAAAAAATGATTGTCACAATGAAATTTACATTCTACTGGAAGAGAGACAGTGAACACTATTCATAGTATAATATGCACAGTGTTTCAGAAGGAAATAAGGATAGTGAGAAAAAAACAATCTAGGAAGGTGGATAGGAAATATGTTCTGGTTAGGACATACTGATTTTAAATAGTACGGTCACATTAGAATAAAGACCTAAGGAAAGCGAGGGAGAAAAATGTATGGATGTACTAAGAGTGTTTCCAGAAGAGAGAATGCAAGTACAAATATTTTAAGTTAGAAGCCTCTCTGGTATGCTCGTGGAACAGCAAATATGTTAGGGCAGGTGTATCACGGTCAATAAGAAGAAGAGTAGGAGATGAGGTAAAGAAAAAAGAGCTCAAATGGGGACCATATCTTATCAGCACTTGTAGGCCATTGCCAGACCTTCAGAATTTACTCAGAACAAGATAGCGAGACACTTGAAAGATTGACATGCTAGAGTGACATGCTAGAGTTTGTATTTTAACATAATTGTTTTGACAGCTTTATTCAAATTATACAGGAGAGGAGCAAGGAAAGGAGTAGGAACACCAGCTAGTGGAATACTGCATGAGTCAAAACAAAAGATATGGAGGATTGGATATGGGTGGGAGATGTAAAAAGAGGCATTGGTTTGCTTCTATTTTTATATATCTCTCTAGCTGTTTTAGTTGACTGATTAGTTGTGAAACATTAGAGAAAGGGAAAAGGCAATCAATACTTAAAGGTTCAAACTAAGCAACTGGAAGGATGCAGTCGCCATTTACTGTAATTAGGAAAACTGCAGGAAGAACAAGTTTGAGGGTGGGGGGAAGACCAGGGATTCCATTTTAAATATGATTTGTGAAGACTGTTAAATATCCACGTGGAAGTGTCAAGTAAGTAAATTTAGCACATAATTTTAAGATCATAATCAAATGGTTGCTGTTATAGACTGAATTGTGTTTCCTGAAAAATGCATGTTGAAGTGTTAATCCCTAGTATCACACAATGTGACTGCATTTAGACATAGGGCCTTTAACAGGTAATTAAGGTTAAATGTGATAATATGGGTGGCCCTAAATCAAAATAACTGGTATCCGTGTAAGTAGAGAGGGAGAGACACCAGGTATGCTTGTTTATAGAGATAATAACACGTGAAGACACAAACTGAACCTGCTGACAACTTGATCTTGCGCTTCTAGTTTCCAAAACTTTGGGAAAATGAATTTCTGTTGTTTAAACCACAAAGTCTGTAGTATTCTGTTACGGCAGCCCTAGAAAACTATTAATAATACAGATGCTATTTGATTATATCACAAGTAAATGAGTATGGATAAAGGAGAAAATGCCTTCTTTATAAACATTTAGATATTTGACTAGTAAGATGGAAAAAGGAGGGAAGGTTGAGAGGGAGTGGACAATGACACAGGAGAGAAAACAGGCAAGCATGTAAGGGGAGCATACGCTATCCTAATGATTCTATTATGATAATGGGGCGAAAAACTGCCCCAAAAACTGTGCTTTGTAGAAGGGAAAAAATTCCAAATAGATTTTATCACTGGTCATGATTTTTGTATTAAAGGATGGGATGAAAATATGGAAAATCTCCCACTCTACTACTATTGAAGTAATTACCTTACTGTATTCTTCATTCATCTGTTGGAGCAACAGTAATTATTTGGACATTTAAAGAGAAGAATAAATCTATCATAAGAAGATGTGAAAGATGATCTGGAAATATCTGGTTATTAATCCATAGTTTTTTGGAGGTAAAATACAAAGTTACTTTTAGAGAAGATGTTATTGACTGATCACTATCTTATGGTATTATAAAATTTTTATTCACCTGCACAGTTGTCAAATTATAATATGTTCTGAATGAGAAGACTGGGGAAAACATACCAAATTGATTAATATAATCATATGCCTCACTCGTATTTATTTATATATGTATATATGCATGTATACATAATAAGTATATATTAGCATGTACTTTGCATACTGTTTCCAGTTCATTTTACTTTTATCCTACCTGTATTTTTTATTTTTTATTTTTAATTATTATGGATATTTTACCTTTATATTTGATAAGGGAAACATTATATTGAAACATATGTACTCTGGAATTATCTAGATACTGATTTTAGTTAAATATTGGAACAATTGATGGTGATGCATCATACTGAGCATTGAAATAATAATAACTGAGAATGTTTTACATTTAGTGTATTTCTGTTTTAAGTGAGTTTATAAAACATAGGCAAATTTACTATTGAACTTATTCACTTTTCATATGGAGTGCATGAATTCCCTCAATATCAAAGATAAAATGCCCAGAAATAAGCCCACACATTTATGGTCAATTGATTTTTGACAAAAATGTCAAGAACACACAATGGGGAAAGGACAGTCTCTTCAATGAATGGTTCTGAGAAAACTGGCTATTCACATGAAGAAGAATGAAATTAGATCCTTATCTTATACCATACACAAAAAAATCAACTGAAAATGGATCAAAACTTAAATATAAGACCTGAAACTGTAAAATTACTAGCAGAAAACTTAGGGAAAAGTGCCACAACATTAGTCTGGGCAATGATTTTTTGGATAGGACTCCGAAAGCACAGGAAACAAAAGCAAAAATAGACAATGGATTGCATCAAACTAAAAAACTTCTGCACAGCAAAAGAAACACTTAAAGTGAAGAGACAACCCCACAGATTATGGAAAAATATTTGCAAACCATATATCTGATAAGGGATTAATATCCAAAATATATAAGGAATTTAAGCAACTCAATAAAGAAAACAAATAACCCGATTTAAAAAATGGGCCATTTATATTTTTAAAGTTAAACAAAAAAGGAAAGCATAGCAGGATGAATAATAGAATTGTAATTCTGCTCCTGAGTTAGCCAAGCAGATATACAGACTGCCTCTTGTTTCTTCTTTTTCATAGTTGATTTGCACAGTTGGATTCCCTGAATTATGAAAAGGGGAATATATCAAAAATATCAACTGGAATTTTTATAACAGTAGGTTTTTTGATTGATATCCTACTGTTCCAAATCTCAGGTTTCATAGAAAGTAGTAATTATTGTAGTCTATTGAGTGTCCCAGAGGTAAAATAAACAAGAGAAATAGATGTGCTAAGAAATTTTTTATTCGGGTAAACAAGGATTTTACTTTGGTGACAATAACCATATAGGACTTGTTCAAGTTTCTCATGTTTTTTCATTCCTCAGAATAACTTATACTTTGACTATTAAACCAATCCTATATATGGTTCTAATTTTATCTATTAAAGTATTGTTAGACTTATACTACCTAGAATTCAGTTTAAATACTAACAAAAAATAAAATATCTAATATGTTTTTGATGACCTGTTATAATTAATACTGCCCAAGACTACATATCTAGTGACAGCCTTAACTAAAACTATCAGTCTACAAATGCCTTTTGCCACACTAATTATGGATGTGCATTTCTTTCTGTCTCCTAAACTCTTCTAATTATTTTTTTACCTTGTAATTGCCACGTCAATTTTTCAAAGGCATTTTATTCAAAGACCAATTGAAATGCTTGCACATGTATTCTCTGATGTCCCAAGCTTAAGGTAACAATTTGATTCTCTGTCTTCTTCCTAACCCACTAGAATGCAAACTTCATGAGTGGGGAGAATAGATGTCTAATTCGTCATATTACTTGCAATGCTTAGTGTTGAGCTTAGAACAGAGTTGGCCCCCAGTAAATATTGTGTTAAGTAAATGAATGCCTGCAAGGATGAATGAGTAAATGAACAATTAGTAAATTAACTTTTAATTGTTTATGTAAGAAGGAAAGCTTTCATAATAACACTAAATCAGTCAAATTACAGTGGTGATCGGGACGCAAAAATACCAATGCACTTTTGACAAGTAGATAAAATTCTTTGGCCAATTATTTCTTTTTCATTAAAAGGAGTTGAGTAATTTAATATTAATATATTTCTACTCTGCAAATGCTGGTATAAATATTGAGCAAATATTCATAACCATTCCAATGACATCTTTATACTCACAACCTAGAAATTTTCTACACAATAACTTGGAAAAGTTTGGAAAACTGTATAAAGTTGAAGGCAGTAAAGATCAATCTGATGGATGTTTTAATTCAAGATTTCCTACATAGTGTTATATTCTGATAAGTTAAGGTAAAGAAGACTTAGTGCCTGGCTTTTTTTTTTGTTTGTTTTTTTGTTTTTTTGCCAAGACTCTAGGCAAAAGAAAAGCACTTCTACCAATGGTCTAATCACATAAACCATAAGCATTCCTTACCCCTTAATGCTAATTCTTTTGTTTTTCTGCCATCCACATTTGATTCTTCTCTACATCTAGAGAAGCAACTTAAGCTTCAACTATGAAATATGGAAGAGTTTGAAAAAGGTGTATTAAATGTTCTTATCATAACCATTTCAATTTTTTGTTATAATTCAAAAGCACATAATAGATACATATTATATATTTGAGAAAATGAATAACAAAAATGTGTTCCTCTGGAATATTTTAAAGATATTATTAAAATAAAATATGAAATTCTGTCTAATCAAAACAGATATGTATTCCCCAAACTGCCCACTAGATTTCAATTATTTTCACCTAACAGTAAAACATCTGTTCCATATAATAACTTTGTTTAAATAAGCTTTATTGGCACAGTGTTTACAATAAAACTCTAGAGATAGAACCTCTATCCTAAAAGATCCATTTAAACATATCGTATTACATTGGAATTGAAAGTGGGACTTTCTCAACTTGCAGGCATTTTTAAACTTTAATGGACAATGGATTACATTTTAAAACATATCAACAAAAGAAAAAGAGAGACAAAAAAAGGAAGAAAAGAAAAACAGATTTAAATATTTGCCTAAAGTTGAGTTTTCTCTTGGATAAGAGCATAGAGAATAAAGGGTTTTAGCACACATATTCACGTTGAAACATTTTAGTGTTTGCTATAAAATAATGATTCCTGATGAATGCTTTGTTGCCTCATTTATGCAATAATTTTTAATTTATCTTTTACTTCCTTTCAGAAACATATTTTTTCCACACACATCAATCCAGTTAAAAGCGGCTTCAAATGAAAAGAAAAACAAAGAGGTCATGTCTAACACATTTACGTTATACTTAATTAAACAGCAACACTGAAGTAATGATACATAAATTGTTAGAATGTCCATGGAATGAAAAATAATTAGCCTGTATCATACATGTTTAAAAGCACTTAGTTCAAAACATCATTAAGGTGACATTTCCTTTTTTTAAACCAAGAAATATTGTCTTAAAAAAAAATAACAAGCAGGCTGACAAAGAATTGTGCTTCTAATCAACTCACAAACATTTGCCAATTCATAACACATTTCTAATTCTGCTGTTTGGTTATTTGCTTTATTTAAAAAAGAAATATTAGATTTCAATTCAAATATACTTATTTGTAGTTCATGGGATACATTTGTTATAAATGAGGAATTTATTTTCTTTATTGTCTTCCTCTTTAAAACTAATGTTTGTTAGGGAATTATATCTCCATTAAATGATTAATATCATAAATTGTGTACTTCTTATTATGAGTTTTTACTGCTACCATTTTTAACTAAAGGTTTGTATTGCTCATATAGTAGGTAACAACAATCAAGGAAACAATCATGTTCTGATAGACTCTTCCTAGTGTTAGTACATTTTTGTTACTTTGACAAATTCAGTGACTGTCTGAATGCCAACACTAAAGGGTATCTGACTTTGAAAGATGGAAAGATCACTCTTTCTCTTTTTCAATTTGAGAAAATAGTAATTAAAATTTCATTATGCATGTACTATATTAGTTATATCATGTTAGCATATCTGTATCAAAATTAATAAAAATATCATCAGCATTAAAATTTAGCTTCATTTAGAGATGCATTCCTAAAAAATAGGACTTTTTTATTCATCTGATAAAATATATGATATTGACTAGATTAAATAGGTTTTTCAGAATGAAACCAGTTTTGAACTCACATAACATTTATTATTAATTTTTGCTTTAGTGACTAATAATCACAATATCTAAAATAGCAAACTTGGTTAATAATGAAACATTTGTGGACTAAATAAGGTATTTGTATTAAGTATACCTTTTATATCCACAGTTAATTATGTGAATAAAAGTTTGAGTGTAATTTATTTATTATTCTGATCCCAATAAAATGGAGTTTGTTACAGCAGAGTGTTCAAGTTTTTAAGTTTTCACTGCTTAATTTTCTACATTATAGTTTTTTTTTCCTTTCAAATTCATTTTGTAAATATTGGCTATGTACTCAAAATGTAACTAAAATAAACATTTGAAATTATTTTTATACATTTAAATATACCATCTCTTTTAACTAGATCTGGAAACATTTAGGATGAATAATCACACATAAAAATCAGATTTTTTAAATTCATTCAACAGGTTTCAGACATGGTGGCTTATGGCTGTAATCCCAGCACTTTGGGGGGCTGAAGCAGGAGGATTGCTTAAAGCCAGGAGTTCAAGACCAGCCTGGGCAAAATAGTGAGACCCTGTCTTTACAAAAAAGAAAATTAAATTCATTCAACAAAACATAATGGCCACCCTATGGCAAAAGATATAATGGATACCATCCCAGATAGATAGATAGATGTGAATGTTGTGTTTCTCTCCTCTCTCTTTATGATAATATTGCTCAGAATCACCTCATTGCTGGTCTTCTTGACTACTCTGTAAGTCACACTGAGAAAATTAATATTATTTCACAATTATCTTGCAGAGAGTGATTTATGAAGACTATGACTTATTTTTTTATAAAACTGGAATTTACTTGAAGCCAGATTTTTTTCAAAGAAAGGAAAATTACATGCTAATCTCTCTTTCTAATTTCAATGCAGGATTCCTTGGACAAAATATTAACCAAAAATCCATTTTATGTAGAAAAGGAAAATTACAGGGGTCGGGGGTCATCACTCACTCAGTGAAGCATTGGACCCCTTTGTATACTGTTTGCTGTCACAGTAGGACCAGGAGTAACATTAGTATTATGCACCATTGAGGACAGAGGGGATTTCTTGATCTATCTTGCATGTGATCTATAGAAGTTTTTGTGTAGATGGAATCTTGTGACTTATTGCTGCTAAGACAAGGGCAGGAGATTCCTGGTTGGTGTTGTCATGAATTGTCAGTGCTAGTCAGAGAACACTGCTGAACTGCTGACTGACTATTTTATATATGTGTGTATATATATATATATATATATATATATATATATATAACACACACACACAAAAAAAAAAAAAAAAAGAAAATTGAAAAAAAGGGCAATATTTGAGTAAAATAGTAGCCAGATTTCTCAATGTTGCAAAAGTGAATCACAAATAAGGAGGAGGTTAAAATAAACCATGTGGCATTAAGTACTATTTGGAAGTGTAAGTTTGAACTTATCTGAGATAGATGGATACATAGATGGATAGATTAACAGGTAGATGAATGATAGATAATAAACAGATAGATAAAGATATGTCTGGGTATGCTTGTGTGCATGTATGTATATGACTATTTTAGACTTCTGTCCAGTAAAAGAGTCAAGGAGCAACAATGATCTAATAGCTCTAAGAACATCTAGTTAAGTTTATATGTTGGATTTTAAATACCATTTTGCACAAAAAGATACCGAGGCTCATGGATTCCTGGGCTTGGACAGGGACAATACAAGATGATTCTGGAATATCTTGTGCCAGAAAGTTAAGAAATACTCAAAGAATGATAGGTATACAATTCAATACAATCCCATTCAAAACCCCTGTTTGTTTTGTCTATGTGTACATATTTGTGTGTGTGTGTAAAAACTGGCAATCTGATTTTCAAATATGTAGTATTTTTGTAATTCAATAATATTACAAAAAATCTTGAGGAAAAAGATGAAGGTTTACTTTTCCATATATCTATATTTATGTAAAGCAATAAGAATTAGAAAAGAGTGAGATTTGCAAAGAAATTGAATAAAGGACTAATGAAGCAAAATACAGAGTCTAAAAGATTCTCACATATATAGATCCTTGACAAAAGGCACGGGTGGGCAGAGCAGCAGGGAATGGATATCCATTCACAGGAAAAGATTGTGTTTCCTACTTCCCAACATGAACAAAAATCATTTCCAGGTGGGGTGTAGACCTCAATGTTAATGAGAAAAAAATAAAGCTGGAACATGACAAAGGAAACTATCTCATGAATTTTGAGTAGTAAAATACTCTTAAATAGGACATGAAACACATTATCCATATAGGAGAAAGGATGATAAATTGAAGTCAATTAAAATTAGAAACTTTTGTTAACCTAACATACCATTAACAGAGTGAAAATGTACCACACAGAGTAAGGAAAAAAACATTTTGAATACATATGATACCTAACCAAACATATTTTAAGTAAAAAAAAAACTTTAATACATCAATAATTAAAACAAAGACAACACATTAAGAAAAAAATACACAGAAGACTTAAATGGACATTTCAAGAAGAGGTTATTCAGAAGGCCAGTGTACATATAAATCATTAGTCAACTTTCATTTGCATCAAAATTTCACCAAAATAATGAAAACTTAAACCACTAAAAGGTACTACTACCTTCATACCAGAATTTATAAACTATGACTAAGTTTAAAATTAATGTCTAAAATTAAAAATACATTTGACACTACCAGGTATGAACTAGAATATGGAAGGATGGAACTCTCTTTCATTTCCAGTGAAATATAACATAAATATAATAATAATGCATGTAATGTGAAATACAGTAATCAGTATATAAAGTTGTGCATTCATTTAGAAAGGTATTTAGAAAAGTGGCTAGCAGAATTGAACAAATACATAAACTCTAACCATTGACTGCACTCCTAGGTATATGCCTGAGATATACATACACATGTGCACCAAAAATTATACAGAACTGAGTGATAATAGTTGTATTATGACAGCACAAACGTAAAAACATCTCAAATTTGCAGCATCAGAATAGTATATACATAAATTGTAGAAGAGTACATGTATAAATTCATAAAATGTAAAACATATGAATGAATGAAAATGAGCAACTACTACTATTTGCAAGAACATAGATGAATCCATGTTATTGAGCAAAAGAAGCACAAAAAAAAAATACCTACTGTATGAGTCCAGTCACAACAGTTGGAAATAGACAAAAAGAATTTATGACAGAAGTAAGGATAATCATTAAGTAGGGAAACAAGGGTATTGAGAGTATGGGTGATAGGCATAACTCCTGGTGCCATGATCTATTTTTGGATCTGGATGGCAAGTTAGAATTTTTGTTTTTCTGGTGTTTATGACATACTTCAAAAAAAGTAATCTTATATTACTACAGTTTTGTGTGGTTGGTTAACCATTCATTTGGGAAAAAAAAGAAACCTTTGGTGGAATCAATCAAAATAGCATGATTTATAAAATAATCTAAATAATTAAAATGGGGAGTGTGAAATGAAAAGTAAACCAAAGAATTAACTGTAGTTAATTTTTTAAAACTCTCTATTAAATAATATAAGAATTAAATAGTGAAGCATTAGAATTATTGCTATTGTTTTAATGAAACTCTCTCTTTTTTCTCTCTCTCCTTATGACTAATACTTAACATACAAAATAATAACTGAAACATCATAATTTCAGCTTAATTATTTTGATAGACATGATATTGTAGGAAAAATCAGAAGCTAAAATATCACATATAATAGAGTTTTTGTGATATATGCACTTTTGCCGCAAAATGTATCAAGCAAAATCAAATAGTATTGACAATTAGATAATTAATTAGTCACAATATTGGTTCTAAAATTTAATAGGTAAATTAGTTTCATCTCTTTGAAAAATTTTCCAGATAAATATTATTTTACTTTCTAATATAATTTGATTTGGAGTTTCACTTTAGTCATGTATTTATATCCCTATATGCTCTACTATAATGTTATTCTTTGATGGTAGGGTTCATGTTTTTTATTTTTCATTTTATATACCTTGTATGGAGTGTAACCTAGATTTAATTGGGTCTGGAATAAATATATAGTAAATTGACAATATATACAACCAACGTGGTTGTTTTATAGCAATTTTGCAAGCCCAGATAAAATATATGCTATTTCTTAAACAACCAACATGTGAGAAAACAATGCATACATTATTTTATTCTATTAACAATTTAATGAGAAGAAAATTGAATCTCAGTGAAGTTACCCCACCTGCTGAGTGCCCTACAAACTAATAAGTGAAAAAGAGATAATTTATGTCTGTATCTAACTTCAAATTCCTTAGTCTAGGTATTATGCCATATCTTTACAGTTTGAGAAGTTTTTCTTGAAATCAAAAGTTCTTGTGGTCAGCAGACCTCTTCAAACATTTGCCTCTAACTTCAAATCCACTGACATTTACAAACACAGGAAAAGCCACAGGTAGCTCCACAAGTAACTGGAGAAACTTTACTGAAGTTGAGATGTTCACCTTTTGCAGATCTAACATTAAGTAGAACAGAATATTTCAGGGAACAATGTTTAATTTTAAGTATGGATGTTAAATAACTATAGACTCACACTCTTCAATTAATCCATCACCCTTGATAGGAATAATTGACTATTTTGGATTCTAAAACCAGAATGTTAAATGGTATGAGAAAAAGTCAAGGAAGGTATACTTCATAAAAGAATAAAAATCTTAATAAGAAAAAAATAAAAATAAAGATTTTATTGAAACTATTTCCTTTTATATACTAGAAACATATAATAAGGCAGATGGGTGTTAGCATCAGTATATATGATATCATTTATCATTTTAATTGTTGTGTTTATGTAATTGTAAACCATTTTGTAAGGTATGTAGAAGTATACAAAATTCAAAGCAGATCGTGAAGTATATCAATCTGTTGCATGGAATAAAAATTTCTTCCCTTTTTATATAAATATAACCCTTCAATTATATATATCAGGTGACCTTAAGTGGCAATCCATTCAACTTTCTGATTCTTAGAGTGGTTAGACGATTTATGCAGGGGTTCTCACAAGCTAATGTGTAAGAGTCAATAACACAGGTTATTGAAAATGCAGATTCCTCATCCTTAGGCTTAAGACTTGCTTGATTATTTTGTAGCAGTTACTTTGTAGATGACATTGTGAAAAATAGCATTCTTGGCTATCTTTTAATAGTATAAAGTGAGCAACTAATATTACTTACTATGCTTGCTGATTAAGTTGTTATATATAGTGAAAGAATAAAATATTCAGATAGGTATTGACCAATTTGGTAAAAATACTTGCTAAATTGACTTCACCAGACTTTTGCCAGGCTCCTCCCCTCTCCGCAAGCTCCTGGGCCTTGACTCACCCTTGAACGTAAGCAGGTATTGGAACACAAACAACCTTTTCTTACCATCCCCTCCCAAGAATCTTCAGGGAAAAACATTCATGATTAATTGTCGGATTATACCACCTATTCTTCCCACTCCTCCACTCACTGTACTTTCTAATCTTATTTACTCCTCCCTATATTCCTAGGAAAGAAAAACCTCTCTGTCTGACCTTTTAGACATATGGATCTCACTGTTGGAAAGATTGCAATAGTCCTCCTATCCCTACTGCAATAGTCTTTTAGAACAAAATTTGCTTTTATAAAATCCAGATTTGTTTTTCATTTGACAGTATCCACATCCCCAGTATTTATATTTTGAGAAAGAAATATTTTAGAGCTTATTACTTCATCTTTTTAAGAATAGATGAGTATAAGGTTTTAGAGATGTATAACAATTTAGGCATAATGTTGATTCTAAACTTGATTCCACACCACATCATGGCATTAACCATTGTAACTTCCCCTGCTTGGAAGTTATCATTTTAACAAAATATGAATGAAGCAGAAGATAGATTAAGCTCTGTTTAGCATTCACATGAATGGTGTAATTTGAAGATAAGGTAAACTGTAGATATTTTATAATTTACTAAAGTTGCTTTCCTTATTACTACTCAATCAATTAATGGTATTATTTTATGACATGTTTCTGAGTGCCAACTCAAAAAACACATTTTCTTTTTCTCACATAAGATGTTTTTATGGACAAAGAAAATTAAAAGTATTAATACAAAGGTACGTAGGGCTTTCTAAATTGAGGTGTCTGTACTGTCTATGAACTTGTTACAGATTTATAAAGCTGAAAACAATCTTACATTCCCAATAAAGTCATTCATATTTACTTCAGGTTTTTGCATGGAGGAATAATCACTGTTAAGGTAAAAAAAAATACTATATTTCAAAGATACTTTGTTAATCAAGTAGAACTGGCAAAGGAAAGAAAAAAAGATTGCCATTCATCTGTTGATTCAGATTCAGTTTAACGTCAATGACAATTTCTACAGCTAAAGGAGATTATAAAAACCATGGTAAACATAACCCTAAATTGGCTGATTGTCTGCATAACCACTGGCAAACAGTATCTGTGAAAATTGATTATACTGGTTGGTTGGAACAATTGGGTGGAAACAGACTGATAAAGAATTTAAAGTTGGAATGGAGACTGTATACCTAAAAATACAGATTACCTAATATTTTAGAAAAATTAGGCTAAATTGGAGGCAGTGAAGAAAAAAATCAGTTCTGAATAGGTTCCTTTAAGGGTATAATTTCACTTATATGTCATGATTTTCAGAATATGATAATAACTGGAATACTTTTTGTATTAATTAAAGTTAGATGAAAAATAATGAAATGATGACCAAATGGGTAAATAAAGTTAAACCTGATTACCATTAATGCTATTTCCACATGAGTGCATGATGAATTTTACCAAAACTATGAAGCAGGACATAATCAATTTGGAGGAAATGAGGGAAATTTTATGAAAATTTAATCAGAAAATGTGACATATATCAAATGTATTACCATTTGAGACAAAATAAATATATGGAGCTTAAAAAGCTGAGTACATAAATTGTACCAGATTTTAATTTCACACAACAAAATTACTATTGTTTTTTAATTAGGATACTATAAAAGGTAAATGTACATTTTGTTAAAAATATGAAAATGTGTGACAGTTATATAATGAAATCATTTGAAACAAATATAAAAAGAAGTTTAACCAAGAGGAAAAACATACCCAAATATATCAAAATCAATTATTATTGAGGAAAATAACATTAAATATAAAAAAACACATTTAAATTGTTTAGTAATTAACAGGAGAAAAATAATAGGGAAATAAGTTAGAAAACATATTTTTTAAATCAAAATGCAAAATAATAAAAAATAATGAATAAATATCACTGAAATTGTATCACTTTGATTTTTATACCATAGAGGAATTAATATTCAATATTGAAAAAGTAATATAAAAGATACATATGATGGTAATAACATTTTTAGAAGTATATGAAAAATGATTTGAGAAACGTTATTGGTAATGTATGTAAAGTGAAAGCTGATCCATATTCTGTGTTGTTTTAAAAAATGTTAGGAGTCATTCAACAAATAAGAATAGTCTGGAATATTGACAATATGTATAATAATATAATGATAATAACTATAATTATTATTTTTAACTGCATATATAATCCATGTTATACAAATTTTAATTATGGTTTTCATAATAATTATATTAGGTAAATATCGACATCTGCATTTTCCACAGAGAAAAACTGAGGTTGTCTTACTTAAGTGCTAGTGAATAGTGCACTTAATTCACCTTCTTCCAGTATTTATTATCAGCAGTTCCAGGTAACAGAGATAACCTGGAATGTAGCAGATGATGTTTTATAAAATTTAGTTAATAACTGAATTTTTTTCAAAGTGCACTCTTTATAATCAAAACTTTAGATATAAAGTTTTGCACCTGCAACTTTAGATATAAATGGTATATTAATGTCTTAGAAGAAAATGAGATTTATTAGCATGAAATAATAATCTAAATGAGTTTGTCTTCCTTCTTTCTTATTAATGTTTATATTTTATTTTTCAAAAAGCACAGTCATCATTCCTTATTTTGGGTACTAAAGTTTATGAATATATTTCGAAGTGGTCTTAAACATCAGAACATATGACATATGAAAAATAAGCTGGTTTTGTTTCTCTTTTTCACCCCAATTAGGTTTCCTTGTTGCAGTTTCTTTTCTAAACATTGTAACATAATGGCTTTATTGGGAAACCAATCTTAGCACATTCTGAGAAATTTTCTTTTCTCCCTCCCTCCCTTCCTTCTTCTCTCTCTCATTATTGTGAAACTGTAATGTAGGAAAAATTATTGGTATCTTCATTGATTTGACAAGATATATACCTAGCCTTATATATTTAGGGCTAAATTATATTTTGTTACCAATTTACATCTGTCATAAATAAAATGTACTTTTTAATAAAGTCATGTTAGCAGTATTATATTTATTCTGTGTGAGTAAAACAAGGCAATGCTGACAGTTCTCTAAAATAGGGCTATATTTACGGAGAGGGTAGATATTTCTAATACTTTAAATGCTTTTTTACTTCCTGCTTGGTATAGTTCAATTAATCACATATATTTGTAAGATTCTTGATTCCATGGAATTAATTGTCCTTATACAATATTTTGTAAAAGTTCAATAATCAAAATCTACCACAGGTAATATTGAGAGAAAATAATTATATTTGAACATATATGTTCATGAACACTGAGTAATATTTAATAAAAAGAACATTAATTAAATATTAAACAAAATATGCTTTTATAAGTATATTATTTTTGTTTTAAACAAATAAAAATTAATCTCTGACTAGTATGGGTTCACATGTTTATTTTGTGTTTAAAAAAGTTGAATATTATATAAGGAAATACGCGAGGATTTTCTCTATTGATTTCTTTTTCTATAGCTTGAAATTCTTTATAATTGCTTTAAAAAATATTTATTTCCACTTTCTTCATGATATTGTTCATGCATTCCTTTAAGGGAGATTTTCAATGTATTTTATTTCATTCATTTAATCACTTACTCATTGATTCAATACTTTAACATAGCTTGTGGGATTAAGGTTTGATTTTGCCAAAATTATTTGTTACATACATTTTCAAGATAACATTGGCAGATGTAGGAATAGATTGAAAAATACAAAGGGTTGAGATTTTGGGCTAAGAAATGTGTTCTAAATCTGGACTCTGGTAATGAGTGTGCAACTGTATATATTTACTAAAATTTATAGAACTGTATATTAATGGGTGAATTTTATAGCATATAAGTTTTCAATCACTAAAATTGTTTAAAATAAATGAATGAAAAAAATGTGGCCATGTCAAAAGGATACAGAAGCCAGTTATAAGTAGTTGCCAGTAGCCAATCTACAAAAATTTGAGCATCAATTTAAATAGTGATAATAACAAACTATAAACTGTTGAATAAAAGAGCAAACTATGACTCCATGATGAGTTGAGATGATATAAGTAAATTGATGAATAAATTGATATATAATGGGATACTATTTATAATTTCAAAATATACAGCCCCTAATAATTATTAATTGCAAACAGAAAAATTTAAGTTCACAGTGGAGATATTTGGCAGACACTATGTTAACAAGTAATCCAACTGCATATTATCAGCCATGGGACACATCAAAAACATATGTCACCTTATTGATAGTTTGCAATGAGAAGACCACAGCATCACATCTGTGATATTCCCGCCAGAGATGCAGTACCTATATCTAATCATCTAGAATTATCAAATACACCAATATTATGGAATATCCTAGGAAAAATACTGCTCCATAGCTTCTAAAATTGTCAAGATCATAAATGCTAAAGGAACACTCTAGAACTCTTCCAGACTAAGTATGTATGACAACTAAAGACAAAATGACACAGAACTAGTTTATACTCTAAAAAGCACTACTGGGACAATTGGCAAAGTTTGCATGGGATATAAGTATTATAAGATGATGTAGCAGTATTAATTTCACGATTTTAATTATTACATTGTGTTATGTATAAGAATACCTTTGTCTATAGGAAATAGACACTAAGTACTCTGGGATAGAAGTGCAACATGTTGCCAACTTTCACTCAAAGTGTCCTAAAATGTGCTGCACTGTCTCTAAGTTTGTCTCTAAGTTTGAATCTGTCTCAAAATTGAAAAAGGGTGATAGATTATTTAATAACCTATGCTAAATAAATATATTTAAAAACTTTTTTATGATTGATTAAAAACAAACATTCTAAGAAGAAAGCATTGTGTAATAGTTATTGGCCATGTGTTAGTTCCTAAGAGTAGATAAATCAATAATGCCTTTTTTGAACCAATGGCATGTTATATTTGACAAAATATGTAAATAAAATACACAGTAATAGTCAAATCAAAATCCATTAGAAGTTGTCTGAAATTAACAGAGTTAGAAGAAGAGAAGTCAAAGAAATTGGGAGACTTTTCAGCAGAGAACGTTTCACTCTAGGTGACAGGGCCTGCCATTGAAAATATAAGTTATTACAAAAAGAATCTGCAAGAAGAACATATAATAATGTCAAATATAGACAAACAATTTTTTAAATTTAAAATCAGGAATGTCTAATTGTCTAATAATGTATTTCTTGAAGAGATATGAGAAATTAAAGCAAATGACAGAATAACTCAGGTCTCCTAACTCTTAAAGCATTGTTCTTGATTTGCAAAATGCTACTTCTTAAGTATTGAATGTTTGGGAACTGAGCTGTGCACACATAAATGTTTTCTTTTTCCACTTGAGAAGCAGTAAGCCACCACTGAATCTAAGTCTCATACTCTAGAATCAGAATAAAAATTTGTTGTTATTCTTTGAGATCATCTTAAAAAGAAAAGAATGGAAGAATTTATTCAAAAAAGAGTTCAAGCTCTTTGTATACAAAAAAAGTGTATCTATAGAATTTGAATAAATCTAAAGGGCTTAATATCACTCTATAAAATTTCACACTAGTTGAAAAGTTAAAGTATCAACACAAGATTTTTGTTCACCTAAAAATCCGTTTATATTGTGGTCCTACCATAGCAGTCTAAATCTGCTAAAAAAAAATCCATCAGAATTTAAAGCAGTTATTTGACCCAAATATTTGACTATGGTATTAACAAATAGTCTATTTACAACTCATAAATTGTTTGAATAGTACGGATTCTGAAACATACTCCCAAATGTCATTGTCGTATCTCTTTGCCCAGGAAAATAGTCTTTCAGTAAAATAGATTCAGAAAAGAAAGAAAGCCTTCCAGTGTGTGCTAAATTATTTTATTGTATTTTATTGGAACATTGGAAATCATCTATTAAAATCAAGAAATATATCTGTACCTGTCAAAAGACTGAAATAGTCCATTTTTTTCAATGATGTAACTATCCAGTCTTGAATCAGGTATTTTAATTGTAATCTACATATATGAAAGATGCATCTGTTAAGATTTTCAACAGGCAGTTGGAAATTCTTGTCAGAGCATAAGGCCATTATATTATATAACGCAACATAATGGCATAATGCCTAAGATGATGAAACACCAGTTTCTGGCCAAATATTTAAAGAGACATATGCTTATGTTCAAATTACTAAATTGCTAAGTAGAGTCCTGGACAGACCACACCAGACAAAATGAATATGCAAATAAGAAGTGAAAGTTTCATCAGTATACTCACATATTTTCTGGTGATGAAGGTTTGTTGTTCTTGTTCTAGAGTAGTGAAGTACAGGTGTACTGGGATCTCATCTTTGAAATAAGTCTAAAAAAGATACAGTAAATTGTACTTACCAACTTGCATTATGTGTGTAGAGAATAGTATACTAAGGGCTTTGTAATATAACTTACCTAAAGAGCTTTATAAAAATGTATATAGACAAATGTTATTTAAGACTACTCAAAGTAATTTTAAATATATTAGCATTTTTGTCTTGACATTAGATCTGTAAATTAAATAAAACATTGCATATAATTGATAATTACACAACAAATGAAATTAGATTTGAAATAGTTTAACTGGCCTTATAAATTTCCAACAGTTGCGTGTTTTATTAAGATCTCAGGATTTTAATATTGAGTACCACAACTACATTTAATATTATGTGGGTGCATGTACACACTCAGAGATAGAAATGTATAGAATAACAATATTTTATGACATTAGTAATTATAACACTGTCATTTGACAAACATATGGGCATGGTAAGCTTTTTACTTTATTTTATTTAGGCCAACATTTATCACTACTGAGAGATAATTCAACATGTCTGAATGCTGCAATATATGATTATTTTCTTTCAAATACATTGATATTAAATGATACAAAGAAGAAAATTCTTCCACTTAAATAAGATTTACAGTGAGAACACTTAGATAAAATAATTATTTAATTTAATTTGACATTTTTCCCAGGAAATTGTTTCCTAAACTTTAAGCCTAAACATTAAGGAATTTTCAGAAGGGCATTCCCACAGTAAAAATCGTTGCCACAAGTTTTCACAGCCATTTCTTTGAAAGTGTGGAATGAGTTCTAAGTTTTTAAAAGCAGCAGGTTAAATTATACGATAAATGCAATAGATACTAGGTGTATAAAGCATCCTTTCTGTAACTTGAATTTCCCAGTTTTAACTTCTGGTTAAATGCCCAAGTTATTCTCAAACCTCCAAAAAAAAGTAACATATTTATTCACTTACAAATTTCAAATGAATTTCTTTAGTCTTGGGCAATAACAAGGGAACTACATTAGTTTAATACGAAGTAATTTCATTTCCAGTTTTTCCAGATCTGTTATATGTTAGTATTTCACCACCAGTTCAGGAACCATATTACTTTATTAAAATACAGTTACACCAGTGGAATGTTCTGTAGAAAAGGAGCTTGGTAACTTTGACTTTTTTACTGCAACACTTTGACAAGGGAAAAGCAAGCTCCTCCGTATGAAAGGAGTCATCGATTATTCCTTCCCTTCTCTGTTTTCTTGTGTACCCTTTATCTTTCACATATGTTTATAAAGTGAAATCAAGCATTGCCATGGGGATACTGATCTGAAAGATCTAAGGTATTTACTGCTTTCATAGACAAACACAGCATTGAAGATAGACATAAAGTCAATTCAGAGCAGGTGCAATCCTCAGAGGGGATGCTCATTCAGTAAATATTTACTGAATGGCTATTGTATGTCATTAACTGTTCTAGGCTTTAGGGATTCAAAGACCAGACCTCAAAGAGTTCAGGGAAGAGTAGCAGAGAAAGACAGGTAAACAGATAATCTCTGCTGATAGCAACATCATGGCAAATTTTTTCAGTTCCAAATACAAAACTTCTTCCATCTCCCCTTAAAATATCCTTGAGAATACAGAACAATCAAAGTCTGGCAAACAGCACTGAATGTTTGCTATTGCCTGGACAAGTTTTCTACTAAATGGATGATAGAAAAGATTGAATTTAGAATACTGTCTTGATTACTCATTGCATGCCATATGCTTAACTACAACAGGAAGACAGTGCCAAAAGAGAGTTGACATAACTGATTCCACCAATTATCTATACATAAATCCAGAGTACAGAGGCTGCAATGATGAAAACGAAAACCAAAATACTTACTTGCAAGAAAGGCATAGAAAAGAAAAGTGACAGGAAGGTTTTTACCTCAAAATAATAGAAGAAACATATTTTGAGCTGGTCAGAGACAGAATTGCAAACTCATTTCCTATTATCCCCTACTGTGGTACAAATATTCAAACAAAATAGTTCCCAACATGAAAAAGTGTAAACAACAGAGAGCAGGAGAGGTTTAAAAGAAGGGATGGAAACTTCATAAATGTTGCATAATTGTTTAAGGAAGAGCTTCAGAAGGGAAGTGTTTGCCCCAAGGCAGTAAGTCTCAATTTCACGTGCCACCAGGGACCAGAAATGAAACATCACCTAGATAACAAAGTGAGTTATAGAAATAGTGATAACTAATAATCAGCCTCTCAGTAGAAACATAACAGGAAGTGGTTAGATCTGTACAGTATAGACCTGGGAGTGCAAATCCCTACCTAGACTGAGAGCAACTATTACTGAATTCTAGACTATAATATTGCCAAACAAGAATATGAACATAGAACTGACATATAATCCAATTTTCAACAGATATTTTTGCTGCTTACTTAGTTTATTAACTTATTTATTTATAAACAAGTATATAAAGTTCTTCAAACAGTTTTAGAATACAATAATGTTTCACTTCAAGCAAATAACAAATGTAATGTCTTTGTTGAATTCCGGGCATATTTATTTAATTAATTTTTGTTTGTTTTATTACCTCTTGTATATGTCCCAGAACAAGAATTTGAACTTCATAGGAATAGTACCTTTATCTGTCACAGACACTATGATAGACTACATATGCTATACATTCTACACTGTAGATCATCTGAATGATATGAAATGCTTTACATACAGTTTATATATTATATTAAGCTAGTATATAAGTAATATGTTGTATAATAATATGACATAATGTATAATAACAGGATATGATATAACACATTATATATCATAAAGTATTTATTATGTATTCTATAATTAAATATCATATTTAATAACTATAATAATATATTCTTATTTATCAAATTATATTGCAGATTATAAATTACAAATTCTATATTCTAACATAAAAGCTGAAAATCTATGACCAAATCTGTCCTGTCACCTATTTTCATAAATTTTTATTGGAGTACAGGCACACTCATTCATTTATATATTGTCTATAGCTGTTTTCATATTATAAAGACAGTGTTGATTAGTTGCAAAACAAACCATATGTCCCACAGACCTAAAATATTTACTATACAATTTTTTTACAGAAAAAGTTTGTCAACCCATTCTAGAGTATGAACATGTATTACATATTACTATCTATCATCTATCCATCCAGGCATCCATTAATCTATCTACTGCATATTTTATAATTGTGTAATATTATGGTGAGAAATATTTATAATTGCATTATATAAATATAATAAATAATTAATATTAGTATTTTCCTTTAGTCATTCTATCATATCTCAAATGATTTACTGCAGAAAAACAAAACAAAAAGCAAAACTTTGATATTCTTAAGTCTACTATTACCTTCTAAATTCCAGGCCCGAGAGTAAAGAAAGAAATTAAGTCAACCACCCTGCTTAAAATCTTCCAAACTCTTTCCTTTGTGCTTAAAATGAATTAATATTTTTTTGTTAAATGAAGTAAGGCAGATACAGAAAGATAAATAACACATGATTTCATTTATATGTGGGATATAAAAAAGTCAAACTCATAGAAACAGAGAGTAAAATGGTTACCAGAGACTAACGGAAGGGGAGGATTGGAAAGATGTTGGTCAAAGAACACAAAATTTTAGTCAAAAAGGAGGAATAAGTTCAAGAGATCTATTGTACATCATGGTGACTACAGATAATAACAATATACTGCATATTTGAAAATAGCTAAGAGTAGATTTTAAGTGTTCTCACCACAGAAAAATAGTAAGTATGTGAGGTAATGCATATGCTAAATGGCTTGATTTCACCATTCCACAGTGTATGCATCTGTTGGGACATCATGTTGTGTACCATAAACATACATAATTTTTACTTGTCAATTAAAAATAAATAAATAAATACTTTTTATAATGATTCCTTGATGGACTATATTTTGATACATTGGATTAAATAAAATATATTAAATATTTTAAAAATTAATATACTTTGCACTAATTCTACCCTATACCATCTGGCTTCTTCATTGCTACCCTCATAACAGTCCTTCACCCCAACTCCACTCTTCACGCATGCCAAATTCCTTCCTTTCTCTTCCCGGAATATTCACACTTTTCAGTATAAATGTCATCTTCTCAGAGACCTTCTTTGTCTACCCAGTCTGAAGTATATGCTTCTCACTTATGAGTTTAGTTACTTTTTAATTTTTCCCAACATTGAAATAAAAGTCTCATGAAGTTAAAGATTATGTCTCTCTTGTTCTCTACTGTGTTGTCAGTACCAGAATAGTGACCGGTCTTTACCATGTACAAAATCTGTTTTGTAGAAAAACATATAACATTGAATACTAATATGTCAATATATATAACTAATCGTCCAAAAATTAGTGGTAATTTAGAAAATTAATAATAAATAATTTAAGATGACTTATTCAACATTTTCAATGTTCCAAAAATTCCTTCTATGAAACTTTTGAAATATCAATTTTATATTTTGATTTATATTTCATATGTCCAATGATTTCTTTTTCCAGAGAGCTTAAATGCCCCATATATTTTTTGATAATTTAGATATCTGTTAGTTTTTCTTCACAGTGAAAATTAATAACAATCAGTAAGGGTATAGTTTGTGGAAGTGGATTAACTTCTTTTCTGCTTATATATGTGATGTTATAGCATTTTTTACCTTTAAATGGGTTAATTTCTATAATTCATCCTCTTTTTATTAATTTGTTGCTATGAACCTGCATTCTGAAATCTCAGTTCCTGTTAAATATCAGTAAAATCTTGTATCATATATACTTTTAATGATTTTTATATTCAAACTCCATGAGAATAAGACCACATCTGATACATTATCTTTTAATTTCTACTGTCCAGCTATGGGATGACACAAAGTAGATTCTTAAATACATATTTTTGTATAAATAAAAAAAAATTCTCTGTATTTTCACTCACTTTTTATATCCTTTGTTGTCTACTATGCTTGTCCCAATTTTCTCATAGTAATCAATTATATCACTTGTGATGGTTAATTTTATCTATCAATATCACTGGGCCATGAAGTACCCAGATATTTAGTTAAATATTATTTCCCTGTGTCAGTAAGGGTGTTTATGGATGAAATTAACATTAGAACTGGTAGACTGAGTAAAGTAGATTTCCCTGTTTAACATGGGTAGGTCTCATGCAATCCATTAAGGACTGAATAAAACAAAAAGGCTGAGTTAGGGAGAATTTTCTCTCTCTTATGGACCGTATCAAAATATCAATTCATCAAGTAATCATTATAAAAGACATCAGTCTTCTCCTGCCTTGCGACTCAAACTACTACTGGAACTTACACCAATAATTCTACTGTTTCTCAGGCCTCCAAACTCAGACCAACTCAAGTCTCCTGGGTCTCCAGCTAGCCGACTGTTGATTTTGGGAATTCTTAGCCCTATAAGCATATGATCCAATTCCATATTTTTTATATGTATATATGCATATGTATACATTATATGTATAACATATACATATTATATAATTGCAATAATATTCTTCATTATATGTAATATATATGTAACAATTACTTATTATACTTATATAATCTACCTTCTATCTATTTTATAGTTATAGATATCTAATATATAATCAATCTCCTGTTGATTCTGTTTCTCTTGAGAACCCTGACTAAAATATCACTAATTTGAATATCTGGCAGATCAAGTTGATGCTTTACTGCCAGCAGTGTTAGTTTTATCTCTATCATAGCCCTTTGGGTTTTCTCTTAGAGAAATGAAGTCCTGTATTTACTTATAAGCACACAACTTTAGCCAGTCATCTATTTTTTTTCTTTATGATGCCCTATTATTTTTACACATGAAAAGCCTTCTTACATTGTATCAACAATTTCAAGATGGAAATTTCTAAAAGATTTGTCTATACCTTCCACTGTGTCACTCCTGCCTGCTTCTCTTTTGATTCTTTATGAGAATACTTTCATTTGTCCTGGAGAACATGTCATAATTCCCTTGATTTAGTTTACTCATCATGTAAGGATAAGACATCACTTATCAACAGGTAGTTTATCCAAACTCAATGTTCATTTTGGTTTAATTAGAGTCCTTCTCTTAGAAATAAAGAGAAGGGAATGAAGTAATTCACAGTTCATGGCCTAATTTTCAGGGATTTTCAGGGCTTATCAGAAATTCATTTAATTTGGATTTAATGGATTGGGATAGTTTTCCCCACACCAACCTTCCTCTAGTGCATTCACAGAAAGCATGAGTATTCTGGAAAAATAGGACACCTAGTATTTTTTTTTTTAATTTTTTAGATAAACATTAAAAAATAAATCTCCTAATCCCTAGAATTTTGTTTTCTCTTGGTAAATTCCTCTTCTAACCTCATAGCAAGATCTTTCACATGCCTATTCTCCACTGGTCTGTTTACTCTGAGTTCAGAGTCACTGAAAAGATGAAGAAATGTTTTACTCCAGTAAATAGCAGCCTTGTAGAGTTGTATGGTTTACAAATCTCTTGAGTATCAGATTTGGTGGAAGGTGAACTGATCATAGATATGTTAAGGACAGATACAGATTTTAAATAAATAAATATTGGTAGTTATCAAATTATTTTAGAGAGGTTGCTAATTATGTTTCTTGGCTGTGTGTGGTGGCTCATGCCTGTAATCCTAGCATTTTGGGAGGCTGAGACAGGAAGATTGCTTGAGGCCAGGAGTTCAAGACCAGCCTGAGCAAGAGCAAGACCCTGTCTCTACAAAAAATAGCAGAATTAGCCAGGTGTGGTAGTGTGCTCCTGTAGTTCCAGCTACTAGGGAGGCTGAGGTGGGAGGATTGCTTGAACTCAGGAGTTTGAGGTTGCAGTGAGCTATGATGATGCCACTGCACTCTAGCCTGGGTGACAGAGGGAGACCTTATCTCAACAACAACAACAAAAAAGATGTGTTTCTCAAACTAGTGGAAAATTAACTTTTTAATCCATTTTCATTGTGGAGTTTTGTTCATATATAATAAGAGAAATCTAGGCATATATTACATATATTGTATCAAACAAAGATACATTATGTCATTTTAAACATCATAAACTGAGACTCAAATATTTATGTAAGGCACTCAAAAGAATTGGCAAAATGAATTGTTTTAACCTAGACTTTCCGTCTCCAAAGTAGGTACATTTTCAATTAACATATTATGATATATTTCCTTCCTTTATTTTCATATTTTAGGATGTAGAATAATTGTTTTACGAAAATTAGAATGTTTTAATCTAACTGTCTGCTTTCTTACATTCTAACCTATAATACTTCTAATTCTTCTTTATTTGGATTATAAAATAAATGGTTATGTAATAATCTCTTATTGAAACTCTCTAGCTTCGGCAGGGGGAAGGGGTGATATAAATGAAATATCTTAAAAGATGGAATGAAACATAACATGATATTTAAAATACAACATTATGAAACTATATAATAAGGGTTAAATGATTTTCCTCTGAAAATTGAGTTATACAATTAGCATATAATGAAATAAACCAGAGAAAACATAAAGCTACAATTGGATTCTTGTGCAGCAGAACTTGATTACAATTATATTAAGGCATCTTCACCTATCTAAATAATGCGTCTCAAAGAGTGAAAAAAGAAAATAAGAGCAAGATTAGGTTACCCAATAAATAATTTCAAAATAAAGGTCACAAGGGCAAAAAATTGTTAACGTCCATCCAAACATTGTACACGGAGCAGGCCAATATACCATCAATTATTGGGTAGATTTATATAACACAGAACGTTGGTTGCTTGCCATTAAACACTTCTTAATATAATTTTCTTCTTTCTAATTTTATGTTCACAAAGCAAACTGACAAGATCAATTGCCTGGCTTTAGATTGAGGTGGTATAAGCAGAAACTGATAAGAGCAGTCAGTGAAAGAAAAGCTTATAAACGCAGAAATTGTATGTATATGTAGATATGTGTAAGGATGTGGATGTCTATATATATGTACATGTCCGTATTTCAATTTGAATTTGTTCAGTCAGTACACTTAGTGGTATACATGTAGTCTATAGGAAAATGTAAAATGAAACACGGCATTAATAATTTGCCTTGTATTAAAAGCTTTCTTAATTTCATGATTAATTAGTTTGTTTTTAATGTAACATTTCAACTAATTTAGTATTAAAATATGCCATTCATAAGTCCCCTATGAATCATTAAAGAAAAACTTAATCTAGCAACTGAGATATTAATAGAGGAAAATTATTTCTTGTACTAACAATCAAGCATTGCTTATAAGGGATATTAATGATAAAATTAACCCTTCTTTAACTTTAGTTTCCCAATTGTGATAATGTTAGGGCAGAAAGAAATGCCCAAAGCATTTTCAATGTTAAAGAAAACGTGGAGTCAACCTGTTCCATTGGCAGTAATACACCGTTGCTTAATCATTTTCCAACTTGCTAATTTATAACCAAATTTGCAGGCAATGAGGATCTCCACCTCATTATGATTGATTGACATTTCTGGCAATGCAAATTCTCTAGATCATCTCTAGAGAAATAGAATTGAAAACTCCATAAATATGGTATTTTTATTAACAACTAACAATGTAAGCCTAATCACTCCTATCATCTACAACTTAGAGACAGAGATGAGAAGAACACTGCAACTCCTATTTCAGAAATTAGATAGTTCACCTTTAAAATAGTTCCGGAAAACAAGTGGGCTGCTGGAATTTAAAAGGGTAGGAAAAGAAGGCCAGAAAGAGATTATTTCCTGTTTGCAGTAAACAGATATACGGCAAATACTGAAAAAAAAAAAAAAAACCTAATATATTTATCTCCCTCTTTTCATTTCTTTGTTCAATGTTCTAAGGGCCTATCATGTGTAAGGCACTGTGAAAAGTCTCTTATCTCAAATTGGCGCAGTGGGGTATAGGAGAGAAGATATAAAAATGAATGGGTACAGCCAGAGAGAATGTAAAGTATTTGCTTGAAGCATTTCTGGTAGCCTAGGCATTAATAAATTAGGAAAATACTAACAAAATTAAAATGTCTCTCTTTGGACTCCAGTCAATTTGGTGAAATAAAAGATATTAAAAGCAGAAAAAAGTACATCTTTCCTAACTTCAAATCTATCACATGCAAAGAAGAATTATAAAAGATGGCAGAGAGGGGGAGCAAAAACAAAATGTTAACACCCACACAAAAAATGGGGGGAACCACAGTCTCAGGTGCATTATTGCCAAATTCTGTGAAATCTGAATTAAAAAAATAATTAAAGCCTTCACATTAATTTAATATGGTTAAGACTGTCTTGCTGCAATGGCATCACACAGTATAACTCTGGTAGCATTGGGTTCTACTGTGTTTATCACATGAACTGTGTAATCATCTAGCATCATCTGCATCAGTAACGTTAAAAGGGCTGTGATCTACTAGTCATCAAACAGCCAAGCTAGGCCAGCTCGTGCTCTCAAATTTTTGTGATTTCCAAAGGATTATCCATTTTCTAGTCAGTGAGTGATGAATAAGTATTCATTTTCAGAATGAATCTTTCCAATCCCCCTCCTGCACACTCACTGTAGCATGATAGTTGTCATAACACACTGAAGTCTCTGCTTATAAAAGTTTGCAGCTATGTGGGGAACCACAATCGACCTGAATAATCCTTTCCACTCAGTAATATCTGGAATTAGCAATATTATCTCATGTTGGTCATTCCTAAATACATATGATACTATTGAGTCACCCGACTTCTACTTATCATTTCTCCATAAAAGGTGTTAATTCATTAACAGAATATCTCTGCATTGTGTAGTCACCTGGCCATGGCTTCCAACTGCCTATACAGACTTTTGAGTAATTAATGGTTTTAAATGAGTTACTTTGTGAGTTAATGTAACATCTGCCCAGGTAGCCAAGAAACTTCAGTTGGCTTCTGAAGGAGGATTTTTCTTGAGCTACTGCAGCCTTTAATTTTAGAAGTCTACCTTCTACCAGGGCTGTTAACAAAAGCCATGAAATGGAATTTTTTTTTCCTTAGTTACCTTCTGCCTTGCATTTCTTCTACTTAGCCATCTCTGCCAGGTCTAGTTGTATGTCTTCCCCACTCCTTTCATAAGACTTTTACCCATAATCAGCCTCAAGCATTTTGCCACATTGTATTGAAGATGAGTAGGCAGTCCTTCTGGAATCAAGTACTCATTGTGTTTCTTTTTATCCCCTCCTTTGTCTGCCAAAAAGGGATTTAGCTATTATGATTCATGGGTGTGAAAGACAATGTTGCTTACAATGCCAATCTGAGACAGCATAAGGATCAGATGGTCACTGTGGACTCACAGAATTCAGAGGTTTTACCCACTAGGAAGCTGTATTACATAGGTGTAGGAAACACAGGAGAAGCAGGTAGAGAAAGGTTTGAAATCTTCAAAGTTGTTTCATATGTTCTTCCTGGCCAAAATAGGACTCACTCTGGTCCAGATTCACATATAAGGACCTTAAGAAGTGCAAATGCTCACTGAACTTACACAAATGGAGCTGTTTTGGCCACGACATATTTCTGTTCTGTGCTTAGAAGAGTTCCTCAGATAGTTCAGAGCATATGTGACAACACCCAAGGAGCCATGCTCCATAAATCCATGGATCCTAGGCTTAAAAAGAACCACTACTTACCATTTCCTTTCCATAGTGGAAAATCATTAATAGCTGCCCTAGAACCTCCTGGAAGGATGGAGAAAGATGACAAGCATGAATACATAATAAACAGAACTGGAATAATTCATTATTTAAAAAGTGTAGTATCTCCCTAATTTTGAAATATAAATCATTAAAAAATAAATAAGAGAATATAATTAAATGTCATATTAACATACACATTGCAGAAAACTTAGAGTGACTCTCTAAATAAAATAATAAAATATTTATCAAAAAGGACTTATTCACAAATGTTATGACTGTTACTAAACATGTAAAAAAAAGTAGAGGAGTTTTTTTAAGGACAATAAAAGGCACATTTTTCTTGAGTCAAGATATAATTGTATTTGACAAAAAGATAATGGTAATAATAATTACTGTTGCATAAATATACTTAACAAACACATCTTTATTAATACTGCTGTCATATAGAGAGCACTTAGTACATGCCAAGTATTGTGTGAAAAACTCTTTCTTGCTCTGTGTGTGTGTTTACTTATAAACACACACACATATACACTTTATATATATCCAAATACTTATCTGATGACTAATAAAATTTTTATATGCATATGTGTAGTCATCAAATATTGGATTAATACAAGTGTTAATATAAGTATTAGTCATTAAACCAGTACAGATACAGAGATGTATTATACAAATATGTAAAATCTTATTAGCCATCAAATAAGTATTTAGAGACATCTTCTTCCAAGGGTAAAATAGCTTCTCTCAGACAAAGCTAGTAAGTGACAGTCAGAAATGTGAAAATAGATCTCATACTCCAAAGCCAATCTTGTGAATTCCTACCTTTAAATATACTAACAGGAAATTAGACAATAATATCATAGGATCAAATTTATGCTAGCCTCAAAAAAAGTTGGAGATTAATTTTTTTTTTCTATTCTTTGGATAAAATTTTTCTTTGTATAAATTAAATTAGGATTATACATAAGATTAAATATTTGGAATTCTCTGATGACGGTGAAAAGGTGAGCCTGGGGGTTCCTTGTGGGAAGGTTATTAATAAATGATATAATTTCTGTTCTAGAAATATTACTCAGATTTTCTATTTATTCTACCATTGTATTTGGTAAATTTATCTGAATTGTCAGATATGTTGGTATAAAGTCATGATTTCTACAAGATCAGTGCCGATATCATTTATTAATTTCTGATATTAATAATTTGAGATTTCTTTCCTTTTACTTGATAATTTTTAATAGATTTTAATAAATTCAACCTTTATTAAGAAACAATTTACAAGATTTCCTATTGTATGTCAGTATTTTCTACTGTATGTACATTTTCTATTTCTTTCCATCTACTTGGCTGAAGTCTAAATAAAATATTTGATGTTCCTTTCCACTCTCTTTCATCAGTGCATTAAATAATTGATTTTCAGCTTTTTTTTCTTTTTTTAAATTTTGTGGCTTTTTTTGAGAAAAAGTATCGCTCTGTTGCCCGGGCTAGAGTGCTGTAGCACCAGCCTAGCTCACTACAACCTCAAACTCCTGTGCTCAAGTGATCCTCCTGCCTCAGCCTCCTGAGTACCTGGGACTACAGGCTCACACCACCACACCTGACTAATTTTTCTATTTTTAGTAGAGACGGGTCTCGCTCTTGTTCAGGCTGGTCCTGAACTCCTGACCTCAAGTGATCCTCCCACCTCAGCCTCCCAGAGTGCTAGGGTTACAGGCCTGAGCCACCACACCTGGCCAACGTTTTTTTTTTAAATAATGCATTTATGGCTACAATTTTCCAATACTCCCTTTACCTGCAACTAAAACTTTTTTATCTCTCCATTATCATTCAGTTCAAAACATTTTCTAATTACTTCTATTTTCTTTTTTCATTTATGAACTAAAGTACAGTGTTGAATTTGCACTCAGTCAGGGTTTTAAAGTTTATTGCTTTGTTATTGATTTTTAGCAGAAATCAAGCACTGTGGTCAGAATACAAAATGAATGATTTTAATTTTTTGAAATTTTTTGAGGCAGTGGTTCTCAATCATTTTGGTCTCCAGAATTCAGACCAAATGGAGTTGATTACAGAGCTAGAGTTGATTATGGTCAATATATGGTCTGGTTTTAACTCAAAATACTTTATGACAAAGGTAACAAAGGCTTGATTTACAGCATTGCTTTAACTGTAAAGTTATGATTGCCACTTGTATTTATTGTTGCCACTTGTATTGTTTCTCCCATGAAATAAATACAATGGTTTTTGCTCTATTTTATGTACTGTCTTAATTCATTATCTCAAAAACAAATTTATTATATGCATCTTATTTGTTGAGAGGTAAGCTTTCAGTTTACTCATGTATTTTTTAAAGCTACCCATTTGTATGTGGGTGGAAAATATGTGCAAAAGTATGTGACAGGCACTGAACTAAGCACTATTATCTCAATTAAGCCCATTATAGAAATAAGAATTGAGGCTGAGAGATGTTATGTGACTTCTACACAGTCACTCAGCCAGTGAGGGGCCAAAATCAGAACTAGAACTAACATCTGACAGACACGAAATCCTATATTCTAACTTTCCTATTTTTAAACTTTGTTTTTTAAAAATCACATATCTGGTCCCTTAGATAATTTTTCATCCTATATCATTTTAGGTACTCATGTTATTTTTCTTTAAAAGTAAAGCATGGACACTTGCTTACGGTTAAGGGAAATCTGTCATTTTGCTTTTGGTAGCTCCACCTAGGAAATGGGGGAAGGAGCTAGGAATTCAGGTTCTTGGCTTCAGAGCAGTTTATAAGACAAGATCCTAAAGCTAACTGTTTAAGGAATATCAAACACTGGATAATTGGACTAAGTACCATTTAATCAGCAAGACAGAAAGGTAACCCGTGATGTTGGTGTAAAAGTGAGGGACAGGAAGGCAGAGGAGGAGATATACAATCCCAACATAAGGCCGAAGCAGAAAGTTCAAATAGAAGAAAAAATCACAAGAATGATATCCAAATATGTTGAGAACAAAGATAAATGTAGTGGTCAAAGGTTTTGTTTTGATTGCTCACTTAAGTGTGTTCATACTGTAACGGCAAAAACTGGAGTCACGCTGTCCAAGGAAACACCGAGAGGTACACGAGGATGCAGAGACAAACGTCAGGTTTATTAACTATTAATGCCATGCCAAAGACTGAGCACCCCAGGTCAGGGGAACTTGTCTTTTATAATTTAAAACAAGGGGGAAGGGTACAGAGCAGTGCATACAGATAAGAGAGTTGCAGGGAGGGAGCTGGTGCAGGAACATAAGCTGGCTCACGCCAACTGGCTACCAATTATCTTTCTGGCAACAGCTGTGGCCTTCAAGCATTCCTGTGACTAGGAGGGTAGCAAGCAGTCTTACAGAAGCAGATTAGGCAATCTAACATAAACAGGGCTATAGTTTCTCCTTTCAAGGTAAAAGGTTTTCAGTGAGTTTTATTTTTTCCATCTCAATACCTTTTACATATATTTTTTACATTCCTGTAACCATAACGTGCAATTTCCTACCTCACCCTGTGTGTGTGCACGGGAATATGTACTTTTCATCATAATCTTTAGGAAGTACATGTGGAATGCAAAACTCCATAATCTTTTACACTAACAGATATTTGATTATCTCCTTCAATTAAAAATGTCATTTTTAGTTTTAAAAGTAAAGATATTTAGATGGTGTCTTTTGTTTTTACTATTTCTAATAAAATATGAAGTAACATAGCTCTACATGAACATTTCTGTGTGCAGCACCCTACCTTTCTTCAACTAGCTTTTTTCCCCCAAATCTCACTTTTTTCGTCATTTACATCATTTAACAAACTCCTCACATCTATCCACACCCAGTTTAAATATAATTAATAATTTATTTATATATATTTAATGTAATAAAACATTAATTACATTTTCTGGAGGAGACTTTTTTCTCCTTGTGTATTTAAAAGTATTCTGAGAAGCAATTAAATGCCTAAGGTGACTTTAAAATACAATTCAGAATGAAAAAACTAAAAATAAAAAGAAGTATTAAATGTCCAAAAAATAATTGCTACAGATAAAAGTAGACATTTAAATATATGTTATTCAATTGACATTTTTATTTTCAATATTTCTTATTAGTCCTTCTGCTTTGATACTGTTTAATATTTAGGAATTAATTTTATGACACATATAAAAACAACATCAGCATAAGCTCTTCTCAGAACTGAAAAAAATTTCTTGTAAGGTATTTAAGAAATTAAAATGGGGTATTTATGGCAGTAGTATTAAAAAGTCTAGGATTTTAGGCTCACACCTAACAATATATTGAAAGAAGAAAAGCTGTATGTGAAAGATAATTTTGGAGGAAAAGAAAGTAAATTAGAAAACTTTTGTACATAAATGTATGGAGATACTTTATAAAGTTGTTTTGAACTTCAATATACCAGTGTTTTAATAAAGCTTTTGGAAATTTTGACTGGCAATCAATACATTAAGTTTTCTTTATTTTAAGCCTGACTTGCTATCATAATTTTTTTAATGAATGTTCATTTATTATTTACTTGCAAATTATCTAATAAATGCATACTATAATAAATTATAATTTGGGAAACATGTTATGTTGCTATTCTCAAAAAAGTACTTGCCTATTGATTGTTTTATCTCATTAATAAAATGTGTTTAATTCATAATTCTATGTACCAATAGTTTTATTATTAGTATCAGAACAGAAGTTTAGTGCAGTACAAAACAATGTACATCTAAATGTAAGCAAAAAATAGATTTTGATGAATATTTAGGCTAAATATATATTAAATGCAATCTAAAACAAAAAAAAATTTAACAGACACAGAAGGACAAATACTACATGATATCCCTTGTATGATGAATCTAAAATAGCCAAACTCATAGAGGCAGAGAGAGGAACGGTAGTTGCCACAGGCTAAGGGAGATATTAGTCAAAGGATACAAAGATTTGGTTACATAAGATGATAAGTCCTAGAAATCTACTCTACAGAATAGTGCCTATAGTTAACAATACTATATTGCATACTTACACATTTTGTAAGAGGGTAGATCTATATTAACATAGCTAATTATAATGTTAACAATATTCTACAATTAATCATAATCCAATCTTTTTTTGTTTTCAGTAACATTTGGAAATAGTGACTAGAGAGCATTCCCTTAAGCCTGGCTCATAAAACATACTCAATAAATATTTAATAAACAATGGATATGAATTTGTAAATGTCATATTCCAACATTTTATTGAAAAGAACACTTAAAGGCACTGCATGTCATTTCACTACAATAACGGTTCAGATAAAATAAAAACGAAATATTTTAATAGAAGAGGTACATATATATTCATTAAAAAGAATGTTAAAGTGTGCTAGTCATTGCAATCATTCAAAGAATACGTTTGATTTAGATATAATTCATTCAGAAAATACCATTCACTAACAAATTCTCTCAGTTAGATACAGGAATGATAAAAGGAGAGTAAGAGAGAGAAGTTAATTACCCTCATAATGTATTTGGACTAGCAGGGAAGAAAGATTAGTGAAAATAAGGGTGTTGAGTGTTATGCAGAAGAACAAGATGCTGAGCAACAGAGGTGAATGAAAGTCTCCATGAAGAAATAAAACCTAAGCTGACACTCAAAAGATAAATAAGAGCTGGGCTTGCAAAAATGAATGAGAGTACATGTTGTTTCTAGAAGGGACTTATATGTATAAATTCTGGAAGCCAGAAGAAGAATGAGCACATCTAAAGAGTAAAAGAAGTTTGATTTGGCTATTGCATAGAGATGAGAAGTTATTGTATATTTTAAAATAACTAAAAGAGTGTAATTGGAATGTTCTAACACACACACCAAAAAGAATGATAAATGCTTGAGATGATAGACACCCCAATTCCTCTGATTTGATTAGTGCACATTGTATGCTTGTATCAAAACATCCCATGTGGCCGGGTCCAGTGGCTCATGCCTATTGTCCCAGCTACTAGGGAGGCTGAGGCAGGAGGATGGCTTGTGCCCAGGAGTTTGAGGTTGGAGTAAGCTATGATAATGCCACTGCACTCTAGCCTGGGCAGCAAAGTGAGACCCTGTCCCAAAAAAACAAAACAAAACAAACATACAAAAATCACATGTATCCTATAAATGTATGCAACTACTATGTACCCACAATAATCAAAAATTAAAAAAAATTTACAAACAAAGTGTACAGGGTCTTAAATAAAAAGGCAGTCAAAAATACTACTAAACTTCAAATAAAGTTTTACAAACACTTTTCATATTTTTTACAAATTAACTGAACAGATATATTATAATGTCCATGGATATAAAAAATTTAAAAGAATAGCTCAGAGAATAAAGAACTACAGTAAATATTTAGTATACATTGCAACATAAATTATAAGATTGAGTTATAGATGACGTTTGACTGAGAGAGTTCTCGGGCCAGATAGTTGCTGGCAGGATACAGGGTCATGCATCCTGTAGTTTCAGATGGAATGACAGTAAGGTTTTTTTGTTTTGTTTTAAGAATAATTTTGTTGTTATTGTTTTTTATTTGATTGTACTTAGTCTTCATCCCTTTTTTGTAATCAATAGCCCAATTATTATTCATGGTTCCATTTTGTCATATTCAAGATCTGAAAGTTGCTCAAAATTTTTCATATACTATATTCTATTATGTTATGATGGTTTTAAAGGCACAAAAACCTCTCTCCCTTGTAATTAACTCTCTTTTCAATTAGTTCTGCCACCTACAGACATGCAGAAATCAAATTGCTCCTTCATTCTATTCTTAGAATAGAATGTTAATATTGAAGACAGATTTTATCATCTTCTCCCCAAAAAAATTTCTGTTTCTTGCAGCTTCTTTTTTTTTTTAATCTATTCCACTCTCTTACTTCACGCCATTTTGTTATCTTCTTTGGCATTACATGTCTTCTATCTAATTTGTTTCTACCTCTTTTACTGTCACTTTCTACTAATTCTCTCTGCTTTTATATTGTTATCTCTTTCACTTCCCCTTATATAATTATTGTGAAATTAGAAAAATAAAATGGCTGGTTCCCACTTCGTGAATGGTATGAAGTCTGCTTATTGAAATAACTTAAACAAAGCCATTTTCATCCACGTTAGCATTCCCTTGTTTGCTTTAGAAATCATGAAAACAAATATTTGAAGCAAATTTGCCTCACCTCTTAGCTATTGTCACTTTTCTGGCCTTTCAAAAGTTTGACTTATGACAATAAAACAGCATAGCCCAATCCCAGACACACAGACTTAGCTTTTAATCATCAAGCTAGGAAAATTCTCTGCAGGGGACATATATAACATATGCAGAACTTATAACTAACAAAGAATTGCTGCTGAGCACGTCAGTGCTTTTTTGAAACAAACAAAAAAATAGCTCAGGTGGTTTTCTAATGTTCTAAAAGAACTTTAAGAAAAATGTGTTTTTTACTGATATGACATCTAAGGGTAATAAAATAAAATTCTCTGTTGCCAATCAAGGCAGATGTGGGACAAATACCAAACTCAGTCATCTTTGGAAGGGAATGATGGGTACCTGGATTTACGAGCCTCGCACAATGAGTTGTTGTAGGTGGTCTCTGTTTCCCTGGGGGAGGGGCTACCTTTAGAGTCAATCTTCTGGCCTCTGCTCCATCACACACTCCTACACAGAGAAGAAAGTAAGGAATGCAACCAGAGTTTCTGGGAGAAGAAAGGATATTGTTCAGCCCTTTTTTTCTTCCCTCTTTCCTGCTTAAGGGATTGTTGACCACAAAAGTCCATATTCTGGCCTGCCTATACAAATTTTACAGGAACACTCCTATCAGGGAAGTCACATTCTGGACTTAGGAGGTAAATAAACCTAATTCTAGGGGCAATGTTAACAAGCCCCTTAGTTTAAAGCCTCATTCTCGAGCCTACACTTTGTCAATAATAAAGAGCCTTTGTGGTGTTCATCTGCTGAAATTTTATGCTCTAAATTTCTCAATTGTTCAGATCTCAGCCATAAAAAAGAGAAATATTTTTTATTGGATAAAATAAAATACCATTTCTGATAATTTAGGCTGGCAATATTAAGAGATAGACAAGGAGTGGAATTTGGGGACCATAATACTCTTTCTTCAGGGCAGGGAAGTTTGATAGCATGTTATTGTGACTGAAACTGGCACAGTGGAGCAGCAGCTGAAGCCTAGGACTTAGGCCAAGGATATTTTGATCCTAGTTTGAGACTGCAGTTTATGGAAATGCCTTTCAGCAAGTTTGCGCAACCCAGAGCTAAACGCAGAAACTTGAGTTCCTCATGCCTAAAGCAAGTGTGGGCAACTCAGCATATACAGGCTGCACGGCTTCCTGGGAACCTCAAAACCCTGAGGTTCAGTTTTTCCAGCAAGTGGCAACAATTCAACTCCGGGGGAAAAAATGTTTTGTATATAGTACATTTGGACAAAAAAGGGCAAAGCAATTAGTTTTCTGCTTTTACTGTTTTTCTATCCACATCTACGTGTTAAAATTCAATTAAGTCCCATGTAAAGTATAGAACATAATGACATTTTGACTTTAAATTGTTTGTGCCAGGCCTAGAGATGCAGACCTGATAGGCCCACCCCGATTTTCTACCTATTTTTTTTTTAATATAAAAATCAGTTTGGAATACCCTGTCTCTAGGAATCAGGCTTCCAGGAATCCAAAGGGGAAACAGAATAGGATGATAACATGTACACTGATAAAACCAAGACTAAATTTTTAAAAGAGAGACTAATTAGGCTAGAGGAAAAGGTTTTATGCTTTCCTTGCAATAATCAGTTGTCTTAGAGGAGCTATTCCTCAGATATGAAGAGGAAAATGAGATCTTAAAAGCTGTGACAGATCTATATAAAATTTAAAATAAAATATACTTAAATCTCACTATATTTTCAAAGAAAACAAACAAGAGGAAGTTCTCTTAGATATTATTAGACTAGATACTGATGAGGGCCTTAAAAGACCAAACTGAGGAAGAGGCTCATGATCTGAGAGCTGAGTCCAATGACTTCACGGTGTCAATCCACAGAGGAGCAGGATTCAGGAAATTATGAAGAGGCACTCTCTCAAAGCAACAAATGGAAAATCCAGAGAAAGAGCAATCGTGGTTAGGGGTGCATGTAAAATATTTAAATAAATATAACCAATTCAGAGAAATTTAAGGAGAAAAGACTGGGAATATCATTATGACCTACTCAAATATTGCTTAACAAGCTTCAGGGTGATGCTTTTATTGTAGATGTGAAGTACAGGAATTGGTTTTATACCCTGAAGAAAAAGAAACATGGCCAAGATGTGTACAGAATTAGAACTTTAAGGGAAGATGCAGAATATATACACAGAGATAAAAGGACAATAATGAATCATTTGATGTTGGATAAATGGGCTAATATATCCTGAATATAACTGTCTAACTTATGAAAGTGAAAGTCCAAAATAATTTGGGGGATATTTTTGGCACATTGCAAGTACATTTTCTGTGGCAGCTTGAGTACTTACTTAATAAATTTAATTTACTAAAATTTTATTATTTAATAATTAAAAATTTTAATGTTTCTTAACATTTAATCAATTTCACAATGTATTCAGATTTACACTGTCCTTGAAACAAACATAATCCAGTTGTTTTAATATTTTAGGTGATATTTTTGTCAATGACTTAGCTAGAAGATGACCTTATACGAAAGTAAACATTTGCAAACTTTGCCCTGCCAAAAAATAATACCATATTCTGTTGCTTCTGGCTCCAGGTACACTTTATAATATTCTGTCAATTACTTACAACACTTTTAAATGCCAGCAAAGGGGGCATTTAAATAGCCAAGTAATCTTGAGAAAGAAGAATAAAGCTGAAGCATCACAATTCTGATTTTAAACTGTACGTCAAACCCACCGTAATTAAAACAGTATGATACTGGTATAAAAACAGATGCATTGACCAATGGAACAGAATAGAGACCCCAGAAATCAACCCTTGCATATACAGTCAACTACTCTTTGACAACAATGCCAAGAACATACAATGAGGAAAGAAGAGTTTTGTCAATAAATTGTGTTGGGAAAACTGGATATCCACAAGCCAAAAAATTAAACCATACACATGTCTTACACCATTTAACAAATCAACTCAAAATTGATTAAAGGAAATACATAAGACATGAAACCATAAAATGCCTAGAAAAAACATAGGAGAAAATTTTCTTGACATTGGTCTTAGCAATAATTTTTTTGATATAATACCAAAAGCACAGTCCACAAAAGCAAAAATAAATGGGAATACACAATACTAAAACATTTTCACATAGCAAATGAAATGACAAAATGAAAAGAAAACTTATGAAATTGGAGAAAATATTGGTCAACCACATGTCTGATAAGTGGTTAATATCTAAAATATCTAACAAACTCATACAACTCCATAGCAAAATAACAAATAATCTGATTCTTTGGAAAAAGTACCTGAACAGACATTTCTCAAAAGAGGACACAGAAATGGCCAAAAGATGTTCAACATCACTGATTATCAGGGAAAAACAAATCAAAACTACAATGAGATATCTATCCCTCACACCTGTTAGGATGGCTATTAAAAAGACAAGAGACATCAGATTTTGGTAAGGAGCTACTAAAAGGAAACCTTTGTACGCTGTTGGTGGGAATGTATATTGTGACAGCCATTTTGGAAAGAAGTATGGAAGTTAATCAAAAAATTAAATTAGAATTACCATATGATCCAGGAATACCACTTCTGAGTGTATATCCAAAGCAAATGAAATCAGTATCTTTAAGAGATACATGCACTCTCATGTTCATTGCAGCTTTATTTGCAATAGGAAAGATACGGGAACAACTGTCTTCTGACAAATGAATGTATACATGTATACACACATACTAGAATATTATTCAACCATAGAGAAGAAAAATTCCTGGCATTTATGACAATATGGGTGAAGCTGAAGGACACTATGTTACATAAAATAAGCCATACAAAGAAAGACAAATACTCTATGGTATCATTTTTATGCTGTATATAAAAAAAAAAAGTCAAACTCCTAGGAACAGAAAGTAGAATGACGTTTGCCAGTGGCTGGGGGTGGGGGGAGGGGCAAATGAGGAGATCATGTTTATCAAAAAAATATAAAATTACAGTTATAAGATGAATATGTTCTGAGAAGTCAATGTACAACATGATGACTATAGCTAATAATACTGTATTATATATAGTCATGTGCCATGTAACAATATTTCAGTCAACAATATACTGCATATATGCTGGTGGTCCCGTAAGGTTATAATGGAGCTACAAAATTCCTATCACCTAGTAAAGTGGAAACCATCATAACATAGTAGGGCTACCCATGGCTCACATGTTTGTGGTGATGCTGGTGTTAACAAACCTACTGTGCTGCCAGTTATACAACATACAATTATGTACAGTGCATAATACTTGATAATGATAATAAACGACTATGTTACTCATTTATATATTTACTATACTATGCTTTTTCTTATTATTTTAGAGTATGTGTCTTGTATTTAATTTTTAAAAAAGTAATTCACCCTAAAACAATATTCCCAGTTATGCTGGCAGCAGCCTTGTATATCTGTTGATTGCATCAGTTTCTCTTGTGATTGATTTAATCTAGTGTTGTTTCATACATCACGGCCCCTAAGCCATCCTCTGTTAATGTTGCCAGTAGGAGGCCACCTACAATGATTGACCTACAAACAAAATTCAAAGTGATTAAGGACTATGAAGAAGGTGTTGAGTTTACTGCCAGCTTTGGGTGGTTCAAATGATTCAGAAATCATTATTCATTCCATAATGTAAAAATGAAAGTTGAGCCTGGGAGTACTGATGTGAAGACAGCTGAAAAATTTTTGTAAACTCTAGATAAGCTGATTGTGGAGGAAAATCACTTGCCAGAGTAAATCTTCAGATAAAACCTCTTCAATTTTATAAGAAGACTGAAAGGACTTTCATTGGTAAGGAGGCCAAGTCAATGCCAGGGTTCAAGGCTTTTGAGAACAGGGTAACAGTCTTGCTGGGGGGCAGGCTACAAATTGAAACCCTTTGTGATCTGGCACAGTGAGAACCCCAGGGTCTTCAGGCATATCAACAAGCACACACTGCCAGTGCACTATAGGAGCAATAAGAATTCATGGAAGACCCAACTCCTCTTTCAAGGTGCCCTCCTGAATTGCTATGGCAGCAAAATTGAGGAGTGCTATTTGGAGAATAACACACCTTTCAAGATTTTGCTTATTGTTAATAGTGCTCCCACACATCCTCTTTATATTGGTGATTGTCATCCTAATATCAAAGTAGCATTTCTTTCTCCAAACACCACCTCTTAGATCCAACCAATGGATCAACATTTATAGAAGTTTTAAGGCCTACTAAAGGGTACCTTTGCCCAGGCTATTGCTTCAATTGAGGAAGACGCCTATGCAATTCTGGAAGGACTACAATATTTATGACTGCATCGAGAACCTTGATTGGGCTTGGAGTGAAGTCACCAAGGAGTATATGAAAGGTACCTGGAAGAAGACACTCAAGTGGTTTGTCCCTTACTTCAGAGGATTTGCCATGGATGAGGAGGTTGCAAAAATCAAGGCTGTGATTGAGAAAGCAAACAACTTTAACCTTGGTAGGGATGAGAATGGCATTGAGGAGCGCTTAGAGGTGGTTCCTGAGGAACTGACTAATGAGGAGCTCTTGAAACTGAAACAGGATCACTTAGCTGAAAAAGAGGCAACATAAAAAGAAACTGCAGGAGAAGAAAAACCCCCGAGGAAATTCACAGTGTAGGGTTTACCAGAAGCTTTTGCAGACCTCAAAAAACTCCTTAAAATGTTTGAAAACATGAACTACAATACCAAAATGTTTTCATTAATAGAGAGGAATGTTCAGTAAGAGAGAGGAATGCATTATTTGTTTACAAAAAATCTATGATAAAAAAAAGAAATTAGTCAAGCAAAGCATCTTGGACATATTTCTGAAAAGAATGATACCCCTCAAGAAGAGCCTCAGGCAGGTCCTGGAGGAGGTATTCCAGAAGAAAGCGTTGCTATCATAGAAGACGAGGGTGTAACAGAGACAATAGCTTGAAAAAGGGTAAAAATGTTTTCTGTCTCTGCAAAACCTCCTCACCCTTTTTGAGAACTAAAACATCCCTGGCTGGGAGGAACAGGATAGCATCCTTTGTTCTTTGTACCAAAGGAGGTGGCTCAGGTGAATTGCCTTGGGAGGTCACGAGATTGTTTTAGCCAAAAATGGGATTATGGATTTAATCAGAACCTTTATAAAATCTATATTTCTGCTCAAAAACAGGACATTGGTACTTTGAGAAGTGCTGAACTTTTGGTAATAAGAGCCCCATGTGTGTTATTGCCCCTGGAGACCTTCCAGTGGGACAAGACGTGGAGGTAGAAGACAGGGATCTTGATGATCCTAAACCTGTGTAAGCCTAGGCTGCTGTGTGTATTAGTGTCTTAGTTTTTAACAAAAAGTTTAAAAAGTTAAAAAAAATTAAAAATTTTAAAAATAGAAAAATAATAAGGATATAAAGAAAGGAAATATTCTTGTACAGCTGTACAATGTGTTTGTGTTTTATGCTAAGTGTTATTACAAAAGAGTCAAAATATTTTAAAAAATTTTAAAGTTTATAAAGTAAAAAGTTACAGTAAGCTAAAATTAATTTATTATAGAAGAAAGAAATTTTTTCATAAATTTAGTGTAACCTAAGTATGCATTGTTTATAAGGTCTACAGTAGTGTACAATAATGTCCTAGGCCTTCACATTCACTTACCACTCACTCACTGACTTACATACAGCAACTTCTAGTCCTGTAAGCTCCACTGATGGAAAGTACCCTATTCAGTTGTACCATTTTTTTTATCTTTTATATAATATATTTTTTGAGACAGAGTCTCATTCTGTCAACCAGGCTGGAGTGCAGTGGTGGGATCATAGCTCACAAAAGCCTCGGACTTCTGGGCTCAAGGAATCCTTCCACCTCAGCCTCCCAAGTAGCTGGGACTGCAAGCATGCACAACCATGCCCAGCCTTTTTTTTTTTAATTTTTAAATCATTTGTAGAGACAGGGTCTCATTTTCTTGTCCAGGCTGGTCTTGAACTCCGAGCCTCAAGCTATCCTCCCACCTTGGCCTCCCAAAGTGCTGGGATTACAGGCATGAGCCAGCGTGCCTGGCCTATATTGTATTTTTGCTGAATCTTTTCTATGTTTAGAGACATTTAGATACACAAATACTTATCATTGTGTTATAATTGCCTGTAGTATTTGC
Source organism: Daubentonia madagascariensis (assembly GCA_023783475.1). Classification (NCBI taxonomy): domain Eukaryota; kingdom Metazoa; phylum Chordata; class Mammalia; order Primates; family Daubentoniidae; genus Daubentonia; species Daubentonia madagascariensis. The sequence continues at coordinate 2,173,815 of JAKFHU010000316.1, forward strand.
TACAATAAGATGCTGTACAGGTTTGTAGCCTAGAAGCAATAGGCTATACCACATAGCCTATATGTGTAGTAGGCTATCTATCTGATCTAGGTTTTTTAAGTACACTCTATGATATTCACACAACAGTGAAATTACCTAGAGATGCATTTCTCAAAATATATCCCCATTATTAATCAATGTATGACTACACTTCAAATTTGCTAAGAGAATAGATCTTGGGCATTCACACCAAAAAAAAAAAAAAAGATAAGTTTGTGAGGTGATGGATGTATTAATTAACTTGATTGTTATAATCATTTCACAATGTACACTTATGTGGGGTCATCATGTTGTACTCTTCAAATATGAACAATTATTTGTCAATTTCACCTCAACAAAGACAAAAAAATAAAAAAGTCTAAATCTATTTGGTCAGTTATTCATTGAACCAAAATTCTTTGGACTCTTATCACATAAGAGGTACTTGGTTAGATTTTAGGAATACACAGGTAGAAAAGAGAACAGGGAAGGAATTTACAATGTTTTTGGGAGAAAAAACTAATTGAACAAAGTCAAGTCATGAATTGTGATGAGTGCCGAGACCCATGCATGTGAAATGTACTATGGAAACAAAGACTAAGAATACCTTAATCCCCCTAATCTAGTTTTCAGCATGGTGTTAGTAGACAATGATTTTTTTCAAAATAGATTTAGGCAGTACAAGTGGTTTTTTTGTTACAGGGATGAACTGCATAATGAAGTCTAGGCTTTTAATATACCCATCACCTGAATAGCATATGTTGTACCCAATAGGTAAGTTTTCATCCTGCACCCCTCTCCCACCCTCCCCCTTCTGAGTTTCTAGTGTCCATCAAGTCAATTTGTATGACCATGTATACCCATCGCTTAGCTCCCACTTACAAGTAAGAACATTTGGTATTTGGTTTTTTGTTCTGGGGTTACTTCACTTAGAATAATGGCCTCCAGTTCCATAGAAGTTTTTGAAAAAAACATTATTTTATTCTTTTTGATAGTCGAGTAGTGTTCCATGGTATTCATTTTCTTTATCCACTCATCAGTTATCAGGTAGTGGATACTTAGGTTGGTTCCATATCTTTGCAATTGTGAATTGTACTGTGAAAAATATATGGATGCAGGTGTCTTTTTTATAAAATTATTTCTTTTCCTATGGGTAGATTTCTGGTAATGGGATTGCTGGATCAAATAGCAGAACTTTTAGTTCTTTGAGAAATCTCCATATTGTATACCACACAGACTGTACTAATTTACATTCCCATCAATAGTGTACAAACATTCCCTTTACACCGCATCCCTGTCAGCATCTATTGTTTTTTGACTTTTTAATTATGGCCATTCTTACAGGGATAAGGTGGTGGTGGTATCTCCTTGTGATTTTAATTTGCGTTTCCCTAATGATTAGTGATGTTGAGCATTTTTACATATGTTTGTTGGCCATTTGATTCTCTTCTTTTGAAAAATGTCTGTTCATGTCTCTTGCCTGCATTTTAATGGGGTTATTTGGGGTTTTTTGCTGATTTGTTTGAGTTTCTGGATATTAGACCTTTGTTCAGATGTATAGCTTACTACTATTTTCTCCCATGCCATAGGTTGTCTGTTTACTCTGTTGATAATCTCTTTTGCTGTGCAGAAGCTTTTTAGTTTAATTAAATCTCATTTATTTATTTCTGTTTTTCTTGTATTTGCTTTTGGCTTCTTAGTTGTAAATTCTTTGCTTAGGCCAATGTCAAGCACAGTTTTTCCTATGGTTACTTCTAATATTTTTATGGTTTCAGGTCTTACATTTAAATCTTTAATCTATCTCGAGTTAATTTTTGCATTTGGTAAGAAATAGGAATCCAGTTTCATTCTTCTACATTATGCTATCCAATTTTTGTAGCATCATTTATTTATTAAGCTGTCCTTTTCCTAGTGCATGCTTTTGTCTGCTTTGTTGAAGATCAGTTGGTTGTAGTTATTTGGCTTTATTTCCGGGTTCTCTATTCTCTTCCTTTGGTCTGTGTGTCACTTTTGTACCAGTACTATGCTGTTTTGGTTACTATTGCCTTGTAGTATAATTTGAAGTTAGGTAATGTGATGCATCCAGATTTGTTCTTTTTGCATAGGATTGCCTTTTCTATTCCTGATCTTTTTTGGTTCCATATGAATTTTAGGGTTGTTATTTTTGAGATTATTTTATTTCAATATATTACGGGGGTACAAATGTTTTTGGTTACATGGATTGCTTTTGTAATGCTTGAGTCAGGGCTGTAAGTGCGCCCATCACCCAGATAGTATTCATTGTACCTGTTAGATAGGTTTTTGCCCATCCCTTCCTCACCCCTCCCCCCTGCTTGATTTCCACTGAGTTTTATTTCCCTCTGTGCACATGTGTGCTCATTGGTTAGCTCCTATTTAATAGCAAATACATGTGGTGTTTATTTTTCCATTTTGTAGACACTTTACTTAGGTTAGTTATCTCCAGTTCCAACCAACTTGTTGCAAAAGGCCTTAATCCATCCTTCTTCATGGATGAGTAGTATTCCATAGTGTACATGTACCACATTTTGTTAATCCACACATGAATTGATAGGCACTTGGGCTGATTCCACATCTTTGCAATTATGAATTGTGCTGCAATAAACATTCAAGTGCAGGTGTCTTTTTGATAAAATGAATTCTTTTCCTTTGGGTAAATACCCAGTAGTGGGATTGCTGGATTGAATGGTAGGTTTAATTTAGTGGTAGAAGCCAGCTAAGGTGGTGATGGTAGGGTTTTTAAGCCTAGCTTCAGTCTCCTGGGAGGCATACCCAGGTGTCCCGGGGGTTGGATTGTGTTGTGGAACCTTCAGGACTCTGGATACTGCATTCTGTCTTTGGAGAGGGATGGGGAAAACCTGGGCAGAGTCAGACCTGTCAAGCTTGTGCTCAGGCCTCCTGATGGTGAGTGTCTATACCAGCCATGCTGGGTGGAGGTGGGGTTATCCTCCAGGCCCTAGCAGAATGCTTGAGTAAAGGGCATGCACTGAGGTCCTTCCATGGGAAGGGTGGGGCCAGTTCCATTGGCCACAGCTTTGGCTGGTGAGTGGGGGACTTGCATCCCTCTTTCATCCTAGTCCCTCCAGGGCTCACTCCCTTATTCTTGCTGTTGCAGTCAACTCAACTATTATGTCAGATCTGGGAGTTTATACCTAGCCTGCCACTCAGCCTCAGGCCATAGAAGTCCCTGCTTAGCTCAAGGGCAAGCCCCCATGGCAACTCTGGTCTTACTCAAATCCTAGGAGTGGGGCCTGATTCTAGCACTATTGGCTGCAGCCCATGCCATGTTTGCTTCTCAGTCTTGGTTGTGGGAGCCCACCTCCTGCTCATGCCCCAGCTCTGCAAGCATCAGCCAAACTTTTTCTAATGCCTAGGACTGGTGCTGCTGGTTGCCAGGACCATGCATCATCTGTTAAGAGCTAGGAACAAGAATGGTGTCTTACTGTAGCTGCATAGGTTTTAGGAAGGGTGTGAGACCCAGGGTGTGTTTCTCCCTGGATCAGCTCCTTATCACAGTCTCCCAGTTGCTCCCTACATTAGATTCAGGGCTTGGGAGGGTCAAGGCGCTCTTCCATGGCCTGGATTGTACAATTCTCCAGTGGAAAAGTGGACCATGGAAAAACACTCCCCTCTTTCTTATTGGAGAGTCACTCCCAGTTTCTGGCTGGTCCTGGCCATGCAGGCTGCCTGTTGTCCTCCTCCTTCCTAGTTTTTGTAGTTTTCTGTCACTTTCCTGTTGACCTTTTCATGTTCTGTGTTGGTTAATGTATTCAAAGTGTGATTTTCTACACACTATTTTGGTTCTTCTAAGTGGATGAGGCATGCTTAAACTGCTTCTAGTCAGCCATCTTGAAAAAAACTCACAATTCTTTAAAAATTTTGCATTCCGTCTTAACTTATCAAAGTCTTTTCAATAGGAGATAGTTATGATTCAATGATAACAGTATTATCTGAAAAAAAAAAATGGGTCAGTTAGAACAGCAGTCCCCAACCTTTTTGGCACCAGGACTGGTTTCATGCAAGACAATTTTTCCAGGGACTGGGGCAAGGGGATGGTTTGAGGATGATTCAAGCGCATTACATTTATTGTGCAGTCAAACCTCTCTACTAATGATAATCTGTATTTGCAGTTGCTCCCCAGTGTTAGCATCACTGCCTCAGCTCCACCTCAGATCATCAGGCATTAGATTCTCATGAGGAGTGTGCAACCTAGATCCCTTGCATGCACAGTTTACAGCAGGGTTCACGCTTCTATGAAAATCTAATGCTGCTGCAGATCTGACAGGAGGTGGAGCTTAAACAGTGATGTGAGTGATGGAGAGCAGTTGTAAGTACAGATGAAGCTTCACTCACTCACCTGCTGCTCAACTCCTGCTCTGCAAGCTGGTTCCTAACAGGCCACGGACTAGTACTGGTCCTCACACCAGGAGTTGGGGACCACAGAGTTAGAAAGAATGTTTTAGCAAGCCTTAATCAAATTATTCTTTTTGAAGCAATTAAAACATAAGCTTAGAGTATATCTAATTATGATGTACTAATAATTTAGAGTCCATCTGCAACATTCCTCAATATTTTTGTATTGATGATTCAAATTTAAGATAATATCCCTCCATTTTGTTAACAAAAAAAACAAACAAAAAAGATTATCTTTCCAAAATGTCAGGTGACAGATGCATGCCACCAAAATTATGGTTGAGTTGATTCAACATTGCCAACCAGGAAACAGTTGATTTATTAAGGTTCCAAATCACTAATGCTTGAGAAAACAAATACCTGAACAACTAAGAATATATCTTACCACTGGAACACTGGGATCTGGACGACCTAGACTTATCCTCTGAAAAATTAGAAAACTGGATGATCAAGGAGAGAAAACATAGGAAAAAAGTATATATTAATATTTCCTGGTTCATAATAACTGTCTTCATGAAACTGAAATTGCTTTGAAGTGAGAGAGAGAACTAACAGGATGTAAAGCAAAAATCTTCAAGGCCTGAGCAGGAGACAGAAAAAAAATCCATCTTGTAAACATGAAGCCCGGTTAGTGACTTTTAATCACACTGCGTTTAATGATGCTTTCACCTATCTGTGATCACTGATAACTAAAACCATTATTCAAAGATCTGACGGTGATAGGCAAATGACACCAGGGTTATAGTGTAAAGGAGCCTTTCATTTTGCTGAGATTGAGGTTAATCAATCTTGGGAAATTTAAGAAATAAATAATAATTTATTCTTGGACTCTGGAGAATGCAAACAATTATTTATTAGCCATACCACCCCACCTTAAAAAGTACCTATCAGTCTCTTTTGGAGTGGGTGAAGGCTGGAATAAGAAGAGTCGATGCTTAGAAAGGAAAGAAAAATGTCTCCTCCCTTACTTTGGAAATTTTATGCTTTGGCAGGAGCATAGCAAAATAAATATTTGGGCTCAATCAAAAAAGATAAAACATAAGGAAGAAAAAAGTAGAAAATTAAAATACGATGGATAAGTGGAGAAGAGGAACACTTGTAACAGAGCCAAACTTAGAATTGTTAAAGACTCAGCTAGACTTAAAAGAAAAAGAAAGGAAGGAAGGAAGGAAGGAAGAGGGGAAATAAAAAGGAGAGACAACTACAGTCCTGTCCCAGTGCCACAGTAGATGATACACAAGAAAAAATTGTTTCTTTGGCCAGTACTGGAAGCATGAAAAATTCATAAGCCTCAAAAGGCCTACTTTCAGATAGTACCACTAAGAGTACATGCAGTTTCTTACTGCCTCCCTAAGAGTACAAGATTGAAAAAATATGTATCAATAACTGTTTTAGTTCAGGAATCTGTTAGGTCACTTTCTGGAAGGGGCATAAGAGGAAAAGGGAAAAACATTATTTGGTTAGGCAGATCTCATAAACTGAGAGATTCCAGGTCAGGAAGCAGTACTGTGCCTTCAGGCTAAAACAGCTTTGAAGTTTTTCTATGGATAGTGAAATGCAGAGAGAAGAGCAGGAACTAAGCATCAGAAGGATGGAAATCTTGCTTGGTAAAATGAATATTACAGATAGGGATTAGCCTGCTCACTAAAAAGAAATGAGTCATTCACAATGCCCTGTCTTCCGCTGAACACCAGGATGTCAAGTACAAGAGGAACAAAAGGAGGAATAAAAATTAAGGATCTTTAAACATGCATGTATTTATATGAATTCAGGATCCCTCTGGGCAGACTTGGAGAGAAAAAAGACCAGCATTGCAAATTTCTTTTTTCTTTTTTCCTGAACTGACAAATACTGATCGTATATATTTAGGGGGTACAGTGCGATTTATTGATATGTTACGTTGTAGAATGATTAAATCAAGCAAATTAGCATACTCATCACCTCACATTATTTGTCGTGGCAAGAACATTTAAAAATATACTCTTTTAGCAATTTTGGAATATACTTTCCAAATTTGCAAACTAAGAAGTATTTTTAATTTTACCCTGTGAAAGAGGGAATGGTACGATTGAATGGAATTTTCCTGAGGAAATGGGCAATTAGGTGTCACAAACTCTTGTATAAGGGTGTCCTCTGAAATAATTAAAATTGGTAAATTGTTGACAATTCTCATATTGATTAAATTACCAATTAATTCAAAAGAGAATGGTATTTTCTTCTTTGGTCACTTTCTAGGTTATTGTCTTTCTAGCAGATAACATTAAACCTTTGCTAAGAAACAAGGATGGATACAATAGCTGGTGAGATTTTACTTTTTATTCAATGTTTTATGGAAATGAGATGGATACAGTGATATTCTTAAATTCTCCATTTATCCCTTGACTCTTCATAAGATTGGAATATATGAGATTTGAAGGGTTTGAAATGACTGGAAATGATGATGATGAAAACATCCTGGATTCAGCAGTTCAAGAAGATTGCACGTTTCTTCATCTTCGGGCTCCATACACCCCAGATTGATTACAGATTGGACTCCTGAGTGGTACAGATAAAAGAGACTGAAAATCTGGGGACTATTACAGGAATTTTCTCCTTCAGTGTCTCACTAAGATGAGACATTGTTAATAATTGCCAGCACATAATGCTAATAAAAATTTTAAAAATAAATAAACTGTCCTGAGATTTGTTTCTTTATTATCTAGGGTAGGCCAGTTCACTGCCCCCCTTTCATAGACCACTGCCCCCATCCACTCACATGTTAATCTGGCCCATCCTCCCAGATTTTTTCTTCTTTTCTTCATCCTTCTATTTCTTCTTTTCCCCATATCTTTTTAGTCTCTTTGGTCAGAAAATCATATTCATTGGATGATATTTTACAAATGGGTAGGGTTTTCTGCATTGAAAGTTATGCATATAGTTCATACATTCTCTTTTTTTCTAAGATAGTTTAAGCAGAGCTTTCTACCACCTCAATTACACAAGTTAGTTCCTCTAGTCCAGGTAAATGGAGTTGTGTACATTCAACAGCATTTCTATGTCTTCAATAGCAACCTGTGAAGTAAGAAGACATAATGTGCTCACTTTGAACTCCTACCATCATTTATAATAGGCATTAATTTGTTTATTTCCTCAACATTCTTTCTTCCTTAGTTTCTTCCTGTTACCGTTCTCAAGTTTCTTTTTGGTCATCTTAGTGATTCTTTTTGGAAGTTTTGCTCCCAACTAAATTTAGCCAAATAGAGAATTCTATCCTGCAGGATTCTGAATTGCAGACTTTTTTCTCTCTTTTGTGAGACATAATCCTGCAAGTATACAAACTTCAGAATTCTTGTCAGTCATCTTGTGATAAAGAATGGAGCCTGGGTTGGGAGGATTCAGAGATTACGGCAGAGTAGAAAGCACCAGGAAACTGTCCCTTCCTACACAACAATTGCACAAAGAAAATTTGTCTGATGTAACTACTATGGAAATTTGGAATCTTTAAAATGCATATTTGGGTTTTTTTTTTCCCCTTCCACACTGTTTTGATTTTTTCTTTTTTGGTCTTTTTTTATTTCCTTCTCTATCACATGTGAAATTTTATTGAGTGCTTCATTTTGGGAATGAATCATTTTGGAACCATTTTTTATTTACTATTTTTGTTTACCTTTTCTATTCATCTTTTACTGAATTAAATCAGGATTGCTAATTTCCTAAAACAATAACACTAATAACAATGATGGTAATTTTAGAGGAAAATCCAAAATCGTCAAAGCAATTTAATATAGCTACAAACACCACTGGAATTATTAATTTAGGTATTCATCTCTAGGAGTAGATTATATAAAATCAATTTATGCATTGTGTTATTTGGAAACAAAGGTACTGAGCAAAGAGAAATATAAAAAATCATCAGAAGAATGTCTTTCTCACTTTTTTTTTAGTGATTGCCAAATTCACTTTATTACTTTATAAAGGATATAATTGATAGAAATGTAGATATAGAAATAGGTTTATATCTATTTATCTCTCCTTTTTTTGCTTTCTTTGTATTGCTCGTACTGAACATATTGATGAAGTATATTTTATGTTCAAGGACATACTCTTTTAAATTAAGATATATTTGCAATAGCAAATTGTGGAAAGTCTGGTCAGAAAAGAGTTCTACCACATGCAGGGTTTTATGGTATTCTGTGAAAATGTCTGTTTTACCAGCATCTGACAGATGTGTAAAATTTTCTAAACATTGGCTAAAAGTTACTCCATGTAAAGTAGAATGTGATTTTCTACCTAATTATGAGGGTGGGTTTTACCTGCAAGTCAGCAAAATGTTCCCCTTTGGGTAATTTTACCCTATTATAAGATAGCCTGATCCCAGAAATCCAGTAAAATTATCAATATTTTTTTCTTCTACTACATATTCTAATGCTATCAAATTTCAAAATTAAAATCAGCTTTAGCTCTCAAGTATTATAAAATTAGCCTACCACAATTTCATGGATGCTGAAAAAATACACAAGACGCTTGGGGGAAAGCAAAAGACTTTATAACTAACTTACGGCAATAACAGTAACCAGCCTTCTTACCAGGCTATGGAAGGTGTGTCACCAAAGGCAACATGAAGAGGAAAAGGTTATGCCCACACAAACCCTAGGGTACAATTTAGGAGAGGGACCCTGAGCATAGGAAGCTGAATCTTTCATAAGAGGAAGCAAGTGGTAAATACACCTTTGGCTTGGAAAGAGACACTGTCTTTTGCTGAACAGTAAATGAACCTGTTGTTTTTTCTGGAGAGTGACACTATTTCCATCTTCCTGTGCTGTTCACTATACAAACATATTCGCAAAGACAGTTCGCAATAAAGGCAGTCAGTTCCTCTACTCACAAGACAGAGAGAAACGTGGGAGACTCATGGAAATTGTCTTCCAATATGGATAAGTTGTCCAGCTCTTTCTGTCATCCTGACCTTCTTTTCATTTCCATTATACCATTAAACTGCTTTTTCAGGAGGCAGATATGTCAGTCAATCATAACTTTTTACACTCGGGTCTCATATCCTTCCTCTGGAAGGATTCACCCAACATTCATTGCATATTACTTAATTCAAGTCACCAAAATATTGAAATTCTTTCTAATAAAAAAAGTACAAAACAGAAATAATTCTTGGACACATGAAACACCCTAAAATGAATTTATGAAGTATTTGTCCACTTTAGTTTAAAAAATATTGAAAACTAAAAGTCTCACTTCAAATTGAATGAGACTTTGCATAAATTTGTTCTTCTGTTTCTTTTGATTTTCTAGTAGCCTCTCAATCAGTGATGTGTTCAGGAGTACTCAGGATATATGTACAGCCACATTTTCTCCCAAAGAGATTTCTTTCTTTAACTTACAGTTGTATTAAATATTTAATTTTTATATACCTCTTGAAATTGTTTGCCATAATTCAACACGAAAAGCTTGAGTATTTTCTATGTTACACTCACTTCTGGCACAAAGAAATATCCCACTTGATTATGGTGGTATTATTTATTCTTTAAAAAAGTAATTTCAATAAAGGTAAATTTTGCTTTTTCCATGATTATTTAACCACCTTGTTGTAAATAAATTATTGCTGTGATATGATAGCATAATCTATATTCTTAAATATCCATATTTTTCCCAAGGTTGAAGTCACACTATAACAGATGGTCAAAATCTGTCTTCAACAGCTGTCACAAGGACTGTTCTTTCTCTCCAGGTGCATTTATTTGCCTGCCTATACCTGTGAGTTTTGAAAATCCCATTGGGTTGAATTAAACAAGCGTAACGGAGCTTGTAAGGAAAACCAAACTAGGAAATAATTTGCATTAACAAGGGTGACAGACTCTTTTCTGGTTTGAAACATTATCGAGCATATAATATCATATTTGTGTTGTCATATCCACACCAACACTATGATTGCCATTATTGTTAATATTTGATACTCTGTTAGGCAAAACAAGTTTAGCTTTCCATTAACATACCTAGAAAATTTACACCAAGAAACATCCACTGCTCCAAACACAGTAATGACAAAAAATATGTATATGAAAAGAAGGAACCAAAATGATACAGCTGAACTTAAATATAAAACAATAGCTATATGAAAGGAGAAAAAAGAATAAAACCACAAACTGTTGAGTGGGACTGATCTTTGGTTGATAAACAGGCAGTGGTACCAGACAATATGACTCCCATTTGAAAAGGGGGGAAAACAGTGTCCACAAAAGCTGGGAAAAGAAAAGGCAAGAAGGAAGCTCTTCTGATCAAAGACTGCTAAAAAGCAAATGTTCACAAGATACTGACTTGGATGAAGGCTTTATCAAAAACTGTGGGCCACAGGAGATGGGAAAGAAAGACAAACAGGGCACCGGTATGTGAGCCAACCTGTGTACTCTTCCCTTGCTGAATCTTGACAATATCACTACCACGCCTGGAGAGTAATAACTTAGTAACAAAATTATTATAAGACCTGGCCCAGTGTTGGAGTCTGGGGAGTGTGTGGGGAGAAACCGCAACATTGCTAGATAGGGGAGAGGTGCAAGCACAGAAACGTACAAGGAGCTGGAGGCAGGGAGGGAAGACGCCAGAAATAAGCATAGAGATAGAGTCAGAGATGAGAGAAAGACAGAAACTCTCGGTCAAAAGTTAAGCTTGCAGGTAAAAATTTAAAACATAGTAAAAAGTAAAACAAAACTAATACCAGGGAAGATAGGAATAAATCAAAAATGGGAATGAGATTTCACTAGAGTTAAAATTTATTTCATATATAAATATATAAAACAAGTATTAGGGTATTCAAAGAAAAATATGAAGTCACAATTTGCATCTTAAAAGCAAAAAAAAATTGAAAAAAGAAGAAAATTAGAATGTGAAAACACAAAATTAGGTATATATTCATAAGAACAAATTAGAAATCTGGTAAATAAAAATTAAGGTATTAGAAATGTCATCAGTTTGATACATTTTGTGTCCAATATTGTCAAAGAACCAAGCAGTAAACCGGAATTGTAAAATTTAAATTTTGGAATTTTTGGTAGCAAATGTATGATGAAATTTATTTCATAAAGACAAAGTGAATATTAATGTTAAGCAATTGAAACATTTATGAAAGCCAATTTGAACAACATAAAGCCAGTTTGGACATTCCATTTGAACATTTGTCAAGACCTGCCAGCTGCCTCCTGTTCAGTAATATTAATATTGTGTAGTTTTCTCTCTCCATGGCCCCATACTTTTCTCTCCCGCTCTTGTTACCCCTGTCTACCATGACTTTCCTGTTTTCCACTCCACTGCAGATAAGCTCTCTCTTGGGGGAGAGGGGGAGGATACAGGGTCGAGGATCACTGTTGACAAGTTCCAGGACTATTGTTTTTTTAATTTGTGATTCAAAAGCAAGATACATCTTTCTTTTTCATTCTCTGTAGAACATATTACACAAAAGATTCTCTTTTTTTCTTTTCTTTTCTTTTTGTGACCATATAACTGCAGATGATGTTCCCATCCCTCCTGTACGCAAAGGCTGGGATTGAACTTTTCTAGTGGAAAGGATGAGTCTCCAAATGAAAAACGTATACTAGACTCAAACACAATTCTCACCACATTGCAAATACACACACTTACTGCAGTGGCTTTTCTATATATCAGTGAACAAAATAAATAAAAATTATTGCCTGCTGGAGCTTGCATTATTGCATGTGTGTATGCCTGTGTATGTGTTGAGTGTGTGTGTATTTGGAGTATAGACAACAGACAGAATAGTCAAGTAGATGTGGCCTGTTACATGATGATGCCATAAGACTTCTAGGTAGCCTACAACAATGATAGGAAATAACTTCACAACTATGACATCTCTGTGCAAAAGCATCCTCAGTAATATTTGACTAGTGAGAAGTTCAAAACTGCAAAGTAACTGTTAGTAAGAAGGGAAAAGGCAACAGAACCTACCATCATGCCCCACCTCTAACCCTGCTCCGGTGTGCCCCCCTCTAAGGGTCTGTGGCAAGCAAAGGTAAACCCAGAAAAACTGATAGGAAGACAAAGAGGGGTGCTCATAAGCGTACCTAAGACAATTAACAAAACCATCAGAAAGATTAAATCCACTCTCAATCAAAAATACAAATAAAATAAAATAACCAGGCAGAACAGAGAGGAGTTGGAGGAAAGGAACCAGCCACTCTCTACAAAGGTACAAGCATGATTAAAAAAGTCTTCAGACATACAGCTTCTGGAGAAGGTAAAAAGGCAAAAAGAACAGAATATGGGTCCTTTGGCAACTAAGTGGTAAAGGAGAAAAGAAGATAGATGAAAAATTAGGGTCTGTAAAACAGTCCTTTGGCAACTAAGTGGTAAAGGAGAAAAGAAGATAGATGAAAATTAGGGTCTGTAAAACAAAAGAGACAACCCTACCCCTACCACGAAAACAATACATTAAAATCACTGAAGTATCTGAACTTTGCTACACTGATAGATTAAAAAGTGCCATTATACTAGAAATATTGTTAAACATCTCAACATTACAAATATGAAGAAGTAGAAAGTAAAATCCAGAGAATTATTGCAGAAAGTCAGGAAACAGTTTCACACAAATGAAAACTAAGTAAGCCCACTTCCCTGAAACAAGTGAAATTTATTCTATGAATGATATGTTACCTCAATATTAAGAAATCTATTGATACCATACACATAATAAATTTAAGGGAAAAATCATATGATTATTTCCATAGAGGCTGAGAAATCATTTGAAAATATTCAGTAGCCATTTACGGTTAAAAAAACACTCAAGAAAATAGAAACAGAGGATACTATCAAAACATGATTTTATATATTTATATATAGAATTGTTTTATATATATGAAAAATATATACGTATATATACGTATATATGCATATATATATAAATACATATGTGTGTGTGTGTATATATGTCCTAAGGCCAGTATGTTAATTCACAGAGGAACACCAGAAGCATGTAACAGAGTTATTAGCCCCTGAAGTTAGCATAAAATATTCGAGGTACATGAATGTGTAAAGAAGTTTTTATTATCCCTACATCCCAAGCTGAAGGGATATATAAATATTTCTTTTCTCTTTTATTTCTTCTTTTTTTATCCTTTTCTTGTTTCCCCCCTCCAAGAGGGAACAAAATAGTATTCTTAAAAGAGTGGGTCCTTCATTACTGACATTAGGATCTCACTTTTTACTCCCCCCAAAAAAGTTATCAAAGTTTTTTTCTCCTAAACAACAGTATCACTCTCTTTAAGAAATTTTGTCCTACTGAAATTATATATTTGTTATATGTGTAATAACATTTCTAAAATAAAAAAGTATTAAATCAATTTGCACACAAAGCCCTAGTTAATGAAGTTTCTAAAGAAATATTATAATGATTTGATCAAATGTAAACCACAAAAACATCTTCTACACTATTCCAGTCTACCCAGTGTAAGAGAGCACACAATTGGGTGCATTGAAGATGAAAATGCATGTACTTAAACATGAATAAATCAAAAATAAATGGATGATATTGAGAAAATGTATAATTATATTTTACTTTCAGTACCCCTCCTAATATTTGTAACATTTTCAAGGAAGGGTAGACATATATAAAAAGCATTGTATTTTGTTATCTCAGAATGTATCACACCATGGAAGTTATTATGAAGCTGAATATTTTTTTTTCCACCTCCCGTGATCCTCTTGAACAGGCTTTACAGAGTTTTTGTTTGTTTTGTTTCCTTTGGCTTATTTTTCTGATTATTTATTTGGCATAGTGACTAATTGTAATTTATGCTGCAGTCTCTTTTTTATTTGCTCTTTCATTGTTATTGCCCCTGCAAGGAGGTCATAGTAGCTTTAATAAATATGGAAAACTGCATCCACTATAAAACTGCCATCACCTTAACATGTATTGAGATACTGTCTTTCATAATTGAATATAGGATAGTGTTTAAGTTAACAACACTATCTCTACTATTTCCTCCTTTAAATATGCACTGATGTATTAATATTATTAAAAATTTCTTTAAATTTATGCATGTTTTCTCCTTAAAAATATAGAATTTGAATTGCTGGTAATGTCATTTCTCTTTTGTCTTCGCTGTGGCTTTTGTTTTCCTCGTAAGAATTACTTATTTTCAGAATCCAACTCACAGTGTCTTCAGAGAGATCCACCAGGATCATGAAGGAAATGTGTTCAGCAAATACTTCTTTTACATAATTTCACCTGTAGAGACTCCACGGGCTCTCACAGCATGATGTGTAAAGTCTAAAGTCATCTACATGTTACCTGACTGGGAAAATCCGGCTACATATTTTAACAACACTTTTTGTTATTTTAATAGAAAGAAAATATATTTTCCATAAATTTCCCCACATCATGATAGATGTAATGGTTAGCTACTAAATAAAAATAATATACTGACTGTCACTCACTCTCAATAATTCTACCATAGCAATTGCCCATTTATCTTATAGCATATGAAATTTATAGTAATTTTGTTTTTTTCCATTCAAATGCTATATATATATTTTTTTCTGTAGGTACAGTATCGTACAATCTGTAAACAATGTAAAAATTGTAGTGAATGGTATATTTGTCTTGCTCCTAATTTAATGAAAATAATGTTCATGTTATAAAACCAAACACGATGCTGCCTTGCTAGCTTTTCGTGTGCATGTACACATGCATACATGTATGTTTAAATTTTTTTTATCTCATGCATTTCCCACATTGCTACTAAGGTTTTTGTCTGTTTCTATAATTTTATTTTTGTCATTTACTTTTAGAACATATACTGAATTTTAGTAGATCCTTTTTCACCTCAGTGGAGATGTAAAATGGTTATTTATTCTAATATTTATGAACCATCCTTTTGTGTGGACTGAATAATTTTTCAAGTCATTTTCAAATATGCAAAAAACACTTCTAAAAATTACCATATATAATACTCAGTGAGTTTAAAAGCTTGCATTATATCATTTTAGACAATACAACTGACAGCTAATTTCAGAAATTGAAAGCAAGTGGGCAAAAATGTAAATCAATTGGTTTTTAAAAAGACAGAACAGGAGGACGAGGGGCAAGATGGCAGACTAAAAGCAGTCCGCACCTGCCGCTCTCAAAGAAAGGATCAAAAGTTGCAAGTGGATGCCTACCTATGCGTGGGCCTCCTTGGAAAGAACATTGTGAATCACCGAAGAAGTAATGCGGGACATTCAGAGTGTAGGAGAAGGTGAAGGGACGATCTATTCTGCAAGATCTGAAGATATCTGGGGGAAGCATCCACACGTGGGGAAGGACAGGCGGAGGGAGCCCCGGGCTTTCACGCTTCTCTCCCCCAGTGGACACTGCGGCCCTAGCTGTGAGGGGGCCCTCCCCACCACTGCAGACCTCTGGGCTGATGGAGAGCTGCTTGGAATCTGTACAGCGACAATGCACTGGAGAGTGAGCACAGCAGGGACCTGGTGGCTTCTGTTCCTGGGTTACTACAACTGACGCCATTCTGAGCTCTCGGGTCCAGGGCTCAAGGTCTCCACGTGCTGGAGCTGCCTCTGCATCACGCTTGCTGGGCCACAGAAGGAGTAGGCAGAGCAGACGCTCTCTCCTGCCACACCCTGTGACTGGAAGCCGAGCACCTTTCTCCACCACCACCCCCCCACACGGGATTTGAGCAGAATGGGAACCTCATATGCCACAGACACCCCCTGAGAAGCCTTGTGGTGACTGCCTTGGCAGGATCTGGGCAGAGGTAGAACCCTGGCCACTCGGTGGCCCTGGCCCCGCAGCTCCACTCCCGCCACCCCCATGCTGCTTACCGGCCTGTGTGGCTCCAACTCCGCAGCTCCTGAGTGGCTGTCCAACCTTGCGGGCTCGCCCACGCAGCTCTTGCCCTGTCTCCAGGCTGGGCCCTGGCTCCGAGGTAGCCGTTGCCCCGGAGCTCCAGCTCTGTCACCAGTCCCTGAGGCTCTGCCACCGGGCTCTAGCACTCCCACAGGGCCTCAAGGCTTCATTCTGAGGCTCCACCACTGACGGGCTCACAGCTCTGCCTCTTGAGGCTCCACTGCCGCTGCCGGCCTGTGGCTCTGTCCCTGAGGTTCCAGAGCTGCCACCATGCCCTAAGTCTCCGCTGCAAAGACTCACCACTGTTGCTGGGCACTGCGGCTGCGCCTGAGGTTCTAGCGCTGCCCCTGGGCCCTGACGCTGCGCTGCCCCAGGCTCTATTACTGCCAGCGGGCCTGCAGCTCTACCCCAAGACTCCAGAGCTGCAAACGGGCGGGCGAGGCTCTGCCAGAGCATGCACCGCTGCTCCTGGCCGGCAGCTCCATCCCTGAAGGCCCAGCACTTGCTCCAAGTCCTGAGGCTCTGCCCCTGAGGGTCTTCCACTGCCTGGGCTCTTGGCTCTGCACCCCTGGCAGCTCCGCATCGCCTCCCCGCTCCCCTCCCCTACTGCAGAGCCCCGTGGCTCTGCTCCTGAGGCTCTAGGGCTGCCCACAGGCCCCTGGACACAGCTCTGAGGCTCCCCACTGCCATCGAGCACCACAACACTGCCCCTGAGGCTTCCACTGGCCACCTGGTGGGAACTGTCCCCATGGTCCAATGCTCTGCCACAGAACTGCCAGCCCCAAGCCACCGTGGCACCTGGGCGCAGTTGGAGTGAATGATCACAGCCGGGACAGCCAGTCTTTCCCAGCTAGCACTGTCACCTCCATGGGGGTACCCGAGCAGAGCATTCCTCTCTAACATTAGCCTTCACAGAGAGGGTCTTGCCCAACCCCCAACTAAGCTTCTTTACTTTACCAATGATCAAATTCAAAATTTTGTAAAAAAGAGGTTAATAATGGACAAATGCATTAAAATGTCACATCATCACCATCTTAACGCACAGATTTTTTCTGTTTTTTTCCTGTTTTATGTTGAACAGCTTGTGTTAAATTATTCCTTTTAGCAAATACTGAAATATCTATACATTTTTAAAGAGTTTCTCAATACTGAGTGATTCTTATAAGATGCTTCATCTCTGTCTCATTAGATGTGAGCGAAAGAACATGTATATGTATAGTTAATTTAACCCTTGAACAACGTGAGTGTCAACTGGGCAGTCTCATTTTTATGCAGATTTTCTTCCACCTCTGCCACCTTGAGACAGAGAGACCAACAACTTTCCTTTCCTCCTCCTCAGCCTACTCAGTATGAAGACGACAAGGGATGAAGACCTTTATAATGATGCACTTCCACTTAATGAGGAATAAATATGTCTACTTTTCTTTATGAATTTCTTAATAACATTTTCTTTTTTCTAGCTTACTTTATTTTAAGAATACAGCATATAGTACATATAACATACACAATAAGTTTTGGGGGAGTCAAAAGTTATATGTGTTTTTTTTTTAAATGCTCTTCTTTTTTTAAATTTCAGAATATTATGGGGGTACAACACTTTGTTTATATATATTGCCCATGCACTGCCCATGTCAGAACTACAATCATGGACATGCGCCAAACTGTGTACCCCGCATCCATTCAATGAGAGTTTTCCCATCTTCTTCACCCCCCTCCTGCCTGCCTGCCCCCTGATGAATATTATTGCCGTATGTGACATAAGTATTGATCAGTCAGTACCAATTTGATGGTGAGTACCAGTGGTGCTTGTTTTTCCATTCTTGTGACACTTCGCTTCAAAGAATGGGCTCTAGCTCCATCCAGGATAATACCAGATGTGTTAATTCACAGTTGTTTTTTTATTGCTGAGTAATACTCCATGGTATACATATACCACATTTTATTAATCCACTCGTGTATTGATGGGCACCTGGGTTGTTTCCACATCTTTGCAATTGTGAATTGTGCTGCTATAAATATTTGCATGCAGATGTCTTTATTTAGAATGTCTTTTTTTCCTTTGGGTAAATACCCAGTAGTGGGATTGCTGGATCAAATGGTAGTTCTACTTTTAGTTCTTTGAGGTATCTCCATATTACTTTCCAGAAAACCTACAGAATGGGAGAAAATATTTGCATGCTACACATCTGATAAAGGGCTAATAACCAGAATCTATACAGAACTTAGGAAAATCAACAAAAAAAAATCAAACAACCTCATTAAAAGATGGGCAAAGGACATGAACAGAAACTTCTCAAAAGAAGACAGAATAATGGCCAGCAAACACATAAGAAATTGCTCAACTTCTCTAATCATCAGGGAAATGCAAATCAAAACCACAATGAGGTATCACTTAACTCCAGTGAGATTGGCTCATATCAAAAAGTCCCAAAACAACAAATGTTGGCGGGGATGCGGATAGGTAAGAACACTCATACACTGCTGGTGGGACTGAAAATTAGTACAACCTCTATATGTGGATTTTGACTGAGTGGGGGTCAGTGCCCCAACCCCAGCGTTGTTCAAGGGTCAACTGTATATGTTTATGTATATGTATATAATATTTGTTGAATAAAAAAAAATTTATAAAATGAAAAAATTAATCAATGCTTCTGTGATTAATCTGTTTAGTTAGTATTTGGTTTGAAAAACTTGTCAGTGGCATGTTCACCAAGAGTTTTCAATGATGGCATTCTTTATATATTGATAATTTAGTATTGCTCTATGTGGCAAGCAATGAAACAGAGACAGAATCAGAGTCATCTATTCAATAAATACAAAACAATAGAAAAACAGCATACTAGGTCAACTCAATTCATAATGTGTTAGGGATTGCAATACTGTCAAGGGGCAGAACTACTTTAAATTTTTGTCTTGGTACCCATAATTGTCCTGAAATCATAAGTTCAAAAGTCTTAATTCAGTCTAACACTTTTTTAATGGTTTTCCTCTGTCTACTTTAAATATTCTCTATCTGTATGTGTAAATGTGTGTGTTATGTGTGTGTTTTCTCTGTTTGTAACTAAAATTATTTAAGCAAAATGAATACTATGATGTCTGGGACTTGGGAACTGATTCAGATTACCCAGCAGGGAAGGAAGTGAATATTAGTTTATATATATGGGAAAAATTGGTCGTGGTTAATAATCATTGAAGCTAGTTGATATGGTCATGGAGATTCTTTTTACTACTTTCTCTGTTTTTATATGTTTGAGATTTTTCATTAGAAGTTGGTAAAACACGCCAATGCATGTCAATACTAAAAACATGTATTTTTACATTCCCTGATACTGTTTTTCCTTGCTATATTCAAATGCCCGGGTAAAATTTGGGTATACTATACTTGAGGCTCAGCTATTTCTTCCCTCATTTGTCCTAATGTATGGTCATTTATTTGTCCCCAGATACCTGTGGAAGACTGAAGAAGAATACTAAAGACATCTTTAATTTTCTACATCTTTCAGTGTAGTTAGATTGACTCATATGACTTTGCCTGGTGCTTTGAAGGAGGAAAATAAGAAGGTCTTAGTAACAGAATTATGACTATACCACATCCATTTCTAACCCTGACTACCCAGAAGTTTTTTAAAGATAACATCACAAGAGGAAGTAGAGTAGATGAGCTTGAAGCAAATATAAAAATCAAGGGAACAATGATAGTGGACAAGTTTGAAAAACACCAATTTTACTAGAGAAAAATTAATATACAAGAAGAAGAAAACTGACACTTGATCTTTAACCAATATAAGCATAAAACATTACCCTTTTAAAGTGAAATGTGCCATCTTGGACTAAGTAAATTGAAATATTTTGTTCCTTTATAAATACCTAGTGATCACCTTTGTTTTTTCCTTCTGCTATTTAGTAACAGAAAATAAACTCTGGGTTATATTTTAATAAAAGTAAGCAAAAGTTAATTGCAGACTATAATAAAAGGGTGTACACATAAGGTTAAAAGATTAAATCATTAGATTATTTTTAGTTTACTAATATTAATCTTCATGATTTACAGACTACTTTAAAATGTGATTCTTAAATTACAATGCCATAGTCATGGAGATAAAGAGGACGAAATAAATATGTGAAACAAGTTGAAAATAGAGAAACAGGCCAAAAAATAAAGCAAAGAAAGGGAGAACTACTGTTTACTCAGAGGTTTATGAAATATTAGATAAATAACCCTTGCACTGTGTGGGTTGAGAACTTCATTCAGATTTTTACTATCACATGGCTTTTGAAATGCTAAGAAAGTTCTTATCCTGGCTGAAGAGGATATAGTTTTCCTTTTTCCATCTGGGTCCTAGCACAGTATGTTCATACACTATATATCATATTAAAAAAACCTGGAAACACATAACTCTTCATAGCCAATATTGCCATGTTTCTTCACATCCTTCACAGAATAAGAAATTAACTTCATATTCAAACACTAATATATGTAAAAATAAAAAGTGAAACAAAAATCCAAATATGAAACATATGAAAATTAGACACCAAAAGTTACAAACATATAAATCAGTGATTTTATCACAGATCTTCCAATTTTTGCTTAATAAAATCAGACAGATAAATGTTTTATTATTTTCAAATGATAAAATGGAAATGTATTTCTATATTAGATAAATATTGATTGACTGTTTTCTATACTGGACACTGTTCAAAGGCAATAAAACAAAGTCTCACCATTGTCCAGCTTACATCTAGGAGGAAAAGACAGTGGACAGATAAATATATAAAAACTAAATATGAAGTTAGGTAATTATTAGGTGCTACAAAGTCAATGAAGACATATGAGAGGAAACAGAGAGAGATAGAGAATGGAAATTACCATAAGTAAATAGACCTTCAGTCCAAGAGATGAATATTGGCATTATCATATGGCTCAGCCTAATATATTATATAATATATATATCTGTATGTTGGATATACAGATAAGGCCTTTCTGATGTGGTAAAAACTGACCAGATAAGGAACTGAGGAAGAAGACAACAGGAATTTCTTTAGAAGAACATTTTGATAGAGGGAGCAAGTGCAAAGTCCTGGTGTCAGAGCAAGCCTGGTGTTTCGATGACAAGCACAATGTGACTTGGAATGAGAAAGAAGAGTTGTGAGGAATAACGTCAAGGGGGTTATAAGGACCTGTTAGATCTCTGCAAGAATCTGTATTATTATTCTAACTATGGCAGAAAGCCTTTGAGTGCTTTTAAGTGAAGACATAAGATAATTAGTTATATATTCTAAAATAATGGTCATAGTTTTTGTGTACAGAATAGAATGTATAATGTGGAAAAACCAAGAATGGAAACAGAAAATCAAATTGTTAGGGTATTGTAGTAGTCCGGGTGAGGGATGATGGTGGCTTGGACCAAGATGGTATTGGAAGGGGAGATAAGAACTGGAGGTAAACAGGATGCATACTGTAGGTGAAACAGACAGGATTGATCTTTGAATGGAAGGAGAAGAATGAGAGAAAAGGAAGAGTTAATGATTACTCCGAGTTTGGGGCCTGTGTAAACCAAGCTAATGAAGGTAACATTTACTGCACTTGGGAACATTATTTGTGGAGCAGGATTTTGAGCAAGAGTGAGAAGTAGGTTTTGGCCATGTTAAGTTTAAATGAGTCTTGGGATCTAGTTGGTAATAGAGCTACTGTAGAGAAAGGCTGTCCCAAACTTGCAGTCTTTTTACCCTCACTGGGCTGAAAAATAATGGAACCTGGACATGGAACCCCTCGCTACCAAGAGATAAAGAGTCCTCACAGCCTATCCTGGACTTACCACCTTGAGTGGAAATACCTTTCCTTGTTTCAGGTTCAATGTGTACTCCTTTGTTCTGCTTCAACATGTGTCCTATGGTACCTACCCAATCCCTCTACTATATCTGTTTTCTATGGGGAGGGGACAGGGTGCTTCTACTGCAGCATAAGATGAGTGCCTGCAGGCCAACTGTCCTACATTGGCTGCTAAGAAGGATCCATTGAGCATGAGGAACTTATGCCCACTATTGGAACTGATTTCTCTCTGTTCCTTCTTTATGTGAGTACAGTGTTCCATCCATGGCTTGACTGCATTGAGTTTTTCTTGGTGACTCCAATACCAAGATGCAGTGGGAAAAGGGATGGAACCTCTATGCCTGGTGACATACAATAGATCTTACCTGCTCAAAAGATTTAAATATTGGGAAGATCATCTTTGTCTAGATAGGATTAAAAGGCCAGGGAAGTGAGTCTCAACAGAGAAGATGACTGGGTTTTATGGCACAACAACATATAGATATAAAAAGATGAGTATTGCTTAGCAAAAATTGCTTTAGAATAAGCAAAGGAGAGAGGAAGAAAACAAAGAGAGACTATTTGCTGAAGGACAAGCATATGTATTATTTCATAATTTTCTCTGGACTCTTGAAAGACATTAGATAACTGAGAGCATCAATGTACATAAAAATTTTCCTTATTGCCTAAAAAAATAAAGGATCTTAAATTCTAGGAAGCAGTTGTACAAATTATGCAGTTATGCATTTATTTAAATGCAACCCAATGCAGAGGAGTTATACAATAGTTATACGGGTGCAGTGTATACTGTAGAGAGGCACAAAGAAAGGAGACATTACCCTAACTGTGGTGATTAGGAAAGATTATTACACATTGAGTCAATCTACTAACTAGATTGTTGTCATCCATATGACTATCCTCTTGTTTTATTCTTAGTCCCAGTCATGATATCTGGTGGTAGAAATTATGCTTATTTGGACTTCCCCTCCACTCCCCTCCTTTGATACAACTTTTAACTTTTACTTATATCTCCAAGTCCTCATCAGTTACCAAACTTACTACATAGACCACTGGAAAATGGCCTTTTCTATACAATTCAGCGTTAATTCACAATTTGTTTAATCCTATATGACTTAACATTAATGAAATATAATAACAAAGGAAAATATTTAACGACTACTATCACAGTGTTGAATTTAAAGGAAAGAAAATTAAGAAAGAATCCTGAGAAATGATTTTCAGTTACTTGGTTTGAATAATCAGCACTTTTAATGATATTTGACAGTTATTTTTTATGTGATTTGTATGATAGAAATGATATCCCAGATTTGCTATATATTGTTTTATTTTCAAAACCAGGTGATGACATGCTTAAAAGATAGATAACATAGGATATGAGAACTGAGTGAGAGGCACTGTTTTTCCTTGTACTAGTTGTATGGTATTATTTACCCGAGAAGCTTGGCTTAATCTCTTTAAGATGATCTTCTGAACTATGAAAAAGAGGAAATTAAACAGATAAAACTAAATTAACTAATTAAATTGAAAAAGATAAAGTTAAAATTTTATCTGCCTTCAAAATTTTATGTAAGGATATGTAAAAATTGTCTGTGGTCACGGAAATACAGCAAAACATTATTTGTTTTTATATCATTTCCTAAATGAATATATATTTCAGGCACAAGTGTTGATCCACACATACCTGATTTTATATAATAATGACCTAAGTCCTAGTAAGGCTTTATTTAAATTTGATCGGAAAAAGCATGACTTGTTTCTAGTTAGTTATACATTTCTTGGTAGTAGGTCATTGCTTACAGCAGCACTGCAGATCTCGTAATGATGTTTTACAAGCTTTCTTGAAACAGTTACTTTTGTTTTTATGCTTTTAATTTATAAAGCCCGTAAAGTGCAGGTGAGTTCATTCCAATATGTTTTGTTATTGAGAACATAATAGGTTTCTCTTCCACATATGAGGACTCTGAGAAAGCCATTAAAGAACTGTGCTAACTTTATGATGATAGAAAAAATCCATAAAGAAAAATAAAGGAAACTGAAAAACTGCATAGATTTAATTGTTTCAAGTATGTACTCCTGTTCCCTTGAAATTTAGATAAGTTTAAAATGTGTTGTTTAGGCTTTATTTCCTAATAGATATTAGAAAAAATCTCCTTGAAATGTGAAGCAATTGTTTTATACATAAAAAGAAAACAGTGAATGAGTATGTATGTTGAAAATTAAAAGAAAACTATTTAATAATACTTAAATGAATAATTTGGGAATGACAATAGTTGGCGGTAAGGAATAATATAAATATCAGTGGATTTTATTTTTCATGTAATGTAGGTATTGGGTGTTATGCAGGCTCACTATGAGACATGGTTCTCTTCAACTACAGTATCTCTAAAAAACTACATAAATTAAGTGAACACTGAAATAGTTATGCACAAAGATTAGAAGTATAAAATAAATATTCCTTAATTCTTTTTAAGTGGAAAGTTAAACAATTAAATTGAATGGAACTTTTGAAAATTGGAGATGATTGATTACAATCATTGCAATTACATTTGTGGCAACTGTAGAAAACAGAGACTGTTAGTTCCAAAAGGAGAAGTTTTACCCCTTTTAGGGAACCAAACAGAAGTAACTCATAGAGAGGCCTTTACAATTATTTTTATCTCATATCCATAGAGGTAGAGAAAAAAGTGAGTTGTCACTCTGATATGATATTCATGCGTGAATATATTTATAAATCATACATACTTCTGTAGTAATACTGCACATGTATTCTGAAATACACTCATAAAATGGTAGTTAAAGACAAGAGTGAGCAAAATTACATTTATTTTACTGTCAATAATTTATTATAATTTTATTTGGGCGACATAATATAATGATACATTATTATTTCTGAAAATTTAACTCTTTGTGATACAGTGAATCAAAATCTAATTTTCAGTTCAATTTATTTCAGTATTTGGTTTTAATGGTGATCAGTGGTAAAGAGAATAATCACACAGACACATAGATGCAACTGAAAAAAGTACATTTCTGAAAATTAGTTTTTTAAACATTAATTTTCAACACGTTGTATCCATACAACAATGTTCTTGTTTTGAAAGCAACTCAACTCTTTTTGTAAAGTCTCCGTTAGTTTAGGGCACATACTGTTTGCTATTAAAAAAGAAATCTGCTAGACAGCATCTACTGACAGTGAGTTATTATCACTAAAGATGTCAGCAAATTTGGAAATGTCTTTCTGTAAGAGAAAAATAACTCAGGTTTAAGTTCAATGTAAGACATCCAGTGAACTTCTCAGTAACAGAAAAGCTTTTCAGAGACACTACCTAGTATATTACTGATATGTAAGTAATCTATTGTAAATTCTTACTTTTATAAAAGTAACCATATCAATTACATAAATTGTATTTCACATGTATTTCACAATACATTTCAAGTTGTCATGATTTACTGAAAAACAAAAATAAAAAGTAAGGTCATCTCTCTTCCTTGTTGTAGATTTTGCTATTTATTTAATAAAAAAAAATAAAGCATGGCAGTCAGACCCATGTCCTCAGTGAGTGTGCTATAGAGTTGCATATTAAATATCAGTATTTATTGGATTTTTCTCATACTTCCTTTGAAATAACGAACATAATAGAAGTTCTAGTATTTTCCTTCCACATCCCAGTGTTGTACACACAATGCATAAATCCTGGAGAATATTATTTTCTATTTTCAATTTTCCTTTCTTAGGACAATCATTTGGATTTTCTATTTTTAAAACTAGACTGAGTCAGACTTCCATTTCCACACAAGAGACCAAATTCACTCACCTACCTGAAACCACGATAGAAGGAAGACATATAAAACACTAGACACAGACAACAAAATATAGTGATCCTTGAGAGAGAGAAAAGAAAATGTTGACAGCTTTGCTATTGCCTCAGCTTACTGGAGAAAGAGCATTTCCAGGCTGGATCTCCAGGAGGGGAAAGACAGGGGGAGGTCAGTAGACGCCTTGAATTGAGTAAAAGGAACCAAGAGTCGGGGGAGCTCAAAAGTATTCTAGTGCACAAGGAGATTACCAAAAAGAGAAAGTTGCACAGAGAGGGACCCAAGTTGTATAGCAGACACCTCTCAAGTATTCAACAGAATACTGATAAACACATGTATGTATGAAAACTACTCAAGCATAGGGAAAGAAGCAAATTTTAAACAATTAGAAGAAATAGTACCTAGTGACCACACAAATCTGAGAAGAGTGCCTATTCCCACCACCCAGGCTGGGAAACCTCATAATTCACAGGGCATTGGTCAGATTATTTAAAAGAATGTTCTCATGGTAATGACACTAGTAAACTGCTGAACAGTTAATCTTAACCAGGGGCTATTTTCTCCAATTTGGCAATTTCTGGAGATGTTTTTTGGTTGTCACAACTGAGGTGGGGGTATTCTAAAGCAGAGGCTAGGGGTACTAAATATTCTTTGTTGTATAGAACAGCTCCCTTGCCCACTACACACACACAACAAATAGTTATATGGCTTAAAGTGTCAATAGTGTTGAAGTTTAGTAACCCAGTTCCAGGCTAAACACTATACAGGTTTTGTCAACCAAATCTTAAAAGGAATCTAAAGAAATTATTTTATTTCCAAGAAAATTGACTATGTCTCAGAACAAAGATCTAGAATATTTTTAAAAATAGAAAAAATTCCAGTATCTAATAAGGTAAAAATTCACAATGTCTTGCATTCAATAAAAAATTGTCAGCATATAAAGTAGAAAAATATGACCCATAATGAAGAGAAAAAATAATCAATCCAGGCCAAACCAGAACTGGTACATATATTACAATTAGCAGCAAGAATTCAAGCAATTATTATAACTGTAATCCATACATTCAAAAGATTAAGTAAAGTCATGGAAGTTACAAAAATAACTTTTTCTAGAAATTATAACTATAATATATGGGATGAAAAATTTATTGAATGGCATTAATAGTTGATTAGGCCTTAACAGAAGAAAAGATTAGTTAATAAGAAGAAACTACAATAGGAAGTATGCAGACAAAGGAAAGAAAAAAATTAAAAAATGAACAGATCCTTAATGACCTGTGGGACATTTTCAGGTTATCTGGGATACATTGAATTGCTATCCCCAAAGGAAAGGAAAAAAAGGAAGGACAAAAAAATTAAAGAAATAATGTCAAACTTTTTCCAAAGTAATAGAAAACTATAAACCTTGAGATCCAAGGAGGTCAATGAAACTCAAGCATAGAAAATATGAATAAAACTACATCAAAGCACACCATGATCCAATTCTTTGAAAACCATTGATGAAGATGATGTCTTAAAGCAACCTGAGAAATTATATATATTATATACAGAGGAACAAAGGTAAAGATGACAGCATCTTTCTCATGGAAAATGATGCAAGTTAGAAAATAGTGAAGATATTAATTAATAGCACTGAAAAAAAATAGTGAACCTAAAATTTTATATCCAATGAAATATCTTTTAAAAATGAAGATGAAATAAAGACTTTTTTAAGACAGGTGAAGTCTGATTTTATCAAAGTAAAGAATCTGGCTCCACAACAAGATTCTGTGTGTGATCTTTCAGGTTTGACATAGGAAATTATAAGGTTTTGTCTGGTAGATTTCCTGTGGGACAGCTGCCCTGCCCTCACAAGACTTGGTGTATGGTCAGTGCATTGTAGTTTCTTGAGGGAGTTGCCGTCAAGGACTCAGGCCTTCTGAGGAAGCCATGCACATACAGCATATCTGCATTTCTAGCCCAGGCACCTCCACTCACAGAACTCCTCATCAGGGACCTCTGCTAAGGCACTTTTCAGGCATCTCTGCCAAGACCTCCTTATAAGAGGAGCCTTTTGTTTGGAGTTCCTCGACAGTGAAATGATTCCTCCCACTTGGCCTGCATGTCAAGGGTCCATTGCCAGGTACTATTTCTTAGTAAAAATGGAACACTTGAGAACCAGCACCTTTCTCTTTTGCCTGTTGCTTAGACAGCCACAATAAGTGCATAAAGGTTTGATTGTTACTTTCAGTTTAGCACATTGTCCTAATTGACCACATTGGCAATGGCAGCCCAACAACCAGCACATTCACTCTGCAAAGAATGTTAAAGTAGATCCTACAGACAGAAAATGCTACGAGTCAAAATATGATTATGCACTAAGAAATATAGAATACAAGAAACAAGAACTACAAAGGTAAATAATGTAAGATTTTTTTCTTAATATTTAAATCTATTTAACACATTGACTGCCACTATAGAAAAAAACATTTTTGTCCTTGGGGCCATGGTGTTTTATTACAAAAATAGAATAAAAACTTAGAAAACAAAATGATCATTTCTAATTTAATGAAAAAGTTATTTTTTATTGTTTTCTGTGTGTGAGTCATATGCAATTAAATTGTCATGGCAAATATGCCAAAAAGGAGATAAAAAATAATTATAGATAATACTCTATACTATCTCTAATTTATAAAATTTACTTTCTCTAAATGATAAAAGTGTTAATCCATTAAAAGTATGTAGAAATCCTAAATGGTTAGGCATCTAATAATATAGATATAAAACAAATGAAACAAAAACTATTAGACTTTCATGAATAACAGACAAATCTACAATAGATTGTACAATAACCCTCTCTTAATAAATTCACATAAAAAATAAACAAAAATTAGTAAAGATGTTGAAGAATTGAACAACTCTACTAATTCAACCTAAAAGACATTTATAGAAAACTCCACCAAGAGCAGAATACATAGTTTTTTTAAGTGCACACAAATGCATCATTCGTAACGGTGAAAGACTGAAAATTTCTCCCCATAATCAGGAAAAAGAAAAAAAGATACTTGTATTTACTCCTTCTATTCAACATTATACTGGAAGTTCTAGCCAGCAGCCAGCACACTAAGGCAAGAAAAACAATTAAAAACATACAGTAGAAATAGTAATAAAAAGCATTCAGTTTGAAAAGGGAGGAAAACTTTTTTTTCTAAGAACAAAGCACCATTGTTTAGGTTAAAAAAAAGTGACAGAATTTCCATTTAATGAATTTAGAAAGGTTATTGGAAACAAATAACTATAAAATAATATATGTACATATATATACACATATATACACACACACTAGCAAAGAACAACCATAAGTTATTTTTTTGAAAATTCCAATTAAAATAGCATAACATTATGGAATATTTAGCAATAAATCTGCCAAAAAGATGTAAAAGAATTTCAACAGATACTTCACCAAAGTGGATATATAGATAGAAACTAAGCAAAAGAAAAGATGCTCAGTAATCTTCTGCCTTAATCAAGTTGTCTCCTCTTATTTCTGTAAAAATCTCCTTCTCTCTCTCTCTCTCTCTCAATAGGTAGGTAGGTAGATAAATTTATTTTTGTCTGTTTGTTTCTTTTCAGAATTTACCACCTACTTTAGGTAATTTTGTCTTCTTGCTTTATTTGAGATCAGTAGTCACTGATATCTTCTACTGTTGCTATGTTGTACTTAACACATTTAGGAAGTCCATCTCTTCATATATTGTTCTTCAGGATTAAAAATGTCTTTCAGTTATGCAAGGTCATAGTTGGCATATTTTTCTATTTCTCAATGTTTGCGTTGTTTCAAAGGGGGCAAAGGAGAGGAAATTAACCTAGTTCCCAGCAATATTAAGATAGGAGATCTCAAAAAAGACCTTAAAATTTAAGGACAATAGCATTAAGAGAAGACGAAATTAAGGCATAAAACAGTTAAATTCAGGACTATACAAGAGAATTAAAGAATACTGAAGGGATATTACATTAAAAATCATTAGTTACAGATTTAAAAGAATAAGATTTTTTCATCAATAGCAAGAACAAAGAATAGCAAGGTATTTAAAATAACCTTACAAATATTTGGTAGTACATAATATTCTGAGCATTTATACAATGTATTCCTCACTCTCTGAGCTTTCAACCCCTTACCTCACCCAAAATCTAGGTTAGAAAGAACACAAACATTTTTTTTCTGACTTCATTTATCCCTCCTTGAATATATAATCTGAACTTCCAGTCAGAAAGTTTAAAGTGTAACTTTGGTCTTGTGTGTCCCCTGCTAAAGATTCTGCAATGGTTTCCCATTGTTTATATTTAATAGAATTCCTAAAGTTTTAATATTCAATCAAGGTATCCATTAAACTACCTTTCTTAATATCTCTTCCTACCATTGCCTCACATTTACCTATCCTGCAGTACAATTCTTGCTGCTCCCACCATACAACATGCTATATTATACCTCTGTGCCTTTAATTATGCATTGCTTCCTTCCTAGTATCCCCTCAAATTTGTTGTTCCCTAACAAATTATTAGCTATCCTTTGTGACTAATTTCAGGCTTCATTTGTCCTTGAAAATCTTGCCTAAATGCTGCTTCTTTGTATTATTGCCTAATCATGTATTCCTCAATCTTAGTAAAGTACTTATCAAAATATCTGTCACTATTTCCACCATAATAGAGATCACATTTTCTGAGTTTGAAAATTGTACTTACCATTTTTCCCTTCTGCATATGGAGTATTGTAAGCAGTCAATAACATACTTTTTGATCTAATTGAAGCCCATATTATTAGCAAGAAACTCAGTCAACTGATTGGACATGAAGAGATAAATATCAGGCTGTATTGATTACAAGACAAATATACTTTATTAGAAAAGCAAAAGTTTATCATATTATATAGTACAAATAGAATGGGTTGTGATTCAGGAGAAACATTTAGAGAAAAACCAAATTTGAGAATTTGATGATGACTGCTGGTATATTTATATTCTTATCACTGGAAAAGTGAGAGAAGCCAAGATTAGAGTTGTCATTTCACAAACTGAAACAGAATGTGAGACTGAGACAAAACCCTGATGTCATCACTCTCATTAGCACAGATTATAGTACCTTCAAATGGGCAATGAGGATGATGGAGTATCATTTTTGGTTAATATTGGAAGAGGAGTTTCTTTTGAGTTATTCCAAGTAATAAGATAAGGAGAGGCTTGGGTTTAGTTGTTATTAGTTAAAGGGGCTATAATGAACCTGAAATCTCTAGCAAGTGTTAGTATAGGAGACATTTTTATATCACCCAGAGAGGGGTCCTATTCATAGCAAAAAAATTGCATACTTGAAAATGCATTTTCCTGCTGTTATACTTGATTCTCATGGCCGAATAAAGGGAAACCCATGAACTAAGAAATGTTAAGCTTGTTATCCTCTTATTTTTGTACTTTGAGTTAAGTCATGTGCTTGCTGAAGTAATTTCTTTCCTTTAAAAATAGCTTTGAAAAGCTTAGAAGTGGCTAGAAGACCAAGATACTGTAGAGTTGACAGCAACAATGAACAAGTGAAATCTATACCCAGGTTAAATAAAACAAAGACTTCAAAGCAATGGTGTATAAGCCCTTTGATAGTAGAAGAAAGCATTTTCTTTAATTTTCTGTTTATGGTTCATGGGAATTTGTAGATGTTAAAGCAGACGTTCTGTATCATGGTTATGTTTTAAGAACCAAGTTACATTCTGAATAATGTAGCTTTCAATGTAATAATAACACAGTAAGCACAAATCATCATCATCATCATCATCATCGTAATTATCACCATTGAGTTAGGAAATATTTAATTTCCAGTGAAGTGTAACACACTGCTACAGTAGGAGACTGACTAGGAGACAGGGCTGAGACCAGATGCAGAGGCTTGAAGATTGGGTACAGGTATAAAGTAAACAAACGTCGGGCAGAAGCTAACTAGGGGGGCTGATAACCGTAGGCAAGAACTGGATTCAATCAGCTTGTTAGCTACCTCTGTCACCTTACATGAACTTTGGGTCATTTCAATATCATTTACATTGTAGTTTTAAAAAATTTATTTGCCCTTGAAATCACCATGACAGTTCCAAAACTACCCTATAAAGTATTAAAATGGGAGGAAACCCAATTCTAGGAATTACTACCCAAATTTTTCATAAAAGCCAACCCATTAGCCTTGAATACTCCTCCCTTCAATTAATTAAACTTCAAAAGCCCAAAAACCACTTCCTCTCAGGGAAGTTGCTCTTTTCGAGCTCGCCCATTCTCTTTCTCTTGAGAGTATACCCTCACGTTCAAGAAAATAAAGCTGTTGCTTGCTTGGCTTATGTGATGTGTCCTGAAATTCTTTTCTGCCAATGATCACCACCAACCTGGGAAAAAAACTTCCACTCAGAGGCAGCTAACAAAATCACCTTTTATTTTTTTAATTAAGAGACAGTGTGGTTTACTGGAAAGTATATTGGGATTGGAGTGACAACTGGGTTAATGTTCCTGCTCTAGCACTTATTTTAGCAAATGCCTGCTTTAGGACAAGTTTATTAACTTCTCGGAAACCCCATTCTCTACTGTACAATATAAATAATAATGTCTATCCTACTTTTCCCAAAGTTTATTATGTATTGTTTTATGTATGTTTATAAAATATAAAATGAGCTATCATTTCTATAGTATTTACATAATCTTAGTGTTCTATAGTTGAGGACAAATGAAAAATATCTTAAAATATGGAATAGATAAGTTATTAAGTAAATATTTTGTACATTGAAAATCAAGAATTTGTAACACTTGAATATAAAGTTTTTACAGTTATTAAAATAATGGGTATGGAGAAGACAAAGAGATAATCATAGTTTGTTAGAACATGTCTAACTATATAACAGACGAGAACTCAACTGTTGACTTTGGTCAGAGGCCTATAATCTTCATGCTTCATTCCAAAGTAAAATTTATAAATGTCAATATACCAATCTTTATTATTAGTGCTATTGTTTAAATTTAGGCTGGGTCACGGTGGTCACAATTTGTTGCCATCTGGCAGCTGTTTGCCAGCCTGTGTGAAATAAGTGTTTCACTGGAATCAAGTTCTAAGTGGACAGATGGCCACACTGAAAAATAATCATGATGTTTGTAACTAATTGATATCTTTTCTGGGAGACTCAGCTGAGAAACCAAGGACTGGATGTATGCTGGGACTGAACTCTCTAGCAACCTCATAGGAAGAAACTGACTATATGTAAGAAATTATCTAATTTCCAAACAAGGTCACATTAAAGAAAAACGAAATTATCTAATTATGTGACTCTGCAGAGAGTTGAGAAAGTTATCTTCAGGGAATAAAGTTGGTTTTAAATAAACAAATAAATGTGTGTGTGTATAAGTTGTGTCTACTTGCTCACTTGCACTACTATTTGTAGTGTTTAGTAGTAACAATTCAAAAGATAACAATTTAATTCCATCTTTCTAAGTTATATATATTTATTAATCTTAAAATAATTTATTATCTACTTTATTTTGTAAAATTGTTTTTCTTCTTTAGCATTACAAGTCTTTAAATATTTAATTGTTATAATTAAACTTTCATTTTCTTCCCAACCTCTTAGTGTCTTTGTAAGTAAATAGCTAGTTCTATTGTCAACATTAAGTCCTTAGCTATGTTATAAGAAGAAGATCTCTTGTAGTTCTCTGCAGAACACTAAATCAAATTCAGTGCGTTAAGTCTTCTGTCATAACAATTTTGTCTACAACAATTTATCTCAGAAAATATCTTTTAGTCTATTTTCCATTTTGTATTTCCCCAGAGCAAGGAATTTTTAAGATAACACTAGCAGTTGTTTACACATAACAAATGATTATGGAGCCAAATTTCACATGATGTTTCTGAATAGCAATAATTCTATACTCCTCAGGAGAACTATTAAATTTAGAAAACTAATTATGATTTACTACAATATGCAGTATTTCTCTAACTTAAGAAAAAAGATTTTATCTTTTAAAATTGATAATTCTATATTTCTTATAGCCTAAATGGATTTGAATAACATACAGGCACAGGCACATTTATTGATTTATTTTAAATCCACCATATGCTAACTAATATGTTGCTTTTGAAAAGGAGGTCTCCTTATAGAAATTACCTTTGGTGAAATAATGGTTTATGGTACATCTTCTATAACAGATTTCTAGTTTCTCAAATATTTAAAAAATTTAGGCAACAATATATATAAATATCAAATAGTTTAATATTTAAGTTGAACAATCAAGAATTTCTTTTTTCTATTTCAGAATATTATGGGGGTACAACACTTTGGTTATATATATTGCACTGTGGTTATATATATTGCCTATGCACTGCCCAAATCAGAGCTACAATCGTGGACATCCCCCAAACTGTGCACCCCACACCCATTAGGTGTGAGTTTTCCCATCCCCTCCACCTCTCTCCCACCTGCCCAACCCCTGATGAATATTATTTCCATGTGTACACATAAGTATTGATCAGTTAGTGCCAATTTGATGGTGAGTACCAGTGGTACTTGTTTTTCCATTCTTGTGATACTTCGCTTCGAAGAATGCACTCTAGCTCCATCCAGAATAATACCAGATGTGTTAATTAACCATTATTTTTTATTACTGAGTAATACTCCGTGTTATACATATACCACATTTTATTAACCCACTCATGTATTGATGGGCACTTGCATTGTTTCCACATCTTTGCAATTGTGAATTGTGCTGCTATAAACATTTGCGTGCAGATGTCTTTATTATAGAATGTCTTTTTTTCCTTTGGGTAAATACCCAGTAGTGGGATTGCTGAATCAAATGGTAGTTCTACTTTTAGTTCTTTGAGGTATCTCCATATTAACAATCAAGAATTTCAGTTGCTATTGCAAGTAAGAAACGTATGTCAGACATTTATAAACATATGTTTTTATATATATATATATATAATATATATATATATATATATATATAAAGTGTAAGATGTTCTAATGTTTCACATAGTATTAACAATCTTAGTGCTGTACACAAGAGGGCTATTTCAACAGAGATCAGAATCTTTCACTATTCTTAAGAAGTGCTCAGTCTAGCATCACATTAAGATCTAAATATATTCAAGTTACCTTATAGTAGCTACCATGCCTCCCCTCCAAATTCTTCTATATCATATGAAAGGCAAGAAAAATGAGATAATAGTGATTCTTCATTAAACATGTACTTTACATCAGACATTATGTAGATATTTTACATATACGAATTATGCATTCCTAATAACCCATCAAGGAGAATTTTATTATTGCTATCTAAAAATTATAGTAAGAAATATTAGCTAAATATCAAAAATCAGATAGTGAGTAGCAAAGCCTAACCTAGAAGAAGTTCTGACAGTTTGTTTCCAGTTAGCAATACCAAAACCAAATAAAGTCATTACAAAAAAGAAAATTAAAGTGAAACTATTCCTCATGAATGTAAACACAAAAACCCTCAACCAAATATTAGCAAATCAAATCCGACAATGTATAAAAATAATTATATAAAATAATCACAAAGGGTTTATTCTAGGTATACAAGACTGGTTAAAATTTTAAAAAACCAATCACTGTAATGCACCATATCAACAAACCAAAGAAGAAAATTCACATGATCTTATAAATTAATGCAGCGAAAAGCATTTGACAAGATACAATGCCCATTTCTGACAAAGAATCTCAGCAAACCAGACCTACCTAAAGGAGATTGTCTTCAATTTGATAAAGAACATCTACAAAAACACTTACCAGTAACTTCATACTCAATGGTGAGAAACTAGATTCTTTCCCACTAATATCTAGGAAAAAAATAAGGATGTTGTGTCTCACCATTCCTATTCAACATCATACTAAGTAGCCAAAACAATATTGAAGAAGTAGTAAAATATTGGAGGACTCATGGTCCCAGTTTAAAGACTTTCTGTAAGGCTATATTAATCAAGATAGAATGGTACTGGTAAAAAAACAGACACAATGATCAAAGAAATAGAATAGAAAGGCTAGAAAGAAGCAAGAGAAAAATGATAAACTGTTTTTTGACAATGGAGCAAAGGCAATTCAGTGTTGAAAGTATAGTATTCTAGAAATCATGCTGGAAAAATTAGAAACCTACATGCCAAAAAGGAAATTTAAATATAGACCTTAGATCTTAAACAAAAATTAACTCAAAATAGATTTAGATGCAAATGAAAATGCAAAACTATGAAAATTCAAGAAGAAAATATAGTATAAAATCTACATGATCTTGACCTTGCCAATATGTTTTAAAATATAACAGCAATAACATTATCTATCAAAGAAAAACAATTATAATTTGGCTTTATTGAAAGTACAAACTTTTAATAAAGACACTAATAAGAGAATGAAAAGACAAGCTAAAGAACGAGAGAAAAAAATTTGCAAAATATGTATCTGATAGAGGACTTGTATCCAAAATGTACAAAGAACTCTTAAAATTCAATAATAATAAAACAAACAACCTAGTTAAAAAATGAGCTTGACCAAAAGGATATACAGATGGGAAATAAGCATTGAAAAGATACTCAATATAATTTTCCATTAGTAGATTATAAATAAAACAACTATTAGGTTCTATTGCACACCTGTTAGTATGACCCCCAAAAAAAGAAAGAAAGAAAGAAAGAAAAACCTGGCAATAACAACTGCTGATGAGAATTCAGAGAAAAAACTCTCATTCTTTGTGCCTGGTAATATAAAATGTTACAGCCACTTTGTAAGATAATTTGGCAGCTTTTTCCTAAAACTAAACATATTCTTCCCATGTTATCCAGTAATCATACTCCTAACTAGATTTAAAAACTTATGTTCATGCAAAAACCTGCTTATGAATGTTTATAAAAGTTTTATTCATAGTTGACCAAACTGGAAGCAACTAAAATGTCTCTTCAATAGATAAGTGAATAAACATACTTGGTGCCAGCATACAAAGGACTGTTATTCAGTGATTAAAAGAAATTAGTAATTAAGGGACAAAAAGACATTGATAAATCTTAAGTTTATGTCACTATGTGGAAGAAGTTAGCCTGAAAGAGCTACATACTACATGATTTCAATTATATGACATTCTGGAAAATGATAAACCATAGAAATGGTAAAAAGATCAGTGGTTGTCAAGGGTTTAGTGCAGGCAGGCACATTGAACGGGTGAAATTCAGGGCTTTTTTTCAGGGTGGTGAAGCTATTCTATATAGTATTGTAAGTGTGAATACAAGGTACTAAACTTTCAAAATTTGCAGTACATACAGCAAATTTAAAGCATGAAAATTAATAAAAATATCATTTAGTAGGCTCAAAAGATCTCAGCATGCAATGTAGAATGTGACAAAATAATCTAAATTTATTAAAAATTTATGAAACAACTTTAGTGAAGGGGTTGGCAGAATAAAGCACTAACCTAAATAGATTTCAACATGAGAAGAGTCTGTAAGACTAAAGACAAAAGTAATCATATATAAGAATGGTACTTTCATTGATAAAGTTTTTCACTTCCATGGGGATAAGGATTAATAATTCTGAAATTACTATACATGTATAATGGAGTTGAATGATTAAGTAAATGAATGAAACTTTGAAATCATATGGTATGTAGCTCTTTCAGGCTAACTTCTTCCACATAGTGACATAAACTTAATGAAATTACTGTGCATGTACAATGGAGTTGAATGATTAAGTAAATGAATGAAACGTATTGAAGACCAGGTTTTCCACTGTTGGAGTGGTATGTTACATACATATAGTAAGGAGAAGAAGCTACACTGAACTCTGTGGTAAAAGATTAAAGTAGGATACATCTGTATGAATTTATGCTTAGCTTAATATTGATATAGATATTGATATAGATATTTACATATATAGAACTATTAGTAGATGTGTCTTTCTACACAAGTTAGTGATAGGTTAGTAAACACAGGTATGTTTTCTTGCTGTGTCAATTGAAAGGCCATAAAGTAACAACATTGTAGTAGCTTTGAGTACGCTTAGCAACCAGACTTGGTTTTTTTCCCAATTAAAGGAACCAGGGCACTTCCCAGAATGGATGATTCTATGACTGCAGCAGGAAATATACAAAATAATTGTGAAGCATCTTGTAGAGCCAGAAAGTAGTAAAGTATGCAAAAAATAAAACAAAACAAATACATTGATGGGGATATGTCAAAGGGAATATTTGAGAGATTCCCAATCTTAACAACTTGGCAATAAAGTAAATATTGGATTATAACCCAAAGTATATATAAATATCCATGAGTCCATACTGATGTAAATAAATAACTGAATAAATAAATAACTGGGAGAGAAGAGAAAAATCTCCCATGCAGAAGAATTTCAAATATGTCACGTAGATACTCCACTATTAAAATTGGAGGCTAACTCCCCATTCCTTATTTGTGGCTTGTTCATAGTGATTTCCCTCTAAAGATTACAGAATGAAAAAGAGGAACAAAGAAAAGGAGTAAATTTACAGTAGTGAAACCTGACAAGCACTACCTAAGCCAGATGATTAAGGTTTACATCAAGAGTTGTAAGTTATATTGAAATATAACCCTTGTTATAATTTAATGAGTATTGCAATTTACCTCTGAGATTGTTCTCCCCCAAAACCTGTTATCCCAGTTTAATCACATTAAAAAAATCAGATTAAGTCTTAACTGAGGCTTATTCTACAGAACACCTGAAAGAGTACTTCTCAAAACTGTCAAAGTCATCAAAAACAAGGAATGTCAGAGAAACTGCTGCAGTCAAAAAGACTTAAAGACGACATCAGTAATACTTAATGTGGAATCCTTAATGGATATTGGAACAGAAATAGACATTAGGCGAAAACTAAGGATCTAAATAATGCATACACCTTTGCTAAAAAGAATTTATCAATTTTTAAATTAATTGTAACAAATGTAACATACCAATGTAAGATGTTGAAAGTAAGTGAAATTGAATGTGGGTCATGCAGAAATGCCCCAAAATGTATATATTGTTGCTATTGTTAAGATTACCAATATGTAGGTATAGAATAAGATTGATAAATAAATAATTTAAATTTTTAAAAGTTTGTCTAGTGCAAAATAAAATCCATTTCTAATGGATAAAGTGGTTTATGTACATATTTATTTTAGATAAAATAATGAACAAAAAGTAATATGTATCTAGCCTCTGAATTATTACATTGAATATAAGAAAATATTTATTTGATCGCTCCATTCTACTAATATTCTTTTCTAAGTTTCTATCTCTGCATCATTCACATTTACGTTAAGAGTTACAAGCCCCTATATTGTTTAAACTAATATAAATGTTTCAAGATCTGGGTATGGTATTCTTTATAATTTTGTATTCCATCATCTAACATAATTCATAGTTTATTACTAAAGCAATGTTTGTTGAAATAGTGACCAAATAAAGACAGATTTTCTAAATATATAGTAATAAATGTAATATGAAAACATGATTAGATATTATAGAACAAATTGTTATGAACCAAACTTCTTTGATTGCAACTGTGAAAATATATTTTCTAACGTTTACTGTCTTTCAAAAATCATATAAGATGGTTTTAAAATTAATAGAATAAATTAAACCAACATATTATAAAAATAACTAAGAAATTGGAATCAAGAAAAAATATGTATTCAAAAAAGTGAGATAGGTACATGTATCAAATTATTATATAAAATATGTTACTTAAATGTATTTATACCTACCAAAAGTTTTCTGCAAATATATATTCAAGATCTCTAGCAGGTGATTCCATTCGCAAACATGATGTTTTAAAATTTGGATAGTTGATTATGTAAAAACATAGCCATTGCTCAAGAATACATTATTTATAATGCAAAAACCAGTGAAAAATATTCTTATGAGTATTGACAGAGTAAGATATGTTATGCATTAAATATATCTTTATTTGCATCTTTGTAAATAACACAATGGAAACTTTTATAAGATAATTTTATGATGTTTAATATGTAGAAATAAGACATTGCTTTAAAGTTCAGCCAAATGTAATTTGACCAGAACTCTATAGGAATCAGACCAACTATTTGCTTTACATGACTTAGATTAATCTAACAATATATTTTAGAGTATCAGGAAAAATATTTGGATTTAATGTTTCAGGTAATCCATCATAAATACTAGTTTTCTCAGCAGTGCTTTTGAAAGGCATTCGGAGATAGTAATTGAGAAACTGTACACCTAACAAAACCTAGACTGCAACTAATTTATGTTGCCATTTAATAGAATAATCAGGTGTTTAACCATTAGCTGCTAAGAAGGTAAACTTGAAATTATCTTGAGAAAATTAAAGAGACTGAAAGATATATATTTGTTTAGACAAAGATGAATAATGTGAAGATTAAAAAATCTGAAAAAATGCATGGTGGATCTACTTTTAAAAATAAGCCACATGGAATTCTAATATCCTTGAGTTCTATGTTTTAGAGCATAAAAAAATGAATTAATCCTGGAAGTGTAAGAAAACACCTAACTCAGATATTAATAATTCTCACTAAAGTACCCACAAAACATGAGGCTGTGATCAATTGAATTGTTCAGAGTACTCTTTAAAATAAAAAAAAATTTGAAAAAAATATATACATCTAGGCAAGTAAATAAGTTAATTTTCTATAGGGTGTTATTTACCATAACCCTGTCTGAATTGAAGGAAATCTTCCAAAATTTCAGATTAGAATAGCATAGCCCTGCTTATGGATTCTATTAAAGAAGAGTGGTGTTAGTCCAGAAAGACGATTTGTGATTTTCAAAAAAGTCATCTCCATATAGCTATTTTCTACATGGGAAGTTCATATGATCAGTTCCTCCCAAAGTAGTACCAAATATTTCAGGAAATAATGGCAAATAATGGGGACTGAACTTTATTTCCATTTTAACCCCCCAGGAAATTACTCTATGATTTTCCCAGAGAAAGTTACTACCAACTCTGGTTCTTGCAATTATTCTTGTCTCTGTTAATGGAGCACTGTCAATCTTATGACTCAATTAGTAACTTGATTGGCACATTTGAATTATATTTCTCAACATATACAAAGAAACCACAAGTGTAAATTGTAAAACTGCTCTTACAGCTTTTTAATTTTATTTAATTATGTTTTTTATTTTTATTTTTTTACTGCTGTGCATTTGCCTGGGCTTCCCACTGGATTAGGGGCTCTAAAAGACAAAAGATAATTTCTCCCTCATTACATTTCTCTGGACACTTGGAAGAAAGTCTGACAATTTTTAAGCCCTCAAAAAATGTTTGGTGGATTTAAAACAAATCCTCATGTCCCATGAACTCCAATTCATTAATATATTTATAATCTGTTGGCCTCTTACAACCCCCACTGTAATAGCCTCCATTATAATTCTGTCACTTCTAGTCTTACTTATTTTCAATCTCTTCTCTGTATTGCAGCCAGACAGGTTTTCCCAACATGCATTTCTTATTTTCCAACACTATGATTAAGGGCCCTCAGTGGCTCACCGATGCTCTTGTGATACAGTTATTTTGTTGTTGTTGTTGTTTATGACAAGTTATAACTGTTCATTTTGCCACCTGGCTCACACCACCAGTTTAGTCTTTTCATACCTACTACTGCACCTTTGTACTCCAGACATATCAAACCACCTTTTGTGTTCTTGAACATGTCATCCATTTATTTACCTCTAAGGCTCATACTATATATTCTGACTGAAACACCATTTCATTGAAACCTGCTGCCTGGCTAACACCAAATATTCTTCATGACTCAGACCAAATATCTACAATAAAATAAATACAGATGCAATAAAACTTTATGCAATAGTTTGAATGTATGTGTCCCTACAAAATTTTTATGTTGAAATTTATCTGCCAATGTGATAATATTAAAAGGTGGGACATTTTGGAGGTGATTAGGTCAAGAGGGCTCCACCCTCAGAATGGATTAGTGCTCTTGTGAAAGGGCATCAGGGAACTTGAGATAAGCCCATTTTTTCCCTTCTGCCCCTTATGCCACATGAGAATAAATAGATGGTCCTATCTATGAGGAATGGGCCTTCTTCAGACACTAAAACTGCAGACACCTTGCTCTTGGAATTCCCAGCCTCCACAACTGTGAAAAATAAATTTCTGTTGTTTGTAAACTACCCAGTGTCAGCACTGGGTGCTGGGTGCCATTTGTTATAGCAGCACAAATGGACTAAAATAGAAATTGAAACCAATAAGTAGGGTGTTGCTGTAACAAATACCTAAAAATGTGGGAGCAGCTTTGAAAGTGGGTAATGGATAGAGGCTAGAAGAGATTATAAGTGAATGCTAGAAAAAGTCAAGAAAAAAGCATTAAAGAGAATTTTGGTGAGGGCTCAGAAGAGGAGAATTGTAGGGAAAGCCTGAATCTTCTTAGAGATTATTTAGGTAGTTGTGATCAGAATGCTGGTAGAAATATGAACAATGAATGTCATTCTGATGACTTACCAGATGGAAATGGGGAACAAGGTACTGGAAACTGGAAGAAAGGTCGTCCTTGTTTTAAAGTGGCAAAGAACTTGGCTGAATCATGTTCACGTCCTAGTGTTTTTTGATGAGCTAGGATATTTAGCAAAAGAAATATATATGTACTTAATTTCAAAATAATAAGGGGGTACAAATATTTTTGTTACATGGAAACCTTGTATAATACTTAAGTCAGGGATTTTAGTATGCCCATCAGTCTACCTTGAAATAACATTATTTTATTTTAAAAATAATGTAATCAATCACATTATGATGTAATTTGCCCCCTTCCCATTTTTCACAGTAGTATTATTTTTAAATTAGTTTCAAAAATTAATTAAATTTAATTCTTAGGCAAAAATCAAAAGCAGGGGTATGAAAACAATAAAATCTAACATTGACACACATATAGAAATGTGGCTATCTCTGGTGGATAGATGATATGATTAAACTAGATAACCATAGGCTTTATATTAGTAATACCTTATACATTTAGTAGTGTGGTCCTTTTAAAATTACTTAAAATATCTAATATATTTATGAGAATAATGACAGAAAAATGAGTTAAAGCTGCTTTTACTGGTATACAAAAAAATTCCCAGAATATATTAAGTACTAAAATGCATTGCTGCAAATATGTATTTTATATTTGAATATGCATAGAAAGAAACTGGAAATATATACTAAAATATTAATTGTAATCATTATCAATAGAATTTAAGAAACTCTAACTTTTAAAGTAATATATTTTATACTTTTGGATTTGCTACATTTTAATCAATAAAAACATATAATATTTAAAAATTAGGGTAAAATCAACCAAAGAGAAACACAGAACAATGAGAAAGTAGAGAAACAAGGATGACAGAAATAAAACCCAATTAAACTATCATAACTATATTTTAGAATATCCAGAAATTTTTAAGTATTTCTAGTCTGAGAACTAGAACCAGTAAAGACAACAGAATTGGAGGATAAAAGAAATATTTAATAGTTATTTGTCCAGAAGATGTTATGTAAGGAATGACATCCAGTTCACTGACCAACTCTGCATTTGTCCAATACACCATTTCTGTGACAGGAAGTAGAGGACATCAAAATTTATTTGTAAGTTAAGGTGTGAGAAGGAAAAAAAGTTGGGATTCTTTCTTAATGGCTTCTACTTTGTAAATCAAAAGTTTAGTTTATCTACAAAGGCTGAAGTTAGCTTGTGAGAAGATTGAAAGAAATGGATGAATATCTAGAATAACTAACAAGGAGAAAAAAGTAAAATATCAAGCAAAAATGAGTCAATTGCAGATTTGACATTCCACTTTAAATAAACCTATTTTTCTGCTGCATTCTCTGGACTCATAAAAAATTCTGTTATTTCCCTCATCAGATTTTATTTTCAACAGTTTCAATTCCTTCTTTGTTTCTTTTTCTCTTGCCTGTTCTAGTTCCTACCGTTCTCTTTTTGGACATACTATATTAAAATTTCCCAATGGGAACCTCCTACTAAAAGTATCTTATTTCTAAGAAAAAAAAAGATAAAATTGAAATACTATGGCCAATAAGTAATAACAAGTTATATGTACATTTCCCCAAGAACATAGCTTACACATATTATGACCAAAAGAATATTTATTGTTGCTTTCTTGCTCACTCTTTTAAGGTTGTTGAAGAGCAGAAGAGGGTCCTGTCCTTTGAACCTGCCTCAAATTGAATAAAAGTATTATGACTTGCTGTTACTAAGGCTTATTACTTCTCTTGAAAGGAATGTAATAAAGTTATTTCTGACAACTCTCCAGTTAAAAACAATCGTC
This sequence comes from Daubentonia madagascariensis, assembly GCA_023783475.1. Lineage (NCBI taxonomy): Eukaryota > Metazoa > Chordata > Mammalia > Primates > Daubentoniidae > Daubentonia > Daubentonia madagascariensis. The sequence continues at coordinate 2,218,098 of JAKFHU010000316.1, forward strand.
TTCAGTGAAACTGAAACACTTTTAAGTCTCCCGGAATAGGTTGAACGAAGAATTGTGAAGATTTGGGAAAAGAAAAAAGAGCAAATCCCAATAGCTGGAACAATTGTTGTTAATATTTTATTATTGCTTAATATTGTTTTGAACAGAGAATATAGTGTCAGAAGAAATATCCATAAATTGGTCTCTATATATCAGTATCCTGACTACTACATAGAGACAAAAGTAGTCCCAGCCCAAGTTTATTAGTCTTCTCTGGTTTTGGTAAGATTATAAAACTCTTATCATCCTTCTCCTTGTTTTAGCTATGCACCTTCACTTCTAATTTCAAACTAACCCTCTCAATTAAGGACATTTATTTGAACTTTATAATATATATATATAAAAGTTCAAATATATTACATATAATATAATATATAATATATTTGAATATATATAATATATTATATATTATATATATGTGTGTGTGTTATATATTCTTTTTGACCTCATCACTTCCACTGAGGTGAAACTTCTATTTTTTACCTACTGGCTAAAAGTTGGCCAAGTATCTAATAAAAGTTAGATACTTAGGGAAATTAAGCTGCCATGGGCAACAGAGGTAGCCTTTGAGTTAATGACTCTTGCAAGACCAGGTGAGGTCTCAGGACATGTTTAATTGCATTATGAAGAAGAAATCACACAAAAAGGGACCTCCCTTTATGATTATCTTCTTTAAATGCTTTACCATCTAACAAGGTGTATTCATTTATTCATTAATTCTACTAATATTTAATGAGTTCTATTTCTGTGCCATGCACCTTTCTAAGCAGTGAGGTAAACATACAAAGTCCCTGCTATAATTTGGAGAAGACAGAAAAAATTAAACAAGTAAATAACTCTATATATGATGTAATATCAAGTAGTGAAAACTGCTATGAAATATACTAAAATATGTATACTTCATTACATACTGCTTTATTAAATATCAATTCCCTGTAGATTTAAACACTCTTATAACAACATATTATGAAAACAATTTTGAAAAAGCCAAAGTTTCACATAATTTGACTAGCCACATCAATCAATCCTAGGAACACAATTACATCTACTCAACTCCACGTTCCCTATTTTTATGTTCCCACCTTAGTCATAATTAAAATGATCAACTATTGATTTGGATATACCAGCTCTAGATAGAAGCCTAGGACAAATCTCATCATCTCTACATGATCAACATCCAATTATAATGACACTGACTCTTCTCAAAATTGAATTATATTGCATTTAATTTGTTTTTAGCCATATCACCTTGGTTTTCCCTCTTTATCTGATACAAGTTATGTAGCCCATGCTCTATTGATGACCATTCTGTATTAGGATAGTCATTTCCCTTCAGTGGAGCAGAGTAATTAGTTTATGCCATTAATACTAAAACTCATTTAGAAACTATGCCATTCTCTTCTCTTGATATTATGTTCATTGTCAACTAATATCTCCACACACACTTAGGTAACTTTAACTTTCAAGTTTTTTTTATTTTTAAATTTCAGAATATTATGGGGGTACAAACACGTTGGTTACATACATTGCCTTTGCACCACCCAATAAAATGTGGTATATGTATACCACGGAGTACTACTCAGCCATAAAAACAATGGTGAATTAATACCTCTGGTATTATCCTGGATGGAGCTAGAGCCCATTCTTTGAAGTGAAATATCACAAGAATGGAAAAACAAACTTTCCAGTTTTTTGTTTGTTTCTTTTCCATATGATTTCCTGCCATGTTAGTTTTTCTAGTCCTACTCAAACTATAAAGCATTACATAAACTATTCCTTATTTTTATCACTGATTTTCGTCCCAAATTTTAAAATATATTGAGTTTGTCTTTGTTTTAGAAACTGTTATGTTGAATACTAGGTACTATTTTAGCACTTTTGTCATATTTTAATGAACAGAATTTCAACATATTAAAAATATTAGTGATGACAAATTTCACTGATAGAATTCTGAACTCCTTCATCACTGGAAGTCATCCCAAATTATATATTCTAATAAATTATTGATTAGGATTAGCCTTGCCATTATCATTGGATATCTTGGACCCATAGAGAGTAATTAGTACGAGTAAAGGTATTAGTTACAGCATGTGCCATGGGCAGGTGCACTTTCAGTACAATATATCGTAGACAGGTGATCTAACAAAACATCTATCAACCAAACCCCGCAAGAGGTAGGATTAACCAATTCCTGTCCTATTGCAGTGGTATGTGGATTTATGATACTAGCTGAATAGTAGAGATCCTGAGAAGAGCTTAATGGTAGTGTGACAGGTATGGACCAGTGCCAGTTATATTCACTTCCAGGCCTTTGGAAATACACAGTTATTTTGCTAAACAATATAGCAATGATTCTGGTTAAAAAACTTTGGCCAGTATTAGGTCCCAAGATGTGTCACTGGGAGAGCAAGAAACAGAATCTAAAACCTTCTTTTTTTTTAATTTTTAAGGCTCTTGGTCAGATCTCCATTAATATTACCTTATAATATAAATTATTAAATGAGAATTATAATGAATCCATTTTTTAAACTGAGGTAGAATTCATACAACATAAAAGTAACATTTTGGAGTTTAAAATTCAGTGGTATTAACAAAGTCACATAACCACCACCTATATCAAGTTCCAAAATATTTTCATCACTCCAAATGGAAACCCTCACTAAGTAATCATTCCCCATAACCACCTCCTCCCAGTACCTGGCAACCATTAGTTGATTTCTGTCTCTATTGACTTACCAAGTCTGAATATTTCATATGCATGGAATCATATAATATGTGACCTTTTGAGTCTGTCTTCTTTTACTGTGCATAATGTTTTTGAGGCTCATCTAAGTTTTAGCATGTACCAGTACCTCATTTCTTTATGTGGTTGAAGAATATTCCATCATTTGAATGTACTGTATTTTGTTCACTCCTCTATTGATGGACATTTGGGTTGTTTTCAACTTTTGGCTATGGTTAATAATGCTGCTATGAACATTTGTGAATATATTTTGGTTTGAATGTTCATTTTCAATCATTGGAGGTATGAATCTAGAATGGAATTCTGGTTCTATGAAAATTCTACATTTAAATATTTGAGGAACCATAAAATTGCTCTCCACACTGCTGAGCAAATTTTAATCACAGTAGCAATTAATGAGGGTCCCAATTTCTCCATACTCTTGCCCATGTTTGTTATTTTTTCTCATTTATTTATTATTATTATAGTCATTCTATTGGCTATTTTGATAGGCTTGACGATGTCCCATATGTCTTGTATGCTTTGTTCATGTGTCTTTCATTCTTTTTTTTCTTTCTCCTTCTCTGACTGGATAGTTTCAGTGATCCTATCTTCATGTTTGCCTATTCTTTCTTCTATATACTCAAATCTGATGTTGAACCTCTCTAGTGAAATTGTCATTTTAGTTGCTGTATTTTACAGCTCCAGCATTTCTATTTGGTTCCTTTTTGTAATTTCCATCCCTTTACTGATATTCTATATTTATGAAGACATCATTCTTCTGAGTTCATTTAGTTCTTTGTTAATGGATTTTATGAGTTCTTTGAACATATTTAGTACATTTAATTTAAAATCTTTGTCAAGTAAGTTCAATATCTTCCTCGAGAACAGTTTCTGCTAATTTCTTATGTGAACAGGCCATAATTCCTTTTTTTCTTTCATGCTTTTTATTTTTTGTCAAAAACTAGGCAAAAGTCAGATTGCTTCCCCCTCTGCCCCACATCAGGGTTGGTTTTTGTTTCTTCAAGTGGGTTTAGTTTTTTGTTTATTTAATGACTTGTTGAGTCTGTATTTTTTGTCATTGGTGATATCTGACATCTTTATTCTTTAAGCTGTGGTCAGCTAGTGTTTTGAAAGAGATTTCTTTGAATATCTGCAACCAAACAAAAAGAAAAATAAATTAAAGAAAAGAAAAAAAATGAAAAACTTCTCCAATTCTTTGTAGATTGGCTTTGTGTTGGGGCACTTTTTCAAAGCTTAGCTGGCTATTTGCTCTGCCTTAGCCTTCACTTCCTACTTGCACCAGGCCTAAGGTGAAAGTTTAGGGTCTTCTTAGGTCTTTTCTGAGCATGTGTCCTATCCTACGCATGCATGTGGCTTTCTAAATTCCCCTATATGCATGGGCATATTTAATGCCCTAACTGCCCAAAGAAAGACTTTCCCCAGCTTTTGCTTCTAGACATTTGGTATACCTATTTGTCTCAACTGTAAGCTTTCACCTTAGGCAACAATGGTCTGTTCCTTTGCCTTATAATGTTTTTGAGGAATGTTCTCTTTAAAGCTGCCATTCTGCTCTGAGAGAATACTGAGGTAAGCAAAACAAATGGTGGCAACTTACATCACTTCTTCAGTTAGTCCCTAGACAGGTTAAAATAGAAAAGCACAATTCTTTGACAAGTCTTCTCTGTTTCCTCCAGAACCAATAATAAGGTTTGTGGGATCATGGGTTGCCATTTTCAAGACTGCTGCTGACCCATGGGAGTGGTATAAGAACAAGTAAAAATATTGCAAATTTTCCTGCTGTTTTTAAGTTGTCTTTTTCTGATTCAGCATTCTCTTGGTTGCTGTAAATCTTTCATTGTTTTTCAGACCTCCGAAAAAGTTGATTCTGACAGATTTTTCTTCATTTTTCAGTGTGTCTGTGGAGAATCTGGCCCTCAGAACTACCTAGCTTGCCATTTTCACTGATACCCACTATAAATACATTTTAAGGTGCATTCAAATAATGACAGGTTTTAATTACTATTGGCATATTTCCTCCTGTGCACTTATTTTGTGTATTACATTGAAGTAATATAGATTTGGTCTCAACTCCTGGGAATACAAATCAGAAGTTTAGCCTAAAAGTTTAATTGCTTGTAAATCAATCAAAAGTTAAAAAAGAACAATATCAAAAAAAACACAATATTTCCTTTTTGTAATTATTTCCAAATTTCACCTATGGAAAATGTTGTAGCATATTAAAAAAAATTCAAATATCCAAAGTCTTTTAATGAACCACCCAAATATTTTTAATTTCTTTTAAATTTAAATTTAATTTAAATACTTCTATAATTTATTGCTACAGTTTTCTCCATAAATAAAGAGTAAACTAATACAGTTTTTAATATTTATTATTTCTCACCTAAAACTCTTTCTTCATCCTGCTGCTTAGAATTGCTAAACATTTATGTTTAGAATTGCTAAACATTTCTTATTCACCTTCAGTTGTACACATTTATTACTGAAGTGAAAATTATATCCCAAAGAAACTAAGAGTCATTTAATTTTATTTAGTTAGTATTTAATTGAACAGTTACTCTATCAATTACTGGGTCAGACATCGGGAATACAATGATAAATGAAGTATGCCCTTGAAGAAGTTCACAATTAAGCAGAAGGAGGTGAAGTATATTGTTGTGAGCCTTTAGTGATCCCAAGAAGAGAAACCATGGAACTTACAATTTTGAATAAACCTTTGATAGCCACATTAAAATGCTTTTCTTTCTATTAACACTTTCTTTGTATTATATGATACAAAAAAACTAAGTCCATTTAGTATGAATTTCCACTTCCTAAACATCATGATTCTATTGGATTTTTTGAAAATGAGCATATTACAGCAGTATACTAAAAATTATGATCCTAATGGCAAAGCAGAATTAAGTCCCATATAACATATCTGATATTTTCAACATTCTTTATAATAAAACATGGCAAACACAACTACCAATAACAATGATTTAACTAATCAAATAAATTGTATTGTGATTAATTTTAATTTTTTAAGTGAAAAGGACAATTGTGATAGCCCCAACTAAATACAATGCACTATCTTCTTCTGAATCTAAAATTAGGAAATGCTGAATTCTGACTTCATTTTAGAGAGACCCACTTACAATAGTGGAAGATAAGAAACTAAATTGAAACAAACAATAAATAAAAATTTCAAATCTTTTGTTTCAATTCAAATCCACTGAATATACAATTACCCTTGCCATCTTTTTAAAAAAATTATTAACCTCAATATATAAGTATTGTCAACAAATATTATCAGATTCATGCAAATTCTAACTGTGGGTATACTTCTTGGATTGCATTTACTTTCTTCATGGTGCTATTGTAGAAAGAAAACAGTTGGAAAGGGGGCTATTAAAATTATTTTTAAATTTTTAAACTTTACTTGATGAATCTCCTGCTGTGCCATTGGCTATCACACATTGGCTATCGCACCTGAAATCACAATGCTTAATGTATGTTATTTTTTCATGTAGTTATTCTTTGGAATAATTAATTTTCTCTCTAATTCATGGCTGATAACATGTCATAATGCAGCCTGTCAAGTGCCAAATTACTCTCCAAATCATCCAAACATTAGAAAGAAGTGAAATCACTCATCTAAGGTAAAATTTTGTATAAGTTAAGCTCAAGAACTCACAAAATAAGTTTACAGTATTAATAAAGGCCAAAAGGCCATATCTAATAGAAACATTTTTATTAATCTATCAACATTAATAGAGATCAGTTGTTTTAAGTTAGAACTAGTATTCAACAACAGAAACAAAAATAATTTTCTTGTATAAACACAAGATTTCAACTTTTATCATTAAATGATATTCTTTATTATTTTATCATTATTCTCTTATTATTAATCTTTTATTTTTCACCTTTAAATAGACTCTATTTTTTAGAGCCATTATAGGTTTTCAGCAAAATTGAGCACAGTGCAGTGTTCCCATATACTCCTGCCCCCTCATGCACACAGCCTCCCCTCCAATATCACCAACCCCAGCCAGAGTGTCATATTAGCTACAATTGTACATGGGAACTTGATTTTGAACAAGTTTTACTTATGCACAAACAGGGAATTTCATATTTGTAACACTTCTACATAGATGTAGTATGCATTAATAAACAGAAGCTTTGAACGTAATTTTGGTCTCAAATGCAGTTTTTCTTTTCCATTATGTCCATTTATAAGATTAACAATGTCTATACTTCATGTAACTCATGTTCAAAATGTATAATAAATGTATCTTTTCAAAAACTTAATTTCTTTTTTTAGTTTTTTTCTCTTTTCAATAAAAATATTTTTGAAAATCTGGGAAAAAATATAAAAGCAATATTAAATTACTGTATTAAATGTTGATATTTAGGATGATGACTCATTTTCTTCATAAATGAATACTTATTCACTTTGAGGGTACTCATGCATTTTAACTACATAATAAATTTCATTGCCTATAATATAATTTTAAATGTATTTAATATATTTTTTTTAAAAGAGAGGGAGTTATATTTTCTCTAACTGTTTTAATTTTCATTTTATGCTATAGTTTATGGCTTAATTAGAACTAAAGTATGGCACTTTTCTTGGCTTATACTTTCCTCGGCTTATAAGGATTTTTTGCTTATAAAATAGAATTATAACATATCCCATAAATGTTCACTCTATCTAGTAACATATATTACCACATAATAAAACAATTTTTGATATTTTAATTTTTGAATTAAGATAATCTGAATGATTTTCTCTACTCTCTACTTTTAAATTTAGCAGCTAAAGTCATTACCATTGTCAAATATTTTATACATCAAAACTCAAAGCTTCAAATAGAAAATTTCCACTGAGTTTAGTACTGATAACACCTGTTTCTGTCACAGAGCCATTCTGATTGAATTCTTTTATTTTACTTTTAACTGAAGGTGTATACACATTTTTCTTGGTATAACAAGGTTAACAGAAACATATTTGAATATTTTTATTAAAATAAGCTATATTTTTATATAAATGTTCAAATGGAGAAATATCTATCTCTGTAAGTGTTCAGAAGTAATAAATGTGGTTATCACAACCTTACTGACTTCAGATATGAAAGAGTACATGTGAGTAGTTAGTATTATTTTTTCCTTAAAGTCCCTGAATTTCAATGTTAATATGATGGAGTAGAAATCATTATTACAAAATTTTATTGGCTTTTTTCTTATTCACTATTGGATGACAATTTGGTCATCAAATTCATGCTTAAAGATTTTATTGTGCAGATATTTAAAATGTTTATTAGGGTGATGATATTAAATTTTACCAAATTTCCAAATATTTTATAATTTTGTCACTATTCATTCCTTCATTCAACAAATCTTCAGTGAGTACCTGCTGTGTTCCAGATACTATTCTAACTGTTGGAGATACAATTATGGTCAAAAGAAGAGAAAGTTCATGAATTCAAGGATTTTGTGATCCAGAGTGAGGCTCCATAAAATAAGCACCAAAAAAGTAAAGTAATTGATATAGCATGATTGATGATGAAACATGCTAAGGAGAACAATAAACCAGGGAAGAGTGACAAGTAGTTGTGGACAACAATTGGGGTGTTTCATGGTCATTTTTCTTAGAGAGTCCAAATCAGATGACACTGAGAAGAAAGCTATGTTTGAACAAAGACCTGACCAGTTGAGTGAACAAATTTGAATACACTGGGATCAAATTTTTAAAGAAGAAACTACAAGTGCAAAGACCCTGAAGCATTAACATGCCTTCAATATTTGAAGAAAATACAAAAAAAAAAAAAAAGAAAAGACCAGGTATATGCTCACTAAGTGTGAGATTAGTAGAAAAATACATCTGAGAGGCATTTGGTTGCATGGCAGAGAGCAAAGCTGGTTGTTGTAAATAATTTATCTTTTATTAACTATGAGTAAGGTGGGGCACATGGTAGAATTTGAGCAGAGGAATAACATGATTTGATTTAAGTTTCTAAGATTGCTTTCGCTGGTGTGCAGAAAATAGGCAATGTAGTGGGAAAGGAAAGGTAAAAGTAGAGAAAGAATGGTTACAAGGATATTTTCATAACCCTGGAATAAGATAATCGTAACTCACACAAGCATAGTATTTGTATGATAAATGAGCAAGGAAAAAACATTTTTGGGGAATGAGTTAAGCAAAATTCTAGAAGGAAATCTGTATTTATAATATTATATTTCATACTAATATATGCATATGTAAAACAAACTAAAATAACCCATGGTTCTATTAATATATATAGTCATAGCTTTTTCAACAAATAAATCTTCTGACAGAAGAGTAGTGTCTCTTTTCATAAGGTGTCGGTTGTATTTTTAAAACTACTACTGGTGCTATTCTCTCTCTAGGCCATTAAAGTCCCATAGTAGTGGGCAGTAATACTTTACATAAAATTTCATGTTTAATTAAAATTTTAAGATGAGAGGAAAATACGTTTCTGTATGTAGTTTTTAATCATGACCCATATAATTGTTTCAATAAAAATAATTTTTATAAATTTTACTTATGAAGCTGATTTGCCTCTGCCAATATTCCCTTGACTGCTGATATTTTTAATATTTGTTGGGTGCTGTAGTTTTACTTACTGCTTTATGTAAAAATGCTTTTCTAGGTATTTTATGCAGACATTGTAGAAAGTATACATGCTTCACATTACTTTAAGAGAGATTAATTTTACTATTTTTTCCCAATTGCCTTAGTCAGAGTATGAGAGCACATAACTCCCATTTAATAAAACATGTTGGATGGCATGTTGTCAGCTTTGCGCTACTACTCCCATCTAAGGCTGGGATAAATGTTTTCCAGAATTCCATCCCTGTTTTGCTCCATGTTGGACTTGACCTAGAAAGAAACCCAGCAAGACTTAAAAGGCAGAAGGGAAGCAGAAATCATTACAATACACTTGGTAGGTTGTGCTCCACAGACATGATGATAAATAGGGGCAGCTGTAACATGTTTTCTCCTACTTGAAGAGACTGCTCATTGAGCTGACTAACAACATCCCAAAGCCTGCTATCTTGAGTTGTAAAAGTAGCAGTTTCCTCAGAGGCACTGGTTTTCACAGAGGAAGAAGCTTTCTAAAAGGTGGCAGTTCTAGATCTCTTCACAAGTTCCCCTTTCATGGTTCCATTCCATCTTCCAGACATGCAGAGTTTCTCAGACTTTCCTACAGGTTCCAGCTTGTCCACCACTGTGAATAATTCAAGCAGGTTCAGTGACTGTTACTCTGATTCTCTGATTCCTCCCTTCCAGGGTTTCACTTCTGAGCTCTTCCTGCATTTCTGGAAGCTCTAATTTCCACACTAAATCCCTCATTCCCAAAATATTTGTATTGACTGATACACAGGATACTTCCCAATGACTCAAACAGCGAGTGTGAGAAGTCTTTTCAATCATTTCACACTCTACATTATTTAGACTATAGCAGTATATGTAGAGGGTGTATGTGTGTTAATCTGTGTTTATGAAAAATAAAATGGCAATTTACCATGGTTCTTCATGATGTATTCATCACTTATTCATGCATGACACAAACTCTTCATACAGAAATGAAGCAAACAACATTGAACAGAGACCAAGAAAAAAATACTACTTTAAAAACAGAAAATATGTCATTTATTGACTGGTTTGTGTAATAATTATACTTATTGCTAATATTTTCTGAGTGGTAACTATAGATAAGATGAGATTTAAAACTTGCCACAAGCCAGTATAGTGAAAATAGTCATTATATGCTTATGACAAGTAAAGAAACTGGGGCTTAGAGATGTTATGGTCAAAGAAATGGTACAAAATACAATCCAAATAAAATTATTCTAAAGACTGAGCTAGGTTATAGACATATATGTGAACTCCTTCACAAGGAAAAACCATATGTAACATAGAGGAAGACATAACATAGGATAGCCTTGAATTGTTTCCATCACTCTTTTTAGCTGAACAATTGGCATATGATATGTTTAAGTTGGCAAAGATTTTGAACATGGAAAATAATTTCTGCTGTATAGAGGGCATATTTGTTTTAGAAGTCAAGACCCCTCATGTATTTCTCAGACTCTTTGCCAAGAAAATGGGCTGAAATTTTAAAAGTTTTATATATATATAATGTGATATATAATCATGTGATATATAATCATCAATCTTAAGGTGAATGCAGATATTCTTTTCCCAATAGAAATGAAACTGAGAGGCATAGTTAAAAAGGGAAACAAGTAAGCTCATCATTTTGCTCAATTAATTAACCAAATGTCACAGATTTCTCTTGAAAGTGAGCTTACTTCTCCCAATAGATTCTCCCCTTATGGTGTCCAGATTACTGCTTAAAGTGATAAACTGTAGGATTTAGTGACTCTGAAGGAGCTATAAGCTTTTAATTTTTTAAATTTGCCCAACTTGTAGTATGAAATTATCACTAGCAGTAGAGGATCTGTCTCATTTACTAAATCATATAAATATAAAATCACTAACTATTGGCACTCAAGTAAAATGTTCTTCTGTCATATTTATTGGTTAATTATAGATTAAATGAGAAATTAGCATCATAAAGCATTTCTACACTTATTAAGGAAGTCTCATTTTGCTAATTTTACAAAGTATGACATTTATAGATCTATAGGTACATATAGTGGGGTTATAACTATAAAATATAAACTGTATTTATGTCTAACCTGTAAAAGAATACTTATGCAGTTCAAAACTGAAGATGTGATGAAGTCATTCTGATAGATTCATTTGATAATTAGTCTACAAGGCTATATAAAGGCATATGAGTAATGACTTAGACAATTAATTTCCTTTCTTCCTCAGGAAATAAAATATAGTATTAATATGTGTGTCTATTTAAGTCATTTTCCAATAGAATAATCTGCTAATAAAATAAACCCAGAGTGTGTGTGTGTATATATATAGGTAATATCAGAATAGTTTTTTAAAAATTATGAACAATGGCAGCTATTAAAAAAGGTATTTAAGAATGCATTTAAGGTGAAGTTACTTATTGTACTCCTGACTATCATGATCATATATTTTATGTATAAATGTGTCAGATATGTACACTACTTTCTCTGATACTACATTAACCTTTTGAGCGATGCTTGAACTAAGCTCTTGATCTTGCAGGTTACTTCTAGGACAAATTATTTGTTTTTGAACCACAAAAGAGTTCTTATTGCCACTTGAAAACTATTCCACTTTTTTGTCATCTGTTTCCCCAATTTACTCATTAGTTATTCAAAATCTTCACCATTCTCCTTAAGTTATCCATCCCTCCCTCTTCATTATTGCACCATTAGATATCTTATTTCCTGAACATTAAGTGTGAACTATTTCAAAGAGTTGACCCTTTCTACAAATTTCTGTACATATATACACATTTTTACTATCTTTTTGTTCCCCAGACTCAGATGTGCTGGCTCCTCCTCTATTTAAGACAAGCAGCCCCTCTTTTTGAGTTCTTATACCCATCTTATTTCATCATTACCAGAAACCTGACTTTGATAATTATCATGTCTCTCTCCCATGTCTTCAAATTCTCCGTCTGTTCTTTCCTATTATCTTAGAAACATACACAAATATCTTCCAATCCACGTATTCTTCTCAATTTGGTGCTTCTCTCTCATTGCTGCTCCCACTCCAATACCGCATGCTCTCACCCATATGTGGCAGTTAAAAAAGAAAATTGAACTCATGGAAGTAAAGAGCAGAATTGTGGGTGTTAGACACTGGGAAAGGTAGGGGGAAGGGAGAATAGCGAGAGGTGGGTTAATGAATACAAAATTGCAGTTAGATAAAAGGAGTGAATTCTGATTTTCCACAGCAACGTGGGGTTAATATGGTTAACTATGGTTTATTGTATATTTCAAAAAGCTAGAAGAGAGGATTTTGATTGTTCACAACAGAAAGAAATATTTGAGGTGATGGACATGCTAATTACCCTGATTTGATCATTACATTTTGTCTACATGTTTCCACATATCACACTGTACCTCATAAATATGTATAATTATTATGTGTGAATAAAAATAGAAGGAAAAAAGGAAATGTATAAGATTAAAATACTTTAAAGGAAAGAGATAGATGGACAAAAGAGGAAAATAATGAATATTTATAAAGAAATATTTAAAAAATTAATGCAATGGAAGAGAACAAGTACTACAACCTGTGATTCAAAAAAACATTTCTGTTTTTTTCCTTTTTTTAAAAATTTCAGAATATTATGGGGGTACAAACACTTTGGTTACATATATTGCCTATGCACTGCCCAAGTCAGAGCTACAATTGTGAACATCCCCCAGACAGTGCGCCCCGCACCCATTAGGTGTGAGTTTTCCCATCCCTTCCATCCCCCTCCCACCTACCCATCTCTTGATGAATATTATTTCCATGTGTGCACATAAGTATTGATCAGTTAGTACCAATTTGATGCTGAGTACCAGTGGTGTTTGTTTTTCCATTCTTGTGACACTTCGCTTCGAAGAATGGGCTGTAGCTCCATCCAGGATAATACCAGATGGGTTAATTCACCATTGTTATTTATAGCTGACTAGTACTCCATGGTATACGTATACCACATTTTATTAATCCACTCATGTATTGATGGACACTTGGGTTGTTTCCACATCATCTTTGCAATTGCAAATTGTGCTGCCATAAACATTCGAGTGCAGATGTCTTCACTGTAGAATGTCTTTTTTACCTTTGGGTAAATATCCAGTAGTGAGCTGGATCAAATGGTAATTCTACTTTTAGTTCTTTGAGGTATCTCCATATTACTTTCCATAGAGGTTGTACTAATTTGCAGTCCCACCAGCAGTGTCTGAGTGTTCCTATCTCTCTGCATCCCCACCAACATTTATTGTTTTGGGACTTTTTGATATGAGCCAATCTCACTGGAGTTAAGTGATATCTCATTGTGGTTTTGATTTGCATTTCCCTGATGATTAGAGAAGTTGAGCAATTTTTTATATGTTTGCTGGCCATTATTCTGTCTTCTTTTGAAAAGTTTCTGTTCATGTCCTTTGCCCATTTTCTAATGGGGTTGTTCGATTTTTTCTTGTTGATTTTCCTAAGTTCTGTATAGATTCTGGTTATTAACTCTTTATCAGATGTGTAGCATGCAAATATTTTCTCCCATTCTGTAGGTTGTCTGTTCACTCTAGTGATAGTTTCCTTGGCTCTGCAGAAGCTTTTTAATTTGATCAGGTCCCATTTATTTATTTTTGTTGCTGCTGTGATTGCTTTGGGGGTCTTCTTCATAAATTCTTTGCCTAGGCCAATGTCTATAAGAGTTTTTCCAATGTTTTCTTCTCGAGTTCTTATGGTTTAATGTCTTAGGTTTAAGTCTGTTATGTATGGTGAGTTGATTTTTGTGACAGGTGAGAGGTGTAGATCTAGTTTCAGTCTTCTACATGTGTCTAGTTAAGTATGTTAAGAATTTTTTTTAAAAGGAAACCATAAAAGGACAACCAATTATTGTGTAAGTGAGCATCTTGTAGATGCAGAGCATTGAGACAGGTATGCTGCAAGGTAGACATGTCAGGTCATAGTTATCTGTTCTCGGTTCTTGGTGTGCTCTTGGTGGAAGAATGACCAGACACACCAAAGTAAGGCAAGCACAAGGTGAAGTTTATTGAGTAAAGTAATGTACATTTGCCACTGACAATGAACGACCCCCTGTTGTAACAGGAGGGCTCCGATTATCGTCTGGGGTCCCGTTTTATATTGCCTAGGCTGGGCCCTCCTCTTGTTCAAACGTCACCATCAAACCACTTTGATGGACAGTTGGGAGTTATATAATCTGAGTCTTACTGTGCCTGTGGATCTCCCACGAGCCTCTCTGAAAGCTCATTTGGGGTGTGGGGGCAAACCACAATGTAGATTTAAGCTAATAACACAATAATTACCTTGAGGTTGTTCTAGGTAACATTGCAGACCCTATCCTACCTGTGCTGCTTGGCCCAAGGGCTAGGGAATCCTCTTCATTCTTTTGCAGTTGGCTACTAAGTTCTGACTGGCAGATTGGTAGGGTGTTCCCTCCTCCCCCAGGTGTGGCAATTGCTTGGGGCACCCACCTTTGTTCCCAGGAGGGCTGGAGGTCCCTCACTGTCTACCTAACAAAAATATTAAATGAATATGTCTTTAGAATGAGAAATCATGCACATGCAAAAAATAAATGCAATATAATTAAAATTCTTCCCTTACATGAATTAATTTACACAGATTTCTTTAATTATTATCTCTCTAGTGCCTTGATTATTTACATGGCTTATTGATGTGTGTATAATGTATTTTGCCCATTTTGTATGCATATATAGATAGGTTAGAATACTGCTTGTATTTCCAATTCTTTGTCTTGTTCCAAAGCTTTCAGTTTTTTACAAGTGAATTCACATAATCTCCCATTTGTTTATACCTCTTAACTCATAAACTATATTTTAAACATCTTTACTAAATTTTCTTAAGTTTAAAATATCAGACAAGTTTTTAATAAAGATTATACTAGATCATCAGAACTCCCAGAAAACAGGGATAGTTTCTATTGATAGTTTGCCCTAAATGCTCCCATGCACCATTTATATATAGGTATAACTATTGAACATATTTTTACCAAAAATCAAAATAATATTTCTCACTTTTTGTGATTATAAACACTTGATTGTACATAGTGAAAAAATTCTAAGTACAAAATAAAACATGAAATTACTATAATTCTCATCACCTTGATATAACAATTTTACTGCTTAAATATATAGACACAATTTACAACACATTTATATTGAAAATATTGTTTTGTAGTCTACTTTTAATCATAAAGTTATTTAGTAATATCTTCCCTTAGCAATAAATATAGTATTACAATAAGATTAGAATATCTGCATACTAGTCTTTAATAAAGATGCACCATACTAATTTAACCAAACATCAAATTCACCACATAAAGAATTTACAACTAACAAAAATTTGCAAAACTCATTTAGCCTCAGTAGTAATGCAAAGTACAATTAGGACTCGAAATGCTACTCATATGCTTCCACCATGTTTGATATAAAAATGCTGTTTTTTAATGAGCCACTTTCTGCCTTCTTTATGCTCATTATATTTTAGGGTAGACATTAGAGATGCTGTATATTTAATTTGATTTGTCTAACTCCATGGAAATTAAGAAGGTAAGTTTCAAAACAAAGTGATAGGCAATAATGTGGGATAAAGTATACAATGATGATAATAATTTCTATTGTGCTTCTCAGTCTACAAGTGCTTTAATATACATTATACTATTTCATCATTCATATCTTATTAAGTATTATCATCTCACAAATTGAAATGATATTTAGAAAGATTACATCATTTCCATTCATTAATACAGGAAGTTTGTACAGGGATCACTGTGTAAAAACCATCATCATCAATCTGATTGGACTCTAAATCTATTATTTTTCTTTATACCACACAAGATTTGCTCAAAGAAGTAATAAACATGCACACTAAAATAAAAAGACCTTCTTAAGGAAAGTTAGGCAATATGTTAGTGAGATAGGATAAAATAATATATTTTTAGATTATTTATTTTACATTTATTTTATTGTCTCTTAAAGCTGTAAATAGAAGAAATGTCTATGCCCAAATTCACCTAAGCCTGAACAAAAATTTCATTTGACCCATATTTTCAAGATATAAGAATTTGAGAAATTGCAAGGAGTGGAGGTTTTGAAGGTGGAGATCATCAACAAAAAGAAGTTTGGGGAAGAGAGAGGAGTCAACATTACAATGCAGAACCAAATAGGCTAAGATTTGCCCGGTAGGCAATAACAGGACAGATGAAGGGGAGCCTGAAGGGCTTAGTCCTTCCATTCATTTACAGTATTAATGGAGAGGATTATGCCTTGCAATATTACAGTGTATATGATGTTAGCCAGAGAAGATATGAATAACCAGGTATATTTGGATTTATTAGATAAGCCTTGACCCATATTCATATATGTAGATGAGCTTGGTTACTTCTTCTGTTATTCACACTGAGTGATTGTAAAGGGATTATTTTCTTCTTCCATTAAGAAATTCTGAAATGATTTCTACGTGAGCAGAAGTATTATTTCCCCAGCACTGGGGAACATCATTCGTTTCAACAGTTTTAAAGGACATTTTTTTCTTCTTTTCACTTCAAATGTCAAGAAAAAGGTGTTTCAGCTTTTCCCCATCAAGTAAGTACTCAACACATTGTCATTATAACTGGTGACACTGTGAATACCTGTAGAACAAAGCTGAATACAAATAACATCTAATGATTCACATTTATTAAAATGATTTCATCAGCCTTTTCTTCTTTGTTTTTTTCATCAGAAAAACTCCTTCCACTGCTCAGAAAAATTGTTTCTGACAAGGTAGATAATAGCAATCACATGTCAGTGTTTCAGAAATCTACTTCTTTCAGATTCTTAAGAGAAAACCTGCCGTTCTAGGAAACAAAATGTGGTTTGGGTGTGTTGCTTTGTACCTTGGAAGATAAGTGTGCTTTGTAATTTAGAGCTCAGGAGGATTTGAGAGTTTATCTCAAGAAAAACAGGTTAGAGGTCTTGTGACTAGTGTGTGACTGGGTGTGTGCACAGTTGTGTGCTTTCTTATCTCAGTGGTTTTCCCAGTTAGCCCTAGGAATAGTTTGACTTGTTAAAGTCCTGAACTAAATCCCCTGAACAATCCCTTTGTTTTTCTTTTATTTTTTTAAAGACTAGCTTATTCTAAACCACCATTCATTAAAGATTAATGAACAATAATTAATTATTAATTACTGGGAGGGAAGATTACATGCATTTGCCTTGGGCTTGACAAGCTGTCAAGGATTCTTACCAAGGCTGCCAAGCTCAGCAAGTTCCAGAGAAGGTATGACACTGAACACTGAAAGTTAAGTGACATTTCTAAAAACCTGGAGGAAAGCATGTGGACAGCAACAGCAGAAATATAGTTCCCTTAGGTTTGGCTGGCTGTTATGTGCGAAAAAGAAGAGAAGAATAATAAGAAATAGTTTTCCCTGTTTAAAAGTCATATTAACTATATATCGCGTGAGAATTTCTTAACAATAGTGCCCCAAAGAAATGACTTCTAAGAACAATAATCAGAAAAGTATTATTAATTATCCTTATCTTTCAATAATTTCTACTAAATGAAAATAAATGTTTCTGTAAATAATAATACACTTAAAGCTAAATCTAGATATAAAAAATCTCAGGCACACTGATGATAAGTGTATCCACAACACAGGCAGAATTGGGACTCTTGTGCATTAGTCACACTTTAAAATTTAATCTCTATATCCAAGATCTGCTCAGCAGAATAGAAAATTAGATATTGTGCTATTCTGAGTAGGAAGAGTTCAGCTTAACTAAAAGATTTTTAATGGTAACAAGTATATGTATCCCTAATTATGTAAAATACATTTATTTGAACTATATTTTATATCAGCATAAGGAAATCCGTGCAGATCACAAACAAAATATAGTTCTAGTTTACTTTTGTTGGCATCACCTTAGCATAAGGAATGCTTTGTTATGAATTACAAATTTTAACCAGTTAAAGTATTTCATAAGCCAGTATTTCTAGAATAAGTTTATTTATTGCTATATCCACTAAATTTACCATACAGATAGAGTACTATCTATTTTCTTATTTTTAAATAAAGACAGAGACAAATTAAACTTGAGCTTCCTCTACAAAAGAAATATAACAAAGGATATTTTAACCTATTATAAGCATTAATTTTTCATACTCATGGGCCATGTGTATTGCTAATATTGGGAAAAGAATGACAAAATGATCTGGAAAAAACAGAGATGATTATGAATTTTGTTTAACAATGTATATAGATGTTTTATTTAAATGAAATTTGTGTAGCATATATGTTATCAACTTGGAAAAATAAATATCAGAACAATATTTCAAGAAAAAATTCAGAAAATTTAGCATAAAAATTTTCTGTCATTTTTTTGCCATCACCATGACATTCCAGAACAAACTCATCTAAATGTATGTTTATCTTTTCTCATTAAACCTGCACATGTAAACCATGCTTCTGCAGTACATATAGTGTTTTGTATTTTTCATGTTTTTTGGCCCTTGAATATTTCCTACTGTTCCATTGTATTTATATTTTTTGCCTCTTTCTTTCCATGCCCTCTTTCTTTTCTGCTATATTATGATGGCATATAACAATGGATGAGTTTAAACTTTCTAATGAATTAATATGAAATATTTCACCTTTTGGGATTCTTAGTGTTGTATCTTTTGTAGAAGCTAAATGGCAATACATTGCTTAGGCTTCTTAATTTGACTATAGGCAGCAATGTTCCAGGTGGGCTTGCCCCATTGCAACCCACAGAAACAGAGCAAAACTTTGAGATCCTTTGTCTTATCCTGATTTTCCTATTTCAGAACTCCTACAACCTATTGATGAGTTTTTGTTGAGACAGAAATATATGAGTTCATTTCAAGAATCTCCCATATCAAAGTCTGATCACCATTCTTCTATATATTTGATTTGGTTAAGGTCTGTCTTTCAAAAATCAACAACTGTTGATATATGTTTCTTAACTATATTCTAGTTGGGAACTGATATGAGCTGGATACTGTCTTCAAGAGTGAGAACCTGAAGCACAGCATTCATCTTTTGGTATGGGGTCTCTGGAGGTAGGGGAAAAAAACAACTTTTCTGTCAAAATGTATATAGAAACTTTGAAAACGTGAAGTAGAGTAGGGTTTCTTAACCTTCCTTTGACACTAGTGATATTTTGGGCTGGATCATTCTTTGTTTTAGTGGTTGTCCAATATAACGTAGAATAGTTAGCAGTATCCATGGCCTCTACCCACTAAATACCAGTAATACTCCCCCACATCCTCCAGTTGTGCTAGCTGTGACAACGAAATATGTCTCCAGACATTACCAAATATCCCCAGAAGAAGAATCTGGGGCTAAACAACTCAGCTGAGAAACAATAAAGTAGAGTAATAGGAGTGTTAGTTTTATGACCGTGTTTACTATTAGTCTGAGGAATTCTGGGATCTGAGTACTGCCAAATCTAGTGAATGAGAGAAAAAGTCTAAAAAATCTATGACTTACTTCTGATGAATGTGAAGAATGGAGAAAACCCATATAAAAACAAATTAGGCAGCTATACATTTTCAGAGTTCTTTCTGTTTCAGGTGTTCATTGTTTCTTCTTAGGGGTATTGTACAGGTATTTATTTTTCTGTGGATTGAAACTTCTGCCAGTTCTCTGTTGTCTGTAAAGAAGGGGAGTTTTTATTCCTTTCTCAATGAAACAGAATAATTAGGCAATTACAGTGACTATTTATAATTGCAGCCATATGTACCTAGGAACAGATTTGGGGGACACCCTTGGAAATTACTTAATCATCCAAACCTGTCATTCATGTATACAACAGAAACAAATTATTTTAAATGGAATGATCCTCGATCACAGAAGAGAAAGATAACATAAATACTAAGCCAGCTAATATAATAGTTATGAACATTTATATAAAACATTTTAATATGTGATTAATAAGTGCAGAATTACATCTAGACACAAATTCATGCAATATCCTTCAACTAGGCTAATTATTGAACAACTAAGACTGGCCTGAAGAATTTATCTAAAATGGAGCTCAATATCTTTTGCTTGAATATATCAGAATGTAAAATATAATGCATGTGTAAATTTGATTTTATATAAAGTTTTGAAGTTGTCTCCTAATGAAAAACCTAATTAATTTGAACTGCCCACATTTTTTAAACCAGTGTAAAAAGGTGTCAGAGAGTTATCATTGCTTCCACAAAACATTTAAAGTTTTGAGAATATAAACATGTGTGTTTGATTCAGTTGACTTTAAAAAAAGATGTCTCTAACAACCTGATTATTTCTTGTTAACCTATTTATGAGCTGTCTGTGTAAAATTTTTCATAGTCATCCCTATAATAAGTTTTTAATATGTACAGGAATTGTATTGCTCTAAAATGTAAACTTAAATATAATTTCCTAGATCTTTCAATGACTTTAATATCTTGGGTTAATATTTGAAATGAGTTAATTAGTGGTGGTCTTTGGTTAGATTAAAAACATATAAACAAATGTAAAATTATGGAAAGGGGAAAATACTAATAGGTCACTGAGAAGTATAATTATTTGCTTTTATAGTTGGTACATATATTAATAGAAATGTCATTTCTTATACTATAAATTTAAGATTAATTTTATTTTACATTAAAGTTGTAAGCTTTAAATAATAATGCCATCTAACTATATAAATTTGTATATATGCATATATGTGTATATGTAAATATGCATCTAGATATATGTGTAGATATGTATGTTAAAAATATTAATGTAAAAGCTTATTAAAGTTAATAATTTTTAAAAAAAATTTATGGGTAGTAGAAAGAAGAGAATGGGTAGTTTAAACTTGTCTTCAGACTATTTAATCTGCTATTAATAAGTGGTAATAAAAAGTTATTACTACTTCAATGAGATACCATCTCACACACATTTGGATGGCTGTTGTTACAAAACAAAACAAAATAAAACAAAAACCCAAAACAAAACAAAACATAAAATAACAAGTTTTTGTGAGGATATGGAGAAATTAGAATACTTGTACACTGCTGGTACTATAAAATGGTGCAAACACTATGGAAAACTTTATAATGGTTCCTAAAAAAGTTAAAAATAGAATTACCATATGATCTAACAACTTTACTTCTGGTTATATACCCGACAGAATTGAAATCAGGGTCTTCAGAAAGTATTTGTACATCCATTATTACAGTATTATTCACAATAAACAAATGGTGACAACCCAAGTATCCATAGATAAACAAAACAGGATATACAAACATATTTGTTTTGAAAAATAAAATAATATATCATGTTTATTTATGATAAATTATATGTTTATATAGGATAAATAAATGTGATATATTCATATAATGGAATATTATTCAGCCTTAAAAAGGAAGGAAATTCTAACACATACTACAATGTAGGGATTTAGAAGAGAATAAGACAGGCCCCTTGAGGCAAAAGCCATAAGGGTGTCCTTGAAGTCAGTACCGCAAACAGTAGGTGCTGAAAACAACTAGAGATAGAAATAGCCAGCAATAAATCTTACAAGCAGGGCAAAACATCTAGAGATTCAACATGTTCCCTTCACCCATAAATGACCCCTGAGAAACTTTCTCCTAGTCCCTCGTTCCCATCTCCTCCCTTGCAATTATGCTTCAATAAATATCCGTGAGGACTTTGATCGTGGTCACTGCCTTAAGCCTCTTGCTGAGGTACAGGTGGTGTCCCCCTCGGTCCCTTGGTGCCTTTTATTTGGTCTCCGAGTAGTTATTGTCGGCGCGACAGGTGGTGCTCCGTGTGAGGACACTGTCTACGACCTCCCAAAGCCCAGAAAAGGGAAAGGACGTCCACTCACCCCGGTAAGGGACAGGGATGGCAGAAGATTAGCTTCTGAACATCCCTGGCGAGGTCTTTTATAAGGCTCAGACGAGGGGTTTTGCTTTTCTCTTACATTTCCCCAGCAGCGTGGGAAATTCCCTCTCCCCAGAGCAGCGTACCCACAAGCTGCAATTACATGGCCTTCTGCCCGCTGCGGGATGTCGAGACTTTGACCGACATTTAACTGAATTGCTAGCGGTTATTCGACAACAATGCCCTTGGTACCCTAAGGAAGGAAGTCTAAATATTGAAGATTGGGAATGAGTTGGGCGATGGCTTCGCAACTCTTTAGGACCTGTTACTATTCAACATTTAACTGCCTGGAATAATTGCGGTCTGCCTCTCCGCCCTATACAGGGACCAGATAAGCCTCCTCCCTCACCTGATGAGTCACCTGGTTCTTCCCCTGGCAAGTTGCCTGAGCTTTCACCCCCTCCGTCACCAGCACATGAAAGCGTAATTGAGAGGTGTTTTAGGGAGGGATTAGAAAAGGATAGAGAATTAATTCAGAAATTTCCAGTTATCAGAAACCCGGGGCAAGGCCCCAGGCATGAGAACCCACCTTTTCAGGTCTTAAAGAAATTCAGGAAAATTATTAATGAAAATGCACTCCAAAGTAAAGTCTCTGATTTTTTTCTCTCTTTTAACTATTCTCCTGATAAGTGTTGCCCAACCCTACACCCATTGGGCTCATATCTTAGATCCTCCAATTTTTGATGTTGTTAACTTGGGGGGACCCTGAACCACCTTTGTCCTCTAACGATTCTCAAGTGATGGGGACTTCACGGCTCCTTCTCTTCAGGTCCCCTAGCGGCGTATAATAGTAGTGCAACTGGATGGTATAAGTTGTGCAGTAAGACTGGATGGTACAAATTATCTCAGGATTGGTTTTTTCTATCCGAAGAACTGTCCCTGTGTTTAGAAAATCATACCTCTGCCTCTAATCATTGTATTCCTTTCTCTCCTCAATAGTATATGAATTATATTTATCATAACATGTCCGAGTGAAGAGAAGCCACTTGACATCAAATGTTCATTCAAGCAATTAGGGTAAATGGAATGCTTCACCAAGGAAAAATTATTCCAAACCTCATATCTCTGTTTACTGGCATCATTGGCTGTCCTTTAAGGATGTCCTTGACCTCAGGTGGATCATTTGCCAGTCAACCAATTTCTCCCTTAGTCACTAATTTAACTCTAGAAAATTGGGGACAACAAGGTCTCCTGATACAACCTTCAAGTCAGACATGGAGTTGGAGTATACCCTATCATTGTATCTATGAGTCTCCTCTTTGGAACCCAGGGTTTACGGGCCCTCTTTTGCGGTTAGGTGCCCCCTTTCCCAAGAGGAAACAAGATACTGTCCTATTAAGAAGAATATTTGGCATACAGCCTTGCCCTTTCTTCCTCACACTCTCCGACATGGTCACTATAATAGTAGCAATAAATGGGTTATTAATGACACCATGAACATGTTATGATATACACCTCCCAACCTTACATTTTCCTTATCTCTTCCCAGTCTCCAAACCAACTGTGGTTAATTTTACCTCCATAGTTAGTTAGTCAACATTGGGAGCATTTTAATATCACCTTTAAGACAAATGCTACTTGAATCACCCCATATGTCTCCCACCATAATGTTTCTACCCTTAACATCACCCATCATTAGACAATGAACCCATGCTTGGTTTCCTGTTAACCTAACTCAACCCTAGATGAGTGACTCTGCCCTTGAACAGGTCACTCAGGCTCTTGAGAGAGCCCGTGTCAAGCACTTCCTGAATATTCTTATTGCCTCCATTATAACAACAATGGCCCTAGCTGCCATGGCTGCTACTGTGGCCATCGCTCTCTCTCAATCCATATAAACTACTCAACATGTTAATCAATATCTACAAAATGTTACTTCTGAACTCCAATCCTTAGCACAAATAGATCAGGAAATCCTACAGTGACTTGCTGCCTTAAAGACCACAGTCCTGTGGATTGGGGAATGACAACAAGCCATGTGGGACCATCAGCAACTTGTGTGTGACACTGAATTTCACACCATGTGTGTCACACCTATACTGTTTAATTCAACAGAATCTTGGGATGATATTCAATGCCAGTTACATGTGCTTTCCACTCCCCTTTGGGACAGAACATTCATGATTTACAAAAAAGGCTACAGAAAAAAATACAACAACTCAAGTTAGAAACACAAAATATAACCTTAAGTCATCTTAATAACATAGCTCAATGGTTGAACCCAAAAAATTGGTTCTCTAGACTTAACCTTTGAGTTGGTTCTTTTCAGCTATGGTTATAGTGTTGTTACTCTTTTTACAGTCTTGAGTACAGTCTACTGACTCTTCCAAAGAACACTTCATGCCGAGGCCATGCTTGTGCTACATCTGTCTCCCAAGCTGTCCCCTCCTTCTCCCACCCCTCCCCATAAATCTTTCAATGATTTTGACTCATGCTGAACGCTCTGTAAGAACAAAAAAGGGGGAGATGTAGGGATTTGGAAGAGAATGGGACAGGCCCCTTGAGGCAAAAGCCATAAGGATGTCATTGAAGTCAGTACTGCAAACAATACAAGCTGAAAACAGCAACTAGAGATAGGAATAGCCAGCAATAAATCTTACAAGCAGGGCAAAACAATGTCTGGAGATTCAACATGTTCCCTTCACCCATGAAGGACTCCTGAGAAACTCTCTCCTTTCCCTCGTTCCCATCTCTCCTCCTTTACGTATATGCTTTAATAACATTGATCTCAGATTTGCATCGATAGTCACTATTCTTGGGCCTCTTGTTGAGGTACAGGTGGTGTCTCCCCTCGGTCCCTTGGTGCCTTTTATTTGGTCTGCAAGTAGTTATTGTCAGTGCGACACTACAACATGGATGAACTCCACAGACATTATGCTGAGTAAAATAAGCCACTCACAAAATGAAAAATACTTTATGATTCTACTTAGGGTACCTAGAGTAGTCAAATTCTGAGAGACAGAGATAGAATGGTAGTTGCCAGGGACTGGGTGGGGAAAGGTATGGGGACCTCTTTAATGAGTGTAGAGTTTGAGTTTTGCAAGATGAAAAAAATATTTAGAGATTGATTGAACAACAGTGTGAATGTACTGAACACTACTGAAGTTTACACTTAAAAATGATTAAGATGTTAAGTTTTATGTTATGTGTATTTTACCATAATTTTAAAAGGATATTTGCCTTCTTTGTAACTTGACCAGAAATTAGAAGTTTCTTTTCTCATTATAATATTTTATTTTAAGAACTAGTTAACTTTTTGTGACTGATATTTATCATGATTTTACATTAGTTTTGAAAAGTATGAACATCTGCATGAGCTGCAGTAATGTTACTTTTAATGTGGCTAGGAAGCCATTACCATTCACTTGTGCTCTACCTTAACCTTATCTGATACCTTTTTCTGTGGTTTTGCCTTACCCTCTATTGAGAAAAATAAAACTGCCAAAGAGTTTTTAAGACCAGAAATAATCTTTTGTTCTTCCTAGATGGACAAAATATGAAAAATACGAAGGACTTGCTCCCTCAACTTGTAAACTCTAGTTTGCCAATCAAAAGCAAAAAAAAGTTAGAAAGATTTGAATATGTTTCTTAATTCTTAATTAAACACACTTTATTTAATCCACAATGGGATAAAAATTATCAATTGAAAAGAGAAAGTGATCCTTTAAGAGGTCTATTTTTATACAAATAAAATTACACTAATAAAAATATATTTTAGAGATTTAAAACTTAACAGACTGGACAGGTTTGGTAAAGACTTCACTGTATCTAATTACCAAATACTTTAAAAGATAGTTATTTATTATATCAATACAGGAATATAGTCTTCTTCAAACAGATATTGTGAGTTGATTAAAAATATGTAACCAGAGTCTTTCAGTTTTGTTTTGTTTTGTTTTTTTCTTTCCATCAACAAGCTGTTTCTGCTTTCCTCTCATCTTATGTTACTTTAACTTCTGTCTTGGGGTTTCCATGGGAAAAAATATCGAAAGACAATATCAGAAGAAAGAACTGAAGCTAATACCCTTGGCTATTGGTATGTGAGGAATAGATACCTGGTATAAGCTAATACCACCACCTTGTATAATAACCATATTACTGAAGCAGTGAACTGAGTCAAGAATTCCAAGATTCATTTCCAAGCAGGTAACCTTGTGAAAGCAGACTTATGCTAAAAGATCCAATTAATTTGGAGCTGATCACATAGGAATGAATGAAAATGATTAGGGAAAATTCATTGTGATCCTTTTTTTGAAACGTGGGGTTTTTTTGTTTGTTTTTTTCTATAAAGTATAATTTCCATTTTTTTTTTAATTGTAGAGGAAAGTTTTTCCTCAGTCTTTAAGTACTCAGCTTCTTGCATGGGCTTTGGCAGAGGTCATAGGGCAGCACCCACAGGTCTAAATCAAGGTGTTGGTTCTTTCCCGGCTTCACAAGAATAGTTACTGACTACCTTGCTGTGAATGGCACAATTCATGCAGTAATGTCATTTCACGCACAGCTTGGGAAGCACGTAGGCAACAAAGACACTGGCTTTGAAAATGTCTGCAATAGCTGTGGCCTCTACTGTATTTCAGAAGATGACCATCTTAATGTCTATATCCTTGGACATGCAGCAGGCACAGAAGAAGGTCCAGTGAGCAGGCTTCACATGGCCATGGCTCTTTTGTCATGACTACTGTTTCTTCCTTTCTTTGTCATATAAGAAGAAAGGACCCAAGAAAGAGTATAATGTTGTTCTTAATACTCTATTTCCTGATGGGCACTTAAGAAAAAGATATTTCTTCTCTTTTACCTCAATTTAGCAACCAATGTCTGTGAAAACTAGAGTGAAACCCTCTTTGGGTGGTATCTGGTTTCCACATATTCCTCAGGATTCATGAAATATGAGATATCTTAATGTAGATTATAAATATAAGAAAACATTCAGTGAATGTGGAAAAAAATGACTTAGTAGGAAAAAAAGTTAATTTACTGGCCTTATCTACCAACTTTTCAGAGCAAGGGCCAATAATATGCATAGAGCTTTTACTCAGGCCCCCTTATTTTCATGACAATGTAGTTATTTATATATGTTTTAATATGGAACCTCATTTTCCCAATCATGTTACTTACTAGTGATACTTTATAATTTTGTATGTACCAGAAATGCTAATTTAAATGTACTTCTCAGCTTTATGTGATACAGTCAACTATTAAGCTACAATGATTGCACTTCATTTGTGAAAATGATGCCTGCAAAGTCTTCTGATGTGACTGGTGTTATGCTTGTTCTAGCCTTAGAGCTTGTAGCAAAAAAAAACACTAATCCCTGCTTTGTAAAGTTCCAAGACAGAAGCTAACCCTGTAAACTTAATACCCAATGTTTTTATATTTATTGACAATACAACAAGGAATGTGCTATGATTTGAATGTCTCCTCCAAAACTCATGTTGAAATTTAAGTGCCCATGTAAATGTATTAGAAAGTGGAACCTTTAAGAATAGATTAATGCTGTTGTGGAGAGAGTGGGTTAATTATCTCAGAAGTGGCCTCCTGATAAAAAGGATGAGTTTGGGCCTAATTTATCTCTTTCTCATGCTCTCGCTTCTGCCTTCTGCCCTTCTACCATGGGATGACCTTTGCCAAATGCCAGTACCATGTTCTGGGAGCTTCTCAGACTCCAAAACCGTGAGTCAAATTACCATCTATTGTTTATAAATTACCCAGTCTCAGGTTTTCTGTTGTAGCAGCAGAAAACAGACTAAGAAAAAATATTAATTAACACAATTTATTGTAACTATGAAAATGAATCAGTTAAATAGAATAGAATATGCCAATATAGTCTCATAAATTCACATACTACCTTACTATTGAATTAGTAAAATATCAATTGTTGTACTAACATTCTTCACAATTTTGATTTTACATGTAGGTTATTAATCGAATCTATGTCTAATTTTCATTATCTATAAAAACTGGGTGAAAAAAGTTAATAAGCTAGGAATCTTTTAAATGATTTTAGTACAAAAACACAATGGACTTACTCTCTTTGTGATCAGAAATAATGTTTTGAGATTATTTAAAATCACAGGCTTGACTCTTCAGGATGAATAATAGATCTTGGGGGGAAAGGCAAAAAATGTGAATGTGTGACTTTTTTGTCATGCTGCAGCTTTGTCTAATAAGCCCATCAAAGTATGTCATAGAATATAACCAAGATGTTAGATTTTGTTGCCCATAGTGCATTAACAAAGTTTTTATCTAAATTAGATTTGAGAGACAATCATCCAAGGGGTCTTTCACATTTCTACACATATTGAGAGGAAGGCACCCTTTGTTCCAGACTATCTTTTCCGGAGATTTTTATACTACACAGAATTGGAAAATAGAGATAGTGTCTCCCTCAGGAATAAAGGGCAGTCATGATTACTGCCCAACATAAAAGATTTGGGAATTAGAAAATAGAGACGGTGTCTCCCTCAGGAGCAAAGAGCAGTCAAGATCCTCAGAATTCCTCTTCTCTCATGCAGTCCTCTATGTGAAGGTGGCAGCTAAGCGAGACTGCCTTTGGGTTCCCCTCAGCTTGACCAAACCTTAGGCGGGTTTCTTCCTATCTTTACATCCCTGCTTTCCCTTTGCTTATAGCATTTACATTAGAAAACTTGCAATTGTAAATTATTCCTCTGTTCCCCTTTGAGATGTAAATCTTCTCCCAGCCTCTTGACAGTTTTACCTAGGAATTTCTTTCTCTTATTTCTTTTTTTTAATTTTTAATTTTTAATTATTATGGGTACATAATATTTATATGTATTTATAGGGTACATGTGATATTTTGATACAGGCATACAACATATATTAATCAAATCAGGGTAATTAGGGTATCCATCACCTCAGGCTTTTACCATTTCTTTGCGGTAGGAACATTCCAATTCTACTCTTTTGATTATTTTAAGGTATACCCTAACTTATCCTTGATTATAGTCACTTGCACTCTCGTGTTTATTGCAGCACTATTCACAATAGCCAAGGTTTGGAATCAACCTAAGTGTCCATTAAGGGATGTATGGATAGGAATGTCTTAGGGAAGTGACAGCCATCTCTGTGAAATGTAATTACAAGGAAAGATAATGCTACTATCTCTGTGGGCAAGTAGGAGCTACACTTAGATAAGCACCAATTTACAAACACAGATGGCCTAATCACATTGACCCCCTCTAATAATATCCTCCAGTACTTTTCCCCTAACTCACTGCAGTGCTTTAAAACTCTTCTACCTTTTTCATCAATGGAGTTAAGGTCAATCTCTCTCCCCTATTGCAACAGTCTTCAAGCTTTTCCCGACTCCTTGTCTAGGGATTGTGTGGAATGTCATTTTTGCCTCCTTAAGGAGTGTTAATTTAAAAAAGAAAATTAACGAGGTTTATACCTTGGAAAAAGGAGAGCTTTATTTCTCATAAAGTGTAGCAACCTGTTGTGTAATCATTTCTGCAGGTTGGGGAAGCAGAGCCCCAGCCAGAAGCCAGGGACAAGTGTTTCAGAGAAGAAACAAAGGGAACAGGATTTTATACTGAGCAGGGTAGTCAAATGTACATATTCAAATAGCTATAGGAGGAGTTATGAACATTTATGAGGGGAAATCTTATGCATGTAATTGTGCTTTGTCTCTTCCATCCAATCATGGCTGGGGACTAAGTTTTAAGGTGTTTCTGGGATCCAGAATGGCCAAAAGTGGTTCATTCAGTTAGCAGTGGGCTTAGGATTTTATTTTCTAGTTCACATGAGGAATAAACAAAAGAAATCTTCTAGCTCCCAGATAGTGATTTATTTGGAAATGACTTTTTCTATTGCTAATGTAATATTCTTAAATAATATACAAGTTATTTAATTTTTATTTTACATGTCCAACGTTCATCATGTTGTTTTGTTGGTATTGCAGCTCATGGAACTGAGCAAAAAAAGAAAAATGTATACTCTGATTATTGATATTGCTGTGAGTGATTAACTATCTTCTTTTTCTGACCCAGGGGTCTCATGTGTCCTACAAGCACCAGTAGAACTGTGTCAAGCTAAGTTGTTAGCCTGCAAATAGTATAAAATTATCAGACCTTTCATAGTTTTTAAAACTAGCAATTTTATTTCAGCATTCCTTTCCACACTGACTATGTAAGTCCAGTTTCTCACATAAAATTTTAATAAGCTCTGCCATTGTGCTGGTTCTCTCATTAGTGTGTTAAATGTGACCTTGACACATGCTCATTATCTATTTGTATGACAATGAGGATTTTAACAATTTGAAAACTGATACTCTTCTTATAGTGTTAATATACCAGTGCCCACCTATCATTTTTTGGGTGCCAAGGGAAAACTTCCCCTTCATCCTCTGGAAGTTCACCGAAAATCATTGACAAGAGGCAGATTAATAGGAGAAAAGGCATGCAAAATTTATTAACATGTACACTGGAACTTTCAGAATGAAAATCCAAAGATATAGGGGGAAATGCCCATTTTTATGCTTAGGTTCAAGAAAATGTGGACAGTTATATAGAAATATGATTGGACAAAAAGGTTATGATCTAATGCTAAGAGACGGAGTGGGGAAACCCAGGAAGGTCTCCCTGTCTTTATTCCTCTTGGCCTCTCTGAGCACGCATCCTTTCCTTCTGGGTGTGGAGAAGAACCTCCTCTGGAAGGGGGTCTTACGACTTATAGTCAAACAAAGTAGGTCAGAGAATTTCTTTATGACCAGTTTTTACACAGAAAGGTGGGGGAGCGTGGAAGTCAGAGTAATATTCTTAGGTTTTATCATTTGATTTGGGGAAAAGGGGCTCTGATTTCTATGACCCACCATGAGGAAGAGGTATTCTAGTGTCCGTGGCTAGCCTCAGAGAAGAATGGAACCGAAAGACAGGAGGGCGGGAGAAGCTCAGACAGAAACTTTTGCTTCTGAGGCTGCTTCTGAGGCCTTCATTTTGGAGTATTGTTTTCTGGGTCCCAACCATTTTCAAAGACTTACTTTGTATTATAATATATTCTTTTAAAAAGTGTTTGGTTATTTATATGCTATGGTGATATGGTGAAAATGCAGTTCCACAATTGTTTTGGCTAGTTAATTTGTTGGAGGCAAATTGGTATATTTCACCACATCTCATCTGTCCACAGGTAGTAATTTCCTACCATTTTCATTAAACATTAAAAAGTCATAAGATATTCCTCTATATGCTAAACGAGCAACTTGATTTTTTAGTTCTTAAACATTTTTGCCAAATGCTTTTGTGTGGGTCCTCCATGATGAGGCAATGGCTATTTACTGAGTCTCTACTACGTGTTGAGCTAAGCATTGAGGGTATTGCAATGAACAACTAAATCCCACATTCATGAAATTTAACAATATATAGATGTTTAATTTGATAAGCAGTCAATAAATGTATTTAAAAATATAAATGATGAAGGATAAAATAATTTTTTTGTTTTGTTTTTTTTCCTAATATAGTCTAGCTCATTCTGGCAAGAAGTCTAGCTGGTGAACATTGCCACAGGGAGAAATATAGTTAGAATGGAAACAAAAGCCCGTGTTTTTTCAAAAGGCATATGGAAAATATTGGTGCCAATTCTGCACAATCTTTTCCAGGACATATAAGCAGAAAGAACAATTCTATGAGGCCAGAATTACCCTAATATCAAAACCAGATAAAGACATTGCAAGAAAGGAAAACTACATAACAATATCACTTATGACCATAGATGCAAAAACAATAAACAGAAAACAAACAAAAAAACAATAAAACCTCAAAAATAGTGGTAAATTGAATCTAACAATGTATAAAATTAATTATATACCATGACCAAGTGGGATTTATTACAGATATGCAAGCCTGGTTTTACATTCCAAAAAAAAAAAACAAACAAACTAGAATTATAAATTATGATAAAGGAGACTGATGAAATCTGATTATAATAGTGTATTTTCATCTCATTACCTTTAAATAACTGCCCTATTCATAAATAAAAACATTAAAAATTTGGCTGAGTTTCCAAAATTCCCCAGTTTTTCCAGCTGTATTTAAGTTACATATTTGATGCCTTGTGTTTATTCAATTTGAAGTTTTATTTTTTAAAAAAATGTTATTATAAATGGACAAATTACAGATGTGTATATTTGTGGAGTACCAAGTGATGTTATGATTTATGAACACAATGTGGAATAATTAAATCAAACTAATTAACATGTCACCACAAATCCTTATCATTTTTTTTGTGGTGAGAATTTTTGAAATTTACTCAGTAATTTTGAAACGTATAAAACACTATTATTAATTATGTTCACCATGTTGCACAAAATATCTCACAAATAACCTTATTCCTCTTGTCTAACTGAGCTTTGTACCCTTTGACTATTATCTCCCCATTCCCACTATTCTACCAGCATCTGGTAACCATAACCACCATTCTATTATGTTTTCTGCATCTGTGAATTCAACTATTTCACATTCCACATACAAGTGAGAAAATGAAGTATTTGTCTTTCTGTGCCTTGCTAATTTACTTAACATAATGTCCTCCGTGTTCATCCACGTTGTCACAAATGACCGAATTTCTTTTTCTAGAGGCTAAATAGCATTCCATGTTGTAGATATACCATATTTTCTTCATCCATTCATCTGCTGAGGGGAATTAAATTGATTCCATAACTTGGCTATCGTGAACAGTGCTACAATGATAAGAGCGCAGACATCTCTTTGACATACTGATTTCATATTTTGGGGGTAAATACCCAGAAGTGGGATTGCTGGATTATATGACATCTCTGTTTCTAGTTTTTTGAGGAAACTTCATACAGTTTTCCATAATGTCTGTACTAATTTACATTCCTACCAAGAGCATAAAAGGGTTCCCTTTTTTCTACATTTTTGCCAACACTTGTTATCTTTTATCCTTTTGATAACAGTCATTTATAGTCTATATTCACTCTAAATTAATATTAAACTTAAATAATAGAGATCATTTTATAAAATACTATTACAACATTGAACCTTATATGACTATTTAAATTGAGAGGTTTATTGTTAATATTAGAAACAAAACACACTGATCACTTTGTAAGATAAATTGCACACTAAAACCACATTAAATTTTACAATGTAAATTGAACTGATTGAACTGAGAAATTAAAATGGATACTGTAAAAAAATAATTAAAATAATGTTACTTATTCATATATTTTATGTACATAAATCATAGTTATAAATATACTTTTTAAAGAATTGACACATTGAGCAAGTTAATGAATAATATTGATGTTCAGAAAATCAAATATCAATATTCAAAAATCATTATCAGAGATTAGAAAATAATAAGGCTAATTTCTCTTTCAACAAAAAGATCACTCTTTAGAAGTTGTGGTATAAGATTAAAAAGTACAAGGAAAATAATAATAAAAGGTATTTCAGAGTTTTGTATTCTCCATTCACAACTTTGTTAAACCAAATAAGGGTGTCTTTTCTTTGTTAAATTGAAAGATAAAATCAGGAGACTAGAAGCCTTTAAAACAAATATTGCAAAACAAGTAAAGATAGAAAAGTAAAAGAAGGATATATCACAACATGACTAAATTTCTCGATATGTTGGGGAATATCATATTATTTTATTGTATATACTATGGATTTATCTTAAATTAAGATGGGCAAACAATGTTGACCTTAAAATTAAGTCACATAAGACATCCATATAAAATTGTCATTTTTTTTCTTTTTCTGTGACCATATTGGTTTTGTGTAAAACTATTATAATATTAGATAAAATATACATTTCTATTTTTACTGAAGAAATTATTTTTAAAATATGAATGGAGGTGATATCGCATTGCATTTCCCTAATGATTAGTGAAGTTAAACATGTTTTCATAAATCTGTTGGCCATTCATATGTCTTCTGCAGAGAAATGTCTACTCAGGTCCTTTGTCCATTTTTAAATAGGATTATCTGTTTTCTTTTTAGAGTCATTTGTGTTTTTCATATATCTTAGATATTAATCCTTTATCAAATATAAGGCTTGCAAATACTTCCTCCCAATCTATAGATTGTCTCTTCCAACCCTAATTGTTTTTTAATTTTATATGTCCAAATATTTTATTCAAATATTTTGTGTTAAATATTTAAAACTTGGATTATTTTATATTTTTAACTTTTTTAAGTTTTTAGATTTCCATCAGAATTTCCAAAGTGTTGGTTATTAGTCAAGATAAATTATGATAATCCTGTTCATTAACAACCACAAAAAAAAACACAGAATAGAAAAAACATAATTGTAAGAGCAAAAATTGTAAAACTAGCATATTAGCCAATAAACTCAACAATATATAAAAAGGTAATAGATTATGAATATTAAAATTTAAAAAGTTAACTTTTATAATTAAATCTAACAAAAAATTAGGAAAAATAATAAAAATATATGATCTCTTCACAGAAAACTACAAAACATCACTAACATAAATTGATAAAGACCTAAAAAAATTAAGGATAATATATTCATATATGGAAAGACTTAGTATTCTATAAGTATTAATTATTTTCAAATTGATCTTATTTTAAAGTATATATAAAAATGCAAATTGCCAAGAATATTCAGAGAAATCTTGAAAAGGAATGAAAGCCGACTACCAGATATCAATATCTACCATCAAAAAATTAAAAGAATGTGGCATTGGTGTAAGTTCAGACAAACTAAACAATGTAATAGAATAGAGATTTCAGAAACACACTAGCTTACAAATGGCTACCCGATTAGGGCCAATGTAATAGTATCACAGAGGAAATAATTCATTTCCCATAATGGCAGTGATTTAATTGTATACTTATGGAAGAAATCTTAATTCTTACCTTACATCACATGCACAAAAAGAATTTCAATTGAATTGCAGTAAAAAGGAAAAGGAAATATAGAACATTCTGATGACCTTAGAGTGTACAAAGATTCTTAAACATGACAAGAATGCACTACTCATTAAAAAAACATAAATTGGACCATATTAAAATTAAGAACTGCATGTCTTAAAGGTCATCAACGAGAGAGTGAAAAAGCTGTTAACATAATGGGAAAAGTTACTGGCAATGCTTATTTGAAGAAGGACTCATATCTACAAGATAAGAAGAATTTTTACAAATCAATAAAAATTGAGACAATACCATAGAAACACACAAAATGTGACTAGGCACTTTGTAAAATAGTATATCAAAATGTTATTAAAATATAAAAAGTGTGAAAATTATGAATAAGTTAAAAATGCAACCACAATGTGTTACCACTACCCACCCAGCAGCATGGTTAAATTTGAAAGGTTGAAAATATCATATATTAATATATCAAAGATATGCAATGACCAGAATTGTCATACACTGCAGGTGGGAGACTAAATTGTTATAATCACTTTGGAAAATATTTCTTGGTTTACCTACTGAAATAAAACATCGGCATACTTTATGTCTAAACTGTTACACTTCTAGGTATATGTTTATATATTCACCAAAAAGACAGGTAGTAGAATAATTAGATTATAACTATTTATAATGGAACAAATTTTAAATTACCCAAGCATCTACCAATAGTAGAAGGGATAAATGATGGGTGGCATATTCACACCGTGGAATACTATAGAGCAATATAAATGAGAGAATCAGCAAAAAGGTGGATGCGTTTCACAAAGTTAATGGCGAGCAAAAGTAGCCAGACATAAAAAAGTATGTATTCTATGATTCCATTTATATAAAGTATAAAAAAATGTGAAACTCACTTATTCTGGTTACCTTTTGGTGGGAAGGCTGTTTTTATTAAGAAAACTTATTGAGTCAAAACTAATTACTAATGAATTAAAAATACAAACACACATACACACACATACACAACCTTGGAAGGAAGTTAAAAAATTTTTAAAGTTTTGACAAATTTTTTGATGGACTGTCACAACTCTCTGTTCCTAAAATCCAGAATACAAATAAGTGATAATAAAACAGGACCAAAGTAGAACATATGCAGAGAAATCTGGTTGGCAGTAGGAAAGGGAAGAGAAAAGGGAATTCCGACAGTCCCAAGTAATCTGCAACACAAATTGCCAACAAACACCTTCAGAACAAGAGGACACCATTGTCAGTGAAATTCTTTACAAGCATATCTTTTCCCCCACTTTATTGAGTTATAATTGACAAATAAAAATTGCATATATTTAAGAGGTATAATGTGATGATTTGATATACATATACATTGTGAAATGATTACCCCATCAAACTAATTAACACATCTACCACTTCATGTAGTTACCTTTTGTGTGTGTGTGGTGAGAACATTTAAGATCTATTCGATCTATTCTCTTTGCAAATTTTACTATATAGTACAGTATTATTGACAATAGTTACCATTTTGTCCATTAAATCCCCAGGACTTATTCATCTTGTAACTGAGAGTTTGTATCCTGGATCTAACTTTTGGCAGAAGGTAAAACATATACCAAGAGACAAAAAAAAAAACCCAAAAAAACAAAAAACAATGCTTGAAGATCAGAGTAAACTGTAATGACATAAGACCTTAAGGCCTAAGGAATATGCCACAAATATTTCTTTGAGAAAGACAAATGGAAACTCAAGGAAAAAGTTAGAAAAGAACATGATTCTTTTTCACTTGCCATATTGAAAAAGAATAAACAGAAACAAAAAAAGAAACATAAAATATATTACTAGGACCATTGAGGATATCTGAATGTGGATTGTAGATTGCAATATTATATCAATGTTAAATTGTCTGATTATAATAAATGTATGGTCATTGTTATGTAATATAATGTCATTTTCTATAGAAGATATAGTCAGGCAAGAAGTGTTATGTCCATAACAACTCTCAAAAACTATGCTCGTGTGTGTAGAGGAACTGGGACAAAAATCACAATGATTGATGAATCTATAGAAAATATATTTGGCTTATTATTCTACACTATGCTTAGAGCTTTT
This sequence comes from Daubentonia madagascariensis, assembly GCA_023783475.1. Taxonomy (NCBI): domain Eukaryota; kingdom Metazoa; phylum Chordata; class Mammalia; order Primates; family Daubentoniidae; genus Daubentonia; species Daubentonia madagascariensis. The sequence goes on from JAKFHU010000316.1 coordinate 2,255,414, forward strand.
TTATAGGCTTAAAATATTAAAAATAAAAAGTTGGGAAATAAATCAAAACTGCTAATAGATCTATGCTTTCAAGTAAATCTAGACTTCAGATTTTTATCAATTTGATAGAGTTTCTTGTCTTAAATAAAATTGTAGAAATCTGTTTTCTTCTGGTAGGAAACCATCTACCTGAAATTTAAATCTTACATCAGTAAAATTATTAATGGATAATATATTTAATTAAATACAGCATAGATATATATGTTCATGAGAACCAATTTCTGACAGTAAAATTTTTAGATATTTGAACAGCAGTGTTGGTGAATATTGTTGAAGAACTATTTTGAAATTAATAGTTTAACATTTTAAAATGTATTTTCAAACAGGAATGAATATACAGTGTTTTGTTAAGAATGCTTTATAAATGATAAATTACAAAAGACTAATGTCCAAAATCATTTTCATACAATGCAGGAAATTTAACTGTTAATACAAAAAATTTTTAAGAATAAAAACATACATGCAAGTCAGCCCTAGTTAATATGATAACTAAAAACTGTATCTTATTTTAAAGTTCATACAACTTTTTCACATACATTATCAGAGTGGATTTTCATATTTCTGTTAGTAATGCAGAGCATATACAATTTTCCCCATTTTAAATATGAAGAAAATAGGATTAAAAAGGTTAAGTAGTTTTCCTAACTCCATAGAACTAATAGAACCTAGGATGTACACACATCCCTTTAAATAGTATCACTATGTAAACAATCTCCCTAAACCCTGTGTCACAAATATATATTTAATGGCAAGTAATGTCCATTTAGTAAGCAGACTTATCAGAGAAACTTATCCATGGATCTCATATTTCTGCAAATCTAGTAAGAGGTGCTGACAGCTTTTGTTCTATCTTTTTAAGAATATATACTTGTATAGCAAATAGCCATGAAAGATAATGATAATGTCTTCATCTGGAGCAGGGAGTAGATTCATTTATTATATGGTATAATAAAGATAATGTTTCCCTCTGGGGCAAAGGCTGAGCATATTTGCTTGAAGTCCTTTATAAAAGATTGAGGTTTGTTAAACTCAGGGTTTTTAAGCTGTGAAACAAAAGCACTAGTTGCATAGATTCCACGTGGGCCTGTATCTGCATCATCCCCGTAAGAGTTGAGAGGTGTGAGTATTGACGGCAATATGAAGTTCAGACTGTCAGCTGTGCTGTAATAGAGTCGTTTGTCTCTAATCCAGAAGTTCTGTGTCTTCTGCCAGTATCCCTATGGAAGGCTAACTTTTTGACATTCAAGCAGGATAAAATTTCAGACTTTTAAGTTCCTGACGGTTATAAGAAATATGGCATTGTGTTTATTTACTGCCTCAAGAATCAACTTCAAAGAATTAGTACTACTTTAAATGATTTTTAACCTGAGTTAATTTTTTTTCCTTCCTCTCCCTCTCCCTCTCTCCCTCCCTCCCTTCCCCCCTTCCTGAATGACTCTATTGTCAGTTGAAGTTTATCATTTTAGCCTCTTGAGAAAAGGACCAAAACCATTTTATGAAGTGACAGTGTTATTACAAAAAAATAAAATGCAATTCTGAAGGTTCATGTGGGAGAGTCAAACATATGTGGCTTTGTTAAATCTTTATTTGTGATTTCTCATTTCAGAGCCATCAGTAATAAAGTAGAGAAAGTTTGACTTTTGAATTCCAACATCATTTCTCAGTTTGGTATTTTCTGAATATATATACTTCAAGAATGTCCAATCAGCTTTTTCAAAATTTTGTTTGAAGTAAATGTCAGATTTGTGTTCAACTTACTGACATAGTAATGATTTTAATGAACTAATTAGTCTATGCCCATTTAAAATTATTTTATATAATTGTGGTAATCACTTTAACTTTAGTTTAATTTTTCCCCATACAAAATGAACCAGAGAACCAATGAGAATTAGGAACTTTCATGAATAGCCTTCATTAACAAATTTTAATTTGTAAAATGTTGCTCCATTTAATCTTATGGGTATTGAAGCTGACAGAAAGATTGCCATTTCTCTAAAAAATGTAAAGTACTGACAAAAATACTTTGGCATAGTGCTGCTGAAATCAACACACATGTGAGATAATACTTGAGGGAAAATTTTTGTGAATGTAAAGTCATAAGAAAAAATTAAGAAATATGACAGACATGTCATGTCTAGAAATTGATGATATATTGAAATAATTTCATATATGTTACTTAAAGTTTATAAAATGTTTTAATTTACATTAAACATTTCCAATTTTTCATATTTATAATGCTTTTCTAAATAATCAGATAGTTTTAAATTAACAGGAAACATAGGAATCTTCTAGAAAATAATTCCAAGAGACAGGAAATTTTATGTTAATAAATCCAGGTAGCTTTTATGCATTTCATATACATGACACCCATATGTTAAAATATTTTGACTTTGTAATCCAAGTAAAACGTCATTGATCTGCAAAATCATTAACTGAAAATGAATGGTTCTACTAGGCAGGAACCAAGCCCTGCATTTACATTATATCCTCTGGAGAGCTATAGGTAATCAATAACATTTGTTTATTAAACACTTTTTTAAAAAAAGAAACAGTGGAAGGGGCAAAATACATGAACAATTCTGTACAGCCAATAACAAAATGTATAGCCAATAACGAAATATCAAGTGCACAAATTAAATAAAATAATAAGGAAAAACAAAATAAAATCAATTTTTTCTGATTTTAATTCCAGGCAAAAATATAATTACAACAAACCAAAATGTCTCTCATATTTTCATAAAGAAAGAAGTTGACAATATTGTCAGGAGAGACATATTATTCCTGGTCCATTCCCTCAGTCCCACACCTAATCCATCAGCAAAGCCTGTCAAATTTTTCACATGCACACAAATTTATTTTTCATCTTCAGCACAGTCCTATATCAACTTCCATCTTCTCTTAATTAGAGTGCTGCAACAGACTCCTAAATTCCATCCGTGGTTCACTACACTTCTTTCGTAGCACAGCACATATTAGGTGTAATAATTTATAAATATAACACTATTTCTCTTCTTCCTTCTACAAAACTCTTCAAGTACTTCAGATACTACTTAAAATAAATTCAAATATCTTACTATATAGTCTTCAAATCCTGATGTTCTCTGGCCCTTGATAACTTTTCCATTTTTATATTGGACATGCTTTGCTTTTCTCATTATTCCCTATGCATCCTGGATTTTTTCTAACTTAGCAAACTCTCCTCTACTCTCTCCAACTTAATTGTCATTCTTCTAAGAATTATTCGTGACCCTGACAACTGTACCTAAGATTATTTCTCTGACTCTTTATAGGAAGTTTCCATTTTTCTCAATAGTAGAAAGTATTTATAATACATATTTGCATCTTAGCATTATAAAATATGCAGTGAAAATAACATAAAAAGATAGAAAACAGTAAACTCCATTCTTGTCACCACAAAGATTGTTCAAAGTGGCCAAATTTTGACATAATTGCTTTAACTATTTTCCTTTTTAATATGTCTTATTGTAAACTAATATCTACAGAAAAGAAATTTCAACATAACTAGAATTATTATTATTGTGGTGGTTGTTAGATTATGGAATTTTCTTTCACTTCAGAATATTATGGGGGTACAACACTTTGGTTATGTATATTGCCCATGCACTGCCCAAGTCAGAGCTACAATCGTAGACATCCCCCAAACTGTGTGCCCCGTGCTCATTCGGTGACAGTTTTCCCATCCCCTCCACCCCCCTCCCACCGGCCCAACCCCTGATGAATATTATTGCCATGTGTGCACATTAGTATTGATCAGTTACTACCAATTTGATGGTGAGTACCAGTGGTGCTTGTTTTTCCATTCTTGTGATACTTCGCTTTGAAGAATGGGTTCTAGCTCCATCCAGGGTAATACCAGATGTGTTAATTCACCATTGTTTTTTATGGCTGAGTAATACTCCATGGTATACATATACCACATTTTATTAATCCACTCAAGTATTGATGGGCACTTGGGTTGTTTCCACATCTTTGCAATTGTGAACTGTGCTGCTATAAACATTCGCATGCAGATGTCTTTATTATAGAATGTCCTTTTTTCCTCTGGGTAAATACCCAGTGGTGGGATTGCTGGATGAAATGTAGTTCTACTTTTAGTTCCTTGAGGTATCTCCATATTAATTTCCATAGAGGTTGTACTAATTTTCAGTCCCACCAGCAGTGTATAAGTGTTCCTATCTGTCCACATCCCCACCAGCATTTGTTCTTTTGGGACTTTTTCATATAAGCCAATCTCACTGGAGTTAAGTGATATCTCATTATGGTTTTGATTTGCATTTCCATGATGATTAGAGATGTTGAGCAATTTTTCATATGTTTATTGTCCATTAGTCTGTCTTCTTTTGAAAAGTTTCTGTTCATGTCATTGCACATTTTTTAATGGGGTTGTTTGATTTTTTTCTTATTGATTTTCCTGAGTTTATATAGATTCTAGTTATCAGATGTGTAGCATGCAAATATTTTCTCCCATTCTGTAGGTTGTCTGTTCACTCTAGTGATAGTTTCCTTGGCTGTGCAGAAACTTGTTAATTTGATCAGGTCCCATTTATTTATTTTTGTTGTTGCTGTGATTGCTTTGGGGTCTTTCTCATAAATTCTTTGCCTAGGCTGATGTCTATAAGAGTTTTTCCAACATTTTGTTCTAAAATTCTTATGATTTCATGCCTTAGGTTTAAGTCTGTTATCCACCGTGAGTTGATTTTTGTGAGAGGGGAGAGGTGCAGATCCTGTTTCAGTCTTCTACATGTGGCTATCCAATTTTTCCAGCACCATTTGTTGAATAGGGATTCTTTTCCCCAGTGTATGTTTTTGTCTCCTTTGTCAAAAATTAGATGACAATATGAGGATGGTTTTATATCTGGATTCTCAGTACTGTTCCATTGGTCAATGTCTCTGTTCTTGTGCCAGTACCATGCTGGTTTGGTTAGTAGTATAGCTTGAAGTGTGGTAGATTGATGCCTTGTAAGTTGCTCTTTCTGCTCAAAGGTGCATTGGCTATACGAATTCTTCTCTGGTTCCATACAAAGCATAGAATTATTTTTTCCAGATCTGCAAAAAATGATGTTGGTATTTTAAGAATTTTAAGATCTATCCTTTATAAGATTCATTATTTATTCTTTTATTCCTGGTTTGCTAACCATTTTATTTTTCTAAATGAGCATTTAAAGAACAGCCCTTATCTAAGATGCCATTCTCCCATTAAGAGGAAAAGACAAAATAAGCAGAAATAACCTATAGATTTGGAAGCACTAATCATTCTTACTCACATCCCATTGGCCAAAGCAAGTCCCATGGCTAAACCTGATCTATGGGTGAGGAAAAATTCTCCTCACACTAAAATAGTCTCAGAAAGTCATATAGCAAATATCAGGTGTACATTCTTTTTGCCAGTAAAGCCTCAAATAATTTGCAATAATAGTAAGTATCCAATACACTACAATACACTATATCCTTCTTGATGATTCACAAAATGAAAACTAGGTCACTTTCCCTTATTGATAAACAATTTTTTCCATGGCTTATAAGCTTTCTCCAAAGTACTTCATAATTCTTGTAAATTTTTAACATTCAAGTGAGCTTTCAAAATGCCTACTTTTCTTCTCCTTCTTTTCTTCCTCCTCCTTTTCTTCAATGATGTTATTATCATCAACTCTGCTTCAGTTACTCACTCCCATGATCATAACTGAGACCCTGTTATCAATAGTAATGAAATCCCTGTATCACCTCAATTTTAATCATATCACTCTTCAATCACCATCTATCTGTCCTCCTCATGCCCTCTATTGTTCCAATCCCATGAATTAATTATTCAACCTTACAGAGCCGTACACTCCTTTGGTATTTCCACTTATCACTTTTCCTTTGCCTTTTTTATATTCTTATTTCATCTTTACACAGGACTTAGTCTACAGTGTTAAAGGCGCCTCCTAAATAATGCAGTGTACAACAAACAAAATTACATCTGGGTGTCCTTGTCATAAGTCTCCTTTGGGATGCTCATAATCTTCTTCACCCAAATTATATGATCTTCTCTGAAAATAAAATTTTTAATTTTCTCCTCTGTCCATGCCATTCCTTCCATTCTACAATCCTAGACACGTCTTGAAACCTAGACTACTTTTCCACAGCTCTATTGTCATTCTGAATAGTGTTTGAATAGCAGGGGACTACTGCTTTACATCATCTCCCATTGAGAAGTGAGCATCACTTTAAAATTTACCAATGCTAGCAGAGAAGCAAGGGAAAATATTAATACTTTATGACTGATATTCTCTTCTTCCTAGGTGTTAGGTCAGTGCTTTTGACTGCAAATACTCAAGATTCCTTTTCATGTATGTTTATAGATTGTTTCAATAATAAATTTTAGTAGCTTTTTTTCCCTCTACTGTATTCTTGCTATATCAAAACTTACCTCTCTGCGACACTGAATGCCAAGCTGAATAGAGGGAAGGAAGTAAGGGAGGTAGTTTTTTTTTTTTTTATTATACATATTCACTATCTACTTTTAATCCTTTTTTAATATATTGTGATATGTATATAATTACAATTCATTTCCATTTTGAAAGGTTAGAAAACTGATGTATTCTGAGTTTTAACTTATTCAAAGAAGTTAGTAAATCACAGAACAGTGAGTGCAAATTTTAGATTTCTGTCTTGAGACAGAATATTTAAAGTCGTGCTTTTTATCTATTTATTTTTTTAACAAAGTCTTGCTCTGGTGCCCAGACTGGAGTACAATGGTGTGATCACAGCTCATTGCAACCTTGAACTCCTGGGCTCAAGTGATCCTCCTGCCTCAGCCTCTTGAATAGCTAGGACTACAGGTGTGCATCACTATGCCTGGCCAATTTTTAAATTTTTTATAGGGATACAAAGTGCCATTTTTTGAACAATGATATTCTTCTGGTGATAAATCGGGTGGAAACTATTACTGATGTCAAGACAATTTGATTGAAATTAATATGTCATCTAAAGATAAAAAATGCATTGTTTATTTATGTTGCATAGATACAAAAACAGTTTCTACAAATATATATTGGTGATATTGCAGGCAATTGAAAAGTATATTCAGAATATTATGTATTATATTATGTAATAATATAAATAATTTATGTAATTATAAATGGTTTCTTGATTTATTAAAGGAGATATATAGACATACATACAAATATATATTTATGCCCACATATAATCATACTGGGTTCTAATTCATTTCAGTCCTCTCTATTACATTAGTCTGGGTAATAGACAACATAATATATAGATTCAATGGGGAGTGTATTAGTCAACTCAAGCTGCCATAACATACCATAGAATTAATGGCTTAAACAAAAGAAATTTATTTTTTCATAATTCTGAGGCTTCAATTCCAAGATCTAAGTAACAGCATGGTTGGGTTCTGATGAGGGTTGTCTTTCTGGCTTACCGATAGCTGCTTTCTTACTATATCCTCATCTGATGGGGGATAGAGCTTTCTCTCCTCTTCCTATGAAGTTACTAATGCCATTTTAAGGGTCCCACTCTCATGACCTAATCTAATCCTAATTACCTCCCAAAGACCTCACCTCCTAATACCATCGCTTTGGTGGGTAGAAATTCAACATATGAATTTTGGGGGAATATACAAACTTTCAGTCCGTAATATGGACTATTTAAATAGGTTAAAACACAGGGCAATTGTTTTCAGAATTCAGATATCTTAATTTTCTTCAAAGCAAGTCACAGAGAAACTGAACCCTCCTATGTTTTCAGTGTTCCAAATTAAGATTAAAATTATTAATTGAAGTTTGAATACTCTTGATTTTCCTGCCTTTTTGTAGTTTCAATTTAAGCAGGGTATTTCAAATCTATATTTTATTAGGTCCTAGCTAGTGTACCAAATTCGCATATCATACTTTCAAATGATCAGAAACAGTTTGAGAGGATGAATCTGTTTTTGGACATTATGTTTCATTTAATTGACTTTCAATTGTGTTTGGTATATTTTTTGTCATTTTGACACCAGCCATTTCCATTTAAATTGTATATGTTTAAAAATGTGCCTCTAGAATGCTATTTGTCTACTCTAGTATGAGAAAGTCTAGGAATGCACACTAGGAGAGACCCCAGCGCCTAAATTCTTCACTACTCAGGCACGGAATAATATTCCAGGAAAATGTGTCCAAGCAATTGATGCAGAGGCATCACAGCTGATTAAGAACTAAAGCAGTTGACATGAATAAAAGCACAAATAAGAACCATGGTGGCTTGTTAAAGCAGCATAGGAAAGGGTTTGCTGGAAAGTTTGTATATTAGGAAAATGGGTTGTGGAAATTAAAGAAAAAGAAAGAAGAGGTAAAAAGTGACATCATTTCTTTCTGTACAAAGAAATTGGCTCAAAGGATTACATGGATGATGACATTGTTGACTCTCAACTACACTCACTCTGTATCCTTCCTTTGAGTTCTTAGTGTATTTTTTAAATAAATGCTGAGATTTGGTCCAATTACCACTGAGATTATTGCATATCTAAAGCCAATTCTCTCTCTTCTACCTCTTATAATGCAGGATGTTTGTGTGTGTGTAATTTATTTGTTTATTTCAAAGTAGGGTTTATGCAAGTGAAGTGAATAAATGGCTGTTTGTGATTAAATAATTAGGAAACTAGGTGACTGTTTCTAAAATGCTCACAAAAACATGGTATTCATTGCCTCAAAGTTAACTGAAATCTTTATACCCACAGACCAAAGTGGAGAAAACGTCTGACTTGACTAAACTTCAGTTAAGCTTCCCTATGTCCCTCAGGCCCCAGAAATTTGGACCATTCTTGAACACTGGAAGGCATAACAACCTCTACTTAAAGCACCTCCTTAGAATCAGTTGAACTCAAGGAAAGACATTCCCTTCCCATTTGTCCAATAACCCTATTGACCCCACCACACTATACCTAGTTCTTTCCAGCCTTGCTTACTTCTCCCATAGAAGAAAAGCCCGTTGCTTCCTGACCTTTGAGATACTTGCAGATCTTGCAGAAAGAACATTCTCCCTATTGTGTTAGTTCCTATTCACATACTGGAATTCACCCCTTTACTTACTGCAATCATATTTTTTTAAATAAAGTCTTGCCTTGCATAAGTTTGGATTTGTTTTAACATCCCATAAATGGAATTAGTCACAACCTCTCATATTTGTCATTTTATAAGTACACTACATCCTCAAAGCTCTAGTTATCTGATCAAGTGTCGTATTTGTTACCATATGCTTATTATTTTCTGATTTACTGGATACAAGCTAGTATCAGCAGTGACGTTTTAGTTTCGATGTATTAAAACATTTTTTCAATATATTTTTCATTATCTGTGCTGTCATTAGCAGGTGGAAAAATAATGCACCTGCTTTTCAGATACATTGACATAAGTCCTGATTTATTAAAATAGCTGTACTTCATCAATGTATGAGAACATTTGTATTAAAATAATTAAAGAAGTATTTGTATGCATGGATATGTTTGTACTGTAAGCACTAGATTAAGGTTTTTTTGAACATATATATATATATATATACATATGTATAAATCTCTCTATATACACACACACACACACACACACACACACACACACACACAGATATTATGTATCTGTCCTTAGAACTTTCAAATCCCCAAATGTTGTAGTTTATGTTCTACAGGAAGCTGACTCTAAGACATAGAGAATCTAGTGCAGAACCTGCAGACACTGATGGATGAAGTCTTCTTCCAATAATTCACCCAGAAACTGAGACAATACTCCTTCATTGACTGAGGAATTGAATGAATACATGGCAAGGACTACTAGCATTGCATTCTTTAGATGCTTAAGGGTGACCCTCATTTGTATATTATACCCCTCTCAAGGAAGTAATACTGTTTTTGGTTTACTACCTCAGCTTGCATGGGAGGGGCATTTTCAGAGGCTTGTACTTGGCTTTACTCTCTAAGTACACTAAGTATTCCCCTTTCTCCAGTGTGCAGTTTTGAGGCAAATCTGAGGGAAGTTTTATCATGTACAATCGTCACTGTGTTGCATGGTTCTTTGTCTTGGGGATCTGGTCTTTTTATCATTCAATCATTGTGTTCTGGGTTCTAAAACTGGCTGAGATCTGGAAGCTGGACAAGTAAATGTGACCTTTTAGTAGAGTGAATGCCCTCTTGTAATTATCCATCCTCCATTTCTTCGGATGACATAAGTAAAGTAGTACACTTATTGTACTTGCATGAACCTAGTTTCTCGTATTAAGCACCACTACCTGGTTTCTCTCTTTTGGGGGCTTATTCCTGTTACTCTCAATGCACCTAGTCCTGTTACAGCCTCTCTCACCATCAGCCTTTGCCAAAAGAGGGGAACCACCACTGAGCTCCTTCACGATGCTGGCATTTTCCTATTATATTTTTATGGCCCTACTTAATAGTGTATCGTTTTGTGGCCTGCCTGTGGAAAACAAACATCTAGTGGGTTTTTCTGGTATTATGCAATATATTCACTCCAGCATACCCATCATGTTCCATGCCTTGAGTCTTTTATTCCTTTTATCCATAGGCTGCCACAACAATTTAGGCATTAGATTTCATTTATCTTGGTCCATCACTTTTTCCATGCCTCTAAAAGCTGTTTAATGCTACTATCAAGTGGCAGTCTTTGCCACAATTTTAAATCCTGTGTTTCAGGAAAGTGCTCCCAAGTCAGTGCCTCTTCCTTATCTATTCTTTGTCTGTGCTCTTTAATCATGCAACACAGAGTCCAATCCCACATGGATATTAAATCCATCAGATGTGGGGTGCCCCTGGAAGGAGTCACCCTTAGCTGAGATAACTCTTTTCAACCAAGGTGAACTCCGAAGAGGCTGACAGCTGAAGGCTACCTGCTGACAGCACTCCCAGAAGCTGGGTAATAAATCTGCATGAAAGTGATCAATACCCAAGAAAAAATGTATTATTTACTCTGACTGAAATGACATTTTAGACACTTTACTTTGTTCCCAGGATTCTCAACCAAAAATATTTCTTCTGGTAGATGTTATCTTTTGTTAATGTTTCCGTCTAATTTTTCAGATGATGTCAGGACCCTTAACGCCCAATATTTCAGTTTATTCTCTGTTTTAATGAAATTATTGGGTGGGTTTTTTGGTAATCAATAATTTAAAATATATTGCTTTCCATTATTTGTCTAAGTTAAAATAATTAAAAAAATATTTTTAACACAATCTATCACAAAATTTGTTTCAAGTTGATTTAGTACTAAGGTGACTATCAATCATTCATACTCATTCTATAAACATGAATAATGAATAGCAAGATGGAATATAAGTTTGGTAGAAATATATTTTACTATTTTTTAATCTTAGCACTATCTAAAATTATCTAGATCATGAGAAATATAAATTAAAGATTATAAAATATTTGCAGCTTTTATTTTTAATTCAGTTGGTCTAATACAGAATCTGGGCTCAAGAATAAAACATTCATACACACAAGTACTGTTTAATTTAATCATACTACATTTTAGGTTTGATGTGAACAATTATATTGAAAAGTACTGTCCAAAAATGTTAGGAAAAAGTAGTAACAATTTCTGTCATTTGGATATATAATCTTATATTTTGTTAAAATATTTGTGTCTGATTATCTTAAAATCCATGTTACACATTTTATAGTTCTTTTTTTAATTTGAAAAAGTTTTAGTAGACACCTACCACTACTGTACTCATATATTTTCTTCAACAATTTAGAAGAAAGCAACAACCAAGCACCACCAGAACAATTATTTCCCTGGTAATTTTAGTGCTCTACTGTCCACCAAGTTAAGTTTCGTGACTCACCTCTTTTATGATCAAGGACCTACAAGGAGTTGCATATCCTTGGCTCTTAGAAGAACAATTTTCTCTGTGTAAGCCTTGATCATCCACATAGGGAATGAAATCTGCCTCAATATTGTTAAGCTTTGTAAAGGGACAACCTACCAAGGTGATTGAATACATAAACTGTGTGCAATTAAGAAAACAATTTCACTGTCATAGAAATAGAAGCTCAATAGTGAAACTAATAAGTATATTTATGAATTTTTAATTTTTTCCTAATATTTAGAAATTTGAAATAAGTAATCTGTATGAGGACACGGATTTTATATTTTTTATACTAAAGGTGTGCATGTTGTTATAATAATATTACTTAAGAGATGGTGCAAATGGATCTTAAAAAAATTTTTTAATAATACCAAAAATTATAATAGTGTTCTTCATATTAATCAAAAATTATATTTTCATAACTAATATTTAATTATTAATTTTCACATGCTAATCTATTCATAAGTATGACTAGTTGATACTTGGACTTCAGTTTAAAAAGTATTCACCTACTTGGGTCCTTTATTCTCTAATGGAGAAAATTACCATATTATCAATGCTGGCCCATAAACTAATAATTTTAGCTTATTATATAAGCATTAGTTATCAATGGCTTTTGAAACAGAAGAAAAAATTGTTGTGATATGCAATTGAGAAAATTCAAGAAATTAAAAGAAGATAAGGAAAAAACTTTTTGATGCTCAAGAAAATGATTGATTATAGAATGTAAAATAGAGTTATGGATTAAGATAACTAAATTAGATTCAGGTTTACTAGAAGAAATCAATTAGAAATTTGGTTCATAGTTACTAGAATAAAAACTTAGTCTAGAAAAGATGGATATAATTCAGGATTCATTTCATACATATAGTTGAGTTCTGAAAATGGGATGATTTACAAAGACTATAGGTAATTTTTTTAGTATTGGAATGTCATCAAAAGTGGATGATTCTGACAATGACTATATAGATTTTAAAGGATTGGAGCAAGAGTCATCAAAAAGAGACTGCTGGCAAGACTAACAATTGAATAAGAGAAGTCTAAGTTACAGAAGCTAAAAGAAAAGACACTCTCAGAAATAATTAACGGATGGAAACAATGCCTTCTTCACCAATCCCTACCTTATGTTCCTTTGTCTCTTTTAGGGGCATACAGAAACATTCCAAGAGTGATAGTTTTATGTAAATCAATGAAATATTTTTGTCAATAGTTTAAAATTTATTTTTATGCATAGGATAGGGACGTATGACTGTGTCAAGTTGATGTATCTTAATAGTGTCAATTAAAAAAAAAGGTATGATTACAAGTATACCACACAGAATCTATAATTCAGAAAAAGGGTTTGACGTTTCCAAATTTTATTAGACTATTAAAATATAAAATATTAATATATTTTTACTACAATATGCTTATTGGAAAATGCAATTTCATATCTTATCTCATATATCTTTATTAAGGTATTTACTTTGCATCACTGGTATAGTTTTTAATTACTATAAAGAAGGTTTAGTAAAACAAAAATTATTTCTAAAGTAGTAAATTTTGTAGCCTTAGAAAAATACAAAAATATATGAATATGAAACATATAAAGTGAACATTAATTGGCATAAATAATATAATAAAAGTCATTATTTTCAAAAATATTACTCTAAATTTCTAAATTACCATGTCATTATTATGTTACTTAGAATGTTTTTGTTCAACATTGCAAAAATAAGCAGATTTTAAAATTTGTTTACATAAAATAAGATATACTTTTTAATAAAATGAAAAGGAAATCATAGTGTTTGTGCATGTTTCAAAGGAAAACAACATCTGTAATGTTTTCCCTTCAACCTTTTGATATGCCCAATATAAAGCAATTACTTGAATGCTTATATCACTATAGTAGTATGATTTCTGTGAATAATGAAAAACATTATATAGATATATATCTGTATATATATGTATGTGTGTATATATTTATTATATATGTGTATATATGTAAAAAACATCATTTTTATGCCACTTTGATTATATACTTATATCATGAGACATATTTATTTTTACTACATATTACTTAAAGTCATTTATGCAATAGGAAACATTTTTTTAAAATCCTTGCCAATAATGTCATTTCAAATATCTAGAAAATTTTGGGGAAAAAGTTTGATGTAAAGTTTGATAAAGTTTGATATACCTGGATAGCTTCTTTAGCTCTCACATTTCAGGAATAGTTACCATTGGCTCCTTTGAATTAAATGGAAAACTAAGTTGAAAATAAATTCAAGTGAAAAATTAGTTTACATTTATACCACAAGAGCATATCAATATCATTACATTAACTACTAGTCTACATCCTACAATTAATAAATAATGAAATGGTATAAGAAATTATATATCTAATCATATTCATATTCAATACTGCCCAGGATTCACCATCACTCTCATAGCAAGAAACATCTGGCTCATGTCCACCTTGCAATACTCACAGGAATTGTGAATGTGTGTGATGTAATATCCTTTTGTATCAAACATATATTGATTTATTAAACTAATTGTATTGTTTTAAATCCTATATCTCTTGCTCATAAACACATTTCTATACTTGCCACCTGGTGAGGCATGTCATACTTTATAGGTCCCAGAATTTCCATTTTGGTGACTGTTTCTCATTATAATGAGAATACCTGTATTCTTTAAGGTTTTATAAAATTTCCTATTCTTTCCACCTAAAGTAATAACCTGCACTATTTTCAGTCTTCCCTATTACTGCTTCCCTTTTATCACTTCCTAATGAATTTAAGACCTCCAATCAAGATTTCCTGCCAATTGATCCTAACTATTTTGAAAATATGACTAGAAAGGTGCACTGTGAACAGATACAGTGTCACTATGGTTTTGTAGTCCCAAGTATTTTTTTGTAGTTTCTATAAACAGAAAATCTACTCTACTAACAGTTTTTAGACCTCTTATATATGAGCTCATATATTGGATGTAAACTGTCCAATGCTAACATTTTACAGAGGAAAGCTGATTTTACTTAAACAGAACATAACAGAAATGGAGAAATGAGGTGCCTGATGTTTGTTATGCTTGCCTTGAGTGAAACTGAGACTTGTTAGACTAATGTAACCTTTGCAAATTTTTGTTATATAAAGTTCATATGCACAAATCTATGCAACAATTTGTGCATTGTGACCTGGATTTGGACTAAGAATCCACTTAATACTTGACCTTAATTCTTATCCTAATAAAGGAACTATAATGATGGTTTGCATCCTAGATTATCCTTGTTATGTTGGACTCTGTCAATAGTCCTCAAACATATATGGATATTTCCTTTTCCCATGGGCACAGTTAACTAAGTTAATGTCTACTTTTATCTTTGGGGAATGGCTGTGAAATTATTACCACGTATGCTTGCCAATGTGTTGTGTTTGCTTATTCTTACGGGGACCCATCTTCTTCTTCTGTCAACAGTTTCTAGGTCTATTAAGTCCAGACACAATCTGGGAGAAGATTTTACTTCTTTTAGGAGTGGCTGCCCTCAGCCTTCTGATCATGCATTCTGGAATGCTTTTGGCTATACAGACTAAACAGTCTCCTTATTGAGATCACACATATCTTGCTTCTGGGAAGCCAAGTTCTATTAATCATTTCTATACCTCTCCATAGGTCAGGACCACTGAATGCCAATATTTACAATAATTGCCTTCTTAACTCTATCATTTAAGTGTATTTATCTGACCTCTAATATTTTAGGACACTACCATGTCCTTTGTAATTACTGAGCCCAATTTTGTAATGATATCTCTCACCTTTAGCCCTGACCAACAAAGAACATTAGCAATTGAGCTTAATGATACTAGTGACATTCTTACCAATACATTCCTGATTGCTTTGGTATGCACAGAGTATCCTTTGAGTCTTCGAACAGAATATAATCAACCAGTGAGTTTTCTTGCCTTATGCAGTATATCCACCCTTCTTATCCTTTTTATCCTTCTTTTCACTTACTATGAATTATCACTTTTTCCAAGATTCCCAGTGCCAACCTAATAACATATTTTCATTGTTTCTTAAGGTATTTACCAGGGTATTAAATTCTTTATCAAGATAGGATGTCCATATGTTACAAACTCTCCCTGTTCAACTTTAAATTCCATTCTCCTTGATCCAGCAACTTCAGGATTCAGTCACATATATACTGCCCAGGTTCCTGCTAACATATGTTAACTTGGTGTTCCAATTCTTTAGCTAGTTTCTTTCTTCTCTTAGTAGGCCAAGCACTTTCCTGGTTAGATTATATAGTGACTGACACTAGGTCTTTATGTAGTTCCCACAAAGAAGGCAGAATTAGATCCTAAGGAGGTTGTGTGTTGTTCTTCAAGACAGAAATCTTTGTATATCTTCAAGAAAGAGGAGGGGGGTTTACAAAACTTTAACAATGTTATGATAACAATAAAAAAGACACTGTTTCTGTAGTCCCAGAAAGATCAAAGATTGAGGATGGAATATTTTCAGCTTCATTCACCAATAAATCCTCATCCCATAATTCCTTTGAATTGACATACTTTCCTTGACATAGTTGACTTTTTGTGATTGAGAATCAATTTCTCTGGAGCTGTGATTCTTATATGCTTAAGTTTTAGGCTTGGTCCTCAAATTTTCTTGGCCTCTGGCTGCAGGAGATGAAAGTTTCTTTATATGTTGCCAAGAAGGTCCTCTGTTATTCATGCTTTGCCTTATATTGGTGATGTATTACCCTTGGCCTATCCCTACCTTACAAATGCATGCTTTAATAGCTACTAGATGATATAATCCTTCTAAATATTATTTTTCTCATACCTCTCAAAATCCTGAAACAGTACATATTTAAGCACATTTCTTTCCACTGATATTCCATTCCAGTTCATCTCTAGTGAAAGTTTTAATAATTTCAATACAACTGTGTGCCAGAAGCTATCAGTGCTACCTACATTAGTAGTGATGTTCTCACTGCCAGCTGCCCAGTAGGTCATCCAGTTTCCATTTAAGAGTTTGAATCCTTGGACTAATACTGGCAAAAAATGTCATAGGTTGTGCCCCTCTGGAAAGTGGATGTTAAAATTTTGAAACTTACATGCAGAAGTTTCATTGAGAATTGTTTAACAAAGGAAGATTGGACAGAGGGAGAATTTCAGCTCTAATGCAGTTGCAACAGACACCTCAGCTGATCCAATAGTGAGCTCTGGAGCTGTAATGGCTTTCCACAATTTTCCCTTATCAGGCAAAAGATGTGGTCCTCTGTGGTCAAGACTTCACTGGATGTGATCCACTCAAATGGGTGACATACTTTTGGGTGAGGCAGCTATCTTTGTTACAGAAAATTACTGAAGAAGGATTCATTTGTGAACTATCAGGAACCAACACACTGAAGGAATTAGTGCCTCATTTCTGAAAGGATCTACCACAGCATCTACCCTATGTTGGCCTATATTATGGCCAACTCATTCTTAATCCAAGAAGAGTTTCTAAAATTCACAGAAATGAATTTCACAAATATCTACCTGGGATAAGAAAAGGGGAAGGATTCATTTATTCAACTCTGATCCCCATATTTCAAGGAGAGACCCATGCATTTATCTCCTGAAATTATGAATTACTCATCCACATCACTCTTAAGTTTTTCTTGGGAATGCCATAATGTTACTAAAGAAAGCACAGATTAAAGGTGTGTCATGCTATGAAGGAAAAATTTTGTGATGCAAACAAAAAGCAAGGCACTGTAAAATTGAACAGGTGTAAAGCTGACCAAAACTTATGTAGAGTTGGTCTCTGCAGCATCAGCTGGGGTAAGAGGTAGGGCTGAGATAATTCAAGGTTCTTCAGAAGCTTTATCTGATTCAAGAATTCACCTAAATAATGAATGACTAATAGTTTATCCCATTTGACCTATACAGTTTGTTGACAATATCAGTAATGATATGTTCACGAAGACCTTGTTGTTAATGGTGGTGAGTGCAAAAAAGGATACCACCATTGGAGTAACCAGTTTACAAAATAGACATCAATGATTTTCACCTCTTATTCCTCATGCCCTTATATAGTATCTTCTCACTCTGAAGAGATGCGTATATAACCTGTAGGGAATTAAGGAAAAGACAGTGTGTGATTGCCAAGGCTAGGTCATAAAAGACATTGCACCTTGAATTGTTTACTTTGATAGAAGCCAGTTGCCATGTCATGGAGACACTAAAGAAACAATATGAAGTAATCCACATGTCAGTGAGAGGCCTCCTTCCGACAGACATGTGACTATGACAACTTGGAAGTAGATTCTTTATCCTTAATCAAGTCTCCAGATAACTTTATGCAGCCTCATTACTGACACTGAGCTGTTAGCTACCCAAGTAGACTGCTCCAATATATTTGAACCACAGAAACTCTCTGAGACAATAAATGTTAACTGTTGTTTTGAATCGTTATATTTTGAAGTAATTTTTATACAGCAATAGGTAGTCAATAACAACCATAAAATTACCAATATCCTGTCTTTTTATCAAAGTGTACCAACATTTTTTACATATATAATGGTGGAAATTGGCAGGTGCCAAGTTCTGGCTCCCAGCTCCTAAAGGATGATCTTACTCTTTTGAGATGTTTTGAGACACTGAAACTGGTATCCTAACTTTTTTCAATTGCCTAGAACATGGAGTACCACATGGAGTAGAGCTTAAACCCTGTCCTGACATGTCTAATAAACTCAGTAGAAACTGTAGGACATGGACACCTAAAGAGGAAAAAAAGCACATGAATGATCAAGCAGTTCTATGCCAATAGGCTATTACTACAACCCACATCTAAGTTCCAAGAAGGAGGAGTGGTTCCAGCTCCCAAGAGAGATTCCTTTTGGTACCACCAGCAAGTCTACCCCAAATCCACATTTACATAGGGCCAATGAGTTCTAGGAAGAAGGTGGGAGTAGCATAATTAATAGGAGGCTATAACTGTACACATCTCTCCCTATTATGATGAAGTCTTCTTCTGAAAGTGCTAAATATTATTTAAGAAAAGGACTTATTCTTTGTAATGAATTGTTGAGCCACCGGCATCAACGGTTGGAAATAATTTGGAATATCCTCATGGCTTCAGGAGATGCTCCATAGTAATAAGGGCGTGTTGCCGCCACCTTGTGAGTAGCTCAGAACATACAATGACAATACAATTACACCATCAGAATCACCTTGATAGGAAGGACAACAAAAAACTATCAAATATGTAATCAAATAGAGAGATTTCAGGATGTAAATTGTACAATAACAGTGATCTACCTGTTTCATTTATAAGTCTCTCTTAAATGCCTAAGTCAGCCCCTGACATACAATTAATGTTTAATAAATATTTATTGAATTGAAGAAAGAATGAATGAATGAATAAATGAGGTTTATTTTAAGAGTCTCTGGAGTCTAAGGAGGGGCAGTTTCATCATACAAGCAAGTTCTAATAGGATCTTTACTGATGTTAAAAGCCACTGAGAGGTGATTTTGAATCAGGTTAGGAAGAATGAGATGATAAAGTCAGAGGGTGGCTAGGATCAAGTGTCAGATACTACAACTAATATTTGGAATCCTTTACAGAAGCAGGAAAACCATGGATAAATGTGTCCCAGCTAATTTGTCAGGTAGGGTAATACTAATTCATCTGTACTGTATAGAAATGGCTCAAGTTTTTCTCCTAGAAATCTCAAACAAGTGGGATCAAGGCATTACATATAATATTTTGTATTTATATAAGATTTTTAAGACTTATACAAGGCAATTTTATTTTGAAAACAAACAATGATATTGGTAATGGCTACCTAAACGGTTTATTTTGAGCAGTTGCTGAGAGAGCATTTAAATGTTTGTCATGGACCTACATATAATACATAAAAACTGATAGAAAGTATTGCTGGAAGGAATTTAATTAGTATAGGCAGATATGTTAGAATTAGAAGAAATATGAGAGAGTATAATATTAAACTTATATAATATTTTATTTTTTGGTATTCTATACATGCCTACTTCTTAATCTTAAGATAAACTAGTATTTGTTAAGTATAATTTACATATACTTCCACATCCAATTATATGCTCTAGTATGCAAGTTAGATGTTATTACTATTAGTCCCATTTTACAGAAGACAAAACTGAGGTAAATGATCTTCTAAAAGTCATGAAATTATGATAAAGATAGATGCAATCTATCTTTTAACTTCAATATATATTCTCTCCATCCTCAATTACAGTATCTTGCAAAGTATAGCAGAATTTGGTCAAAGTAAATGTGTGTTTTGGTTATGCTACAGTTTTTACATTTGAATGATTAACCGTGTATTCAGAATTTTTTGCATCTGGATGATATTTTATCTTTAAATTAAGAAGGGCTTTCATCAAGCAATGGCTTAAATATATTTATGGACTAACAATTGTGTATGGGTGTTCTTATTGAAAAACAAAGATAATTAAGAAAAAATGTTTTCTTCTAAAGTGCTATTGTTAATATCTAATAAGACTCAACAAGCAGGTAAATAATTGGTTTTGTATATATAATAGTGTTGTGATAAAAGTATACACAGAGGACAATGGCTGCACAGGCGAGGACACTTAGTTCTACCTGGCTGTTTACATAATGCTTCTATTGGAAAAATACATTCAAGATGAGAATAGGATGTTAAGGTGATAAAAGCCTAAGAAGAATTATAGAATAAGTGATAACAACTTGGACACATACAAATGGAAATAAAAGACCATGATGCCTGTTGGAGACAACAAATCATTTGCTATTATGATAAAATGAAATTCAAGGAGACCAATTTCAGGAAGTGACTAGATAAATATAGTAATGTAGGCTCTTGAATTTGTAATGAGTTTTTGGTGTGTAGTTTCAGTTTTACTTAGGTGATGGATAGAAAATGAATGAATATTGAAATCTTTCCAAAGCAATGTTTACATTCCTGCTTATGAGACCATCTCACAAATAGATGGCTGAGACATCTAAAATACTTCAATTTCATGTGTGCAGAAGCAATGGATAGAAAAAAAAAAAAACACTGTTTTAAAGGGCAAGCGAGGAATGGAAGATTTCCTCCTGCCTAAACATGTGTGATCTCAAAGAGGCATTCCTTTTCTGGCACTTACAATAAGTTCTAACGGTTTGGCACAGCTGTGGTATGCAAAGGAAAACTTGCCACATAAGCACACGGTTTGAGACTTTGTCAATCTTTTTCATTGTTTGTATCCCAAGTCACAAACACACTTTGACACACAATGGGATCTCAATAAAATATTAGTGACTTATGAATGAATGAGAACACGTTTAAAGTCTCCTAGTCAGCAATTACCAAGAATGTGCTTGATTTTATCAAAGGTATTTATCAGCTAAACACATAAAAAATAGAGTCTTACGCCAGCTTGTAGATGCAAGATAAGTTGCAAAGAATGACTTGTCAAGCATTACTATTTTTTGTCACAGTCAGAGGAGGTTAATAATTCAGCAATGACGTTCAGAAAATACCTGATATGTTACATAAATATTGGTGGTATATACAGTTCTAATTAATGGAAAAAATAGAAGCTATATTTCTTTAAGTCTAAAAGAGATCCAGGTAAAATTAGGATGGTGAAATTTCCTAATAAAATTTCCAGTTTTTCTGACAAAATGTCATATTTTTCCCCTAACAGAATGAAAAGATATATATAGAGTTGATAGTTTATCAGTCAGAATAAGATAGCTTATACTGTAGTAACACATACACAAAAGTCCAAAAGCTTAGTCATATAAAAACAATAGCAACAAGGTTTACTTCTCAGTAACTTAAATTTTATGGTGAACTTGTTACATGTCCAGGGCAACAGCTTTATCAACAGTGAGTCAGTGATCCAGGCTGATGGAGGCTCCACCATACTGCAACTAAATGGATGATAAGAGGTAACCTCCCCACTTGAAGTGCAGGGAAAGGAATGTGGGAAGATCAAATACCAGCAATAAAATGTTCCTCTCAGAAGTGACACAACTTACTTCTACACAATTTTCATTGTCTGTAGTCGGTGATGTGATGATATGTAACTTGAAGTGGCCAGGGAAGTAAACAGAAGGAGAAAGAATAGGAAGTATAGATGCTCAGCTTTTTTTTTTTTTCTGATTTTTTTTTTTTAATTTCAGAATATTATGGGGGTACAACACTTTGGCTATATATATTGCCCATGCACTGCCCTTGTCAGAGCTACAATCGTGGTCATCCCCCAAACTGTGCTCCCCGCATCCATTCAGTGAGAGTTTTTCCCATCTCCTCCACCCCCCTCCTGCCTACCCGCCCCCTGATGAATATTATTGCCCTGTGTGATGTAAGTGTTGATCAGTTAGTACCAATTTGATGGTGAGGACCAGTGGTGCTTGTTTTTCTATTCCTGTGACACTTCGCTTCGAAAAATGGGTTCTAGCTCCAACCAGGATAATACCAGATGTGTTAATTCACTATTGTTTTTTATTGCTGAGTAATACTCCATGGTATACATATACCACATTTTATTAATCCACTCATATATTGATGGGCACCTGGGTTGTTTCCACATCTTTGCAATTGTGAATTGTGCTGCTATAAACATTTGCGAGCAGAAGTCTTTATTATAAAATGTCTTTTTTTCCTTTGGGTAAATACCCAGTAGTGGGATTGCTGGGTCAAATGGTAATTCTACTTTTAATTCTTTGAGGTATCTCCATATTACTTTCCATAGAGGTTGTACTAATTTGCAGTCCCACCAGCAGTGTATGAGTGTTCCTATCTGTCCACATCCCCGCCAACATTTGTTGTTTGGGGATTTTTTGATATGAGCCAATCTCACTGGAGTTACGTGACATCTCATTGTGGTTTTGATTTGCATTTCCCTGATGATTAGAGAAGTTGAACAATTTTTTATATGTTTGCTGGCCATTATTCTGTCTTCTTTTGAAAAGTTTCTGTTCATGTCCTTTGCCCATTTTTTAAATAAGGTTGTTTGATTTTTTCTTGTTGATTTTCCTAAGTTCTATAGATGCTCAGCTTTTTAATGTCTACAGCTGAGATGTAGACAGATGGATACTGGAAAATCGACCTGAAACACAAATACAAACTGATCTTTCTGAATTAATCACAATGTTTGACTCTGTGTTAGTGTCTATATCTGATAACTGTTCTGAAGTTGGTCAGCTTTATATTTCTTATTCTTGTGAGTATGAGTCACCTTTGGTCATTATTCAGGACTTCCCTATCTAACCACACAACTGTTAATGAAATGGTCTTGGGAACACAAAGAATCTGCCATATTTTCCAAAATTGGTATCTTATAAAAAAGAGTTAAACTAATGTTTTGGAATTCCATTAGTTTTCTAGTTCTTAAAATAAAATCTATTATACTATATTTATATTTGGTGGCAACTAGGAATTAAAAAATAAAAAATAAATATCAACTAAAATTTCCTTTTTGACATTCTTCCAGAGGTCAACAATGATCACCTATTATTTTTCATAAGGACAATGAAGAAAGTAAAATAAGTGTCTTTAGATATCTGGGACAAAAGCCATCTTTAAAAAAAAAATCTACAAACAAGATGCATTCATTTAAGAGAAAGTAGCAGAAGAAATCCACAAGGCTAATTTGTTCTGAATAGTATGTGGATAAGTTAAGCAGCCAGGAAATTCAATGGCTGAATGCTTCATTGGCTCTGCCACCCAGTGGGCAGGGCAGAGCGCATAAGTCAGATGATCACCTGCTGCCTGGTGGTGCTATACCTGCACATGTGTCTTATACTTTCCCAGTGACAAGTGATTAACTCCATGTACTAGGCTCATTCAGCAGTACTCAAGTGGTTAAACTAATTAAATTGGTGGTGCCCCACATTAACCACTACACGAATTCCAGCTGTACTTCTGTTTAAGTGGGGCAGACGTTCCCACCTGACTTCAGGGCCAAAAGGATGCCTTCTGAACTTCGTAATGAGAGAACAAATGTTTCCTGTAGTTCAAAGCTTCCTCTAATGCTACTTATACTAATCATTTCAGAATATTGTTTATTAAAATGAGAGTAAAACTGTAACATGAAATCAACTGTTGGCTAAAACTCTTATTATAACTCTTATAGAGAACTTACATATCTAAGCCGATAATTACCGGCTTAGCTATTTTACAATGAACATCATGGGCCAAGGTATATTCATTCAATAATTCATTTGATTGTTCTTTCATTCATTCGTTCATTCATTCACTTAACTCATTACATTACCTGCGGGTATTATTCGCATTTGGAAAATAGGCAAGTAGAATATAAACACTGGGAACAAACAAACAAACAAACAGCATTAAAGGAAACCTGAGGTGGGCTATAATAAATTTTAAAAGAAGAAAATACACTAGAAAAAAAAATTAAGAGAAAAAACATGATACAGTCTAAAACACTAATAAGTAACTATTAAAAAAAAGGCTATTTCAACAATGGCTAGTGATTTGGTTCAGCACATATGAATGGGATAAACAAATGTTGTGCAAAACGTTTTATTAATGTATAATAGAAACAGGTACATACTTGCTTTCCAGTATCTATTCTTTTCTACTTCTGACCAACCGATTTTGTTTGAGGCAGCAATGTGTCCAGTTAAAGTAATCAATTCTTGTATCAGTAATCTACTGCTACATAACAAATTACCACACAGTTAACATATTAAAACAACACTGTGTTATCTCCCCGTTTCTGTAGATTAGAAATCTGAGCATAGCATAACTGTGTTCTATTGTCTCATAATGCTGAAATCAATGACTTGGCTAGGCTGTGTTGTCATCTGGGGCTCAGGATCTTCTTCCAAGGTCATTCAGGTTATTAGCAGAACTCAGTTCCCTGTGGTTATAGGACTGAAGTTCCCCATTTATAGCTGTCTGTCTGTTGGATGTCATGCTCAGTTCCTAGAGGTCACACTCAGGTCTTCCCCACAATAGCAACTTACTTCTTCAAAGCTGGCAGAAGAACCCCTCCTTAGTCTGCTACTACAGTCTTCAATAAAAAAGCATTCAAGAGAATGACTATCCTGTCATAGTCACAGATTTCTGCCTATGCTGAAAGAAGTTTATGCAAGGATTGCCCATCAGAAGGTGGAGCTCTTGGGAGCCAATTTAGAACTCTGCCTACCACAATCTCTATCTACTCTTGCAATTAATGGCGACCGTGTTATCCGGTTTGGGCCAAAGAGTTATATGCAAAAGAACATAAAGGTAGGGTGTTCCTTCATGAATAATAAAGCCAAGGTTTTGACTAAAAGGACTTTTTTCCTCTTTCTTTCTGAATTAATGAAAATTAAACAGAAGGGCTGGAGAATCAGCAGATATCTTCTTGTAACCTGGAAGATAAACTAAGACACAAATAAAGGCATAAGGAAAAGAAAAGGGGCCTAGGTTCCGAATATCCTCAATGAACCACTTGATCAGCCCTGTGCTGCCTTACAAGGGCTTATTTTTATGAAAGAAATGAATATACTTACTTGTTTAAATCACTTTAGTAGGGCTTCCTGTTACTTTCAGCAACCATAGTCTTAACTGAAAAAAATATATATATATCTCCAAAATTTTAGTGATGACACTGTTTAAAGGTAGAAAATAGTATTTAATTTCAAATCCATGCTTATTTTGGGATCATTATCTCAGTTTCTATAGGAATTTTTGTACCAGCCATCCACTATGCTAATTTGCATGGGAATTTTCATCCACTATCTCACTTTGGAGTATAGTATTTCTGCTTTGCCTCCCTGCCCTAGCTTTCTATTTCTCCATTAAGCCAAGAAAGTTCCACTACTTCCTATCCTCTTGAATTTGTCCCTGATATATTGTCTATTTTTGCCCATCAGAAGTAAAAAACCTTTTCTTTATTCTGATGCCATATTATTTCCAGACAATGGCCCAGGTGAGCATAAATTTATATTCAGGAAGAAATTTATCATTACTCACACAATTTGAACATCTTTTCTACCTGAAGTCTTACTCTTCTTTCTCACTTATTGATAGGATCATTCATGCTTACATGACTGAATCACACAACAGTGATTAACTTTACCCTAATTGACCCCTGTCGTCCTGCGTCCCATCAAGAAAATAAGGACTACTCTTTTCCTTGCTCTCCCTCATTCAATTTCTTCATTCTTCCTTTTCAAACTGACCTGTTTTACTTCATCGCAAGCATTAATCCTCTCTTTGGAGACCCAGATATGTTGTCCCATTTCAAAATATAATCCTGGGTTTGATACTTTCAATTGTCAAATATCTTTACTTAGCCAAACCATACTTTAAAAAAAAAATTCTTGACAATATTTTTTGTTCAAAAGGGCATTTAGCACTTTTAAGCATTTAGCTCAAAAAATTCACCAGTTGATTTAAGAAATCAACTATTGTAAATTAGAGAGTGGCTCCCTTGTATGTTGATGCAAAGCATCCAAGGGCCACTAACGTAAATAAATGTGAAGGCTTTTCTGAATTGTAACACAAGCCAAATTAACTAGATGTGCTCCTTCTGGATACTTAAAAAAAATCCAGTAAAAGAGATTTGACTTTTAGTGTCCCAGATAAAATTAACAAATTATTATCAAAAATGTATACCTATTTTTTCTCCTGTAAATACATCAATTATTTGATCAATTTATTCAGGTTATTAGATCACCCTGTAATTCTTCAGGGTGACCGTATTTAGATATAAACTTGTAGTACTTAACCTTACTTGTGAAAACATTGTAAGTTTACTAGAGAGATGATAAATAAAATGTTCAGTCTTTAGAAACAGGAATACACATTTAGTGACTAAATGATTTGTAAGGGTAAAAAAAAATTATAGCCAGATGCTATAGCTCATATTATATTTATTCAAGTTAGTCAGATTTACATAAATGTCACCATCCGTAAAGTTTTCCTGAGAGGTTCCCTGTGGTTCTTTTACTTGAGCTGCTACGTGGAGCTAATTAGAGTCAAGAAGCAGTAAAGGGTCAAGAATATCTTATGTCTATATCAAAAAAAGGACAAAATATATTTTAGTGTTTAAGAATTTAGAATTTTGAAATTACACTGCTTCTATGAGTGTCTTAGAATAACGTATATTTTTTATTCTATAATGTGTTAGAACTTGTGCATTATTCTTTCAAACAATGTAGACTCAACACCTACCATAAGCCAAACATCATCAGGCACTGGTACAGATTCATAAAGCAAATCTTTTCTGTCAATAATAACAACTAATATTTATTCAGCACTACGTAACCAGAACTGTTTTACATATGTTATATGTATTACTTCAAATGATTATCTCCATCACCTTGTAAATTAGGTTGTCTTATTTACATTTTACAAATGAGAAAACTGAGACACAGAAAGGAAACTTTCCCAATAATAAGTACTTTTGCAGTAATAAATAATTCAGTGGGGATTCAAAATAAGTCAATATGACTCCAGCATCTGGATTCTCAAAGATTCCAATATGCTTTCTTCAAGGAACGTATAGTTCCTCTAAGAGTAACATCTCTAAAATAGCAATTTATGTCTTATATTTATTTAATAAATATCAGGTAGGAGATATAAACAGGTATGTGTTGCAATGATATGCAAATATTTGTTCATGCCGATGAGAAATATTACAGATTTAGCTGGGTTACAAAGATCTGTAAATGACAAAGGATCATTGATATATATACATCTCCTATAATTTTTGCCAAAGCTAAGTTGATTACTTAGTTGAACTATTTGTTTCATTTTTACCTATAACAGTTCCTTTTTACAAAAATAATGTATGTTTAGAATAGTTTTAGATTTGCAGAAGAATTGAGAAGATAATGCACAGAGTTTCCATTTATTGTTTCATACAGGTTCCCCTATTACTGACATCTTACATTAGTATGAACTTCTGTTACAATTGATGAACAAATATTAATACATTATTACTAATTAAAGTTCATAGTTTATTCAGCTTGTATTTTAATAAAGTCTAACTTATCTTGATTTTTTATTTTTTATCACAGATTATGCTTTTTATATTGTGTCTAAAATCTTATCATCAACCAAAGTTCACCAAGATTTTACCCTATGTTTTCATCTAGATGTTTATAATTTTGTGTTCTACCTCTAGGTGTATGATCCTCCATTTTGAGTTAATTATGTGAAATGTGTAAGATCTATGTCTAGATTTATTTTTTGCATATAAACATCAAATTGTTTCCATACTATTAATTGAAAAAGTTATCCTTTTTCCATTTAATTATCATTGCCCTTTTGTCAAACACCAGTTGACTGTCTTTTTGTATGTCTATTTCTAGGCTATGTGTACGGTTCTTTTGTTTTATGTATTTATTCTCCCACTAATACCATGCTATCTTGAGTACAATAGCTTTATAGAAAGTTTTGAAATTGGGTAACGTCAGTTCTCTAACTTTATTCTTCTCCATCATTGTGTTGGC
Organism: Daubentonia madagascariensis; assembly: GCA_023783475.1. Taxonomy (NCBI): domain Eukaryota; kingdom Metazoa; phylum Chordata; class Mammalia; order Primates; family Daubentoniidae; genus Daubentonia; species Daubentonia madagascariensis. The sequence continues at coordinate 2,283,785 of JAKFHU010000316.1, forward strand.
TATTCTGGGTCTTTTGCCTTTTCAAACAAACCTCAGAGACAGTTTGTCAATATTAATAAAATAGCTTGCTTGAATTTTGGTTGCTATTGTGTTGATCAATTTAGGAAGAATTTACATCTTAACTATTGTGAGTCTTTGAATCCCTGTCACAAAATATGCCTCCAATTATGTAACTCTTTGATTTATTTTACCAGTGTTTAGTAGTTTTCCACGTATAGGTTTTGTACACATTTGGCTGGATTTATATCTAAGTATTTTCTTTTTATATTGCTATTAAAAATTGTATTAGGTTTATTTCAAATTTCAATGGTTCATTGCTGGTATATAGAAAATAAGTAGACTATTGCATCTCATGTCCTACAACCTTGTTGTAATTACTAATTAGTTCCAAGAGATTTTTGTTTGTTTGTTTTGGTTTTTGTTTTGGGGAGAACTTTTTGGTGAATTTTGGACAATTTTCTACATAAACAATCATGTCATCTGTGAAAGGACATTTTTATTTCTTTCTTTTCAACCTATACACTATTTATTTCCTTTTCTTGTCTTATTGCACTATCTGGGACTTTCAATAAAATGTGGAACAGGTGTTAGTGAGAGGGACATTCTGTCTTGTTCCTGATCTTAGATGTAGAGTACAGTTTCTCACCATTAAATATGATGTTAGCTTTAAGTTTATTGTATATTTTTTATGAAGTTGAAAACTTCTCCAATTTTTTAGATTGCTGAAAGCTGTTGCCATGTTGGATTTTATTAAATGCTTTTTCTGCATTACTTAGTGTAATAATATAGACTTTTTTGTCTTTACCCTTTGATCAGGTGGATTATATGAATTTATTTTAAAATGTAGAATCAGTTTTGCATACCTAGAACAAATCTCACTGGTCATAGTGTATAATTTTTTAGATGATTCAATTAGCTAATATCTTGTTGAAGATTTTTACATCTGTGGTTATGACAAATATTGGTCAATAGTTTTCCTTAAAATGCCTTTTTCTGTTTTTTATATTAGGGAAATGTTGGCCTTATAGGATGAGTTAAGAAGTGTTTCCTCTGCTTCTATTTTCTGGAATAGTTTATAGAGAGTTGGTATTTCTTCTTTAATGGTTTTGTAGAATTTACAAGTTAAACCATCTGGACCTGGTGCTTTATTTCTGGTAGACTATGAATTATTGTTTCAATTTAATTAATAGGTTATAGGCCTATTAAGATTATCTATTTCTTCTGTGTAAGTTTTAGCAATATGTCTTTCAATGTACCATTTAATTTTATCAAAATTATCAAATCTGTGGGCATAGAGTTGTTCATTGTACTTCTTTATTCTCTTTCTAATATTCATGGAATTAGTAATGATGACCCTTTTAAAATTTTGTTATTGGTAATTTACTTGTTCCCTTTTATTTATTTATTTTTTCTTTTTCTATTTTTCTTTTTTTTAATTTCAGAATATTATGGGGGTACAAACACTTTGGTTACATATATTGCCTATGCACTGCCCAAGTCAGAGCTACAATTTTGAACACCTCCGGGACAGTGCACCCCGCACCCATTAGGTGTGAGTTTTCCCAACCTCTCCACCCCCCTCCCACCTGCCCAACCCCTGATGAATATTATTTCCATGTGTGCACATTAGTATTGATCAGTTACTACCAATTTGATGGTGAGTACCAGTGGTGCTTGTTTTTCCATTCTTGTGATACTTGGCTTTGAAGAATGGGCTTTACCTCCACCCAGGATAATACCAGATGTGTTAATTCACCATTGTTTTTTATGGCTCAGTAGTACTCCATGTTATACATATACATATACATATACACATTTTATTAATCCATTCATGTATCGATGGGCACTTGGGTTGTTTCCATATCTTTGCAATTGTGAATTGTGCTGCTATAAACATTTGAGTGCAGATGTCTTTATTATAGAATGTCTTTTTTACCTTTGGGTAAATACCCAGTAGTGGGATTGCTGGATCAAAGGGTTGTTCTACTTTCAGTTCTTTGAGGTATCTCCATATTACTTTCCATAAAGGTTGTACTAATTCGCAGTCCCACCAGCAGTGTATGAGTGTTCCTATCTCTCCACATCCATGCCAATATTTGCTGTTTTGGGACTTTTTGATATAAGCCAATCTCACTGGAGTTAAGTGATATCTCATTGTGCTTTTGATTTGCATTTCCCTGCTGATTAGAGAAGTTGAGCAACTTTTTATATGTTTGCTGGCCATTATTCTGCCTTCTTTTGAAAAGTTTCTGTTCGTATCTTTTGCCCACTTTTTAATGGGGTTGTTTGATTTTTTTCTTGTTGATTTTCCTGAGTTCTGTATAGATTCTGGTTATCAGCCCTTTGTCAGATGTGTAGCATGCAAATATTTTCTCCCATTCTGTAGGTTGTCTGTTCACTCTAGTGATAGTTTCCTTGGCTCTGCAGAAGCTTTTTAATTTGATCAGGTCCCATTTATTTATTTTTGTTGCTGCTGTGATTGTTTTGGGGGTCTTCTTTGTAAATTCTTTGCCTAGGCCAATGTCTATAAGAGTTTTTCCAACGTTTTCTTCTGGAATTCTTATGGTTTCATGTCTTAGGTATAAGTCTGTTATCCATAGTGAGTTGATTTTTGTGAGAGGTGAGAGGTGTGGATCTAGTTTCAGTCTTCTACATGTGGCTATACAATTTTCCCAGCACTGTTTATTAATAGGGATTCTTTACCCCAGTGTATGTTTTTGTCTACTTTGTCAAAGATCAAATGATGGTATGAGGATGGTTTTATATCTGGGTTCTCAGTCCTGTATTTTTATTTTTTCAATAATCTTGCCAGTGGTTTGTCAAATTTATTGATCTTTTTAAAGGGACAGCTTTTAATTTTATTGATGTTCTCTGTTGTTTCTGCTTTTTAATTGCATACATGTTGGCTCTAATTTTTGTTATAACTCTCTTCTGCCTGCTTTAGGCTTCAATTTCTTTTCTTTCATTAGTGTCTTAAGGCTCACATTTAGATTATTGATTTTACATCTTTCTACTTTTCCAATATATGTATTTTATGGTGTAATTCTTCAGCTGCATAACACACATTTTGGCAAAACATATCTTTAGCTTTACTTAATTCATTTTAATATTTATCATGATTTCTTGATCCATGTGTTGTATAGGAGCATGTTGTTTAATCACCAAATATTTCCTTATTATGCACCCATAATTCTGTTATTTACTCTTAGTTTAATTCCACTGTGGTCCACCAGACTTAGTATGATTTCTATTCTTTTAGATTTGATAAGGAGTATTTTATGATCCAGGATGTGGACTGCCTCAGTGACTGTTTTATGTGAGCCAGATAATAATGCGTGTTTTGTTATTGTTGGAGTATTCTATACATATTAGTTCAAGTTGAGTGACAGTGATGTTCAGGACTATTACTATATACTTACTGATTTTTTTCTTTTTTTGTTCTTCAATTACTAAAAAAGAGGTGTTTAACATTCCAGCTATAATAGTGGATTTTTCTTTTTCACCTTGCATTTCTATCAGATTTGCCTCATGTATTTTGATGATCTGAAGTTAATGCGTACATGTACATATTAAAGATTGTTATGTCATCTTGAAGAACTGATTCTTTTATAATTATGTAATGCTAATCTAAATGCTGATAGTTTTTCTGTTCTCAAGTTTGCTTTGTCTGAAATTAATATAGCTAATCCAGTTTTTAAATGTGTGTTAGCTTGTTACATCTTTCTTCACCCTTTTGCTTTTAACTTGTGTTTTTATATTTAAAATGGGTTTATTGTAAACAGCAAATAGTTGGGTGTTTTTTAATAATTCATTTTGACTATCTCTTTCTTTCAACTAGTGAATTCAGACTATTCATAACTAAAGTAATCATTGGTATATTTGAGTTAACATGTACCATGCTTGCAACTGTTTTTTATTGATTGCACTTATGCAATGTTTCTTTTCCTCCTTTCCCCTTTTTCCATCTTCTCTGGTTTTAAGCTTTTTATATTATTTTATTTTATTTCCAATCTTAGCCTATCAATTATACTTCTTATAAACATTTTTTAGTGATTACATTAGAGTTTTCAATATACATTTAAAACTATACTAAGTCAATTTTTGAATAACACTGTATAACTTTACAGTTACTGCAATTACCTTATAACAGATTATGCCCAACCCCTTGCTTCCTTCCATTATACAATTGCTGTCATACATTTAACTTATCCAAATGTTATAATCACACTATATTTTGTTACTACAGTTACTTTATTTTTATTTTATTTATAAATTTTTTCTTGCGGTGCAAATATGCTGCCAATAAATTCTCTCAGTTTCTGTTTGTCTGGGTAAGTCTTTACTTCTTCTTCCCTTTTGAAAGATAATTTTTCAGAATATAGAATTCCAGGTTGGTGGTTTTTTATTCTTTGGACACTTTACATAAATCACTTTACTCTCTTCTTTCTTGCCTGGTTTCTGATGAGAAGTCTCTTGTAATTCTTACACTTTTCCTCCATAGTTAGGGTGTATTATTTCTCTGACTTATTTCATGACATTCTTTTAGTCTGTTTCTTCAGTTTGAACATGATATGCCTAGGTATTTTTTTTTGATATTTATCTTATCTCTTTCACGTATTCCAATTACATAAATGTTCCATATTTTGTAATCATTCTACAGTTTTTGTACATTCTGTTTTGTTATTCTCATCCTTTTTTTTATAATTGCATTACAGTTGAGAAAGTTTCTATTGACATATCTCAAGCTCACTGGTTATTTCCTCAGCCACATTCATTCTATTGATGAGCCTGTAAAGACCAGTCTTTATTTTTGTTACAGTGTTTTTGATTTCTAGAATTTCTTTTTTATTCTTTCTTAGAGTTCCTGTCTCTTTGTTTATATTTTCTCTCTATTTTTGTGGGTCGTCTGCTTTTCTGTTAAAGTCATACAATGTTTGGGGGCAGTCCCCAAGATCACCTTCATTTCTGATACAAATTGTAACTTTGTGGCCCCCAAGACCACAGTTATGTTCAATAATTTGCTGAGAGAGCTCAGAGAACTCAAAGAAAGCTGTTGTGCTCATAGTTACATTTTATTAGTATGAAAATATATACATTATAATCAACCAAAGAAGAGACACATGGAACGGAGTCCAGAAGAGTTCTAAACGTGGAGCTTTCAACTTTCTTCCTCCAGTGGAGTCACAGACAGTGTTAACTCCTCCTGGCAATGACTTGTGACAATATGCAGAGAGTGTTGCAGATCACAGAAGCACATCTGAGCCTTGGTATCCAGGGTGTCCAGAATTTTTATTAGGGTTTGGTCACACAAACATGGCTGATTGCCTGTATGGTCTTTAGTCTCCAGCCCGTCAATAGGTTGAGCTGAAACCACATAGCCAAGAGTCCTCATCATAAATTACAGAGTATTTTGTGTACCCCAAGGCTCTCAGAAAAATAGACAGTCTTATTAGGCAGATTATCCCTCAAAATTAGAGAACACCTCCCAGGAGCTGATAGCAAAGACCTCTTTTTGAGTAAAGTAAATTCTTTACCATAGAAGTCATTAAATCTCAATCATAATTATTTTAAACCCTTTGTCTGAAAATTCCAAAATCTGTATCATTCTAGGTCTGATGCTGATGCTTGCTTGGTCTCTTCAGACTTTTGTTTTGTTTTGTTTTAGCATGACTTGTAATTTTTATCGTTGAAAGCTGGAAATTATATTTTGGATAATAAGCCTTTAGCATGAGATTTTATGTTAAACTTACTAGGAGTTAAGCTGTGTTTATTTTTTGCTATAAATACATGTGCTAGGATCTTCAAATTCCTCTACTGTGCTTGATTTTGTCTTTTGGTTTTCCTAAGGAATCCTTCTTAAATAAAATCTAAATCTTGCAGGTCTTTCAATTGTAATTCACTATTATAATGCAGACCTGTTGATATAGTGGTAAGGTATGTGTGTGATGAGGAAGTATTTTACAATCTTCTTATGATTATATCTTAGCCTTTTAGTTGGCTGTAACTTTCATAAATGTTTCTTACCTTTATATTTTTCTTCTACCTTAGGTGAAACAGGAAGATAGGAGGCTGAAATCTGGTAATAATCCTTCTCTTATGTGAAATAAAGCTCTGGTAGAGTCTTTTTTTGGTGAGTAAGTCTTTGTTATGGATAATTCACTGGGTTATTTCAAAATGGTTCCATCTTCCCTTCCCCTACTGAAGATGCAAGGCAGTTTTTCTGGACTCTTCACCACGAGAATCTGGTGTGGTTCCTGGAAGCGAAACATATAAAGTGTGTGGAACCTCCCTCAGTCTATGATCTTAGGAAGTTCTTTCCTCCCAAGCTAATCAGCCTCCACCAGTGGTCAAATTACTATTTGAGTATTTCTACCAGTTTAAAAATCTGGCAGCTTCTGCTCCAGGTAAGCTGATCTCAACTGTGTTTTCTGTATTTGTCTCTTTCTCTAGGATTTGAAGTGGCAGTTTTTCCTGTGATCTCAGTTTTCAGTTTCCTTAGCTTTTTTCTTCTTGAATGGGTACCAGTGGCAACTCTAATCCTTTTACATGTTGGAGCTGAAATCAGGAATTTCCATTGTATTTGTGTATGCATTTGAAATAACATATATTTGGTTGAATTAAAATTACTTCATTCTGTTTGAATCTTATTCATCTTGTTCACTCAATGAAAAATCAGAGATTAACTTACTTCCTGGCATCTGTGTTAGCCTGGATAGATGGGTAGATAGATAGATGTATGACAGATAATTAGATCAATAAGTAGATAGATATAGATAGACAGATCAGTAGAGAGATATAGATATAGGTTACTTCTTAAAAGAAATTCCTGTGATTATCTTATATTTGGAAAACACTACAGAATTAACAGTTTTGAAAAGTATTCCACTAATAATACTTTGGGGACTAACACTACTGTTGTGGTAAATTCTTAAATTCTCCATTTTTGGACTGGTGCCCAATGTCCAGTGAAATATATGTTTTTAAAAGCATTTTATTTCCAGGTACAATTATACTATTTGGGTGATGGTACACTAAAAGCCCTACTTCACCACTATATTATTCATCCATGTGTCAAAATATCACTTGTACCCCCTAAATCTATTGATTACAAAATTAAAAAAAAAAAAGTAAAAGCATGGTATTTTAATTAGATACTTTAAATGAAAAAATGGGATGCTGTCTATTTACTAAACTAAAAGGAGGTACTTTTGGGATGCATATGCATTGCGATCCAGGAAACCTTGATTAATAATATAGCCTCAGGAATATAAGATGCAGTGCTATAAAGCCAGGTTAAAAAAAAGAAATCAAGGAAAAAAAAAAAAAACCAGGATAGCACAGCTGGGAAATGACTTAAGATAGGGACACATAATATCCACAGAATGCTTCATGGTTTATGTGACCTGAACACAATTAGTATCTTTATTTCTGCACTGAAACTGGATTTTCTTCTCATTTGACCTGATTCTGAAAGAGCAAAAATGGCAGCATTTCTTCAATACTGTAGTGTAGATATTTGTAAAACTGTAGTCACGACAAAAATCTCTAAATGATTATTTTTAGACTTATATATCTAACCAACATACCCTTTAAAAAATCAAACCTAAAATGCTCAACTCTTTAAAGATGGAAAAGATTAATACATTTTTAATTTAATACATTTTGACACAAAAAGCTCCTTAAGAGCAGCAACTCTGTATTAGCATCTATCATCATTAAGCAACATAGTAAGAAAAAAATAGAAGTATAAATAAATGAATGTATAAATAAATATTCTCAACCAATACATATATTTTCTTGATGCTATGTGATTGCTTAGATCTACTGCCCACAGTAGCATTTTTAACTCATAGATGGATTAAGTTATGCATTTTCTTTACATGTTTGTCTCCATATGTATAGTATTTAAATTTATTATAATAGATAAAAGGTAATATTGTCTTTTATAATTTTAAATATCTTTGTCTTTTTGTGTATATGGCCCAGTTTTTGTAAATTTGGCCTATTTTTCTAATTAGCATTTTGGTAAATATTGTCCTGAATTTTACTTAAGGAATTCAGGTTTTGCATAAAAAAATAAGTCATAATGTGACTTAAAAGTGACTCTTTTACCTCTTTTGTATGGGATAGTCATAATTATTGTCAGTAAAACTAAATTTAATATATTAGTCAAAATGAGGCAATCCACTAATTCAAATCAGCACACATATTCAAATGCAGTAGTTGCTCTTGAGAATGTGTGTCAGTGAGCTTAGTCATTTGCCATGGGGGAGGACTGATCTGTACTAAATAAATGAGCATCCAAATTCATAGAGCCTATCAAGAAATTCAGAAAGCCTATCACCAAGAATAATGCACCTTCCATTCCAACACTCTATGAAGTGAGAGGACATGCGACAAGGGCATTCCTAAGCAACAAATTCTGAAGACAGACCAAAGTGTTATGCATATCAAGCAGGTTGTGAGGTCAACGTGAAGAAAATATCACAACATAAGTTAGTGCCTGCGAATGACACCCTGAAAACATCTTTTGAAAGCAGCCCTGACAATTAGAGCATCTGCAGACATTACCTCCACGTGAAACGTTGCTTGGTGGTGCAGAAGGGGCTTATGGTTAAGAAACACATTTGACAGGTATACAAAATAAATATAAACTATAAAAAAAAAGACTCTGTGTTTGTCTGTTTATTTTTATATATAACTGGATTTCTAGTTTTTAATTTAAAAGCAGCAAATAAATATGTACTTTTTAATAATCTGACAATGTTATTTTTTAGTTCTGTAATTTTCTATCAATATGTTTTATTGAGAAACTTTGAGGGCTGCATACTATAACAAAGCTGTGCCTTTGTTTGAATTCCATTAGGAGTTTAATGTTTAAGTTTGTGTTCTGTGTGCTTTCATTTTCTTTGACTCTCCCCTGTTACCATATTGCATGCTCCTCATAAGTTTCCCTGATATGCCTGGGTACTTTTATTGCACGTTTCCTTAGATTTATCCTCCATTCTCAATGCCTTTCTCTTTATTCTGAATGCCTTTATCTCTCCAACTTTTAATACTCTTGTATTTTATATCATATTCAATAGGTGTTACTCAGCTATCATCATATAAAATGGATAAAAAGTTAAAACATATCTAACATCTACTGAATGGAAGGACAAGATAAATGTATTATCCACTTTATTGTTTTTAATAGATACTTTTTATAACAATAAGCTTGGTGTTATTAATATTTTCCTTTTAATGATGATTGAACCTAGGATCAGGGAGGTAACTCCCATGTTCGTATGTCAGTAACAACAAAGCTCCAGAGTTTCAATTGATAAAAGGTAGATTCTGGGTTTATTCAATAAGGTCTGCAGTCTAGACCTTCTTTCAGTGGAAATGGTATTTCCCCCATGGCACTTGCCGGTTTAGGCTAGTTACTTTCTTTAGCCTCACAAGTGTCTTTCCTAGTATTTCAAAGAATAGTACAGCACTATTCCCACTTGTAAACAAGATTAGAGCCCTCAAGGGAAACTTTAAAAGCCTTGATCTTGATTTTGAACTATAAAATAAGTCATAATTCCTATAAATAAAAGTGTTTCCCAAGCAGAAACAACAGTGATGATATTCAAAATATTTTGCTGACATTGCTATTACCAATTATAGGTCATAGCAAACAGTACCACTTCAGAAAAGTAAGTAGGTAAGAAAAACAAATTTAAAAAAGCAAATGGAAAAGCTTTCTACTTTCCACTTTGCTATCCAGAGTCAGGACCTGTTGACTTAAAACTTAACTGGGAAGAATTTCCCATCAGGCAGTTTATTGGCACATCACCATTCTCATAACCTTAGGGAAATAATTCTGTCCCTATAGACTGTCATCTCTCTTGATGTCAGAAAGATATTCATTCTCTCTCAAAATTTGGGAATATTCAATCATAGCACTTCCAGTCCTCTGGTCTTCCCTAAAACTTCTTTGTTTCTCTTATTATTTATTTTTGTATGTTTAATTTTGAGTTTACCTCTCCACTTTACCTTTAGTCTCTGTCTTCTTGGTTCTCTATTACTTAACTCTGGAGGACTTTGCAAAAGCACATTTTCTATTCTGCCTTATAAAACCTTTTGTTTGCCTACCATTAATCTCCACATGAAGGTTCAAATCTTCAATATAATAAAACTGGTCTTATATCATTCGTATTCAGCTTTGAGCTATATTCTCATTTTGCTTGATGTAGCAAAAGCATTTCAGGAAGACATATTCTTTACAGACTTTAGTATTTAAATATGGTATAATATTTGTATTAATTTTTTATGCACCCATGTACTAAGAAAATCCTATGCCCTTAAAGGAAAGGACATCTATTCTCTTGCTTATGAATTCAAGAATTCATCCATCACATTATGTCTAAGGGAACACTGTAATTTTCTGAAACTTTCAGCCATATTCTGAGCTTATCCAATATCTACAGAAGATACCTTGTTGTCTTTTACTGTGGTCTTGTTTAGCTTCTAGGGTGCAGTTGCAGAGCAGGTGAAAAAACATCTAGAGTTAGATTTAAACACGGTTGGGTATCAGGAAGAGGGTGTGCTACATGTCTACGTATGGATTTAATTTTATTTCTCTGCAGAAACAAAAGAAAAATATTTATTTGGGGAAAATTATTTAAATGTGAAAAGAAATTACTTGTTTTGATAACAAAAGCAACTTATTCTCTTAAAGATCATAATATATTGAAATATTATATATACTTAATATCATTTGTATTATATTATTCAGACTATGTTGAGAAATTTACACCCATTTTGGGAGTCCAAAATAACTAAGACCAAACTAAATCAGTCATAGAATAGTAATTTAGACCCTATCTTTAAAGTAATTGAATTACTATCCATCCCTTACTGATTTCAGAAGATGTGGAGGGCAACATCAAAGAATCATTAATGTAACCATGAAATATTAATTTACCTATCTCAGTTCAGCACATGACTTCTCAGAAAGGAATTATTGCTTCTGGTTGGTAAAGATTTGTTTATTAATAAGCCCATTTTTGTTAAGTAAATAAGAGAGAAAATGAGAGGAAATTTGGTCAGAAGTTTTCATTCCTCTGCAGCATACTTTCCCTAAATCCAATTGTACCTCCAAGAGGAAGGGTGGCAATAGTTTTATCAAGATTAAAGAATGTTGATTGGGCCATATTTTCTATGGGATAAGCCTATAGAGATGGAGTGAAATTATATTTACTCAAACACCCTTTTTGCTCCAAAGCATCATCTGCTTACTTCTATTTTTCTATTTTCATTTTTCTTCCCATGTGGTCTTTAAGCTTTAAGCTGTTTGAGAGTAAGGGCTATTCCATCCACACAGATACCAACAATAAGTATCTGTGTAACAAATGCATAATCACTGTCCAAAAAAACAGGGCAAATTGTGAGCACAGAGGAAAGATTTGCATCGAGGTAAAGTGAAAGAAGGCAACACCTTAACAGTCATGTAGATCTAAAGGGCTTCAGAAAAACAGGATACAGAACCAAACTATAATAAGCAGGATTAAGGCAAAGGGAGTATGCCAGGCCAAGCCCCCAAAAAGGAGCATCTGAAATATAGCCACCGAATCTTTTTTTTTTATGATACTGTAATCTCAATTGTAGGCAGGAATAAAGCTCTTATGTATAACAAGCCAAATTGGACAGATGTTCCAAAGACACCATTGATTAAAGGGTACTTGTTTAGCTTAAAAGTTAATTCACTTTGATAGATGAGTACTTCACTGCAAATGAAGATATCATCTTGCTTTCTATTAACACCTTCCATAAATAATTTGAAACTAACTAAATTTGATGTTATTATTTTTTCTGGAATACTTTCAGTAATTCATGAAGCAATTTTAACTTTAAATGCTATTTTCCTTGAAAAGGAAAGAAAAAAACTAATAAGTACACTTTTTCTGTATTTTCAAACAATTAAATAATTTTGATCCATCTTTCTAAATTTAATGTTCTAGTTCTTCAGGAAATGCATACAATACAAACACAAAAACACATACTCATGTACCAAATTGTCTACTGCAACCCCCAAGATGTTATAATGTGCAGGATACCCAGAAATTTCTCTGCCTTTTTGTTAAACACATGAATTCTGTTGTACAAATATAAAATGGGATTTGAACTATAATTTTACCATAATTAGAATTTGGAAATCATTAACATAATTATAAACCTTATAATATAATTTTATAATTATAAAAGAGATTTCAAATTGCATTTTTTAACATTGCAAAAAAAAATTTATTAGTACCAACAGTTAGAAGCTCCAGTGGATGAACAGCTTTTTATGAATCAGATAAAAGCAAAATAAAAGTATAATAAAGAAAAACATGTAAATGTATGATTTGAGTCACAGAGTTGTGTTAATATTAAACTCAAAATCAATAGATAGTTGGTCTAATTTTGGTGAAAACATAAACATAATATTGTGGCATTAAAGTTGTGTTTTTAATTGTTGTCACCTAATGTTTCCCCCCATAAAGTGATAATAGATAGTTCAACAACAAGTTTATCAGTAAAGATACTTTATTGTGAAAAACTCAGAGCCTATAAAAATTCAGGGAGAACGTAAATAGTTTTTTTCACTTACATACAGGGTGTCACAAGTTGAAAGTTTCCCCCTTCCTTTTTCCCTTCTCGTACCTTCTTCTTATCACACCCAGAAGTGATAAGGCATTACCCATTTAAATCAAATGTGCTGGATGCTTTGCTACATGATTCAGATGTCTCTTCTGAATCCCAGTTACTGGAAGTTCTGCTAGCAGATGGTCCTCATCTGTCAGCCCTCTCCAGTTATTTCCCAGGTAGAAGACAGCTGCTTTGCATAGTTCATGCTCCCCCACCTGTATGGGGCAGCCCTACAAGCAACGACTGACCAAGACAGGGGTATAAGGGCCTGGCTCCCTCCCCCAACTCCTCAAACACTTTCTCTAATTTTTTTGTCACTGATTGACCATTGGCAGCAAAATTTTCTATATTCTCAAATCCCTTCCTGAGAAATTTCTTCAACTTCTTTCTCTGACCAAAAATCTGCTTCCCCCTTAGAGCATCCTTTCCTCTAGAGTTCTTTTCAGTGGCGGCTGTTCTCTGCAGCATTCCTTACTCCACAGACGAGCTCCTTTCCAGGCTTCACCATTTCTAAGTGATTCTCTGTACTCGCTAACTTCACCCCTGGATTTGCTATTGGATTCTACTCCTGTCACCATTCTTTGTTGCAGTCATAAAAAGAACTTTTATAGTATTCCTTCTAATTATTTTAAAATACAGTCACCTGGATCATTATTAATCTCTCTCAAAAAACCTTCTGTCAAAATTTTGGTGATTTATATATTTATAATTGACCCTTACTATAATCTGACTTTCAGTTCTTGAATGTTTTACATTCATAAGTCTTGTCTACGACACTTCTCTGCCATCCAATTCCATTGTTACACTGCAGACTTGTCATTACTAATAACTGTGTCCCTTCAATTACAAGTATAATCTTCTGTCTTTCCCCAAAACCACTTGTTTTTCTAACCATTTCCTCTGGTACCTGAATTCCAACAATTATTTGACCGTATAGGAAACTCCAATGCATTGTATTGGCCAGCTTTTATTTTTTTTCACTGACCCTCAAACCCATCCCAAATAAGAGTGGTGAAATGTAGTTTATTGGATAGTAAAGGAGATATCAGAATATTGAAGAGATTCAGGATTGTGATGATGATAGTCATCTGCAATTTAGAGCTGTCCCATTTCTTTCCTCAGTGGTAAATTAACTCTTAAATATCTGGAGCAGAGATTCTGCTGGGTTGGAATGTTGAATAATAGTGCTTTGTATAATGGTGTATCTCTGAGGGGTTCAGTTGAAGTTACCTAATAACAAGCACATGTGCGGTATTACAAATCATGGTGCATCGTTATGAAGCTTTACAAAAAATGATTTGGCTCTGAACAGCATTCAACGTATTTATATTTATTATATAATGTCTGTTACTGCATAGCTATGTACATGTACAGTAACAAAAATATGATTTCCTAAGGCTGCAGGAGGCTTCACTGTATCTTATCATCATTCCTCTCTGTTATGTTGCTTACAACTCATGGCACAATATAACAAAAACTATTCTGAATATGTTCTTAATATCCAGACCCCTCTATCATCTCTCATGCATCCTGGGCTAAATCCTACTCTCTGTGAAACCGCACGTTGGCAGCTAAGTGAGATTGTAGAAAATGGCAAAGCCATGCTGATTGGAACTTAAATTTGTATCATCTAATAAAGTCTTTTGTGGGGAACAAAGGCATCTGATTTCTGGATCATTCTTGTTCTCGGTGAGATTTTACACATCTTTCCTCTTCAACCCTCCAAAACCTGCCACATTTTAAATTTATGATAATAATATCCACATACTTTCCCTCCCACATCTCCAAACAAATATGATGTTTTTTACCTATAAAGCCTACCTTCTCCCCACCTTTCTACTGTACCCCACTCCCCTTCATATGCTAACACCAGCTCCAAGAGTTGTATCTCCTCTCGCCTAAGATATCAAATGTTCCCTCTCTCAGAATCATGCCGTTTACCATACAGCACTCTGCAATGTCACAGGATGTTGTAAAACTCTCCTGATTCCTGTACCACTCCAGCCCCATCTCTCTGCTCCCCTTTAGAGCAAAGAAATTTAAAAGTTTGTTATACTTGCTCTCTTCACTTCTACTCCTCAAATTCTATCTTGAAAACAAAGTTTGATCATTTCTTCCTTCATGTTTCACCAGGCCTCTAGAGTAGCACACATTCTTGCCATAAATTATAATGCAATTACAGGTTGCAGAGAGGCAGACTTCCTCACGTATATGAACCTCCTTTCCTGGTGCCCCCTCATCTCCTAGTCTGTACACCCCAGAGTGTCCTGGGTCTAGGGCCTCTTCTCTCATCTATCTATGCTTTGTTAGGCACCAGGCTTTAAATATTTTCTATATGCTGATGACGCCCAAATTTATGTCTTGGGGCCCTGTTGCACCTTGGACTCTAGATTTGTATGTCTTGCTTCCTACTCCACATATTCAACTGGGTAGCTTAAAAATCAATACAGCATAACCCAAACTGACGTTTTGATTTCTACCCTCCTATAAGCAATAGACCTGCTCCTCCTGCTGTCTTACCCACTTCAGTAAACAGACACTCTGATCTTCATTTGCTCAGGCTAGATTTCTGGAATGATTTTTGATTCCTCATACCCTGCATCTATTAAACAAGTAAACTACTGGAGTTTTATTTTCAAGACATTTCCAGACTTTGTCCCTTCTCACCACTTCCACTATTGTCTGACACCTGCATTACTACAATTGACTCATAAATGATCTCTCTGCCAGAACCTTTACTTCTGTTAAGTATTTACCACATAGCAGCTGAGGCCTTCCATTAAAAAAAATCAAGTAAAACAATTTCACTCTTCCATTTACTGTCTTCTGATGGCTTTTCATTGTTCTCAGAATGAAGTCTAACTATCAACAGTAGTATATGATTCTCAGTAATGTATAATTATCATCAATTTTAGCAAAGTCTCTCCTAACTCATTCCCTGTCACTCTGCTCCTCATTTTGTGAACTCTACGACACCGGCCTTCTAGTAAGTACTAGGAA
This sequence comes from Daubentonia madagascariensis, assembly GCA_023783475.1. Taxonomy (NCBI): domain Eukaryota; kingdom Metazoa; phylum Chordata; class Mammalia; order Primates; family Daubentoniidae; genus Daubentonia; species Daubentonia madagascariensis. The sequence goes on from JAKFHU010000316.1 coordinate 2,299,442, forward strand.
ATACCACACATTGTCTATCTCAAGGCCCTTGTAATGGCTCTTGTCTTGGCTGAATTTCATTCCCCAGATGTCTGCAGAGTTGTTCATTTTTCCAGGCCTCTACTCAGACATCTTCCTGAGCATCTCCTAAGCATCCTACTTTCCCCAATCCTGGTACACTTACCCTCCTTTTGCAGCTGTATTTTTCTCTATAGCACTTACAGCCTGCCTTACATAAAATCTGTTTACTGGATTGTGTCTGTTTTCCTGCTCTGGAATAGAAACTCTGGAAAGACAGAGGCTGACTCATGTCTGGTTATTTTCTTTCCACCAAGTTCCCAGGGCCTGGAACATACTCGACTCACAGTATCCACTCAATGATTATTTGTTAAGTAAATAGATAGACATTCATTTTTATTCTACTTGAGTGTAATATTCTTTAGAAGATTTTTTCCCAATTATATAATTCTGAAGCAGAAGTTGTAGAATTGCCTGCACTGATGTTTCCAACCAGTTTGCAATCCATGTGGTTCATTTGCATAGCTGCAGGGAACAAATTACACACTTACTGAACTAATATCTATTGGGCGCCTACAATATAACAGGCATAATGTTTGGTATTTTAAAAATATGCTTCTCTTAATCCCCACAATAATGCTGTAAATCTGGATATACATTTTATTTACAGAGAAATATGATGATGTTTTCTAATGGTAAGCAACTTTTGTATATAAGTACAGCTCTCAATTTGAAGTCTTTTATCTTCCTATGATACCTCATTGAATTATGCAACTTTAGATACTAAAAATTCTGTTCAAGAAAAAATTAATTTTGGAAATCCCTATTAGGGCAACGCTACAAATGTGGACACCAAAGCATTCATTTATGCAAATCTATTTATTTTGCAGCTTTAAATCACATTGCAATGGCTATATTAAACTGAAATAATTGTTAATCTTTTTTTCCCTAATTTCCTTATCTTTGTCATAAAGAAGTAAGTCCCACAGAACTTTAGCATTATTTACATTATTAAACTCACTTTAGTTATGTTGTTTTCCATACTTTAATTTAGAGATATGCACATCAACCTTGGCATTTGAAAAAGTATTGCACATTTTAGAGTATTTGAACCCTCAAGAAATATCAAAATTTTATTTAATATTTTATGGTAGTTTGTTTTAAAAATTCTCTTATATTCTTATTTTGCTTCACTATTTTAGATTTAGGAATTATTCATTGTTTTCAAAATTTATTGGTTATTCTATTTCTAACAAACATACGATTACTTTTTCTTCTTGAAAATTCCAACCTCTCCAACTTCTCTTTGAAAATAATTTTGCTATCTTAATTGGTGTTGGCAAAACTTCCCATTTGATATCAGCTACAAATTTCATTAACATATTGTTTTCTTCATCATCCAGATCATTAATTAAGTTGTTAAATAAGATCAGCCCTCACACTGATCCTTGTGGCACTCCATTAAATACACTGACATTTTGTTTGTTATACTTCAGTCAGTTTTATATCCACAAGGCTCTGCTTTTATCCCAGTCAATTTGAATTTTTTATCACTCTTCCATGGCACTTTATGATATATTTTATTTGCTATTTTTAAGTAGATATATTCCACATCCTTGACATTATTGGCTTCTCTGAAACGATTCTGTGGTGAAAGTAGCCTGGAGTCGTATTTTTATTGTGACTTTTAAGTTATGATTGCTTGAATAACAAAATCTTTAGTTATCTTTTTCTTATTGTCTTTATCTTTTAATTACAACTGATGTAACTGTTTTATTCAACTTCGTTTTTTCTCAGACCCTTATTTTTTAAATGCAAGTTTCTCTTCCATTCTACATCTCTTTTTATAACATAATATTTTATAACACATAATATTTTTATAAAACATAATATAATTTTTTCATTGACAATTTCCTTTATACTGAAATATTCACAATAGCCAGACTCATTGGAGCAAGTTTCATTATATCATACTTTTGTGTTGATTTTATTGCTGTTTTCCATAGTTCTTTTATTCTTTGTTTTTCAAAACAAATGTTTGCTAATTTACCAGCAAACATGACATTCATTACTGATCATAACTAATTTATATTCATTTCAGGTAGATTTGAAATAAATATTTTATGTAGATTAAACCATTTTACTTAAGACCTGGGAGGATTTTTGTTAGATATTAAATTATGCACAGAGAATGTTTATTTGGAGATTGTTCTTATAACACGTCATAATATAGCATCCCATCATTTCCCAACTTTTAAATATATTTGTACATCTTGAATCTTAACATTAGAATAAGTGTCTTCCTTTTGGAAGAGTTTAGATAAGTCTGTTTCTTCAATATTATTATTAAAAATATATGTGCTTTCATTTGACATATATTACTCTTAGAATTACCTATTATTAAATTTAAATTAAAAATAAGGGTTAATTCATAATAAAACTTAATTTTTTTGGTTATGATTATACCGTTTTGTTTCTAGTGTAAAGACTTATGGGCTGTGAAGTCTTGTGTTTTAACAGTTCATCATGCAATTATGCAGAATCTGCTATGCTTCAAAAATGTATTGGGCACTGAGGATTCTGCAATGAGTGAGACACAACTGTTGACAGAAGACAGTGCTGGATGTGACTTATCAGAGGAAAGTATATGAAAAAAGAATATGAATTAAACATCGATTCTTATAGTACAGATCCCAAAGGAAATTTAAGCCAATTTGAGTAGCAGAAACTTTCAAAGGCTCAGAAGTTTGAGTATAAGGGATCAGGTAAAGCATGAAAATAATAAAATCAGCACTTGTAGTGATGAAGTCTCTAAGTCTCTTCCCCTCACCCACTTTCAACTTGCAATTTTCCCAACACCCTTTCAGTGATGGACATCTATTTTCTGGAATACTTTTCAGTTTGATTTCTTTAGGTGAAGCAAAAAAGTGGGTATGGGAGGAAAAACTGTAAATTTAAGTGGAAAATAATTTCACCCTGAATGATAGATAACCAAGTTCTTCTTTTTGCTTGGCTTTCAACATGCCCCCACTCAGAACTTCAGATGAAGGATTTGGGAGGTTGTTTCCTAGAAAAAACTGAACTGCTCCTGGGAAAAGGCTTCTATTAATAGAAAATGATATGTGTGGATTGTACTCCTGACATAAGCCACTGATCATCATTAATCGATTGTCAGAATAGTGCAACGGTTGACAAATCCTAAACACAGAATTTCCAAATGTGATTGAAAAGGCATTAAAGGACTATTGTGAGGGAATACTTCAATAGTAAAGAGAGAACAAAAAAAATGATAGAAAAACAGAACTCTGATGAGACAGAAATAGAAGGAAATAGGAGAAAGAATGGCTGGAAGCTATGTTTTATATTTTAGAAATGTAATAAAAAATTTTCATTTAGAGAAAAGAATTGGTAGGCATTAAAATATAGAATAAGAAAGGGCCCTTAAAATATAAAAATAGAAGGGGAAGAAGTAAAATAATATCATGTTTCATGGATAAAATTAGGCTGTCCTAAAAGTTAAAATAAAACAAAATTTAAGAGAAACAATAAGACAATTAGGAATAAGTTTCAAGAACCAAATAATAATAATGATAGATAGAAAGAACAGAAAAAGTCTGGGAGATATTTTTAATTTAACCAAATACACAAAAAACTTTTCAAGGCTGAAGAATTTGAGTTTTCTAGTTGAAAGTATCCAGTAAGTGCCAATCTCAATGTATAATAACAATGATAGTAATAATAGTAATGCCAAGTTAGTATACAATTTCTAAACCTGAGAGAGCTAGCAAATATCTGAAACCTTTTAAAGAGAAAGTGAAATTTGATACATACAAATTGTTGAAATCACACTTGCTTGAGTTTTTCAAACACATTGTTGAATGCTAATATAATAAATTCAAATAATGAAAAAATAGTGGGTAAATGGGTGGAAACATTTTCTACATAAAATTCTTTAGTCTACTTCATTAGTTTCCTAGGACTGTATAACAAAACCACAAGTTTGGTGGCTTAAAACAACATAAATGCATACTCTCACAATTGTGGAGCCCAGAAGTCCAAAATCAAGGTGTGGGGAATACGCTCCTTCCCGTGGCTTTAGTGGAGAATCCTTCCTTAACTTCCAGTTTTTTGGTGACTCCAGGTCTTTGCTGGTTTCCAACTCTATGATTCCAATCTTGACCTCCATTTTCACATGACCTTCTCCCTTCTGTGTCTGAATTTCAAATCGTCCTATGTCTTTTTTTTATAAGAACACCTGCCTTTGGATTTAGGGACCATATTAAATCCAGGATGATATCCTCTGGAGACCCTTAATATAATTTACATCTACAAAGATGCTTTATCCAAATAAAGTCACGTTTACAGGTTATAGCAGTTAGGATGCCAACATATCTTTTTGGGACTATCATTCAATGCACTATATGTATCAAACTATTAAAATTATGTAAAATAAAGCCTTTTTTAAACAAGAAAGTACTAGAAAACTTATCTCCTATGCACTCTTTCTTGAAATCTAATGCAATCTGTGCCTCACCAAACAATGAATTAACCAGGAACTAGTACTACAAGCTACCCAGTGAACAAAAGTTCCAACGGAGGAGCTTATGGGTAGAAATCCCCCAAATGAAAGGATGGTCTCATGGCATTAGCAGTGCATCAGGCCAGAGAGTCCAAATTGAAGCAGGAAATAACAAGGTTTCCAAAGGGTGGATGTCAAGGAAAAAAGAAAGCAGAATTTACACAACTGAGCATTTTGAAAATATTTGTAGGTGTTTGGCAGATTCAGTGAAACAGCTGAAATTGTAACATAAATTTAATAAATAAACTAAGTCCTACATGCAAGGGAAATATTAACTCCAGGAAAAATAAAGAAATGTGTGATAAAGTAATACATGATATGTTTTGGCTCAGAAAGGAACTGTAATTATATGAAAAGACACGCACTGACCAATAATATCACTAACAACTGTCATATACACTGAAAGAACAGAAAGAGCGGAAGTGGTTTCAAGAAATGAAAAGGAGCAAATCCTTCTCTATAGTATAGGGCGTCGGTAGGTAGTGTTAAAGCTGGTAAAAGGTAAATTCAGGATCTCATGTTATTTGGAAGTATGAAAATAAGGGAAAGGAGGGAGAAAAGAAGCAGATTAGGGTTCTGCCCTTTTTCACCGTCAGTCATGTCATTCAGTATAATTTTTAAACGACGTGTACATATACCTCTGAGTATAATTCTAAAGAAAATTTAATGTTATTGGACTGCATGACTGTATATGACATCTGAGATAAAACCGACACTTAGAATTTAGAGTATTTTTTCATTTATAAATTACATAATTTCATCCTCTAAACAAACTTGAAAAAGAGCAGATATCAATAACTTCATTTTGGTGCTGCAGATATTTGCAAAATAGGTGGTATTCCAAAGACATATACCTAATCACTGGCAACGTGATATTTCAGTCTGATCCTTTGTTATCTAATATTGTTTATTTTCCAGTGTAATTTGCTGTATTTAAGGTAGAATAATTTTCTTTCTCTCACTCAAACTTTTATTTTTTACTAAACAAAACATCAAAACACTGTGTTATGTTTTATTAAAATTTCATAAAAATTACTTGGAACTTCTCACTGAATTTTTCCTGGGACCCTTTATTATTTTTTCTGTAAACCCATTAAATTTGGCATAGCATAGTTGTTTCTTCCCTAACTATTCTCAGAATCACACAGCTACCATATGTAATTAGGCAACCTGACCCAAATTGCACCCATAAAAGTAAAGCTTAAATTTTCAGATCCTAAATTTATCATCTGAAAATGATTGCCTGAGGTTGTTTACACCAAGTATTGTCTCATCAGCATTCAGCAGCACTGACAATGCATAAAAGAGGGAAGAAACCACAGACACACAAGAACGGGTGAAAAAAAGATTCGTGAACAGAAAATCAACACCCACAATGCTTCAAGGACCATGGCTGCAAAAACTTTGTTCTTTCATTTTAATGGAACTCTCTATTTTCAAATCCATCTTGAGACAAGCAAATTGTATGCCTGTTTTGTCTGCTCTGCATAATAAGTATCCCTGCACACAGCTCTGTACATACAGCTTAAAGGAGAATATTTTTACTCTTTTTTTGTTTTGTTTATTCTTTTAAATACTCCACTGTGAAGCCCTATTTAGATCAGTATGTGCATTTTTTCTCTGGAATAATCCTTGTTCAACATTGATAATAAATTATAACTGTCACCTATAACTTCATATCACTAATTTCATTATATTATTATTATTTTTACTTCTCATTTATTTTCTGAAAGAAACTAACAATTCCTGTTACTAGAATCAGATGAAATAATCTATTTTTAATCAGCGTTCTATCTTATATCCAGATTTGTTTAGTGAAAAGTAAAAAATGGAGAAAGAAAAATTATATAAGTGTTTCATATTACTCTTTTAAAGACATCAGATATAAATGAAAATTTGATATTGGAATAAAGGATATAAAAGCTACAGAGAATCATGTTTATGTTGGTATACAATACTGATTGCCTATTGTGATCATACAACCAGAGAACAGGCAAGTAGTTTTCTTAAATTTAAATTTAATAAGCTACATTACATATATAGTTACATATTATAATATATTTTATATTTATATATATATATATATATATGTCCAGATGCATTGCTTTACTTTTACATAAATATTAAATTAGATGAGGTGCAAGATATATGTCACATATTATCATATGTGACATCCTGGAAGGTGAGCCACACCTTCTCAGATTCTGACCGCCCAGTGCGGAGAGTGATAAAGGTAGAAAGGATACAGACATTACACAAATATTCCTTGAGATTCTTTTTGCTTTGTTGCAACTCTTAAACAACAACACCACTCACTCAACTATGTCTATTTGTTTTCTCATTGTTTTTATATACTTTTAATTATTATATGTTTGATTTTGCTGAATGTAGGCCCAGCAATCATTCTTGAAAATAAAATAAGAACATCTTTATTGTTGTTATAATCTTATTATTAGTCTAGCTTTAAGAAAACTTTAAGCCTATTCAAATCATCTCATTTATACCATAATAAATTTAACACATTAACTGCCATGTGAGTTGTATTTAACTCATGCTAGTTTTGAGCCCGGGGCCTCCTGAAGCATATGTAACTGCAGTTGGTTTGTGAAAATCTTACTTGTTGATGTTCTTATTGTTTCAATTAATAATGACAATTTAATTGCATATAACTCAGCACAGAAAACAATAAAATATAACAAATTTTTCATTAAATTAGAAGATTGTTTTGTTTTTGAAATTTTAATTCTATTTTTGGAATAACACACATGGCCCCAAGGAAAAAGTTTTTTTTTTTTTCTAGCATGGCAGTCAATGTGTTAAAATTGGAAAACCATGGCATTTAGAGAAGGAGATCCCTATTTCATATGACCTAAGTATTTTGAAGTTGTAGTACTGATCTATTTTTGCATAACAAATTACTCCAAATTTGCTGCTTGAACAATAAACATTTATCATTTCTCAGTTTCTCTGGATGACAGATCTAAGGGCAGCTTAACCGCACTATTCTTGAGCAGGATCTCTCAAGCTGTGGATCAGGGCAGTGGTTACTTAAACCTCAAATAAGGGAGAATACTTTCCCAGGATCACTTATACGCTTGTTGGCAGGCTTGAGGGAATCTTCATGGAAACCCGTATCTTTCCTGGCTGTTGGCTGCAGGCTTTAGTTCCTTGTCATATGGGCCTTGTGTAGGCATCTGGCTTCCCTCAAAGGTGTGTGTGTGTGTCGGTGTGAGAAAGAGAGAGAGAGACCCAAGAGGGAAGTTGAAGAAGTCTTTTATAACCTGATCTTGGAGATGCCATCTCCACTTTTACCAAATTCTGTTCACTAGAAGCAAGTAACAAAGTCTAGACCACCCTTAAGGAAAACAGAATTAAGGTTCACCTCTTGAAGGGAAGGGTGTCAGAGAATTTGTGGACCTATCTTTAAAATCACCCCAGGACTCTTGTTACTAATATTTGGATTTAACTCATAGACGCTCCTTAGAGAATCTAAGCCTCCGCCTATGTTACAGTCAGTACTTACTGACATGTTTTATTCTCTTTCTTCTTCCGACTGTCCATAACAACTGCTTGTCCTTGTCTACCTACAGGGTGCATAAAACCAATTTAGGGATCAGAAAATTTTTGCTTTACTATCAATAACTGTAACTATACTGTGCTGCTTCTCATGCTAATCTGTCATGTTAAATGACAAGCTCTTCTCATTCTGGAAGTCTTGGTGTTGAGGCAGGAGTAAAAATTTTCTCAAATTAGACCTCTGTGTTGCAATGGGAAGCCTTCCTCAGGGAGTTATGTTTCCTCTTTCTCTTGCTGATGTATCAGCTACTCTAGAAAGTTTTCTTATATTACAGGAATTCTAAATATATATGCTAAGTGCTGACTTCCTCAATTTCTTCCATAAAGAATAAATTTCACAAAAAATAAGCAACAATGTCATGCTAACATGTTGCCTGGATTAGTATGGGTAGGCTATTACTAACTGGAAGTAAAAGTAGAGATTCTGTTTTCCCTGCATCACCAAATTCACTGATTTATTTATGGTAATTCTAACATTTTCTCCTATTAGGAGTTTATTACAAACAAGGAGCTATCCTGAGAATAAATAGAATATTGACTGAGCAATGCAGGAACTGGAAGGATCTCTACAGAGCAAAGTAGGAGATAAAATACAACCAACTTATTCCCTTGTTTGGGTAATGAAACCTTCTCATTATTTTCCCAATTACCCTGTCACTCCATAATCCCTACGTCTAAAATTTGTTGAAAAGGTTAAGAATAAAAATTAAGTGAGCTAAAAACTAATAAGCACTATAGGAAATAGATAAAAAGAAATAGCTTTTGTTTAATTACAAAAAAATCAATTTAGCAACCATAGAAAAAAAGGCACACATATACCTATTGGTAGAATATAAATGACTAAGCAAGATTATTCACCATCAGCATTAACAGAATTAGTGATCTTTGTGGGATAAAAATTTTAATGTTGAAAGTTACACATAGACATCCTGGAAGGTGAGGCACACCTCCTCAGATCCTGACTGCCCAGTGCGAAGAGTGAAGAAGGTAGAAAGGATAAAGACATTACACAAATATTCCTTAAGATTCTTTTTGCTTTATTGCAACTCTTAAACAACAACAACACTCACTCAACTATGTGTCATTGTTTTCTCATTGTTTTTATATACTTTTAATTATTATATGTTTGATTTTGCTGAATGTAGGCCCAGCAATCATTCTTGAAAACTATTTTCTAATATGCTCACTCTCTTGCAGGAACATGTGATACACTATGAATGTCTATGCCCATTTCACTTTTGCTGCTTCTCTTGGTATTTGTGTCCTAGAAATAGCTCTGTAGAATATTGTTATCTGTCACTTAACTTTTATTTATAAATAACCTCCTCTTCATGCTTCCAGAGATCTACATTTCAAATCATATAATGTCTTTCGATATGACATAATAATATGATAAACATTTTTAAATGGTAATGTTGGTCAGGGAAATGACAGTGGGTTTAACTGATGCTGTTGTTTAAAATATTTTTCTTGAAAGGATTCATATTCCTCATTCAAAATAAGATACTTCCATAAATGCTAAATATTATTCAATATTAACTATTGGCATGCTTTCTCAAATACTTATTGATCCATGTACTGTTTTATAACTTTGATTAATTGTGATTATTAAATAGAAATATGATGTAAAATGTCTAGCAAAGTATCTGGTATATAAGAGTTACTCAATAGTTGTTAGTTTTCTCCATTTTCTTCCTTATCCTACCTAGGTTAGTACGTATTCTTTTCTCCTATCCAACTCTAATAACAAATTTCTATAAAATTACTAAAATTATAAGAAGTATGAAATCTGTAAACTGCATGATTCTTTTTATACATGAACATTACCATCATCATTATTGTTGAAATAGGTTCATTCAGTTCAAAACGCTTCCAAATTAGCACAAACTCTCATTTACCTTTTATAGAAGAAACGAACTTAAAGCAGAGATTATTTGCTAAAATACCTAGAAAAGAGGAGAATTGGTAGTATTTTTAGGTACAAAAGGAGCATTTTAACTGACCCAAGCCAATGAGGTCATATTTAGGATGGAATGATCATCTTATTTATCTCATTTTTTCAGTTGCATATTTAACATATCAACACAACGTTTTTGTCCAGTTTCTTTCTTCATTTGTAAAAATTTCTTTTCTCTCTTATTGTCAATTACCAGAATTACTAAAATTCATTTTGCATATATGAAAGAGCATTTGAGTGGGACAAATAAAAGCCAAGGCTTTAGAATTTGGTCCTTGTTAAGTAGATAGAGGATCTTCTCAATTTATTTTAAACATTGTGAGCTTCAGTTTCCTCATCTTTCCAATGAATATATTTTATGTGATCTCAGAAAATTATTGTTTAACTCTACAAATTATCTGATTCCATTGATTTGAGATAAATATGCAAATGAAATAAAATAGGAAAAAACTTCATTCTAAATTTTAATATTTTTAAATAAAAATTATTATATAGAATGTCTTTTCTTCTGTCTCCTCTCATTTTTTGTTTTTATTCTGTGACTTACTGACAACTTTTACTTAATTTCTATGGTGGACCGATAGCTTTACCTAAGATGACAGAATATTCACTGAAATTGTGCAACCTTATGGAGTTGTCTAATAATTAGTTCTATTTCAAGAGAACTGTTATATTGATTGGCCTCCTGTGCATAGCATCAAGGCATTCATGTTAGTTGTGGGTGGTAGCAGGTATACTATCTGTTGTATAATCTTGAAGGAGTCTGTTAGTAGGAATTTGAGATCACTTGTTACCTTGACAACAACAGGTAATGCCTCAGCACGTGCGTCTGCAGGTTCCCAGGTAATTCCTCAGATACTAATGATAGTGTGCTTGTTAAACTTATATCTCTGAAATACTGGTTCTTATGTGAAATTGAATATACTGGCTTCTTCTCTACTATAGTCTAGGTCATAAGCAGAGTTGTGTTTTTACGTCTGTCATTTTGATTTTGCTCATATTTTAAAATTACCTCTTCTATATACAGAGAAGATATTTCTGAGAAGAGGCATCTGAAACACCTCGCATGGCTGGTCAGTTTCCAGAAGAGCATATATGTGTGCATAGGTGAGGGCAGTGTGTGTGTGTGTGTCTGTGCATGTGTTACCTGGCTATTTATTTCAATAACTGATAGAACAGACATTTATGTATGATTAATTAATAAAATTTTATTATGTAAACATGATGGCATCAAGGCAAAATCCAATTTTTAATGAAATTAACTGGGGATTTTATTATGGCGGTACTGCCACCGCTAATTGCAGATTTGGGAGAGCAAAATTCTCTACACATCTTAAATTTTAGTAGGTGAAGTAAGCATCTGAGAAACAACGGACCATTGTCAAGATTGTCAAGGTTATGTGATCTAAATGTCAGAATCAAAACAAAACAAAACAAAACAAATCTGTAGATGAAGTCTCAATAACAGATAAATGAGAAAGTTTAGCTCTTTGAAACATGTATTCTCTTTATAAATTATGACATAGAATTTTCTCCCTACTCCGGAAATTATATTTCTGAAACCCTTGCTGCAGGATAGCCATGTCTGAATAAATTAAACAATTATTACAAAAAATAGTTTGGGTGGCCATAATTGATTATGAATAAATAAAAACATTTTAGCTTGTTTTTTATTACTAAAACTTAATGGCATATATGGTACAAGAATATACATTATTAATATCTTAAACATTTAATTAATAAAAATAGGCATTCTGCATTAATTCCTAATAGCCATGTCTTAGTGTTCAGATTTCCTTTCCCAGAGTTTTACCAGGGAGCTTTCCATTCTTCTTCCGTCTCTCACGATAGGCTAGATAATGTTGTGGTGGCAAACAAAAAAAATAGCATTGGTTAATGCAATCAAATTTAATTTTTGCTTACATCACATGTCCATCACAGTTTTGTAAAGGTGCTCACTTTGTCACTCATCGACAAAATAGTGATTTTATCTCTTTACCTGCTTCCATGATCATAGAAGTAAGCAAGAGATATCACAGTCAACCATAATCAGGATCCCATCACTTCTGTGTCAAATTGAGTAATGACACTTTTGCACACATTTTCTGGGCCAAATCAAGTCATATAAATAAGAGTAAATTCAAGGGGCAGGAGTGTATAATCCTTCCACAGAGAGAACTGAATATTTGTGAACATGGATTCAGTCTACCATATCTAGAAAGTAAACGTACTAATAGTTGTTTTCTCTGATTCTTGCCCATTTTCACTTTATGTGTTCATCCAGTGAACATCTATTAGCACTTTCTATGTACTAGGGATTGTAATTGGGAATTGAATATAAAAATTAAAAATGCTAATTGTGTTAGTAGAGAAAAAAGCCAATAAATAGGCAAATGAAAAATCATTTGTCTTTCTATGATCAAGGTGGTTGTATTCTATCATAAACATACTTGAGTACATAAAAATATATACACTATTGCTGTTTTCACTTGAGAAAACGTGTGTCAGTTGAAATGTGTTATGCTGTGATTAACAACAGCAAAAAGAAAACTCAAATTCTTTGGAACAATAATAGAGACATAATGAAAATATTTTCTCCCATTCTGTGGGTTGTCTCTTCACTTTGTTGATTGTTTCCTTTGTTGTGGAGAAGGTTCGTAGATTTACATAATTTCATTTGTTTATTTTTGCTTTGGTTGCCAGTGCTTTTGAGGTCTTACAGAAAAATATCTTCCCTCAAACCAATGTCCTAGAGTGTTTCTTCAGTGTTTTCTTCTAGTAGTTTCATAGTTTCAGTTCTTAGATTTGTCTCTAATCCATTTTGACTTGAGTTTTGTGTATGGTGAGAGATAGGGGTTTAATTTCATTCTTCTTTATGCAGCTATCCAGTTTTGCTAACACCATTTATTGAGACTATCCTTTCTCCATTGTATGTTCTTGGTAACTTTCTTGAAGATGAGGTGGCTATAAATGCTTAAATTTATATCTGAGTTCTCTATTCTGTTCCATTAGTCTATGTATCTGTTTTCATATTAGTACCATGTTGATGATTTGGTTACAATAGCTCTGCAGGAAATTTTGAAGTCAGGTAGTGTGATGGCTCCACCTTTGTTCTTTTTGCTCAAGATTGCTTTGGCTATTTGGGGTCTTTTGTGGTTCCATATAAAATTTAGGGTTTTTTTTTTTTCTATTTTGTGAAGAATATTATTGATATTTTGATAGAGGTTGCAGTGAACATGTAAATTACTTTGAGTAGTATAGTCATTTTAACAATATTAATTCTTCCAGTCCATCAGCATGGAATATCTTTCCATTTTTTTGTGTGTCCTCTTTAATTTCTTTCATCTGTGTTTTAGGGTTTTCCTTGTATAGATCTTTCATTTCTTTGGTTAAATAGATTCTTAGGAATTTTATATTCTTTGTAGCTATTGTAAATGAAATTGCTTCTTTGCTTTCTTTTTTTCTATTCTATTAATATTCTTTTTATTTTATTATTTGTTTAATTCAAAACATTAATTAAAGGAGTACAACTATTTTTGTTACATGGGCATCTTGTATAATGCTTAAGTCAGGGCCTTTGGTGTGCCATCACCAGAATTGTGTTCATTGTTCCCCATAGGTAAATTTTTATCCCACATCCCATTCCACACCTCCCCCTTCTTGGTTTCTCATGCCCTTTATATCCGTTTGTGTCCATGTGTACCCACCTATTAGTTCCCACTTATTGGTGAGAACATGTTGGGTTTGGTTTTCCATTCCTGAGGTATTTCACTTAGGATAATGTTCTCCATTTCTTTTGGAGATTGTTTGCTGTTGACCTATATAAATGCTACTGATTTTTGTATGTTGATTTTGTATCCTGCAAGTTTTCTGAATTTGTTTTTCAGGTCTAACAATTTTTTGATAGTCATTAGGCTTTTCTAGTAAGATCATGTCATCCGGGAGCAAGGCTAATTTAACTTCTCCTTTTTCAATTTAAGTGCTCTTTATTTCTTTCTCTTGCCTAATTGCTCTGGTCAAGATTTTCAGTATTATGTTGAATAAAAGTGCTGAAAGTGGGCATCCTAGTCTTGTTCTAGATCTTAGAGAAAAGGCCTTTAATTTTTCCTCATTCAGTACAATGTTAGCTGTGTGTTTGCCATATATGGCCTTTATTATTTTGAAGTCTGTGCCTTCTATACCTGGTTTGATGAGGGTTTTATCATAAAAAGATGTTAAATTTTATCAAATGCTTTTTTAGCATCTATTGATATAATTATTATATGGTTTTATTCTTGGTTCTGTTAATGTGGTGGGTGTATCGCATACACCATTGGTGGGAATGTAAATTAGTACAGCCACTGTAGAGCACAGTGTGGAGGTTCCTCAAAAAACTAAAAATAGAACTACCGCATGATCCAGTAATTCCACTATTGGATATATATCCAAAAGAAAAAAATCAGTATGTCAAAGAGATAGCTGCACTCCCATGTTACTGCAACACTATCCGCAATAGCCAAAATGTAGAGTTAACCTAAGGGCCCATCAACAGATCAATGGATAAAGAAAATGTGACATATATACACCATATAATCTTATTCAGCCATAAAAAAGAATAAAATTCTGTCATTTGCAGAAACATGAATGGAATTTTAGGTCATTATATTAACTGAAATAAGCCAAACACAGAAGGACAAATATCGCATATTATCACTTATATGTGGGAGATAAAAATGTGGCTCTCATAAAGATAGAGAGTAGACTGGTGGTTGCCAGAGACTGAGAAGGGTTGGGTAGGGGGTGGGAGGGTGACAAAAGTTGACTAATGGGTACAAATACATGGTTTGATAGAAGAAATAAAACCTAGTGTTTGTTAGATCAGTAGGGAAACTATAGTTTAAAATAATCTATTGTACATTACAAAATAGCTGGAAGAGAATAATTTGACTGTTTCCAGCATAAAGAAAATACAAATGTTTAAGGTGATGTATATCCCAAATACACTTATTTTATTTTTAACAATTATATGAAATTATTAAATTATTACATATACCCTGAAACTAAGTACATCCATTATGCATCAGTTAAAAAATGTTTAATAAAAGATATAGTGGCAGATATACGAGGAATGCTTGAGGTAGGAGATGCTAATATGTCATGTATATTTCATTCAGATGCTTAATGAAATCTCTAAGAATCTAGCTTCTTCCTGTCTTTTATTCTACCATCTGGGTTGTTTGCTTAATCCTAAGGTTATTATCTCTGATAGTGAACAAATCCCTATAGCAATGCTCTACTGTACATCTGGATGCCACACTATTCAACAAGGAAAATGGTGATTATTTGGCCCTAGAGTTTCCCAGCATATATTTCTGGCAATTTGATTATATTGAGTTGAGTCTCCCACCCCTTCCAAATCTACTAAATATTGTTGATACAATTATACTGAATAGTTTATACATAGAGGAGAGGAAGAATTTCATTCTCTTAAACTACATAGACAGAATGGTAAAAAGGTGAATCTCCAATAAAAATTTAAACACTGACTATATTTAACTAAATAGTTACCAAAAGAAGGGTGATAATCACTATGATCAATATATCTATATGATTTTTACCTCAAATTTTTATCACATATTATTTTATTGATGGCTTCTAAGTGCATTCCTTATATCTAAGACTTATATTTGATTTATATTAAAAAGCTTCATTCCAAAAGTCTCTAATTTCAATAAAACCTTTAAAACATACTATATATTCAAATAATTAATGGATTACTTTTTAAATGGGTTAATCAATTATATTCTATTGTACAATTTATAATAATAATATTTGTAAGTATAGATTTTTCAGTCTCAAACAAGAAAAAAGGTATTTCTCTGTTGACTAGTGGAAATTTCAAATTGAAATATGAATAATTTTATTTCATATTTCAATTGATTCCAAGTGAGTAGGCTTCTAACAGTGTGAACTCCCCACTGATGACAAAGATAAGCTTTGGGGGTGGAGGGCTACTGAAGGCCATGGAAAGTGAACAAAAATAGGCATTTATTTTGGTAGGAAGTGGACAATTGGAAGAAGGGACCACTACAGAGTGAATTTCATGTATTTATGGCTTTAGCCTGTGGAAGATCCATGGTCACAGCATGGCATATAATGGCTAACAGAAGCTACAGAATCTGGGCACGGTGGCTCACGCCTGTAATCCCAGCACCTTGAGTGGCTGAGGCAGGTGGATCATTTTAGCCTAGGAGTACGAGACCAGCCTGGGTAACATAGTGAAACCCCATTTCTACAAAAATAAAAAATAAAAACATAAAAAATTAGTTGGATGTGGAAGCATAGACATGTAGTCCCAGCTACTCTGGAAGCCAGGCAGGAGGACCACTTGAGCCCAAGAGTTTGAGGTTGCAGTGAGCTATGATTGTACCACTGCACTCCAGCCTGAGTGACAGACTGAGACCCTTTCTTTAAAAAGAAAAAAAAAATTAGATACATTGAAGCAGAAAAAATGAAAAACAATATTAAAGAAGTATGTAATTTTTATGCTAAGTTTCCCAGCTATTTGAGCAAAACAATCAACCACCAACTGTATCACTAGATATAATTAATGATAAATTGAATGAATGAATATCCAGGTCTTAGGTGAAAGTTTTAATAAAACATTTTGTATAAGTTTACTCAAAACTTGATGAGTATTTTTAATATATTTGTCATAGTGTCAGTGTCTTTAAAAATCATTTAAATATATTAAATATTCTTAATTAAATGAACATAACAATGTGGACAAAGCATTTTAACAGGCAGCTAGCAGTGTTTAAATTTTCCATTTGGTTCTTTTAAAATATTTTCTCATTTATTTTCTATCTTTTCACCCATTATACACATATTTCTCTTACCTAAATGAGCATAGTTATAATAGCTATACTATATGCTTTTTCTGAAAATTTCAATACTATATTACCTCATCAATGGCCTCTTCTATTTCCCTTGAGCTTATGTCATGATTTCCTTTTGTGTGTGGGTTTGTGCTTGCATGATATTGTATTACATCCTGCAGCCTTGAACTTCTGGGCTCAAGGGATCCTCCTGCCTTGACCTCGCGAGTACCTTGTGACTGTAGGCGCATGCCACCATGCTCTGCTGTACTTCAATGTATTTTTTAAAAAGGGATTTTCTTTCAAAAAGAGTAACTCTAAATAGATATTTCTCAAAAGACAGGTATATAAAAAAATGCTCAACATTACTAATCATCATAGAAATGCAAATCAAAACTACATTTAAATATCATCTCACTCCAGTTAAAAAGGCTTTTATTCAAAAGACAGGCAATAATGGATACCAGTGAGGATATGGAGAAAGAGGCATCCTCATACACTAATGGTGGAAATGTAAATTAGTACAACCATTATGGAGAATAATATGGTAGTTCCTCAAAAAAATTAAAATAGAACTACCATATGATCCAGCAGTCCCACTACTTAGTATATATCAAAAAGAAATTAAATCAGTATATCAAAGAGCTATCTGTACTCCCATGTTTATTGTAGCACTATTCACAGTAGCCAAGGTATGCATTCAAACTAAGTGTGCATCAATGAAAAAATGAAAATGAAAAATTGTTTGTTTGTATCAAAATATCACAAGTACCCCATAAACATGTACAACTACTATGTATACATAATAATTAAAATATATTTTTAAAAATCACCTGACAACTACCTTCTAAATAGGTTGAAATTATATACATTTTCAAAATAGTTTTAAAATTTTATTGGTTGTTATTACTGAGTCTGTAAAGGCACCCAGAACTATACTGGTGTTTTTAGAAAGTAGAGATGTAACTTGTAAGCTATATCGTGGCATTACCTTGCTCAGAGACTCTCAGCAGATATTTTCTACTGTTTTCTGACTTGGTTTCCTTGTCTTTAAAACATAGATAATGTCATCATTTCTAACCTCACCAATTTAACAGGGTTATTATGACAAGGAAATGAAATAATACCTGTGAAAATTGATTGGGAATAGAAACACTATATAAATAGGAATCTGTGAGCACCCTTTGACTTCTAACAAAGTAATTTTAACCAATATATAACTCTAAAAGAAGAACATTTTATGTCACATTTCATACCAGCTGTCATTTTAAATGTGTAAAAAAAGTAAAAAAAGAATGCCTTACTTACGATGCTCAGCAAATATTGAACTGTTATTACTTCTCCCTAGACACATAGAGAAAATATATATGTGGTTCAGTGAACACAAGCGCAAATAAGTCTTCCCAGGGAATTCACTATTTTAGGAAGCAAAGTAAAGCCAAATGCAGGAAAACCCAGGACATAAGAAATGCCTCAAGAATTTGTAAAGATAAACTAGCAGAAAACTCAGCAGGTAAAGGCAGAAGACAAGTGCTAAAACAAGCGTTACAAAGGAAGCATGGAGAAAATTTTGAAACAAATCAACTGGAAATAAGCTCCAGATGAAATAATAATCAATATGCATACAAAATACGCTGGAAAACCTTTATTTCTACAAGAGCACTGGTGAAAACTATCTTGAACCTTCCACTTTTAATTTTCTTCTCACCCTGACTCCAATTTTTTTTTCTTTGACTGAATGGAAGCCTTACTTAGTCAAAGGATCACAGTAAGATTTTGTTTAAAAAAACAAAGCAATAATCAACAAAAATTCGAATCTCTCTTCCCCAGTAGGTTTTCCTGCTAATATAAGAGGGCATATGAAATGAACCATCCCAAGGTAAAGAACTGATATACCCTTTGTAACTCTCCAAAATACTGTTGAGTGACTGTATATTGTCACTGTGCCAAAATCTGGGTATTAGATTAAAACCTTAGGTGACAATATTATTTCACATGTTCTACCCACTCTTAAAAATACAATCATATAAATAGAAAGTAAATTTTGTCAGTCAAATTTTGAATAGACTATTAACACCATGAATGTTTTTGAATTTTTTTTGGTCATTGTTATTAAAGATACTCCAAAAATTACGTGAGTATAATTAAAAATTTTATATTTATTTTCTATAACTCAAAGAAGGATACATTATGTGAAAGGTGAAAGTCCTGCCAAAAATCTTTGCTGCTTTCCCTTCCTTTTGTTTCAACATATCAATAAAATTATACATGATATAATTGATATTTTTCATGAACTCTGAGATCTTTTTATAATATGTATTAATTATAGCTTTCTTCAAGCTATTCATCTATGTGATCAGAAAAGCTATGTAATTCAGCAATAATTATTAGTATCAAAAAGTTAATATCATGAAATGCCTGTAACTTCAATTATTTTGTAAGGCACAGAATTTATAATACATTGTTATCTGAATTACTATGGATGTTACACATTATTTTTTATTTTTCAAAGTAGTACTAAATACAAAGTACTACTTTTTCAAAGTGGTACAAAATAGAGCATAATTAAAATATATAAAGATTTAAATTAAAAATATGTGTCAATTGAATAGATTTAAGTAGATGGCTACATAGCTCCATTTCTGAAAGAGACTACAAATTTAAAAAAAAAACATTTCAAAGATATAAATCTGTGGTTGGATATTATTCTAAAAAATAAGATAGTGGGATGGTTCTGAGAGGTAATACCTTACCTCTGATACAAATTAAATTAAAATTACACTTTACATAAATGCATAGCAAGATAAGATGTCCAAGATTATATAGAGAGCAGAATTGCCTCTTCTTTCTTCAACATTTTCTAAGATTTTCTTGGTTACTTGTAATTTATAAATTTTTACTGTAAGTATTGTTCTTCTTATCTCTATCTTAACATTCTTAAATATTCATTTTTAGACGTTTTAATACCTACTTATTAATTACTTGAACTTCAAAAGTGGTAAGATATTTTGTAGAGCTGTATATTTTAACACTGTTGCCTGAAAATGGAAATATTTTCTATTAAAAATAGAAAATTGTTAAAAATACCTACTATTAAAAGATATTTTAAATCTCTCATTTTTTATTATAATTATCTAGATCATATAAATCTCTGTGACATGTGTGTTATACATCCAATATCATGAATTTTAAAAGAAAATCACATTAAATCACTACCTTAATTAATGTTTGAAAATTTCCTCATGTAATCTCTCCTGGCTATCCACTAAAATAAGTATTAAGAAATATATGCCCATAATTTCACAAGTGTTTCTTATACTACATTGCTCTAAAGACAATTAGAAAGCAGAAGAGCGTAAAATTGTATGTGTGTAGTGTATGTGTGTGATAGGGAACTGGAATACTACAGTTATAACCTGGAAATTATAGTCCCAAAGGATACTCTGGGCAGGGAACAGAAAAGATTAATATCCTGGAAAGAATGCATTCTAGGGGTTATAGTTTTATCAATACCCCATTTCTTTGGCATGGCAGAGATACATGTCTGTGTAGAAAACAGACCTGCAATTCATTATAACAATATTGGATGCATGTTACTAAACACTGAAATGGAGGTATGTATGAGCTAGGTGTTTATATTTTCTTCCAGGAGTACAATTCTATTAGTACACTAGTCTGTTAACACAATAATAGATAACCAAGTACTTTCTCTGCTAAGAATCCTGATTATAGATTATTCTTTCAGCAAGATAAGGAAAGTGTAGAAGACAAAGAAACTACAAACACACAATACTGCGCTGGATTTAATACACTGGGTGGATTAAGAAGAATAAGAAATGGAATATAATATTAAAGACTAAGAATAATAGAAATTTAAAAACACAAATAGAGACAATTATATAAAAAATTTCTCATTTTATCAGAATGTAGCTGATTATCATATGTAACTGATCACTCTGTAACATTGGAAGTTTTCTATTTCATAAGCATTGAGTGCTTCTACTAAATCCTAACTACTTGCTAAGAGATTTAGTCCTAAGCTAAATATGTATTATGCTTCCTTTTTGATTAACATACAATTTACTTTTTGTCTCTTTATGGATTTTACAAAACTACAGAAGTAAAAATGCCAGCCACCTGTCATTTTTAAGAGTTGAAATTTGTTTTATTTTGCACAGCCAAGGAAACAATCAATAGAGCAAATAGACAACCCCACAGAATGGGAGAAAATATTCACATGATATACATCCGATAAGGACTGATAACCAGAATCTATACAGAACTCAAGCAAATCAGCAAGAAAAAAATCAAACAACCCCATTAAAAAGTGGGAAAAGGACATGAACAGAAACTTTTCAAAAGAAGACAGAGTAATGGCCAATAAACATGTAAAAAATTGCTCAACTTCTCTAATCATCAGGGAAATGCAAACCAAAACCATAATGAGATATCACTTAACTCTAGTGAGATTGGCTCATATCAAAAAGTCCCAAAACAACAAATGTTGGCAGGGATGCAGACAGATAGGAACACTCATACACTGCTGGTGGGACTGCAAATTAGTACAACTTCTGTGGAAAGTAACATGGAGATACCTCAAAGAACTAACAGTAGACCCAGCATTTGATCCAACAATCCCACTGTTGGGTATTTACCTAAAGGAAAAAAAGTAATTTTATTGAAAAGACACATGCACGTGAATGTTTATAGCAGCACAATTCACAATTGCAAAGATGTGGAAACAACCCAAGTGCCCATCAATACTTGAGTGGATTAATAAAATGTGGTATATGTATACCATGGCGTACTACTCAGCCATGAACAAAAATGGTGAACTAATACCTTTTGTATCAATCTGGATGGAACTGGAGACCATTCTTCTAAGTGAAGTATCACAAGAATGGAAAAACAAGCACCACATGTACTCACTACTAAATTGGAACTAATTGATCAACAGTCATGTACACATACAGTAGTAAAACTCAGTGGAAATAAAGCAGGTGGGAGCGGGGAGGAAGGGATGGGTAAATTCATGCCCAACGTGTACAGTGTACACTATCCGGATGATGGGCACACTTATATCTTTGACTCAAACTGTACAAAACAATTCATGTAACGAAAAGTTGTGTACCCCCGTACCCCCTAATATTCTGAAATTTAAAAAAATAAAAATAAACATAAGATCTAACAACTTAAAAAAACAAAAAAAAAGTGTGAAAAGCTACAATGGGAATTCAATATTGGTAAGTTAATCATATAGGTCAGGGAGAAGCTTGTAGATCACCTGTTCTCATGTTTCAAGCCATTATCTTCCAGACTACAGGGGAAAAAAGTGGAGATAGCCTAAAATGGTGCATTTTGGGGTAAGTGTAATATAGGTTTATAATCTCTTGCAGTATATTTTTCAACTCAATACATTTTTACATATATTTAAAAATATTTACAGCTATATAAAGCTGCCACTCACATGTCCAACAATCATTAATCATAAGTCAGATTAAATAGATGAAAAATTAGATTAAGCAATAGGAATTACAGAAAGAGTTTTACATAAAGTGGTTCTAGGAATGGCTGTGAAATCTGGTTTGATTCATAAGACATGATGGATATGATTAAAATTAAGATTTTGCTTATCATCAAAGAACAGAAGATGAAAAGGTACCCATCACTTTAGCTTGTCGTAACTACTAAGTAGCCACCGCCTTATATTCAATGACTGAGAAATATAAACTTTTGATTATTTTTTAAAATAA
Organism: Daubentonia madagascariensis; assembly: GCA_023783475.1. NCBI lineage: Eukaryota > Metazoa > Chordata > Mammalia > Primates > Daubentoniidae > Daubentonia > Daubentonia madagascariensis. The sequence continues at coordinate 2,322,161 of JAKFHU010000316.1, forward strand.
AGTCATTTGGCTCCTTCCTTGGGTCACCAAGGAAAAGAGCAGGTTCGTGCACAAGCTCTTTTGATGCATACATGAATGAAGTATATACTTGGAAAAATATCTGTGAGCTTACAATAACAAAAAAGTTTTAATTAAAAAGGCAGACAAATATAAATGACTAGGATGAAGGGGATTTGCAAAAGATGAAGAAGACTTGCAATTATTTTTAGCAAAATAACTAAAATTTTAATCTCCATTGAAGGATGTAAATACTAGTTTGTTTCCATGGATGCTCAAATAACAAATATGTGGGACAAAGATGAGATGCTCTCCTAATGTCATGGGAACAATAAAAAATAAAGGAAAATAACGATGGATAAGATAACAGAGATGAGATAAATTTCAGATAACAGAGACAAAGTCATAAATTACAGATAATTATTATTTCTGAATAATAGTCCAAAGCAAAAAGATAAGCATGTATAAAGTAGTCATAGTCATCATCATCATCATCATCATCATCTATCTTATTCTGTGAAAAGAAAACACAATTTTCTATGTAAAATACATATTTATTAAGAAGAAACTTATGCCAAAGCAGATCCTCAATGATTTTAACACTTACATCATACATGGCAATAATATTCATCAGCAGGCGGGCGGGCGGGAGGGGGGTGGAGGGGATGGGGCAACTCTCACTGAATGGATGTGGGGAGCACAGTTTGGGAGATGACCACGATAGTAGCTCTGACACGGGTAGTGCATGGGCAATATATATAGCCAAAGTGCTGTACCCCCATAATATTCTGAAATAAAAATAAATAAATAAATAAATAAATTAATTAATTAATTAAAATTTTAAAACGCTAAAAACACAAGGACAGAAAAACCAAATTACTACAAAGGAACAATAATAGATGGATCCCTACAATAAGTAAGCATATATAAGCATTTTGTAAGCACAGTAGTACATAATCTACACAATTGTGGTGGTAAACATTTAAGATAATTATTTAGTTCTTGACTACTATGTATTTTAATCTATGTGCTTTCTAAATATTTTAATATAAAATGAAATAATCTGCTCTTGAGAGCATATCCTAAGATAAAGATAAAAAATGCAAAAGTTTGAAATACAATTTTAATGATTTTAGGTATAATACTAAATAAATAGAAACACCTTAAAATGCAGCTTGTGAAATAAATTATTGTACATTCTTAAAGAAATTTAATAATTTTGTAAATATTATGATGTTGAAAATCTTCATTGTTAGCCAGGCACGGTGGTGTGCACCTGTAGTACTAGCTACTTGGGAAACTGACACAGGTGAATTGCTTAAGCTCAGAAGTTTGAGTTTTGAGCTGCATTGAGCTATGATCCCACCACCGAACTCCAGCCTGGGAAACAGAGCAAGACCTTATCTCAGTAAATAAATACATAAATAAAATAAAATAAAATAAAATATTCATTGTGTAATTTTAAATAACACAGAAACTAAATTGTAGTGACCATAGAATCTTTTTGTGTGATATTGGAAGATATACTTTCAAAGGTAAGTGTTATATTCTGGTTAGTGTGGAAATCAATGGGTAAAAAAAAAAAAAATATATATATATATATATATAATTTATTCATTTACATTAATGTATGTATACACACATATGTATGGAAATACATACACACACTCACACAAAACACACACACAACATGCACTCACACATTTTTTCTAAAGATTGTATCTTCGTAACGAAAGTAAAACAATACTTAAAAAAAGTGAGTCAACAAGTTACTTTAACAAGGCTAAGTAAAATATTTATTCATTAAACATGGGTGTCAAGGATTACTATAACACCTTTGAACACAAAGGGTATGAATGGTATAAATGAACATTTGTTCTTTATCCAAGTAATACATTTGTAAAAGTCAAAGAAAAAAAACAATAAAAAGCAATGATGACTTTTCCTTTATAGACTTCAGTGGAGTTGTAAATGGAGAGAATTATGTTTCCCAAATGGAAAATTATTTAGAGATCAATTTTTTTCATAGAAGTATGAATAGTAATGTAGGTGTCAGGTTAGTTTAACAAAGACAACAATAAATTATTAGAAAATTCAAAAGATAAGATTTTGGCAGTTTTGCATTAATATTAATAGTTTCATATGACCAGAGATTTTTGTACTCAGTTTCCTTCTGAGTTAACCATTCAAGTGTTTATTAATGTCCTATAACATTCTGTGGAGATTGAGTAACTTTTTCTAATCATCTTTTTAGGCTGCAATCCCCAACCCCTGGCTGTTAGGAACCAGGCCACACAACAGGAGGTGAGTGGCAAGTGAGCAAGTGACTCTTGGTCTGTATTTACAGCCGCTCCCCATTGCTCACATCACTGCCTGAGCTCTGCCTTCTGTCAGATCAGTCGGGGCATTAGATTCTCATAGTAGTGCGACCTCTACTGTAAACTGCGTGTGAGAGGGATCTAGGTTGTGTGCTCCTTATGAGAATCTAATGTTTGAAGATCTGAGGTGGGGCTGAGATAGTGATGCCAGCACTGGAGAGCGGCTTCAAATACAGATTATCATTAGCAGAGAGGTTAACAATGTAATAATAATAGAAATAAAGTACACAATAAATGTAATGCACTTGAATCATCCAGAAACCATCCCCATCCCACCCTGGTCCATGGAAAAATTGTCTTCTAGGACACCAATCCCTGGTGCCAAAAAAGTTGGGGACTACTGTTCTTAGGGACACATGTTTAGATTTCATAATATGTATTATGCTTTATAATGTAATCCAAGGTAATATAAAATGTTTTCTTTGGTAATACTTTAGCTATTGCATATTAGTACAAAATTGCTACTTTCAATGCAATCAGTTCTCTTCACCACAGTAAAAACATTCTGTATGTACAAATAGATTTGTAAAGACAAATTTAAATTGATAGGAATAATAGCACAGTGCTATGCTAAACATATTAAAATGTTTTATTCTTTTAAGCAAAGTACATGCAGAAAGAAGACAATTAAACCTATAATACATTACTGGTGAACAAGATTCCAAATATCTACTGAAGTTTTATTCTTTAAATTTAATAGTTTACTACAATTTCATTTTCTTTATTCATAGTTTAACAATGATAACATCTCTTGCATATTTTTATATTTTTTTCTTCAAAACATTTAAGTTGAGCATTACGTGTTTGTTTTTAATTTTATTTACTCTGATGTATTTCTTTAACTAGAAAATACACTAAAACATTAATAATACCTCAAGGAAAATAAATACTTATATTTAGATTCTGACCTTCCATTGGAGATTCACACTGAGTTTCATGAAAACTTAGCAAAGTGAAAAATTTTATTGATTCCTAAAAGGAAAATAAAAAGGCTAAGGGCCTACCTTTAATCTATGTTTCCCAAATATTTCATTCAGCTGATATTAACAGACTAATCATAAATTTTATCTTCTGTTTAATTTATTCAGTAAATAAAATCTAATCACCTGCTCTCTTCCAAGTACATTTTAAGTGCTGGGCTTCATAAGTACGGGCCCATACAACAGCAAAACAAACAAACGCAGAAATAAAAATAATCAGAATCACTGCCCAAATTAATATTATAATGGATATGCATATATACTACAGTAGAAAACATTTCACATAGAGAAACCTTAATATTTACAGATGAAGAATGTTGATAATATTATTTCTTGCTTAATTTGATATAACTTATGAACATATTTTAATAATGATATTTTTATTCATTAAGCAGTAATTTCAGTTGACTAAAATATGAAAATCAAAGAAAAACAGGTTATATTTTCATAGATACAAGGAGAAAAATCTTATGTGGGCCATTTGAATCTGTCCATATCTCAGTCACCTTTTTGGTAAAATTAACTTTTAAATAATATGTTTATTCCTTGAAATCAATGAAAATTCCTCATAACTCATGTAAAAATTGAGCAGGAGACTTTTAGTGGCTTTATCCACCATTCACTTAAAAACTACTTCTGAGGCTTGTGATGATGTGATCTTTAAGTCGTTCATCCATGATAAAGGGACAGAAAGGGATCCTGGGAGCGTTTTTGTGTTCATTCTGCAAAGGTTGTGTTCAAAGACAAATTGAAGTTATTCAGAGTCTCTGTATTAATGCTCTAAACTTTAGTCAAAAGGTTATTCTGAGTTCTTTGCTCAAAACTGAGGTCACTTTTTATTATCAGATGTTCAAAAATGACACTAATTTTCAGAATACAAGATACATTTTTAAAATAGAGTAGTGCTCAAGACACAAAATGAAGCCAAAAGTCACCTTCCCTACACGTCAAGTATGGAAATCATTATTCATTTTTTAAAACATCCATTTTATTTTTAAAACTCTTCTTTTTAGTTCAAATAACTTGCTCAAATATCACATTTGAACACATAGCTAAATATTTCCACCTTTCTAAACACCATCAAAAATCTGTATTACCCAAGTTTAATTGTGTTAAATTCCCAGAAATTTAATGGAAAAACAATAGAACTCATATCAGGAATAAGCAAATTTGAGTACTTCTACGTGAAGCCAATTTCTAGTTATGCAAAGGCAAGGGACATAGGAAAATGAAAGACCATAGTTTCAATCTTGTCTTCTTAACTTACTACAGCTATGACCCTGAGCAAGCAAGTTAAAGTTTTTTTGAACCATACTTTCCCTAATTTGAATAAATTAAAATAAGTAAAATTATCTCATGGCTGTGATATGTGACTCTCCAAATAGCATCATGAAAACCTCTTGATCAGGCAAAACCATATTAATTGGACCTGCTGATGTAAGAGTGAGCATCACTTTGACAAAGATTTAGTAGTGTCTCAATTAGTGAAATTTGATGAAAATTTTTATAGATTTCTAGAGCCTGGGATCTAGTACATTTTTAAATTTCTAATGAAGTAACTACTTCACTAGGAGAATCTTATAGAAAATATAGAAATGTTAATTCACTTTTCCAAATTTACCATATAAATTTTTCTATATTTGTCTCTCTATTGTGTCTGTTTGGACACTTGATTAAATTAGAAGAAATGTAAATCACTGAGGACCTACTGATTTATTTTTTAATTGCTTTCTTTCAACATTCAAGTTTTCATTTATTCAAGGAAATTTGTTGGGTGCTTACTATTGGAGGAAACTTTATGTAGAAGTATCAAGTATGGTATTTGAAGCTTCTCCATGTACTAGCTGACTTTGACCAAGTTAACTTTCTTCTCAGTTCCTCAGTTTCCTCAATAATGATGAATTACTAATAATAATAACACACCTGTAGAGTTGTAAACAGGACTAAAGGAATTACTATAGTTAAAGTGCTCAGGGTAGTATTATACCTGGAATATAATGAGCAATATATAAGTTTATGCTGTTATCACTGTCATTACTATGGTGGAGTTCAGCTCCTGGTTACAACCTATGTGTGATTCTTAGGTAATTACAGAGGGGAAAACTGCCTTCCCACACCAAACTTGGCACGCAGCCAATGCACTGCAATCTCTGAAGAAAGTCGCAGCCAAGGTCTCAGGACCCCCTGGCCAGGCTCTTCTCACATTCCTAGCCCAGGTGAGGGCTAGGTGAGTCTCTTTACCTGAAGCCTTATGCAGAAGACCTTTTCAGGAGTCAGTTGTCATGGGGAGGAAGAGTCAGGGCTCTCTCTGGTTTTAGCCTCTGGCTTATACTGTGGCAGTAAGTGATTAAAGGCTTATTCTTGTCTTCTTGCTACTCTACATCTACTCGGACACCTGGCAGCTCAGTTCTCTCCTAAGCTCATCTGAGCTCCTGAAGTTTGGGTGATGGGCGACCCCCTTGATTGAAACTTCGGCAATTCTGTTCTTCTGAAACTCATCGATGTTGGATGCTACAAGATCCATTCCAAAGCAAACATCACAGTAGTTCAGATTTTTAGATCTTAAGTGACTAGAGTCAATAAAGAATACTTGAACACTAGGACTCTCAAAAATAGAAGATTTAGTGTACTATTATGAAAGAGTTTACATTTAAGACAAAACCAAAAGTTTGTATTCTGAGCAGCATTTACAGTAACAACAAAAAGTGTTCTTCAATAATTCTGGAAAATTTAAAATAAACAAGCTAGTAACTCATTTTTTAAAAAATAAATGCAAACATTAAAATAAAATATTAGTCCCCACTTATCAAAAATAAATTTATAGGTTTTGCTGGCAAAATAAGAAATTCTAAAAACTGCATATCTAATAGTAAACATAGTAATTAAGGCTATGGCTTCTGAAGCGTGACTGTCAGCTTATCCTTGTCACTTATTATTATTCAGTATTTACCCAACAAAATTTAAATGCATTTCTGTTATGTAGAAATATTGGGAAAATCAATTATATGGTCATTGTTTTTAAATAATAAAATATCTATACATATTATGAGAGAATCAAAATAGTATTGATTTACCAGAAGGGGGAAATTGAAAGCTACTCTGAAGATTAGCAAAGTGGAATATTTGAGCAGAGTGCTAAATAGTGAGTAGGATTTCACAGTTGTACTTTGGGATAAAGGCTCTTCCAGGCTGAAAGGGTATTGAAACAATAGGTTGATAAGACTGAAGTTGGAGTTACCCAAGGGATTGGAGGACAGCCAGGCCAGAAAGTAGTTTTTGGTCACATTAGTCTTATGCTAAGAATTTTGTTTTCTATTTTGTAAAAACTGGAAAGAGACAACTTTTTTCTTCAACTAGGGAGTGTCATGAAATTCTTTTATTCCAAAAAGACAACTGTTATATCGGGATACAGAAGGATTGAGGATAAGAGTTTGAAATCAAGGAAAGCTGGAAGAAAAAATTATCTAAGTGTGTAGTACTCAGAATAGAATGAAAGAAAAAAATACTCAAAGAATGTTTTACATGAAGACACACAGAACTGGGCAATTTATTGAATATGGTGGCAAAAGGTAGATGATGAGGAATAAGGAGGGAAACATAGCTGAGGTTGCTCATCCGGCTTTCTAGGAGGGTAGTATTGCCTCTGAGAAAAACAGGAGGAAAAAAGAATAATTGCAAAATTCTTAATTTAGCTCATTATTTTGCCAGAACTTTTAATAATGTCTTTTAATTTTAGTGCAAACTTCCTAACCTTCATAACAGCATTAGAGGTGCTATTAGAATCCTGCAGGAACTTCCTCCTAAACAGCATGGATATCTGCACCTAGTGTTCACCAGCTCCAACAGCTTATGTATTCTTATTAATGTATAAACTTTTTACTCAACAAATGCACAATTATTGACTAGGAAAACCATTTAGAAAATGATGTGTGGTTATAAACCCTTACCTGAAGACTGTTTTCCAAGAGCAGCAATCCTACCATTCCAGAATCTATAAAATCCTATAAAATATAGAATTAGCTGCCACTTGTGGACAGCCTTGATAATGAAGCTAAACTTACAAAAAAAAAATAAAGATTTCTGGTTAGGTGTCAAAATTTCTTCAGTATGCAGAACAAGTACATATAACAAAGTCAACTTTAAAGACATAATAGTGGCATTTTAGAAAAAAAGTAAATCCCGATGGTCCAAATAAAAACAGCAGTGAACAGAGAGGCAGTTATTCTAGAAAATGGTCCTTTGATTAGAAATGGGTGATCTGCACATGGTCTGCACCCCTTTTTTGAAGAAACACAATAGCAATTGTTCTTCTGTCATAATGAAAACAAGATAATGAGTTTCAATTGCAGCTTCATTCTCCAGTATGAGTTTGCCAACCAACAGGACAATAAGCAATACTGTTTTAAGTAATAAATGCAATATTGCACAATTTACATTCACCAAATATGTAAACAAAATAATAATATAATTTAAGTTAAATATTTTTACAAAAGTATGAGCATGTTTTCAGTTAGATTTATGAAATTATACACCATTCTGTAAACTCATGTATTAAACCTGAAAATATGAGGGTAGATGGCATGCAAGTATCATGCTAGTCAATCACTTGGAGAGTCTTGCTGACTTGGTGCATAAGTTTGTAAGGTATTAGCTTTCTAATTGATAAGTGTACACTTCTGCATCATAGATAGATAGAGTGATTATTTCCCCCTCTTCAATCCCTGTACTTCCTTCCCCATGCAAAATCTCCCAGGAATCAGAGCCTTTCCAAAACTATTATAGAAATGGGGGGGTACTTTAAATAAATGTGCACACTTTCATTTCTGTTCTCTGTAACTCCAAATAAAAGAGAAGCTAAAAAAAATCAAAATATATTCTGTAATTACTATATGAAAAAATGCTTTTACTTATATTAATCTCATTTAAGGAAAAATGCTATAAAAATGAACTTCCATTAAAGCTGAAGAAGGGGAATTGATTTTATGCTAGATAAATGCAATTATTAGTTTTACTTCCTGTTTAATACAGTTAGTGTTATAGATAAAATATTTTTCTTAATCACAGTATTCAATAATGCTTTAGCATATTCTAAAGGTTCTTATTTATCTGGATCAAAAATAAGAATGTGTAAACATTAAAGTTTGGAATCCAGGTCATGATAATTAAAATCTTTTTTTTGCACCTGAATATTTATCGCAGCACATTTCACAATTGCAAATATAGGGAACCAAGCTAAGTGCCCATCAACTGCTGAGCGGATAAAGAAAATACATACCATGGAGTACTATTCAACAACAAAAAGAAATGAAATAACGTCTTTGTGGCAACTTGGGTGGAACCGGAGATCATCATCCTAAGTGAAGTATCTCATAAGTGGAAAAACAAACACCACATGTTCTCACTTATAAGTGGGAGCTAAACGAGGGACATATATGGTCATAAAGAGATGTAATGGGCATTGTAAACTAAGAAGGGGGAGGATGGGATGGGGTGAGGGATAAAAATTTACCTATCAGGTACAAAATACACTATTCTGGTGACGGGTATACTGAAAGCCCTGACTTCAGCATGATACAATTCATCCATGTAACAAAAAACACTTGTACCCCTGAAGTTTTTTGAAATTAAAAAAATAAAACAAATATCTTTTTAATCAGTATTTTTAAATCTGCTTATAATTTTTTTTTAAAATTTCAGAATATTACAGAGGTACAAATGTTTTGGTTTCTTGGATTGTTTTTGTACTGCTTGAGTCAAAGTTATAAGGGTGCCCATCACCCAGATAGTGTACATTGTACCCTTTAGGTATGATTTCCTCCCGCCTCCCACCAGCATGATTTCCTTTGAGATTTAGTTCCATCTGTGCACATAAGTGCAGATTGGTTAGTTCCAATTTAACAGTGAGTACATGTGTTGTTTATTTTTCCATTCTTGAGATACTTCATTTAGGGGAATGGTCTCCAATTCCATCCAGATTGTTGAAAAAGGACTTAATTCATTTTTTATGGCTGAGTAGTACTCCATAATATACATATACCACATTTTATTGATCCACTCATGTATTGATGGGCACTTCGGTTGATTCTACATCTTTGCGATTGTGAATTGTGATGCAATAACATTTCAGTGCAAGTGTCTTTTTGATAAAATGATTTTTTTTCCTCTGGGTAAATACCCAATAGTGGGATTGTTGGATCAAATGGTAGGTCTACTTTTAGTTATTTGAGGAATCACCATACTAGTTTCCATACAGGTTGCACTAGTTGCAGTCCACCAACAGTGTATAAGTGTTCCTTTCTCTCTGCATCAATGCCAGCATCTATTGTTTTGGGACTTTTTGATAAAAGCCACTCTCACTGGGGTTAGGTGATATCTCATGGTGGTTTTGACTTGCATTTCTCTGATGATTAGTGACATTGAACATTTTGTCATATGTTTATTGGCCATTAGTTTATCTTCTTTTGAAAAGATTCTCTTCATGTTTTTTGCCCACTTTTTAATGGGGTATTTGATTTTTTTTTTTTTTTTTTTTTTTTTTGCTGATTTACTTGAGTTCTTTATAGATTCTGGTTATTACCCCCTTATCGGATATACAGCATGCAAATATTTTCTTCCATTCTGTAGGTTGTCTGTTCACTCTAGTGATAGTTTCCTTGGCCGTGCATAAGCTTTTTAATTTAATCTAGTCCCATTTATTTATTTTTGTTGTTGCTGTGACTGCCCTCAGAGTCTTCTTCATAATTTCTTTGCATAGTTGATATCTAGAAGAATTTTTCCAAGACTTTCTTCCAGAATTCTTATGGTTTCGTGCCTTAGGTTTAAGTCTGTTATCCATCTTGAATTAATTTTTGTGGGTGGTGAGAGATATGGACCCTGTTTTAAACTTCTACACGTGGCTATCCAATTTATCCATTTATTGAATAGGGATTCATTTCACCAATGTATACTGCTGTCTACTTTGCAAAGATCAGATGGCATTATGTGTATGGTTTTATATCTGGGCTCTCTGTTCTGTTCCATTGGTCTATATCTCTATTTTTTGTGCCAATGCCATGTTGTTTTGGTTATTATATCCTTGTAGTATAGCTTAATGTCTGGTAAAGTGATGCCTACATATTTGTTCCTTTTGCTTAAAGTCGCTTAGGCTATTCGGGCTCTTTTCTGGTTCCAAAGGAAGCACAGAATTACTTTTTCTAGATTCGCGAAAAATGACATTGGTATTTTGATGGGGATTGCATTATATCTGTAAATATTTTGTGTAGTATGGACATTTTAACAATGTTGATTATGCCTATCCATGAGCATGATATATTTTTCCATTTATTTATATCTTCTGCAATTTCCTTCCTCAGTGATTCATAGTTCTCCTTGTAGAGGTCTTTCATCTACTTGGTTAAATATATTCCTAGGTATTTTATTTCCCTTGAAGCCATTGTGAAAGGTATTGAGTCTTTGATTAGACTCTCAGCTAGTCTGCTATTGATGTATAGGAATGCTACTGATTTGTGTACATTGGTGTTATAACCTGAGACATTGCTGAATTTATTTATCAATTCCAGAAGTCTCTTGGTTGAATCTTTGGGGTTTTCTAAATATAAGATCATATCATGAGCAAAGAGTGATAGTTTGACCTCTGCTTTCCCCATTTGGATACCCCTAATTTTCTTCTCTTGTCTAATTGCTCTGGCTAGGACATCAGCAGCACTATGCTGAATAGAAGTGATGACAGTAGGCATCCTTGTCTTGTTCCAGTTCTGAGTGAGAATACTTTCAACTATTCCTCATTCAGTATGATGTTGGCTGTGAGTTTGTCATATGTGGCTTTCATAATTTAGAGATGTGTTCCATCTATGCCTATTTTGTTAAGAGTTTTTATCATAAAATGGTGTTCAATTTTGTTGAATGCTTTTTATGCAACTATGGAGATGATCATATGATCTTTTTTTTGCTTCTGTTTATGTGGTGAATCACATTTATGGATTTACATATGTTGAACCATCCTTGCATCCCTAGGATGAAACCCACTTGGCCGTGATGGATTATTTTTTTGATGTACGTATAAGAAACTTAGTTTTGCAGGATACAAAATTCCAGGCTGCCCATTATTCTGTTTAAGAAGACTGAAGATGGGGCCCCCAATTCTTTCTGGCTTGTAAGGTCTCCATTGAGAAATCTGCAGTTAGCCTGATGGGTTTTCCTTTGTAAGTTACCTGACATTTTTGCCTTATGGCTCACAGGAGTTCCTCCTTCATGTTAACTTTGCCTAGTATGATGACTATGTATCATGGTAATTGCCTCTTTGTGATGACTCTCCCATGTATTCACTGAGCTTCTTGTACCTGGGTATCTAAATTTCTAGCAATTCCAGGGAAATTTTTCTCAATTATTCCCTAAAATAGATTTTCCAACCCTTATGTATTTTATTCTTCACCATCAAGGATGCCTATAATTCTTATGTTTGGCCTCTTTACATAATCCCATATTTCTTGTAGGCTTTGTTCCTTCCTCTTAATTCTCTGTTCTTTATCTTTCACTGACTTGTTTAAGTTGAAGATGTTGTCTTCAAGCTCTGAGATCTTTCTTCTGCCTGGTTTATTCTATCTTAAGACTTTCTACTGTGTTTTGTATTTCCTTGAAAGAATTTTTCATTTCCAGAAGTTCTATTTGATTTTTTTAAATAATTCCATTTCTTTAGTGAATTTTTCATTCATTTCCTGAAATTTTTCCTGGTTTCTTTGTGTTGGCTTTCCATTTTCTTTTGTATTTTGTTGAGCTTACTTATAATCCATATTTGGAATTCTTTGTCTGCCATTTCAATATTCTGATTTTGTTTGGTGTCTATTGATAGAGAGCTGGTATTCCCTTTTGGGGGTTACCTTTCGCTCTGATTCTTTATACTGCCAGAGTTCTTTCACTGATTCCTTCTCATCTAGAGCAGCTGTTGCTTCTTATTTTTGGATTTTCTTTTGTTTAGATAGGGCTTTTCCCCCTCACTTCACTCATGTGGGTGAGTTTGTAGAATATGTTGAGTAAGAACCTTTGGCTTTGCTTGTGGGTGCTTTGATGGAGATCTAGGTTTTGGATGAATGGCTTGGTTATAGATATCCTTAGTGTGGTGGTTTTCTCAGTTGTCAGCTGTTTGTGGGCCGTAGGAGTAGTGGGCTATGTGAGTGAGCAGAATTCTCTGTCTCTCTTTGATGAGGAGGATGGAGATCTTTGAAATCCTTTCTGTTTCCCCAACCCTGTGGTCTTCTTAACAATGTGAATTGTAATGGCATGGGCATGTCCAATTTAATCTCTGAGACAATAGGTGGTGCTTGTGGGTGAGAATCAACCACACCCTGGGTGATTGAGTCTGTAAATGCTATAAAGGGTGGTGTGCAAGTTGACCTCCCTGTCAGTAGGTGGCACTTGTCAGAAGGAACAAGCTTCCATTTTGTTTTTGGGTCCTGTGACTGGCTCTAATCCCTCAAGAGAAGCACTCAAATGCTCCACGTGTTGGGTGGGACCCTGGAAGTTCAGGTGACTCCTTATTCTCTGCCACAGCAGAGGTGGGTGTGGGAATGAGTCTGGGTGGGGATGGGTTGGATGAGCTTACCCTCAGGCTCCACAAAAGCTGGCAAGGTATCTGTTTCAGCAGGGGTAAAGGTCTAGTCCCAGCTTCTGGGCAAAGTCACCAGGGAGGAGCTGAAGTGGCCCCACCCAACCAACAATTCTGCTTGTGGAGGCAGGGCCATCTGAGATTCATTCACACTCTGGAAGTCTGGAGCTGGCCTTACTCTCCTCCACCCTCCCCTGCTCCGCAGTTTTCCCCTGGCTTCTGCCCCACCAGAGTCACGCAGATCACCTGGGGTCCACTAGAACCCTGAGGCTGCTGCAGTCTGGGCCAGAGTTGGGAGATGTCTGTGTGGGAGCAAGCAAGATGAAACCTGAGGTGGTGAAGCACCCCGTGAAGGACAAAGCCACATCATGGGTATAAAAGCAATATGGCTCCTGCTGTCCTGACTTGAGTCTGTGGAGGTGGGAGGTGCCCCAGGGGGATTGGAAGACTGGTGCTCTGTCCACAGGAAGCTCTTAGCTCACTGGTGGCGGCAGCCTCTGGGCTCATATGAGCAGAAAGTCTCTCCAGCAGCTCAGGAACCTAACAACTGTCAGAGATGTGAGTGAGGGAGAAACAAACTGCTCCACCTACCCTTCTCACTGGGCTCCAAGCCTCTCGTGTGTTGATCTCTACTGATACCTTGCTGCTTCCTGTTCTGCTTTGCACCTTCTTCCCATGGAGTCTCCTGAAAGTTCTGGCACTGTTCCCTCAGATCCACACCTGATCTCTGTTTGTCTGTTTGTTCATTTTTTCTCTTTCATCTAAAACTTCTCCTTCTTACTGAGATACCCTGTCAGCTGGTGCCTCTGGTCAGCCATCTTGCCTTTGTCCTAAATCTGCTTATAATTTTATCCCTCTTATACAATTAAGTTGTGAATAGGATATTTTTATTTCTTTCCTTAAGAAAACTTCCAGGGGAAAAATATATTTTTTATTTTCAAATAAAAATTTAAAAATTCCACATTCAAATATTAGATTGCAATCATGCACCACATAATAACTTTTCAGTGAAGGATGGACCACATATGTGAGAGTGTTCCACATATGGTCCCACATGAGACCATAAGATTATAATAGCATATTTTTATTGTACCTTTTATATGTTTAGATATGTTTAGGTACACAAATACTTACCGTTGTTTTATAATTGTCAACGTATTCAGTATAGTCACATACTGTACAGATTTTTAGCCTACAAGCAATGGGCTATACCATATAGTCTAGGTGTGTAGTAGTCTATCCCATCTAGGTTTCTGAAAGTACAGTCATGTGTCACTTAATGATGGGAGTATATTCTGAAAAATGAGTCATTACATGATTTCATCAATGTGTGAACATCATAGTATACTTACATGACTGTGCACAGTTATAATACAGATATAGAGATTATCTGGTGATTCTGTTCATGCATCATATTTAGAGCAGGGCTCAATTTTGGCCCACTGTTAATACATATTGAACTTGCAGTCAACTAAATTTCTTGGTATCTTAAAATATGTGAACAAAATCCAGTTCATCACACTATTCCTCATAGCTCAATATTTTATTTTTAGCCCAAAGCTCAAAGTTCTTTTATACTATATTCTCTCTATCTCTATTTCTGTCTCTGTCCCTCTCTCTGTCTCCCTCTCTTTCTCTCAACTTTGTCTCTCCTTAACATCTCTGGAGTATGCTATTTATATCCTTACCAAGAAGGTGATACATCGGTCAACAGGTCAGGAACTGTGGCTTATCACTATGGATCAGATGTTAGGTTAAAATCAATTAATATTTGAAAATTTTAGTGCTAATAATATTCCCATCATAGACTATTCAGCCTAAACCATTCCTTTTTCAAATGGACATGCTGAATTAATTTTAATTATACTGAAGAAGTCTAAATAAACTGTATCGTTGTACACACTGTCACCATGAAAAAGGAATATGAAGTTGCTTTGTCTGTATTAGTGCTTCCTGCCACTACCTTTCCTCAATATTCAAAAACCTGTATACTTTTGAAAATAAGGACAATTTCTTAAATCTAGTTTATCTTTCATCACCTTTTTTCTAGGGTGAAAATATTTCTCACATCTCGTCACTTCCCTCTCCTTTTCAATGAAAATAAACTATAAATAAACAGTGAGTTCCTCCCATCTGTAAAAGTCATCATATAAATGGCCTATTTTTCCAACCCTGAAGTTAGGTAGTTACAACTAAAACTTTGTAAACAGAAGTTCAGAAATTACAAATGACTTTTGCTTTTTGCTTTTGCCACCTCAGATTTGTCTCATCGCCCCACTATTTATGTTTTACTATTAACTCATTATATATGTTTCATCTCTACCTGTTTCTGTATTTTATTTCTACATCAGAATTGACCTGCCATTGTTGTTATCTTTCTAATTTAACCTATTTCAACATTTTTTCCTCTCTGCAGTTATTTAGATCACCCTAACTGAATGTATTTGTTAATTAAATGCAGCAAAGAAAACCACAATATAGACTTTCCCCATTTTCCACTGCATACATCTTGCATGCCAACAGGTGTTATATTTGTCATATTGCATTTGGGAAGAGCAATATTATACTATACAGTGGATTAATTCTCATAAAATATAGAAAATTATCTCACATGCTACTACAATATACATAGTACATAAATTACTTCTTCCAGAAGCATTTTAGAAATGAATTTTCAATTTTCATTTCAATTGATCTATATCTCTTATTTAGATTTATTGACTTTTTTCTTATATTCCATGATTGTCTTTAAAATGTGCATTCAAATGGAACTAAAGACATATATTAAAATAAGGACAAATAATTTATCATCTCACTCTGCTCTATGATAGAGAGCAAGGATATATAAGCAGGCACATCACATCAAATAATTAAATATTCAAGCTAATTTAACAAATGTGGTAGTATATGTGAAATTATAATAAACGTGACACTAATTAGAATGATATTACTATGATTAATTTCATAGTTAATTCTAAAAGAATTAATAACTGTTATGACATGATTTTAAAGTTCCATTTTTATATAATATGAAGATGAAAATTGCTAGAAATTTTACTTCATTTTATGTCAAAATGTTATAGTTAGTTAAAATCAGTATTCTTTCCTTTTTAAGTTCATCTTAGTACTATTAATAATTAAAATCATTTTTTTATTTATGTGAACAGGAAAGGAATATCTAACCTGTTAACATTCACAGTTAATGTAGGTGTAAATTACAAACCATTGTCTATTTTTCTTCTAGTTTCTTTTGAGTTTTAATGTGGTGTTCTACTTTGCAGATTTCTTGTCTCCCTTAAGCATTTTTATATAATAATTTTGAGTAAAGGAAGGTTTAGAGACAAACTAGGAATATTCATTCTATTATTTATTCCTCAATAAATAATTTTATTCATAATTTATTCCTCAGCATATATTTATTGAACTCAAATTTTTCTGTGCCCATAACTGAGAAGGACACAAATTGTTTAAAGAGGAGATCTTTTCTTTCAGTAAACCAGCAATATCTTTTTGTTAAAAACATATAAACTGCAAGAAATCTTGTGGCATCTTATCACTTGGGTGATTTACCTTCAAGTTGCTGGCAACAGTCCTAATCCATAACAGTTCTCCTCTTGTCCATCTGATTAACATTTCTTTGACACTCATAAGTGTTCTCCTTTGTAAGATCAATTACGTGTTCAAACTAGATAACCCACATATAATGCCTGAATCAAGGTTGCACCTGGTAGGCAATCATATGTATTATTAAATAAAAATTAGTCCACAGTTCAAGTTTCCTTGAAGCTGTTCTTGAGTGATCTTATTTGATTAAGTATCTCTCATTCCCACACATATATGACTAGATAGGCCTCCCAGAAGGAGTATAACTTTTTTAGAAATACATTGGCCTCAGATATTGAAAAATTGTTTTGCATGGAACAACTATATGGAAAGCTATATTCTTTTCCTAGTATTCCCAGATATAAATTGGGAAAACTTTCTGGAATCTAGATGCTATCACCTCCTGAGCTGTAAGTGCTATATTATTCAGAATTTGTGATTTTAATTTTCCTGAAATATAAATAATTTTGATATTACTGTCATTTTAGATTGAAACAAAACTTTCTAACAAATTTTGTACACTGTGATTTAGGTATGGTGCTTTATTATTATCAGTTTGGAAACTGAGATACAGCTGCACTAATTCGCTTGTGCTCAACTCCTCCTGTTCTAGTTTGATATGTCATCATGCTAGATATTCAGTTCTCAATATGAAACTGATCCAAAGCCTTCCTAAATTTTAATAAGAAAAACATTCCTGATTAGTATTATTAGTAAAGGTTTTACGTGTGTGTGTGTGTATATACATATATTTTATGTATATATAACATTTTATAATAATAGAAGTATTCATTTTTATTTAGAAAATACATGAATTGCATTAAAATCAATAAAGAAAATAACAATCACTTATTCTTTTGTCACTAATGATTATAACTCTCTATATTGTATATTGTAACCAATATTCTAACATAGAGTGAATATTTTCCATGTTGGAAGTAGAAAGCAACATGATTTTTTGATAGCTGTATATTTTTTCCAAGTATACAAAAATATTTAACATACTCCCTATTGTCAATCACTAGTTCCTTAAAAACAAATTACCATGAATAAACTGGGCACATATATGTTTCCATTTATGTCTAATTAAGTTTTGAGATAAAACCTAGGAGTAAAACACTATACAGTTTTCTGAAAACTTCTGAAAAGTTTTAGACAGCTTCCCAAATTGCCCTCCAGTGAAGTTATAACAATTTGTATTGATACTAATAGTCTATGATCTTCTTTGCACCCTTGACAAGTGAATAATGATTAGAACATATTTTTTTGTACTTACTAGATGACCCAACTTAGTTGTATGTATGATTAATTGATATTATCAGCTTTCATAACTGAAAATTTCTAGTGTTTGGGAGAGTTTAATCCAGTAGATACAAATTGTTACCAAGATCATTCCTTGGCTTACTTTGCCTTCATCACTTGGAATTCTCCTAAACTTGGCTCCTTATTTTCCCCAAATGCCTACAGCAGTCATATGTATGTCAATTAGGGGAGATAGGGTTTTTTTTTTCCCCTTATGATTATTTCTAGATTACCTAGAATGATGGAAAATCATGGACTGGCTCAACATGGTTATGTGCTCTACACCCATACATGAGGCATAAATTACTTAGTACAACACAGATCACCAAATGAACAGTTTAAGCTCTTGGGAAGTCAAAAAGAAGAAAAATAATATAAAAAGGCAAACAAAATTGTTTCAGATTTATTAATTTGATTAAAATTGTTTATTTTTAATTTTAATCTGTATTTCATATATATTCCTAGGTATTCAGTGACTTATTATCTTTACTTTTAGTTGCATTTCCCTTTCCACATCTGAGATTAAAGTCAAAGCTTATATTAATTAGATGAAATTTGGTTCTATGGGATGATGATATGTTGGAAATACATACACACACACACACACACACACAAACACACACATACAGGCATACATTGGAGATACTGCAGGTTTCATTCCAGACCACTGCAATAAAGTGAATATTGCAATAAAGCAAATCACACAAATTTTTTAACTTCCAAGTGCATAGAAAATTTATATTTACACTATACTGTAGTCTATTAAGTGTACAATAGATTTATATCTAAAATAACAATGCATACACCTTAATTAAAAATATTTTATTTTTTAAAAATGCTAAAAATTATCTGAGCCTTCAGAGAGTCATAATCTTTTTGCTGGTGGAGGATCTTGCCTCAATGTTGATGGTGGCTGACTGATCAGGCTAGTGTTTTCGAACGTTAGAGGGGCTATGACAATTTCTTAAAATAAGGAAACAATGAAGTTTACCACATTGTTTGACTGTTCCATTCATAAAAGATTTCCCTTTAGCATGTGAAGTTGTGTGATAGCATTTTACCCACAGTAGAACTTTTTCTCAAACTTGGCATCGATCCTCTCAAACCATGCCACTGTTTTATCAAGTAGTTTTTATAATATTCTAAATCCTTTGTTGTAACAATGTTCATAGCATCTTCACAAGTACATTCCTTCTCAAGAAACCAAGTTCTTAGTTCATCCATAAGAAGCAACTCCTCATCTGTTACAGTTTTATCCTGAGATTGTAGCAATTCAGTCTCATCTTCAGGCTCCACTTCTAATTTTACTTCTCTTGTTATTTCCGCATCTGCAGTTACTTCCTCCACTGAAGTCTTGAACCCCTCAAAAATTATCCATGAGGGTTCTAATCAACTTATCCCAAACTCCTATTGTTGTGGATATTTTGACCTCCTTCCATGAATCATTAAAGTTCTTAATAGCATTTAGAATGGTGAATATTTTCCAGAAGGTTTTCAATTGACTTCACTCAGATTCATTGGAGGAATCATTATGTATGACAGCTGTGGCCTTACAAAATGTATTTCTTAAATAATAAGACTTGAAATTCAAAATTATTCTTTGATCCATGGACTACAGAATAAAGATTGTGTTAATAGGCATGAAGACAACATTAATCTCCTTATACATCACTATCAGAGTTCTAGGGTGATCAGGTGCCTTGTTAATGAACAGTAGTATTTTGAATGGAAACTTTTTTTTCCCCCTGAATAGTAGGTCTCAACAGTGGGCTGAAAATATTCAGTAAACTATGCAGTAAATAGATGTGCTGTCATCCAGGCTTTGTTATTCCATTTATAGAACACAGGCAGGGTAGATTTAACATAATTCTTAAGGGCCCTAAGATTTTTAGAATGGTGAAGGAACATTGGCTTCAACATAAGTCACCAGATGAATTAGCCCTTAACAAGAGAGTCAGCCTGTCCTTTGAAGCTTTGAAACCAGGTACTGACTTTTCTTTTCTAGCTATGAAAGTCCTACAGAAGGCTTTTCCATCTACGTGGAAAATCTATTGTTTACCATAGCTACTTTCATCAATTGTCTTAACAAGAGCTTCTGAATAACTTGTTGGTGCATCTATATCAGCACTCGCTGTTTCACCTTGTGCTTTTATGTTTTGAAGGCAGCTTACATACTTAAACCTCATGAATCAACTTCTGCTAGCTTCAAACTTTTCTCTGCAACTTCTTCACCTCTCTCTGCCTCCACAGAATTAAAGAGGGCCTTACTCTGGATTAAGCCTTTGGCTTAAGGGAATGTTATGGCTGGTTTAATCTTTTATCCATACCACTAAATCTTTCTTTATATCAGCAATAAGCCTGTTTTGCTTTCTTATCATTCATGTGTTCACTGGAGTAGCACTTTTAAATTCTTTCAAGAACCTTTCCTTTGCATTCACAACTTGGGTAATTGTTTAGAATAAGATGCCTAGCTTTGGGCCTATCTTGGCTTTCAATCAATATGCCTTCCTCAAAAAGCTTAATCATTTCTAGCTTTTAATTTAAAAAGGAAAACAGGATATGTCTGCATGTGTATGTGTGTGTGTGTATATATATATATATATGTGTTGTTCATATGGCCACAAAGTGGTAAATATACACATACATTTTATAAAACAAAAGATATGAAAGTAATTAATTTAAAAAGCTTATATCAATTCTAATTCCTATTCTTTTTCAGTATGTATAATAGCTGGCCAATAAGCAAGAATACATTAAATTGATAAGTGGCATAAATATTTTAAAAAAATACTTAAAGCTATGCTATTTTTTATTATACATGAATAGTTACAATGTTATTCTTAGATTAATATAGATTAAAAAGTAAATTAAATTATAATATAAATACTTCCCAAACAGAAAAAAAATGAAAAGAAGAAACATTACCATACACTGAAGATGAATTGGAGGTAAGATAATGCTAAAAATAGAAAGAAAACCAGAAGGCACAAGGCAAAACAAATAATTTAGTTATTACAGTAAATCAAATTAATTCATTTTTATTTAAAAATATTCTCTTGATAATTTAAAAGTGTAAAAATCTAAATTTATCCTAGTTAAAAAACAATCATTAGATTTATATAGAAAATTTAACAACAATTATCATATGCGTTTCTACATACATTGATCAATGGAAACCAGACACTAGACTTCCATTGACATTGATAAATAAATTGGCATGTTTCTTATATTAATAAGCTTATAACTTTGAACAGGGGAATCCAGGAAAACCATGTAACTAAAGGCTTTTCTGCATACTTGTAAAGGCCCAGCTCCTTCAAAGTAAACGGGGACGGGGGGAGCATGTTTTAAAAGATACAAACATTGAAATCTAACGCAATCGTAGTAAATCAATCCCCTGGAATGACAATTAGGATTCTTGTTTCTTAAGGGCTGGTTAGATAATATTGATGTACAACCAGATTTGAAAATAACTGGCATCACTAAGTATTGTAGAGAATTTATTTAACAGAAAAAAATAGAGAAATTTGAGCTTGAGGTTGGTATAATAATGACAATAGCAATAATACCAAATGAGTTATTTTCAAGTTATAGGCAGTAACCTAAGTACTTTACAAGGACAATCTCATTTAATCGCTAACAAATCTGCATGAGATATGCACGATTGAAGCTTAGGGGAGTTGGATAACTACAAGGATCATAAATATGTTCCTATGGGGTTTTTTTTGTTTGTGTGTGTAGGTGTGTTTGTATATATATATGTATGTTTTAAAGAAACACTAAAAGAGTTATTGGAAATGGAATGGTTGAAAATGCCAGAGAAAGGAATATAGATGTCTGGTGGCTAAAAGGAGTCTATCACATCAAATAAAGTCATGTGCTATGAAAGCATGAACATTCTCTTGATATATTAATAAAAACTGACCCAAATATCAAAACCTAAAATAATAAGTAAAAGTCTAATAAGAATTAAGTACTAAATGAGGATATTCTCCACAAATTCTTAATATGCCCTTTTAATTACTGTTCATAGGTTCTTGGTTTTGCTAATGGAACATATTTCATGGAAATATAATATTATATAATCAACCTCTTGATGCAGGCAAAATCTGATCAAAATGTTACATAGTTTAGAAAGCAGTAATAATAAACATTTTTAGAATGAAAAGAAACAAATACCATAAGAATAAATATATTTTAAAAATATTGACCCAGTTGTTAACGGGTGCATATTCTAAACATTTCTGATGCCTAGGAATACATGATATCATTGTTGTTAGAACATAGAGACAATTGTAGCCATTATTTTCTAGGTATACTTTTAATTATAAAATTCACTTGTGAACTCTACATCAGCTCTACACACACACACACATACACTTTTTAAAATTATCATCATAGCTTAGAGAGACAATAGATGGATACATGATAGATAGATAGAATAGAAGGTTAGCTTCTAAATTATATTCTGTTTTACCAAAAGCCTGACTTCTTTTCTGGGTAAAGTTTAGAAAAATGGATGGCAGAAAGTTTAATGAGGGAACAAAGTGTCAGGAAAAGAAAATATGTTTTCATGATGTGAAGCCCTGTCCCTAGTTAAAGAGTTAGGCTTCCTTGTTGGATGGTTTTCCAAAGCTAGTTGAGTCGCACTTAACCAGAGGGAGTAAACTCTCTTACGATTTTTAATGTCAGATTATTTATGTCATTTAATCTAACCAATGGGAGTTTTTCACAATCTTGAGAAGAATAATTGATTGCTAGAATTGCCATTTATTTCCTGTAAAATGGAGACATTCTTACCTTACTTACAGAGTTGCTGTAACAACTAGGAGCGTAATGTGGATAGTAGTGATATACAATAAATAAAAAATTAGAATCACTACTGATATTTTACCATAAATATATGTAGTACCACCGTTTTAATTTTCTTTGTTCATTCATTCATAATCCTAGTATGGTTATCTGAATATTATTCAAATGTGCTGTCTACACACAGGCAATTATTCCATGGAATAAATATCTGCCATACCCAAGGATTTAATAAAACAAGGCACTAGTCCAGGTTCATGCATTACTATCACTGTCTAGATCTATGTATTTTATTAACATGGACTGTATTTTCTGCATGTGTATAATTGAAATCATAATATCTTCCTCATAGTGTTTGGATTTGTTCTTTGATGCTTTCAATTACAAAATCCATATAAAATTGCAATGTAAATTCTATAGTACTATATCAATGAAAATCATCTGTTTATTAATAAATTACTTTTTGTCCTGACTTGACCATTACACAATTTATGCATGCAACAAAGTTGCACTTGTACACCATAAATTTATACAAATAAAAAAAGAAATTTCCTTTTGAAGATAAAAGTGGTAAATGCAAGAGCATCAAAATTTTCAAATTTAAGATAACTTCCATTGGAGGAGTTCAAAGATCAAAAATAAGATTATGTATCAATTGAGATGAAAATAATTGCTCCTTTTAACTCAAAGGAAACTACCACACAAGTAACACTAGTTGAAGTAAAGGATTATAGGCAAGTAGAACTAGATCTAATTGAACCTAATTGAAAACCATGTTGCTGTAGTTGAAGCAGTAGTCACAATAGTGCTGTATCATAGCTTTCTTACCCTTTTATCTAGTCCCTTAAAGAAGAAGTACATCAATAAAGACATCATTTAGATAATTCTCTTCTATACAGAAAAAATCACAAATGAATGAAATATCCATATGATGAGAGGTCTTGTACTTTATTTTACCAAATGGAGCATTACTTGTCATAACAATTATTTAATGAAGCTGGAATTAGGAAGTATATTTGCATGATCACACTAAAATAAAATTCTTCAGGAAAATAGCTTTGCATTTTAGTTACTTTACTGGATGTGATCATGGTCTAATAGCTCATTACATCTAGACAGTAAGAAAACACAACTGAGTGTACGAATCCACTGCTCCCTAATAGCTTGAGAAGGAAGGCAGTATTTTTAGCTATGGGGTTGTTCCCGCTGTCGTTGATTGTAGTTTGTGTGGAGGAGCCAGTTACCTAGGTATTCTGTTGTGTCCGTGGCAGGCTCTGGTCCCCCAGCTGGGGTATATGAAAGCCCCAAGCTTGTAGAAGACTGAAACTAGATTCACACCTCTCACCTCTCACAAAAATCAACTCACAATGGATAACAGACTTAAACCTAAGACATGAAACCATAAGAATTCTAGAAGAAAACATTGGAAAAACTCTTATAGAAATTGGCCTAGGCAAAGAATTTATGAAGAAGACCCCCCAAGTAATCACAGCAGCAACAAAAATAAATAAATGGGACCTAATCAAATTAAAAAGCTTCTGCACAGCCGAAGAAACTATCACTAGAGTGAACAGACAACCTACAGAATGGGAGAAAATATTTGCATGCTACACATCTGATAAAGGGCTGATAACCAGAATCTATACAGAACTTAGGAAAATCAACAAGAAAAAATCAAACAACCCCACTAAAAAGTGGGCAAAGGACATGAACAGAAAAGTTTCAAAAGAAGACAGAATAATGGCCAGCAAACATATAAAAAATTGCTCAACTTCTCTAATCAGCAGGGAAATGCAAATCAAAAGCACAATGAGATATCACTTAACTCCAGTGAGATTGGCTCATATCAAAAAATCCCCAAACAACAAATGTTGGCGGGGATGTGGACAGATAGGAACACTCATACACTGCTGGTGGGACTGCAAATTAGTACAACCTCTATGGAAAGTAGTATGGAGATACCTCAAAGAACTAAAAGTAGAACTACCATTTGATCCAGCAGTCCCACTACCGGGTATTTACCCAAAGGTAAAAAAGACATTCTATAATAAAGACATCTGCATATGTATGTTTATAGCAGCACAATTCACAATTGCAAGGATGTGGAAACAACCCAAGTGCCCATCAATACATGAGTGGATGAATAAAATGTGGTATATGTATAACATGGAGTATTACTCAGCAATAAAAAACTGTGTTGAAGTAACATATCTGGTGTTATCCTGGATGGAGCTAGAGCCCACTCTTCAAAACGAAGTAGCACAAGAATGGAAAAACAAGCACCACTGGTAATCACCATCAAATTGGTACTAACTGATCAATACTTATGTGCACACACGGAAATAATATTCATCAGGGGTTGGGCAGGGGGGAGGGGGTGGAGGGGATGGGAAAACTCACACCTAATGGGTGAGGGGCACACTGTTTGGGGGGTGTTCGCGACTGTAGCTCTGACTTGGGCAGTGCATAGGCAATATATGTAACCAAAGTGTTTATACCCCCATAATATTCTGAAAGAAAAAAAAAAGAAAACACATTTGGAGCATTAATAGAACTAGTGCCAAGTAAAAAATAAATTACATTGTGAAGAGAATTTCTAAACATTTTATCAATACATATAACACTGAATCTTGAGTTGAGATACAGAGATATTTAGAATTTTTATGCTATAGAATTATATGTTAATGGGCAATGAGATATTAGAAAGAGTCCTTCAGCACTTTTCTAAGAAAATTCTTAAATCAAATCATGTCATCATTACAAAAAGTGCAAAATAATGTTTAAAGTGAGTTGAAAAATTCAGGATATTTTCTCAATATTTTGGAGAGTTTTTTTTTCCTAAGAAACCAAATGAATATGAAATTTAAACATAAGATCAGTAAGTGGAAATGTAGTGAGGGCTATATTTCCATCACATAATGAGTAAAGTCACCAACTATCTAACCAAATAAATATTTCTGAGTGAAAGAATAAACAGTTACCAATAGATTTACTGCTCATTTAACCCAAAGCACGTAATAAATCATTTCTTACATTTTTGAACAAATATGCACTGCTACAAATCTTCCCGATACATGGACCATTGCTAAAATATTTTATTCTATAAGAGACCATTACTGCAAACATGGTTTACATAATTTTATAAGATTAATCTAAACTGATTTCTAAGTTTACATGATTTCTAATAATAGAATGTAGCCTAGAGTCTGTACTAACCTTGTATAAGATTGGAGGATATGTAAAGGTGTAAAATTAAGTAAATGAAAGCTGAAAGATAGAGGAAAATGCAACTTTTCTACTAAATAAAGCAATTGAAAACTATGTATGGATTACTTTTTTCTCTATTTTGCCAACAGGCCTTGGCTTTGGTTATAGGAAATTACATTTAGTTTTATCTCAAGATTCCAAAAGACCAAGAGAGAAGACAGACGTGGGGGAAATTTTTAATCTTAGGTATTACTCATGTACCTGACACTTTTATCCCTTACCAGAAGAGCTAAGTTTAGGTAGAATAATCTTGGAATATTCAATTAGAGTGATATTTTACACTGACAATTCACGTTGAAATTCTACCTCTATGTAGCCAGGGGGAAATAATCAGAACACTTCAGAACCTAAAAGAAAATCATAACAGAGTTTGTATCAAGTCATATTATTCCTAAGAGATAAATCTTTCAAAATAGTGGACGATGGAGCACACAGATATGGTGTCTCCTTTTCTTCTCTCTGAATTTTCATTGGTCCTTCCTTATACTGTGTAGTTATCTTACAATTGTGACTTGGATTAAAATCACCTAAACTGGCCATATTCTTGCTCTGATTATAGATTTGTTTAGTTATATACAGCTTTGAGGAACAAAATGAGCCAAATGCATCAACATTTCTACATAAAATTTGAGAAATAAAGTTTCAGATAGTAATAACATCTATTACTAATAAATTTATTAATTAATAAGTAATTGAAAAGGTAATAATTGTTTATTGTTTATTTTAGGTCAAGCAATGCACATACATTTTCTCATTTAATCTTATCAGTAACTGTATGTGTCATTACTCTCGTTACTATGAGTTATTATCATCATATGTATTTTGGGTGAAGTGAATAAGTCTTAGCATTGCCAGTTTTGTCAATATAATCAACTATTTTGTTATAAAGCTCATAATCACTGTGCTGGGAAGTTTTGGTAAACAGTAGCTAACAGAGAATGGAATCATATATTTAGGTTATCATATATTCAGTCCATATATATCACCAAAAATAGCTATTGAAACTGCATTGGTATTACAAGAAGCTACAATGGTTAAGACATAAGCAATCAAAATACTGTGATACAAAATTGAGTACAAAAATTAGTGAGCCATCAGTACATAATCACAGTACATGAATAGGACAGATAAAATTAGATTTTTTTTGGTTTTGTTTGTGATTTTTGTTATAAAAATCTGGCTATGCATAAGATTGGACAATGGTAATTATAACCATGGACTGAAAATAGAATAACTTACAAATATGTAGACCTTTTCAGAACTCTGGTTTCTTTTTCCTTTACAAAAATACATTGTGATTGAAAAAGGATATTTTAATTAAATTAATAGTATCCTGTACATTCTTGAAGTATATAGGATTCATCATGATTACATTCAGATATTAGTCTATTATTTGGTAGTTAGATTTTAGGGTAATAACTAAAATATAAGAATATATATCAGAAAAGGTCAGCATTTACATCTAATGCCACTTCCTATGAAATGCATTAAACATGATTCTTTAAAAAATATATTACCCCAACAAGTATTCAAGATGAGTACTGTACAATGTGTCTTTCATGAATAACTCTCCAAATTATTCTCTCAATATTTTAGCTTAAGTATATTTTGGCAAGTTAAGGACTATATAAGTTATTTTTATATAGTCATTTAAGAAATTCTAAGCAAAACATTACATTTGTCCCTAAATCAAAAGAGATATCACAGTGAAAGAGTAGCATAATGAAACAACATTAGAACAGTGGAATGGATACCATCTCATAATTTTTATATTATCATTGAAAAGAAGATAATGAAAACCCACCCATTATGAATAAATAATGGATAAATCAGCTAAATTAATCACTGAAGACTTATCTACATTTTAGTATAGCAGAATACTTCACATATAACAATAATACAATTAACTTAAATGACAATCTTTTATTATTCTGAGAAATGTAAGAAAGCAGAACAATTTACTAGAATCACCAAAATTTATCATCTTTACCATTAAAGTGAGTTTTTAAAAGGAAAGATGACAAAATGTATAAAATGGCTTAAAATTGGCCACTATATTATTCTTCAAAAGCATCATATTGGCATTTTTAATTACATAAGTATATGAAATTATATATGAAGTTAGCTATTTTTCTGTGTTTATGATACCGCATTGAGTTATCTTTGCAACTATCTCAGAGAGCATAGAACAGCTGTCTATATATAGGGAAAGTGTCTAGCCCTTAATTTCAGAACACTTCTACCAATGACTGTATATCACTGATTATTAAAACAGCTTGTGAAAGGTTGATGTTATTTCTCCTTTAGTAGAATGTTTAGCAGAATTTACAAGTAAAGACAATTGGGCCTGGGCTTTTCTTTCCAGAATATTTTCAATTTTTCTACTTTTTGTAAGTCTATTCACATCACCTAATTCTTTTTTATTCAGTTTCAATGCGTGCCTTTCTAAGTATTTGTCCATTTCATCTAGGTTATCTAATTAATAAATATATAAATATTCATAGTATTCTCTTATAATTTCTTTTGTTTCATTAAAATTGATAGTGATATTATCATTTTTATTACTGATTTTATTCTTTCATAGAGATGTATCAGCTATACATTTTCCTCCATACATTGCTTTTCCTGCATCCCATAAATTTTGCTATATTCTGTATTCATTTTTGTTTATGATAGTGACACCATCCTTCTGGATAAGCCGTTAAGAGTATGGTTTAATTTTGGAGAAATGTATTTATTTCAAGTTGTAACAGAAATCCCATGAACAACTTTTGTCAGATACATTATAGATAACACATCTGATTTTCTCAGTCTTACCTGTCTTTACAGGTACTTAGTTACCGCCTCTCTCATTGTAGCCAGTAGAACCACTGAAATAACAAATCCTAGCAATAATGATTGTCACAGGTTCCATTGGTATGGCTCTTACATGGTTTCCACAATACCCATTGTGTCTGGGGCTGAACCAAAAGAACCCAAAAAATCTCTAGCTCCACCTGTATCTTTTATAATTAGATATAGCACTATACTATAGCATGTCAGATCTGGTTTCCCCAGAAACTTCCCAAAGGGGACCATAAATACTCAAGTTTTGGATAGTTGGCTATCTATGAGGTAAATTACAAACAATGGAAGAGAGTAGATAAAAGAACTGGCAGATTAATCCCTTTACTTTTCTCTTTTCAATAGACAATTCTGAGACATGGATTTCCGGTACAGATTGTCCAGGGCATATCACATGACCAAGCAGTGGGCTATGCCTCTTCACATCTCATGAAGCAGTGACCAGCTTGGTAGTGCACGATATGTTTATAATTTTGTACTTTATGTGCCACTTTGTTTTTTCATAATTCTTACTGCCCTGGAATTGCATCGCCTTAAGAATAAGTACTTATATCTTCCATAAGGCTCTGTTTCTAACGAACCTGAGCTAAAACAATAGATTTCAGTAGTCATTCTAGAAAGCAGATCATTGTAGGTGGACTGGCAATAATGTTAATGTTTAACTGCATCACAATTTATTAAGCTATGGTTAATTTGAATGAGGTGCAAATGGGTGACAAGGAGATAGCAGTTCAACTAGCTGTGGTACATAATCAGAAAGTGGATAATGTTATTTATAAGGATCATGCTATAGTATGACTTCTTTGGGATATTTCAACTAAAATGATATACACACCACATTTGTCAAACCATGCTCTAAATAAACAAACAAACAAGGCCTCTTTGGCAGCTTTAGAAAAAAGTATTCTTCCCAGTAGGGACAGA
Organism: Daubentonia madagascariensis; assembly: GCA_023783475.1. NCBI lineage: Eukaryota > Metazoa > Chordata > Mammalia > Primates > Daubentoniidae > Daubentonia > Daubentonia madagascariensis. Next base: position 2,351,866 of record JAKFHU010000316.1, read on the forward strand.
AAAGCTTATGCTGATACTCAGCCTCAGCATTTAATTATAAGCATAGTAAAGTATACAGTCTACATCATGACCAGTACTAATAGGTCTTCTCTTTTAAAGTCAGATGTCTGGCTTGGGGACATTTGGTTGTACAAGTATAAGAATATTTTGAAACTTCAGAACTAGCAGAAGCGCCATTTTTACCTTTTCTGAAAGAAAACAGCCATAAATGGCATTAAGTTTCTTTCAAAATGAAGATTGGACACTGCAAGACATATCCCTTCTATCTACCCTAATTGCCCTAACCTATGCCCAGAGTTAGATCCCAGCATCACAAATGGGTAGCATAAGCCCCTTTCCATCTTTGTCTGGGTCCACATGAATATCCCTATTCCAAATCTCAGGATTTCACTCATTCCCCAAAATATTGTAAATTTTACATAAAAAATTTTATGAGATTGTTATCTCATACTATAATTCTGCAAATAGTATTATTATATTTTTATGTCTGATTTACATCAAATTTTGACTTGGTCCTATAGTAAATAAGGGATGCTTTTAAGGCCACCTTAAATATTTGTTGTTCTATACTACAATCAGAGCTAACAAATTAAAAACCTAAGTTTATCATTTTTTTTATGTTAGCTCTCCAGGGCATTAAAAACAAAAGCTATCCTACTTTATAAACTTTGCAATTATTATTTTTTTCCATAACAACTGAATGAGCAGCAACTTGGTCCCTTAAGGTATTTGCTTCATAAGCACTTAATCACATTCAAGTATAGGTGATAATTTGATTTATGTTAATGATTCTGCATGCCACGGATAACAAGCACCCCATTACCCATTGGCAAAATGTTTCAACCCATTTCAAAATTCTTAATTGAGGGTATGTTTTCTGAGCTTACTCCTGAAATTAATTAATTTATTGATCAGGCCCCTGTCAGAAGATAAACCAGACCAGCATTTCTAACTGATAAAAATTTACTGAAAGAACTTTTGAACATGCTAAACAAGTGTTAGAAGATTTACAGGTAGAAACAAAACACTAAGGTTATACAAAAGTTGAAAGAGTAGAACTAGCTGCCACATTTACAGTTTGGGGAACAAAAGTAAGACATTGGTTTTAATAGTCCTAAGCACTTTGGAAGAGTTGTCTCTATGAGCCTGGACCCAGATCTCAAATCAGTGGTTGATGCCAGGCTATTACTGGTTCTTCAGGATCTTACATAAGGGAATCCAGATATATGAAAAAGGAACATTGTCTAACTGTTTCCAGAGCCTCCTAAACTCCAGAATGGACTCTCATAAAGCTAGAAATCAGTTCATTGAAAAGGGCATGCCAGCCTACTGAGATGTTAGCCAGAAATAAATTGTTGGTGCATTACAATTCTTCTCACAAATGATAAAGAGATATCATCCCAGTGGGCAGAACTATAAGCAATATTTAGTTATCTACTCCATAGAGAGGGAGAATTTACCTCAACAGTGATTCACTAATTCCTCGGAAGTGGCAAATGCCTGAGTCTGTTTGCCTGAGGTCCACTGGAATAAGACTAGAAGTTTAGTGACGGGGAGTACTGAGGATGAGGTATGTAGATGGACCTATGGGTACAGATGACTATTATAGAGTATGTATTTGCATCTCATTTAATGAGTACTGGAGATGATCTATCAAAAGGATGCCTCTAAAAATGTAGGTAGATATGTGAGTATCATTCAGTCCATCTCTAGACAAATTCAGTGCTTGTGTAGTCCCATTTATAGAGTCTATGGTGATAGGGATGAAGACTAGGTATATGCCCAGGTGCATGGGCTACTTCTTACCACAGCTTCTCCAGCTACTGCCACTGCTGTGTGTGCAATTTTCCAGCACCACAGATCAACAGTGAGCCATCATCACCATTGCTGGGGGATATCAGCTGGCCATCTTTTGGCAAAGCAATTATACTTGACGCTTTCCTTCTGCAGGAATCTACGTATTCTATATATGAGTTTGCTTTCTTACCCCAATTGCCTCAGCCAATGCCATTACCTGAAGACTTAGAGAACCTTTTTAATATTAATACTTATTGTATTCCCTATAACATTGTTTCAGACCAAAGAATCTATTTTATTGCTAAGAGGTTAGCACGGTTGGCTCATGATTCTAGAATTTATAGATTTTTCACATACTACCCCATTTACCAAAAACCAACCTAATTTGGGAGCAATCTGTTTAAGATTCAGCTAAGATTCTGGCTCAAGATCAGCAACATGCAGGATAGGATAATGTCTTCCAGGATGTGACAAGTGATACAGTATCTCTACTAGCTAAAATACACGGATCCAGGAAACAAAGGGAAACAAAAGAGGAAAGCATCTCTTACCATCCCTCCCAGTGAACCAGTTAAAAGTGTGTGTGTCTAGTCCGTACAATCTCAGTCTTTTCTTAATTAGAGATCTTGGAAGTGACCATTATCTGTCCACTTTGCTATACTCAGGCCAGTGGAAAAGCAAGCAAAAAAAAAATTCTACTAGCTGAGATAATGTCATGATTACCAAAAGACATCAGAACTTCTGCCACATGAGGTATGCCCATTCTGCTGCCAGGTCTTCATTTTTATCTCATTTTCTTGTCTTCTCACTATGCTGTCCTGGGATTGCAGCTCCTCATAAGAATTTACACATTGCTATAAATGCTTCCTAAAAATCCAAGTATGATAGACTTCAAAATTAGAATGCAGAGCATGGTTATCATATCTCTAAGCAACAACCAGCCTTTATGAGCACCCTTTTGCAGAGTAGCTATAACAAGCAGTAAAAAAAATGCATAATCTAGAGTGACCAGTAAACATTTGTTAGATGTTTGTTCTCTTTGCGGGTTCTTCTTAGCTAAAGATGTGACAACTAACTGTGCTTTTGTTTTCTATCCCTCCGCCATTTAGTTCTCCTTTTTTTGCCTTCTCAATTTCTCTCTCTCTCTCTCTTTCTCTCCAGAGTCACAAAATGTAGACTCTTAGTAGAATTCAAAGTGAACACCTTTACCTGCTTTCTGCAATCTAGGTACAAGCTGACAATCATTCAGGTTCTTGCGTCTGAATTATCACCTCAAAAACATGAGAAAATGTTTTAACACAAAGACCTTTCCCACTAAAATAAATTTAAGTCATTAAATATTTTTATATAATTGCATAATGATGCAGTTATCCCTGAAACCAATATTCCTAATGCTAGGTTTCCCCTTAACTTACAATCACATCCAATAAGTGCTAATTAAGTTTTATTCAAATATATATACGCATATATATGTATATATCTTAGCTATAGATTAAGAAGAACTCTTTGTCCAACAATGACTATTCTGGGTCATTCACATATGTTGATCTCTTACAGAAAAAAGAGAAACCACAAACAGCATTGTTAAATTTCCCATTGGAAAATTTCTAAGCTTTTTGTCATCTATATTTGTCCTATGGTGTGCTTAATAGAGTGAATTGGATCTCTTTTGTGCTTACTCAAGATCTTACTTTAATTAATGTTAACTTCCTGTCATAATTTCAATTTCTCACTCTCTACTGCTTCCTTCAAGTCTTTGTTTAAAAGGGTACCTTTTGTTGCTACTTAGAGATAAACAAGCAAGCAAAAAAAACTCTTTAAAACTTATCTTAATGTCATGTCCCTCAATATTTTCTGTTAATTCTCCCCTCAATGGATGAACAACTTAAAAAAATAAGTCATATGTTCCTCAATTATTCTGTCCTTAGCCAATATAATTTGGCTTTGATCTCACCCACTCAATTTAAACTGTCACAACCAACATCCCCAACAATCATCTTTGATATTTTATTCAATTCTTATAATATGAGATCACATAATAGCATTTGATGATGTTGGTTACTCACTGCTTAAAACTCTCGCTTTCCCTGACCTACAGGAAACAATGCAACCTTTCCTCCTATGTCTCTGACCTCTCCTTTTCTGTCATCATTTCAAGCTTTTCTTGCACTTTGTTCAAAGTTCTTATCTCCTTTCACTCTGTACATTAATGCTGGATGATTTCCCTTTACTTCTTAGTAACATGGTAAAACAAAGGTTTAAGCTTTTCTGTATCTTGAGTGACAGTCTGAAATAGTTCATTGTATTTATATATCAGGTACCTCACAATTTAAAAATCTCAAAAATGAACAATCATCTTCTTTCACAAATTTGCTTCAGGTCACATAGCATCTCCTGGCATTCATGAATTTGCCTGTGACTACTGATCATGTCATCATGTATGCTAACATCAGACGTCAACATAGCAATATCAGCAACATGGGCATGACCTATCTCTCTGTCTTACTGCTATTATCTGAATATTCACTTCCAAATATAATTAAATTTCTAATATAATCTGTACTGAAAAATCATATATTGTATTTTATATGTTGAAATTGTATGTCAGTTGAATTATAATAGTATATTTACAATCATAAAAGAAAAACATTGCAATAATTAATACAGATTGTAAAAAATGTTAAATTTATAAACAAAAGCAAATAATATTTTTTTAATATTTAATATTTTTAAAACAATAAAATATGGAGATGTGCATTTACAGTTAATTCACATATTTAGAGTGTGTTAAGTGGATGTTAGGTAGGCTATTGCACTTATTATGAGACAAAAAATATTTTAAGTAAATGAAAGAATAAGCCTAATACTAGAGATTATGTATATAAAAAATTTAATCTACATTGAATTGTTTAGTGCGTTAGCACTTATAAAACTAAACAAAATAACACTTAAGAATTTCAATTCGTATTTATATATTTAATTCCATTTAGTTCATTAGTATTAAAAGAAAAATATATTCTTTCTTATTTATATTTTTTCTTGCAAAACTAGTCAAAAACTATTTTTCTCTAATATAGGTCACAATGGATCATGAGCATCCACTTAGGATTGAAACTATACAGTACCGTAGTAATAATTTTCAGTAATGGCAAGAGAAACCTCACATATAGCATTTATGAGAAATTATCATTCTTTCATTGTATCTCAAAAACTTAGATATTTCTACAAAATTTTAATTATTTCAAAATATTTCTAAAATGAAATGTCATATTTATGCATGTACCTCTCCATGATGATGAGTTTGGGCCTTAGATGAATACTGATTTTTATCCTTTGGACATTTGGCTTTTTGGTCCAAATGCTTATTTATTACATCTCTCCTTTATTATATCCTAGCACAGTGTTTCTTCCTTAAAGACATAGATGTTTGTGAATTAATTAATAAATTAAGAAGAAATCCAAATATTATGTTTGATATCTTTTACTTCTACCCCTCATTGCTGGTTCTAGACCCCATAAACTATAGAATGCTAAAGGACTTGCTTGCTACAACTACAATTGTTCTTGTCTCAAAATCATAGCAATAGATTCTAGAGAAATTCCATCTTTTTTCTACAATGGCTTTTCTGTCAGTGTTAGGGTAATATACGTAAACACAAAAATTATAGCTAAAAGTCTTGCTAAATCTAGGTGTCATTGTGATTGTCTATATAAATAGTATGCTGGATCCTCACTGATCTCTCTTAGAGTTTCTAAACCATAGACTTAAATTCATAAACTTGAAATGAGGAACTCTTTAGCCTCCAATTGCAAATTTAAAGCAAGGCAGAAGAAAATCATAAAGTAACACAGTTTGAGGGGAAAATGGAAAGAAAAGAGAACCCGTGTCTGGCTATTATCTGCCCCTCCGCAAGAGCCATAGGTCAATTGTATGTCAGACACAGGGGCCTGGGAGAACTAAAACTTAATATATCATATTGACTGTTGTAATCAGCCAGGATCCTTCCACACCAAAGGGAACATTCACTCAGTGCAGTCTATCAGATACACTGGAAAAGTAGGGTAAACTTAAATATTTCCCTGTTATTAAGATAACACACTTTAAGTTTATCTAAATTAAATGCATTTGTTACCTCACATCCAAGATATTTGCCCTTATATTGATATAATTTTATATTATTTTCAATATATATGCCCCTTCAAATGCCCACTGAGATATTACTTTTTAATATGAAAAATATAAGAAAAATTCATTGTACAGAGTAGTTTTTAACAGCTTAATGTCATATACTACAACTAGCAATTTAGAGCTAGATTTTTTTAAATACCAGAGATTTATACTTGTCATTTTGCTAAGATTCATGTCCTCAAAAAATAATCTTTTGATTCATATTGAAAACATAGGTTCATTCAATTAGTAAGTAGCCTATTCTGGTGTCCTATAATAAAACTACCACTAATAATGTTCATAATCATAAATACGGTAACATATTCTCAATGGAGTCCTCCTAGGCTCTGTTCTAATTCGTGTAATACTCATAACGATACTTTAAGATAAGTAAAAAAATAATTTGGAGATGAGTTATGTAATAACCTCAAGGTCACAATCGCTCAATCTGTTATTTTTTTTCATCAAAGTGTTGTATGTCATACATGCTGTGAACACAACTATTAATAGATAAAATTTTTGTGTTTCTGAGGATCACAATTCTCTGATTTATTCTATGAACTATTTAATAAACAGTAATAATATTATCTTTCTATGATTTCATAGAAAAATATATACTCAGTACTCATGAGTCTTTACCTTATATTTTGAAAGGAGCGAGAGAGAGATAAAAGAACAAACTCTCCATGCAAAAATTCCATTGTTGCAAATTTAAGTTCGCATAATGTCTTGTGTTAGTACCTTTTGAGTCAGAAGAGATTATTTATGAAAATTGTAGTCTAACCGTAGTGTCTGATCACACTAGCATCAAATGAATCTAAATGTTTTGCTTCCTAACTGAAATAAAACAATCTTCTATAGCCTAAGGCATGGTTTAAAGAAAACATTAAAATATCTACTAAAATCTGTGATGAGAAGATGTACAGAGATTCCATGTAAAAAGAAAAAAAATAAAAGCAAACAAAATGCTATGAGCCAAAGTGAGGTGATTAAGATGGCTATTATCTGGAAGTTTTAGATTTTGAATTCAGATAGCCAGGCATGCATTACCTGCTATCATGTAAATCTCCAATTGCAGGGGTAATGCTCTGTACTCATTTATCTAAACTCAAAATCAGACCCCTAAAATGGAATCTTTATACAAGATGCAATATCTTAAGCATCGAGAAGTGCTGATGGGGTTTTTACAATAAAGTTTTGAGTTATTATTCCAAGGCCTTGAGCTAGAAAAGCAAGAAAAAGGACATAGTGTTTTCAGGACATCTGAGATTAGTGCATTTTTATGTAATATTTCATCAAAATATGTATAAATTTTCCCTTAGAAACCTGACCTTTTATCCAGACTTAAACTGAGTTTGAAATTACAAAAATTACCTCATAGTTTTGAATCATATGACTCAAAATCTCTTTAGAGATTATCTAAATTATCTTTGCCTCCAAGCAAAAACAGAATACACCATCAAGAGATAAAAGGAAAATTAAGTATGCTTAAGATTCATGGGGAAAATTTCTACCTTCACTCTCATTATCAGTGTTTAAGTTCTGTTAGGCCAAGAGATATTGTCATTCTTTGGGGCTTTCTTCTGACTGTGATCGGTTTTGAATTGTTTAAGTAAAGTAAAATAAAAAGATCTGGGAAATGTTGGTGCCACTTGCCTGGGATGACCCTTTCCTCTCCCCATTTCCTTTCTACCTTTTTGAAAGTCCCAGTAAAAGAATATTTGATCAAGCTTATCTGTCAGTGTGCAAGGAGACTAGATTGGGTCTCAAGTGCAAATGCTTGATTGAAGTACCCTCCATAAAAAGTGAGTACAATTTCCCTCACTCACACAGTCCTAAGTTCACATTTACCACCAGTGCTCACATAGCTTTATTGCTGAGTTCTTAGGCTCAACCTAAAACCAAACAGTACAAAGAGTGGTTTTCATTCTTACTTAAAGATTCATTGCCTAGGGAGATTATTTAAATGATACCACAAAGATTCTCATGCCATTGATATCAGGAGTGGATAGTCAATTTTATTTTTATAACATTCTCCGGATTATTCTGAATCACTATAAAGGTCGAATCACAACCACTCTAAGCCTCGGTATCCTGTAAAGTGGGGATAACAATGCTTGCAGTACTACCTTAAAATAATTGTGTGAGGAGCAAATAATACAATCTATGCAAAAGTACATTTAGTGTGCTGTACAATTGCAACATGTTTTTCTCTACAATAAGGAACGCAATGCTCATGCTTTTTATTATGATCATGTACTTTAGGATCATTGCCTACATGTTTGTTCTGTTCTAGCCAAAACTTATTTAAAATATATGTTTAGTCTCTTCTTTATATTATATTCATGCCCATCTTACAGAGTCAATGAAAATATTCCACTATTTTGCCTAAATTATCCAAGCAAGTAAACAGGCATTTAAAAAAAAAGCAAAGAAAATGTGATGATTCCTCAGTTGAACTGGTGAAATCTATTACTATATCTGTGTCATGAAGACAAAAACCAGATGCTTCAGACACTCAGAGCTTATTCTTAAACAACTGAGCAATTAAACCTCATACCAACTGCTCAAGTAAAACATGCTTTTTAAAAAACATCAACAATGAAATAACTAGAATGTTGTAAAAATTCAGACAGAAAGAATAGATGAAACTGAGGTGTGTCCATTTTGGTACATTATATTTAATAAGGAAGCTAAGTCCATAAAACTGATATAATAAATTAGTTACAACTGCCTCCTCCAGATTCGGAAGTGAGAGTAAATCCAAGTGTCGGATAATGACATGAAAAACACAATGAGGACATCTCACTATAGATGCTACAAGCAGTGGCTGAAGCTTCCTAATTATGCCCTATTAGAGAATACAGGCTTTTTTGGTTCAAAAAGGTTCAGCTCATTTAGCACAGTGAAAAGAACTGTGATAATGATCTACTGACATTACTTTCCAAGGAGTGTATCAGAGGCAATAGGTTATTTATTTATTTTTATTTTTTTTTAAGCAGGGACACCTTAAAGTATGAAGAATAAAGGAAATGCTTTTCTGTATTATAGTTTGTCAGTAGCAAAATACTATAGAATATTCCAATTCAGCATGATTTATGGGACAGGAGAGTTTCAAGAATATAGCTTGTTTAGAACATGTATGAAAAAGGTACCTTCATTCTTGACACATTAATAGTATTTTTCTTTTCTTAAAGAGGAGATATTTAATTCAGGAAGATTGGTTGAATAGTAAATATTTTGACAAATATTAGTCTGTGTTACCATTGTGATTGTTTTTTTTCAGTTTGGACCAACTACTCAAAGTAAAACCAGGAATATTGAGAAAAAGCTTGCATTCAAATTTGTGTAAAACACTGTAAACTTAAAATTTCTATAAAGAAATACAACACAAGGACTGAACATCATTTTGCTTTGTGACAGTCTGTTTCTTTTCTAAATCAGTAATTGGAAGTTTAACTTTTGTAATTCAACTCTCCATATTTTTCCTGTCCCACCCTCCATATATTGTCCTTTCACTTAAGCCATACTTTTCAATCCATTGCATGTCTACATTTTAAGCAACACGATTTTTCCTTTTGTTCTTATCACTAAAAGGAGTATCACCTACCCATATTCATATTGTCTGTGAACAGTGACACAATCTTTACTTCTGAGTTTGAGTATTATAATCATTTTAAATAAATTTGTACAATCTTTTTAGACCAAAGGTGGGGCTTCTTAACATATTACTGCTATGTGTAATCATTAAAATAAAAACTACAAACCACATAGTACATTCTGTGTCAGACACCTTTCCTAAGTGCTTAACGCATGTAAAATAATTTAATTCTCACAACCACACTAAAAGAGGTACAATTGTCATCCATCCTTCGGAGGTTGGATTTAAACTCAGGCAGTCGGATTTCAAAGTCCGGGATCATACCACTTCCACTGGGACCCTTAACTACCTTAGTCTACTTAAAACCTTCATCAAGAGCAAAGACCATTAGAGAAAAACTGTTTCACAGTCCAAACCTGCAAACCTGAATACTTGATTTAATCCAGTGCAATAAATATATCGCCTGAAATCAACACATTTCTGGGCACTTATTTAATGTTTCTAATAATTCTAAAATAATGTGAATTGCTTTGTAGAGTTCATTGTAGTTAGATTTTGCTTATTTAGGGTTTGCACAATTTCCAAACTTAGTGGCTAGTATCCTTGGAAAGAAAAGTGATGAACTCTGATTTATTTGTTTCTTTCAAATATTTGTCATAATGTTTGGCCTACATAGAAGGAAGAAAATACCTTTTAAAACTGAAAATTTTAAAAACTATAAAGAAGCTTATGGATAAAAGATGTTTCCAAAATTATAGCAGGAGGTGGGGTCACTGCCAGTAACAAATTTTGGAGACAGAAATGAATAATATGTTGCTAACAAGTCAGATACAGTGTATTACTAACACTGAATCGGAGTTGTTTCCAGTACTTTGTTACTTCCATGTTTTCAATAGAATTTGAAACTTCAAAAGTTTCACCTAAAAATACTATATATGTGTGAGTGCCTTGGTGTTATGATGTTTGAAGAGGAGATTGTTTAACTCACAGAGTGAATATCTGGTGTAAGGAAAGAGGTACTGACAGGGAATATCAGCCATAAGAACCTAACAGTTGAGACATAGGTGCTAGTATCTTAGATAATACCTCTCCAAAAAGCACCAAATGATTGGGAAAAATTGTGAGATTTCTACAGTGTATGAAGTGCAGGTATAAACCATTTCTTCTTAAACCTCAGAAGGCAGGAAGATGTGCAAATGTCCTAGCTGGAACTATGGGAGTTATATACCATTAAGATAAATTATTTAAAATATAAAAATGTGGAAAAACGATTATTGTGTGCCTTTTAAAGTCACTCTCAGACATTAAAATTTAAATTCTAAAAGATTTTTAGAAATGCAAAAGATAACACCAAATGCTGTCCTGTAGGAAATTAAGCAATTTAGTATCTAATTTAGAAATCAGATTTCAGCATTTTTTTTTCTTTCACTGGGCATATAAACTAGTCTCTGTATTCTCCTTGGAACCAGCTTTGTTATCTTACTTATTTACTCATTAAAGAGATAAAGGAATCTTCAACATGACATATTTATGAGTTATGTTCTTTTTGCAGAGTACTTGGACAACACATACATTAATCCTATAACAAATGCTATTAACAAACACATTACAATCTTTCAACATTCATAGATGAACTTTCAAAAGAATTTAAAGAAGTCTCAGAGATGTCAGAAGTAAAAGCAAACTATCTTTCTCTTATTAAAGAAGAAAGGAGAAGGAAACCAAATTAACTAAGTAGCCTAGAAGTCTGGAGATATGAAGTTACTTTATAGAGCATCAAACAAGAAATACAGGGATATCCCCAAGACCAGGTCCATATCTTAACCTTAAATAACTTAGATCTACTACCTTCCTTTCATATGGAATGTGCTTAAACTGGTCCATCTTTGTCATGATTATTACACACAAATCAAGCATTTAACTCTCTGTTATAAATGGTAAAAAAAAAAAGCCTGTTCACTAGACAGGCCTATATGCTATTGGCTGAATTGCTCTGTCATGCTTTGAAAGACTACATTTAATAAAATTAGGAATGATGTAACCTTGTACCCAAGTCTTGGTGATGAGTCCATGTTTATTTTTTGCTTTTTGTCAGAGAATTTGAAGTTTTTTATAAATTTGACTATTACTTTCTCTGTGTTCTCATGTCCTCAAGGAATGTACTAAAATGTAGTTCCTTAAATATTTACTTTTTTTGTATATTTTCCTATAAGAAGCACAGTCTCTAGGAGTATGTGGTTTAAGCATTAATTCTTAATCCAATCAAGGTTCTATTTGTTAAGCCTAACCTCTGTTTACCTATGTTGCATGCAAGTCATAAAGAAATAACCAAATGTCCTTTTCCCAGAAAGATAGAGGACATTAAAACTCACAAAAGCCCTAAGAATCCATCACCTCCTCAGTGCTACTTCTCACCTCAAAGAATACTTCCTTCTAAGAACTGAGCATAAATGATGCCTTGCCAAACAACACATAAACTCAATATAAACCAATAACTTTAAATATGGCAAATATAACTAGCAACAAATTCCATCACCAGCCTGAGATATTCCCCAATGGCCAATTGACTGAGACTGACTTTCAGACTTTAAAACAGCCTATGTCAACACTGGTCTATGCGGACCCATCCATATTACTTCTAATTTCATTTTTGTGATTTATTTTGTTCTGCTCTGCCACTTAAACTGGAATTTTGAAATAAATCATATATATATATATGTAAAATGTTCACATGAGGTCTGCTTTTTTTTCTTCCTAATTCTAGAGTCCTATGCCTAAGCTTCAGAGAGTTTAAGTATCCAAAATTAGAGAACTATAATGTGATTGAGATCACTTTAACAAGGTAGCATAAATACCCAGCCATCTCCTTAACTATCTGCTAAATGTTATTTGTTTAGTTAGTGACAATCTTATATGGAATACATAATACAGATGAAATATATTCAGAATAAAATATTAGACAACCTTTGGTTAAAACAGCAATCACCAAGCCAGTCATTTTGACCAATTTATTAACACTGGCTTAGACGAAAGCATATTGTAGTAATCTCCGCGTACACACGGAGGATTGGTTCCAGGACCCCTGGTGTAAACCAAAATCTGTGCATACTCAATTCCCCTTAGCGGGCCCTGTGGAACCTGCTCACAAGAAAAGTTGGCCTTCTGTATCTGCGAATTTTGCGTCCCTCAAATATTGTATTTTCCATCTACGTTTGGTTGAAAAAAATCTGTGCAGGTATAAGTGGACCTGCACAGTTCAAACCCCTGTTGTTCAAACTTGAACTGTACTTGAAAGCCCTGAAAATCCGCATGAGTTTTCTATCATTATATAATAAAAGGAGAACAAACGGACGACTCTGTTGAGATTTCATATTTCCTATCCATAATAGCATCTTTTTTTGCAGGATTTAGTTTAGAATCATCCTGATGAAGAGGAACACAGATTGAATTAAATTAACTCAGTTTAGACTTATTTCAAGTTAAGTATTTCATATGATAATTAAGATAACTCAGCTTGTATGCTTTGGCTTTATTTTAGTATATGGGGCCCAAAGTTTTTAGGATTTCTACAATAGAAAGAAAAAAACCAGAACAGCATATTAAGAAAGAGCTCATGATTCTGTGAGCAAGGTCATAGTGAAGGATTATTAAGTATAGGTAGAGTCATTCTGTAAAGGCACATATTAGAAAATAACACTTCATTCAGAATAACCCATAAAAAATAAATGTAATAAACAGAAAATCATAATATTTCTCATTTAAAATATTTAGTAATATGTAATAGAAATTTATTCTGTGTAATACTAAAATAGCAATGGCGTGTGCCCCCACAAAGTAAATTTTCCCCAATTAATGGTTGGACAGTTTTCCTAATTATTGACTTACGTACTTATTTACAAAATGTTATAATGTGTGGCAAGTTATGAAGGGTAAATTATTTATGTATCTCCTAAAGTGAATGATCACTATATTTTATACTTCTTTGCTAGCTGTAATTTCAAAAAGTAGGCATGTTTTTAAAATGTACAGATAAGCATATTGTCTAGATAAATTATATATATAAAACAATTATATATACTTATTATTTATATGGTCATACATAATCTTAACAAAAAGGATGTACAACAAAAGAGTGTTTATTAATTAGAAATGTCAAAGTTTGACATATTATTCTAAGGAATAATCATACGTTTGTTCCTCATTTATTACATCAAAGAAAACATTTTATAATTTGAGTAACTCATATGCTATTGGAATAAAAGATGATGTAGAAAAAAAATTACTCCACACAGAAATTAAAGAATTCCAGAATTACAGAGGGTAAGTGTCATCAGCTAAAAGCCTCTTAATGTATGGATGAAGGAACTGATGCAGTGAGACTATGTGTCCTGACTAGGCATTCATCTGAATATTGGCAAAGTCATGATTGAATGGAAGAATTTCTAGTCCAAAATTCTATCAAAATACAATTATTATTTATATGTCTATCTTGTATTGAAAGGTATGAATTAATATATTAATGATGAATATTAGTGATGCATTTAACATATATATATAAATATACATGAAATGATTATTTTCCTATGTAGTTAATTAAAAAATGATCATTTCTGGCTGGGTGCAGTGGCTCATGCCTCTAATCCAAGCGCTTCGGGAGGCCAAGGCAGGAGGATTACTTGAGATCAGGAGTTTGAGGTTGCAATGAGCTGTGATCACACCACTGCACTTCAGCTGGGCGACACAGCAGGACCACATGTCTTAAAAAAAAAAAAAAACTCTTTCCATGATGCCATTAATTTTTAAGCTCATTGTTAATTGTTTATTTTTATTCTCCAATCCTGAAATGAATGTTTATAAATGCAAACAGAATTTATGACCATCTTAAATTTGATTTTAAATTTCTGCTGGGTGCTAATGGAAATTCATGAGATTGTTTCCTGAAAGCCATTTAAGTGAAATTATCATGTCGTATGACCTATGCTTTCTGTTTTTGAAACCTAGGTACCAAACAAAATCCAAACATTGGGACTATGTAGCCCAAAATCACCCTAAACTAAGAATACTTTATTTTAGTAGCCATTTTTTTCTATCAGAATTTCTTACTAAAATCAAAAGTCACTAAATGTGGTTATGTATTCAATCATTTGCCCAGTGCACTCCTCAAGCCTTTCTTGAGTGCCTGTGATGGTCCTGACATTCTAAACAATGGCATGTATAGGACAGTGTTGCTGACTTTCAAAACTTACATTGCACTAGGATGTGTACGTAAACATAGAGAACAAATTAATTAAGCATATTTTAATAGATATACACAACAACACATATATGAGCATGTATTACAATGTAAAAGAAACCCTTTGTATGATGTAGTGCTTGAGTTGATTGCTTTAGGAAAAAAAAAAAGGAACTGCACATGCATTCATTTAAGTGATAGTTTCTGTGTGGGAGTCAGTGAAGATCATAAACCAAGATTTTCAGGAAGCAGGTGCATGTTGTTGTGCAGGACACTGTCTAAAGATATGAAATTGTAAAATATGAAAAAGAGTTTAAGGATCTTGGAGATACATTTGAAGATCCAAAATATATCTAACATGAATTTCTAAAGAAGTATTAATAAATTTTTACAAATGAGTAGAGTCAGCATACAAAAAGATCGTGGTAAGGAGAATTACATCCCAAAGATGTTCATATCCTATTCCCTGAAACCTGTGTTCAGGTAGTTACCTGTTCTGGGAAAAGGAACTTTGCAGATGTGATTATGGGTACAGACCTTGAGATGGTGACAGTATCCTAGGTTATCAGGGTAGTCACAATCTAATGATGTCAGTCCTTAAAAGTAGACAGCCTTTGCCAGCTAAGGTCAGAGAGAGATGTAAAGGCAAAAAATAAATAAATAAATAAAGGATAGAGAGACGCTATATTAAAAGGACTTGACCTATCCTTCTTGACTTTGAAGATGGAGAAAGGAGGCAATAAACCATGGTATGTATAAGCCTCTAGAAACTGGGAATAGCCCTAAATTTACAATCATTGAGAAAATGGAGACCTTCATCCTACAGCTGCCAGTAACTAACTGAATTCTGCCGACAACCTGAATGAACAAGGAAGTGGATCCACACCTAGAGCCTCCAGAAAGGAAGGCAGACCTACTAACAATCTGATTTTAGGCAATATGCCCATTTCAAACTTCTGACCTAGAGTTACAGAATAATATATTTTTTCTGCTTTAACTTATGAAGTTCATGATAATTTGTTATGGAAGAATACAAACTAATACAAAGTTAATACCCCAAAACTAAGGCATAGTGTGGCTAAGCAAATCATTGTATGGCATAAAGTTGTGAAGCAAGGATTCAATCCAGTAACTCCAAAAGCAGTGCTCTTTTTCTTAATAAATTGCACTATGGTAACTAAATCTCTAAAGAACAGATATTGCTTTCATGTAACAAAAAATAATTTTTAATCGTTATCTACAATTATATCTCCAAGGAAAACCTCCAAGCAAAAATAATAAAGGCCACAAATTTTCTGGAGATTAAAAAAAATGAACCATATATAATTAAAATAATATTCTTAAATACCAAACATGCAAAAATATAAATATATAAAATACAAATATATTTTCTCAAAGATAACTTTTGGGAAATAGAAATCAAAATTACCATTGCATAGGATTAATGATTTATTTGAAACTCTTACTGTTGAACGACCTTACTTGCCTTACTTGACTAAAAAGGCAGATCTCCTCCCCTTGTTTTTAAAGTATTGGCAAATGTTATAAAATTTCATGAAATAATTTTAATATGTAGTTTAATGGAAAACAAACCTAAATTCCCCCCATGCCAGAACTGAAATAAGATGTTAAGTATAGAACAGAAGAAAGTTTAGCTAAAATCTTAATTAGGCTTAAGAGCTGAAAGCTGGAATATTAATATCCATGAAGGATTAAAGTCTTTGCCTTTGGGGAAAACATATGGCGGGACATTTTTATAGTCCCCCTTTATGTATAAGCTAGTAACCTGGAATTTCGGATCTGAAAAATATATCCACCTCAGTGAAAAGACACTAGAAAACATCTGCCCAACTGTGCAGAAAATAACAATAAATTGTGCTGTGTCCTACACATAAGGGTTAAATTAAAAGTGGCATTCAAGAGTGGCTAAGAATTACATATTAGTATGTTCTTAAATAGCTCAAGCTGAAAAATAATGTTAAAATGGCTCAGATAAGAGACATCCCTAAAATGTTTATTAGAAACAATTTATTTATACAACTATTAAGTACTGACATTTCTACAGGACCCAATGAATTAACCTGCAGCTGTGCTCATTTTTTAGAAATATAAACTTTTCTTTTTAAAACTGTTTTAGGTTCATAGCAAAACTGAGCAGAAAGTACAAAAAGTTCCCATGTAACTCCTATGCCCACACATGCACAGCTTCTTCAACTATCAACAGCTGTACCAGAATGCTACATTTGTTACAATTTATGAACCCACATTGAAACTTTATTATCACCCATAGTTTACATTAAAGTTTACACTTGGGGTTTCCATGGCCTTTGACAAATTTATAAAAACATGTACCCACAATTATAGTATCATAAGGAATAATTTCATAGCCCTAAATATCCTCTCTCCTCTGCCTATTCATCCCTCTTTCCCCCAGCTCCTTGAAACCACTGATATTTTTCTTGCCTCCATAGTTTTACCATTTCAGAATGTCATATATTTGGAATCATATAGTATGTAGCCTTCCACATTAGCTTCTTTGCCTTAGTAACATGCATTTAAGATTCCTCCATATCTTTTCATGGCTTGATGGCTCATTTGTTTTTAGCACTGAATAATCCATTTTCGGGATGTAACACAGGCTATCCATTTACCTAATAAAAGACATCTTGGTTGCTTTCAAGTTTTGGCAATTATGAATAAAGCAACTATAAACATCCACGTCCAGGTTATTGTGCGGGCATAACTTTTCAACTCCTTTGGGTAAATACCAAGGACCAGGATTGTCGTCGACATGGTAAGAGTTTGCTTAGGTTTTGTAAGAAACATACAAACTGTCTTCTAATGTCCCTGTATCTTTTTGCATTTCCACCAGCAATAAATTAGAGGTCCTGCTGCTCCACATGCTCCTCAGCATTTGTTGTTGTCAGTGTATTGTATTTTAGCCATTCTAATAGGTGTGTAGTGATATCTCATTCTTTTAATTTCCAATTTCTCAATGACATATGGTGTTGAGCATCTTTTTATATACTTACTTGTCATCTGTCTATCTTCTTTGGCAAAGTTTCTGTTCGGATCTTTGCTAATTTTTTAATTGGGTTGTTTGATTTTTATTATTGAGCTTTAAGTATTCTTTATATATTTTGGATAACAGTTCTTTATCAGATGTATTGTGAAAATATTTTCTCCTAGTCTGTAGCTTGTCTTCTCATTTTCTTGAGAGTATCTTTAACAGAGAAGAAGTTTTTAATTTGAATGAACACTACCTTATCAATAATTTCTTTCATGGATCATGACTTTGGTGTTGTATCTAAAACACAGTGGCCAAACCAAGTTTATCTGGATTTCTCCTATGTTATCTTCTAAAAGTTTTAAAGTTTTGCACTTTAAATTTTGGTTTATGATACATTTGAGTTCATTCTTGTGAGGGGAATAAGGTCTGTGTCTAGACTCACTTTTTTTGCATGTGGCTGTGCAGTTATTACACCATCATTTTGTGAATATTATCTTCTTCCCATTGTATTTTCTTTATTACTTTGTCAAAGATCAGTTGAGTATAATCATTTAGCTCTATTGCTTGGCTGTCTGTTCTGTTCCATTGATCTATTTGTCTATTCTTTAGCTGATATTGAAATATCTTGAATGCAGTATCTTTAAAAGAAGTTTTAAAGTCAGGCAATATCAGTCTCTGATTTTATTTGACTTCCCCAATATTGTGTTTACTATTCTAAATCTTTTTCATCTCCATACAAACTTTAGAATCAGTTTGTTGGTATCTACAAGTAACTTTCTGTGATTCTGATTGGAATTGCATTGAATATGTAGGTCAAGTTGAAAAGAACTGATATCACAACAATATGGAGACATCTTATTCATGAAGATGGAATATCATTCTATTTATTCAGTTCTTCAATTTTGTTCATCAAAGTTTTATGGGTTTCCTAATATAGATATCATACCATTTTTTTGCATTTTAGATAAGTATTTCATTCTGGGGATGATAAGATAAATTATATTGTGATTTAATCCAAATTCCAACTGCCCTTTGCCAGTATAACAATTTTTAAAGTATAACTACAAACCCAACAATGACGCAATTGATCATTAAAGTCACCAAACAGAGAAAGCAAACAGTAGTAATACTTCTATTACTAAAGATAAAAGGATAATAAAAATTAAAATACATATTTGTAAAAGTAATAAAAGAATAGAGTAATTTTAGTAAGAATAAAAAATTTATAGAAGATGTGATCATTAGAATTAAATCTCAATGTATAGGTTAAATAGCACATTTTGCATATATATTTGTGTGTCTATACATATATAAATATATGTATGTTATATATAATGGTGTGGAAGAAAAATCTAAAGAAGAAAGTTAGTACACATAAAACATAAGATATTGAGAAAAATGGAGGATGAGATATAAAGATGAAAATTAAAAGAAATATAAAAATGTAGGTTTCAGCATCACCCTGAATCATCTTTTCAATCTGGGAGTCATAAGTGGCTGAAATAGATGGTAATTGAACAAAAGGTGTAGATTCTCAGATTCAAACCATGTAATCAATTTCTGTCTATATAACGTAACATTAAAACCACAACCTAAATTATCATTATAAAACATCACAACACTAAAGAAAAAAGAAAATATACAAAAATAAAAAGACAAAATAATTTTAAAAAGCTGAGAATATATTTCTCATGAACAAAAATAGATATTAGAAGTCAATGTAATTAGGGCCTTGTAATATTTGAGAGGAGGTAGAGATAATGATTACTTTTAGACTTTATCAATTTAGAATGCATATTAAATTATTTAGGTAATCAGACTTCTGGCGTCGCTATAAGAAGCAGAAAGTTTTAAGGGATTTTCTCACATCTTAATATGAAAAAATCTTGGTAATCTGCAAAGTCATATATTTGCTTGAACTCACTAGGGAGTTGAAATCACAAGGCAATAAAATAGCCTGAAATCTGAAGGAATTCAAGGCAAGCCAAGCCATGAGCACTGGCTCATTTGTGGCAGTGAAAAACAATAGAAGTCTCACTCCAACCAGGTAAGAATAATCCAGTTACAAAGTTTAGCAAATTTCTAAAGGCTGAAAGTGGATAAATACATGGGTACAGAACACCTGAGATCTGCATACATGAGAGGAACTCATAAACACTTGCAGGTTACAGGTCCCCTCCACCTCACCAGGTATGTATGACAAAAATTGGGAGAAGGGAGAGAGACAAGAGAAAATGTCTGTTGGAAGTTATGGCCAGGAGAAGTGGAGGGGTTACAGATGCATGAAAGTTATAATGCATTCCTGGCCCCTTTTCTCTCAGTAACAAAAGTTTTAAGCCACTGGGGAAGAATAGCAAACTCTGTTATCCTGATGACACAAATGAAGACCTACTGTGGGAGAGGGAAAAATAGAGTGGGGGAAAATTTCCTCTAGACCTGGAAATGTAGCAGAAAAATGTCCTGGGCCCAAACCATAAGATATCTCTTAGCACTGAGAAAAGGGCACAACCTGAGACTTGGGGTCACAGAGCCTGCCTAAAGCAGAGGCAGACCAAAAGAAGAGAGAACACTTCTACCCATAATCCTACACTATCAAGCACCAAATAACTAGAAACAGCAGCCTATCTTTAGAGGAAGGGGAAGGGTATGTAGAGAGGTAGTTGTAAGATGCAGGTTTACAGGGTGGTCCTTAGACTTGTGTTGCAGAAGAATAGTGATGGAGATCCTATGGCAAACCAATGTGTACCCTAAGCCCAAGGTAACACGAGAGGAATTAAGGGCCAGTGTTACACTGAAGGAAACCCTTGCAACAAGAAAATTTAAATACAAGTTTACTCTGTATTAGATTAAATAAAACTCCCACAGTAATGACATAGCAGACAAAAAGAAATAACCACTAAAAAATCATAAATAATATTCACTTCTGGGTCTCTTGTTCTACAAAAATCGTGTCATAATTAATAAGAGTTATGATACATGAAAGAACAATTAACAGAAAAAGAATCTAAATTTAAGCAGATGTTGCAATTATCAGACTGGGAATTTAAATGAACTATAAGATTTGCTGAATGAATTAAATTATTCTACTATATGCTGCTTACAGGAAATTCACATTCCTTTTTAAGACATATAGACTGAAAGTAAAGAGGTGGAAAAGATAATCCACACAAACAGAAACCAAAAGCAAGCAGGAATAGCTATAGTTATATCAGATACAATAGACTTTATGTCAAAAATGGTAAAAAAAAAAAAGACAAAGAAGGTCAATATATAATGAAAAAGAGATCAATTTAGCAAGATGATATAAAAATTCTACATATATATGCATCCAACACTAGAGGACTTAGACTCATAAAACAAATATTACCAGACCTAAAGAAACATATAGATTCCAATATAATAAGAGTGGGGGATGTCAACACCCCACTCACAGCATTAGACAGATCATCCAGACAGAGAATCAACAAAGAAAAATTGGACTTTAAATGAACATTAGAACAAGTGGAATCAACAGACATTTAAAGAACATTCTAATAAACAATTGCAGAACAGACATTCTTGCCATTAGCACATGGAACACTCCCCAAGATAGACAATATGTTAGGCAACAAAACAAGTCCCAAGAAATATAAAAAAATAGAAATCATATCAAGTATCTCTTAAGACTACAGAGGAATAAAAGTAGAATTCAATACCAAGAGGACTTTCAGACACTATGCAAATACAAGGAAATAAAACAACTGCTCCTGAATAACTTGTGGGTCAATGAAGAAATTCAAATGGAAATTAAAAAAATTTTTGAAACAGATGAACATGGAAACACAACACACTAAAACCTGTGGGATATAGCAAAAGCAATACTAAGAGGCAAGATTACAGCATTAAATGCCTACATCAAAAAAGTAGAAAGGTTACAAATTAACAATTTAATGATGAATCTCAAGAAATTAGAAAAGCAAGAGCAATCCAAACCCCAAGTTAGCAGAAGAAAAGAAATAACAAAGATCAGAGCAGGACTAAATGAAAAAGAGACCAAAAATATGGATCAATTAAATGAAAAGATAGTTCTTCCAGGAAAGGTGCCAATATGGCTGAGTAGAAGCAGCCTGCACTTACCATTCTCAAGCAGAGGATCAAAGGTTGCAGGTAGAGGTTCACCTGTAGATTGACCACTTAAGAGAGAGCATTGTGAACCATCAGAGAAGTTACTGGAGACACCCAAAGTAAGGGAGAGAGAGGCAGGTGATCTACTTTGCAAGATAGAAGGTACCTGGGGGAAGTGTCCACATGTGGGGAATGGTCAGGGAAGAGATGCACAGGGCTCCACACTCTCCCAGCTTATACTGCAACCCAAGCAGAGAAGGGGCTCCCCAACCACAGCATGCCCCCGAACTGATCAGGAAGCTGTTTGGAGACTGTGCAGCAGCATTGCACTGGAGAGCAGGCACAGTGGGGTACTACCAGCTTCTGGTCTCAGGTAGCTGCAACAGATGCCATTCTATGCACTCAGCACCATAGTGCCCTGTCTGCAGAGGAGTCGGCTCCACTGTAGCTGCCTCCCTATTACCCCTGCCAGCTCAGACAATGAGCAGGGACAGTGGGCACTCTCATGCCCAATGTGACTGGGTAATATACACCCACCCAACAACCCCCACTGGCCACCTGTCAGGGATCGAAGCAAAGCAGGCACCCACCAGTGTCAGCTGCCGCCATTTTGCCATCTTAAAAGCTCTGCCACACCTGCCTGAGTAGCACCGCAGCAGCTAACACAGTTGGCCTTCGGCAAAGGGAGAGCCCCAGCCACCAAGACTCTGGCAGGGCACCACACATCTCCGTGGCCCCAGCAAGTGTGAGCAGCCCAGCCATGGGTGGTCCAGCTGTTGCAGACCAACTAGTCACTCCACCACCGTTCATGGCTCTGCAACCTGCCCAGGCACAGGCCAAGGCCCCCTGACTTGCCCAGGCACTGGCCAATGTCATACCACTGGTTTCCATGGAGAGGGACTTACCTAGCCCTCTGCCTGAGCTTCCAACAGTGGCCTGGGGACCAATCCACCACTCTGAACAAATATCCCCCAACACCAGCTGGGACTATTACAACCACAGAAGGGGATGATGCAGGAAAACAGCTGCATTACAGACTCTCAGTGTATCCGTCTTTCTCCTGCCAGGTCAATCCTCCTGAGTAGGACATAAAAACACTATCTAGGCACCCTTCCTTCTTCTTACTAAGTAGGAGAGTTCCCAACAAAGGAGAACAGGTGTGCCACAAGCCTATCAGCCTTGATCTGAGACAAGAAGTTTCAGATGAGATTCAGTGCAATCCTTATCAAAATACCAACATCATATTTCACAGATCTAGAAAAAATAATCTTTTGTAACCAAAAAAGGGCCCAAATAGACAAAGCTATCTTAAGCAAAAAGAATAAATCTGGAGGCATCACATTATCTGAGTTCAAATTATACTTCAAGGCTATAGTAATCAAAACAGCATGGTATAAATGTAGACATACAAATCAATGGAACTGAATGCAGATCCCAGAAATAAAACCCTGCATCTACAACCAACTTTTCTTCAACAAAGCAGACAAAAACATACAATGGAGAAAGAATGCCCCATTCAATAAATGGTGCTGGGAAAATTGGACAGCCACATGCAGAAGAATGAAACTTGATCCTTATCTTCACTGTACACAAAAATTAACTCAAGATGGATTGAAGATTTAAACATATGACTTGACACTGTAAAAATTCTAGAAGAAAACTTAAGAAAATCTCTTCTGGATGTTGGCCTAGACGAAAACCCCAAAAGCGAATACAACAAAAACAAAAATAAACAAATGGGACTTAATT
The DNA here is from genome assembly GCA_023783475.1 of Daubentonia madagascariensis. Lineage (NCBI taxonomy): Eukaryota > Metazoa > Chordata > Mammalia > Primates > Daubentoniidae > Daubentonia > Daubentonia madagascariensis. The sequence goes on from JAKFHU010000316.1 coordinate 2,375,528, forward strand.
AAACTAAAAAGTTCTTGCACAGCAAAAGAAATAACAGAGTAAATAGAAAACCTACAGAATGGGAGACAATATTCACAAACTATATATCCAATGACAAACGACTAATCCTTGAATCTACAAGGAACTCAAACATATCAGCAGAGAAAAAACAAACAACCTCATTAAAAAGTGGGCAAAAGACATGCATGGGCATTTTTCAAAAGAATATATACAAATGGCCAAAAAATATATCAAAAAATACTCAATATCATACTAATCATCAGGGAAATGCAAATTAAAACCACCATGAGATACCACCTTAACCTGTCAGAATGGTCATTTTAAAAAGTAAAAAAACAACAGATGTTGGCACAGACATGGTGAAAAGGGAACACTTACACACTGTTGGTGGGAATTAAATTAGTACAACTTCTGTGGAAAACAATATGGAGATTCTTCAAAGAACTAAAAGTAGACCTAACATTCTATCTAGCAATCCCACTGCTGGATATCTACTCAAAGGAAAAGAAGTAATTGTATCAAAAAGAAACCTGTACTCCTATGTTTATTGCAGCACAATTCACAATTACAAAGATGTGGAATCAAACTAGGTGCTCATCAACCGATATGTGGATATAGAACACACACACACACACATACACACACAAAAATGGAATACTACTCAGCCATTATAAAGAATCAAATAATGTCTTCTGCAGCAACTTTGACAGAACTGGAAGACATTATCCTAAGTATGTCAGGAATGAAAAAACAAACACCACATGTACTCATGTATAAGTGGAAGCTAAGTGACAGGTATACACGGTCATACAGATTGGTATAATAAATTCTGGTGAGTCCGTAGGGGGGAGGTTGGGAGGGGAGTGAGAGGTCAAAAATTACCTGTCAGGTACAATGTATACTACTCTGGTGACCAGTACACTAAAAGCCCTGACTTCACCACTGTACATTCACCCATGTATCAAAAAACCACTTGTTAATCCCATGTACACTATCTGCGTGATGGGCACACTTATAATTTTGTCTCAAGCACTACAAAGCAATCCATGTAACTAAAACATTTGTACCCCTGTAATATTCTGAAGTATAGAAAAAACCCACCACTTATACCCCCCTAAATCTATTGAATTAAATAAAGAAGAACTTACTTTTATAAGATAAAAAGGTGATTCATGACAATGGGTGAAATGAAAGTAAATATAAAATCTATTTTAAAAATATTCTTTTAAATCTATAAAAACATTGTTGGGACATGTAAAAGTCCATTCTGACCATATTGATTTTTCAACTGGAGATGTTAGTGTTTAGTCCATTAAAGTTTTATGTAATTATTGATATATTTGATAGTTTTTTCTTTGTCACATTTTGTTGTTGTTTTGTTCTCTTGTTCCTCCTTTTACCCTCACTTGGATTAACTGAATTTCTTAGAAACCTACTTATTTTGTTTTGTATGTTTGGTTTTGTTTATGATCCAATCTTTTAGAAATTACTAAACCATACTAGAAACAAAATCTATTTGTTACACTTTCATTAAGTTAACTTCTATAACTTTTGATGTTGCTTATTCACAATCCTGCCAGAATGTGATTAAGCCAAACAAAGGCAAAATACAAATTATATGAGTGTATGGAATGATGGGCAAGGAGTGGGATGGAGAAGCTTGTGAACATGTAAATATATTTGTTATCATTGGCTTTAAGAAATAAATGACAAAAAAAATGTCTTGCACGTGCTTGTCCTGGTTAAACTTGTGCACGAATTATAAGGTCTTACTTATAAACAAATAAAAACCTTATTATTTTATTTTATTTTTAAAAAATCTGTGCAATTCTACTATCTATCATAGTCAAAGTGTCATGATTTGTAAGACTGGTGGTAGGGAAGGATTTTCCAAAATGTAATGTATACTACATTTTCAAATAATTTTCACAGCTAAAGATCCTCTTTTAAGGGTTATGAAGAGCAGAATATAAGAATTTTCTATGCCTTTAGTTTGAAGTGAAGTACAAAATTATTTTGCTCACAGTGATTCATTTACATAGTTCTGCAAGGAACTCAAAAGAAGTTATTGAGGGTAGGACCCAGAAGGACATTTTTATTTCTATCTTTATCAGGGTGTATTTGAACCATCTGCATTTTTATTTACTTGCACTGGCTTTGGCATAATTTGCTATTAGATAGATGTAGCCATATTATTTCTGTTCCAATGGAGACAAGATATTCTGTTTTGTAATCTTGCCTGTAAGTACAATGCAAATAGGTAGCAGAGAGGTCAATTAAATTTTACCCCTTCTTAAATTCCATGAATTCAAAATTCAAGAATTTATGTTTTGGGGTTCTCTATTTGGGGGTGAACCTCTTCCTATAGTAAAGAAGTTGTATAGAAATTGCTTTTAATGAAATTGATGTGTACCCTGAATTAGTGAATATGCTATATTAACTTGTATCTAGCAAATCATATTAAAAGTATTAAAAATACTTTGCTGAAAAGAGAGTATTAAAAATACTTGAATATTTCATTCATTCCTGTTGATACCTTTTTTCCTGGCAGCATAAACAATTGATAACTGAATGACTCTGTTTCACTTTACCTTAAAAATTTATTGGTATTTCCTTTGTGGTATTTCTGTCCCCATAGTGTTTGTTTCTGATTGACATCTCCCAGGGATGTGTCTGACTGCTAAAACTTTAGACATATTTTTGTGACCTAGTGCAAGTAAAGCTGGGGAAGTGAGTTCCTAACTACTGCTTTTGAGGAAGTGGTATTTATAACACAAGAAATTATTCTAACAGAAGATTTCAAACAAATCATAAGGTCCCATGCCCATTACTGAATTAGTCATTACAGGCCTTTGGTGAACTCTAATTATAATTTTCTTATGTTAAAAGTCTACCTCTTTGGCAAGAGAGAATCAGAATTTGTGACTGGCAGTCTTCAATATAACAATGTGGTTTGTTCAGGTAGTAATACCTAAAAAAAAAAAAGATGGTGTTGTTATTACATAATGCCCCATACATATATGTAGATATTTGCCAAGTAAGAAAAAACATGTATATGCACATTCACACACATATGGTATCCTAGTTTATTTTTTTCTTTTTTTTCTTAGTGTCTATGTATAGATGATTGTTAAATTATAAATTTGTTTTTGAGTGTGTAATATGACCCTTACTTGGGAAAAAAATAAGTTCAGCCACAGGAAAATAGAGAGCTCTAAATTCTTCGTCATCATTAAATATTATGTAAAATAGAATTCTTGACTTTTGGAGGGTATAGTAATGAGAAAGATAAAATCCACACATTCAGAAAGCTTTCACTTAACTTTTCTTGATAAGATTTGTTGTCAAGAAAATAACTGGCTATTTTTGGCTTTGAGCAGCATCCATCAATCTCAGAAAATGGCATGGAATTCCTTTAGGGAAATATTACCATTATAGGACATTGTCTTTCTATTTTTCTATATTGATCATAAATATTCAAAATCTACTTTATAACCATAAATTCTGCCAGATGGGAGCCAATTTGGCTACTTCTGTATATATTTGTTTACTACTTTGTTTTGTTTTGTCACTTTTTTTTTTGCTAGACTCTAAACTCTATATATCATTAGGGATGGAATCTATTATACTCACCACTGAATCTCCAGCATCTAATTGCCATATATTATATGGCAAAAATTGAATGGTGAAAAAATTAGCAGGCATAAATATAGAGTCTATGTTCTTCTTTGTTTACTGCATCCCCCGGTAGATAAGCCTGTGCCACCAAGGCTGAGGTATTTAATAATAAAATACTTAATTAAAATCACACCTCTTATTCCTTTTGCTAATTTTCCATCATGACGCATATTTTGAAAACCACCTTAGAGAAGCTGGATAAGATATAATACTATTCTAGCAGTATGGCTAGTATTAAAACAATCATTACATGACTGAGTAATGTATAAAACTAGCATACCTTTGGCATAATGAGAGTTTTTGTAAATAGAATAAAATAAATTAAGAATGCATTTTATAGCATCCCAGCCTTTTATTTATGTTTTGCCAAAGGCCATGTCGTCTTTAAGTTCTCACTGCAAAACACAAGTCACCCATTACCATCTTGAGCCATCAGAAGTTTTCAATTTTGTTTATATTTACAAATGTTTGCTTCAACTAGCAGTTCATTCGTTTAAACAGAACCAGTAAAGATGCTTTTCCAATTGTTGGAAGAAGAAAAATTATCCACCTTTTGCATATTAAAATACACAAAAGCAAACAATCATCTGCATCAGCAATTATCACAATTTACATATCCCAGATCTTACTATTTCTGCTTTAAAAATTTCCATACTAATTTTTTTTATTTTAGCACAGTATTTATCAAAGATAATATGTCTACCTAAGTTATTTTACCACTAAAGGATTATTTCAAAAATGCATCTTTTCACTATTTTAATCATATTGTTCATTTTGTTATATAGAAAATGTATATTTATCTGCTATTTGACAAGTTAGCTCATTCAAATGCTATTAAACCTAAAGGCTGCTATGTCTCATGTCCAGTAGAATTCAAAGGAATAATAACACACATATGTGTGTCACACATGAAATTGAAAAGTTGCTTTGTAACCAGTAGTCTCAGCATGTATTGTTTTATTGCTCTAAAATAAAAAGCAGAAGTCCAAGCTATTCGGTAAGTCACAAACTCTTACTTAGAAAGATAATCAGGTTGATGGTGAGAGACCTGCTCCAACGATTGAACCACCACAAACATACTATGGTATTTTCAATCAGAGGGGTTTTGGAAAAAAAAAAAAAGAGTATTTGTATTACAGAAGAATAATGTGTGCCTTAGACAAATGTAATTGCTAAAGACCTAAAGAGATGATTATGTAGATGAATGCAATTTTGTTTTCCAAAATTTGAGATTTTTCTAGGACAAAAATCTCTCTTCCAAAGCACTAAGCAGAAATAGCTTAATAATATGAGTGATTTAAAAGGAACTTTAGAAATGCAATTCATCAGACATCTATTGTTTTCTGACTCAATCTTGCACTTGAGAATATTTAAAGTTCACAATGTTATACTTTTCCAGGAATTTACTAGTTCACTTAAAAAATCGTGTTCCATTGTTGTTATCCACTTTCACAGAAAAAGATATAATTGGACTCAAGGAATTTAGTCATGGTTAAAATGCTACATGTCAGAGGATGTGTATTTTTCATTAAACACTAGAATGAAAAATGGTAGATTGATTTCAGCGTGATTATTTTATCTTAACAATGTACATTTCAACTGTTTTACATTGGCCATCTTCTGTGTATATTATGACATTTAGAGACAAACTCTCATTTAATGGCATTTCCAAGCATCTGAAAAAACTATACAGTTATAGTCTCCTCTGCCATCACTGTCTATTTTCTTTTAACAATATTGAATTTAGAAATTAGCTATATGCTGTCAAATGCCCATGTCTTCAATTTTCAGTTTCAATGAATAACCTCAGTATAGTGCAAATATAAAAAAATTATATCAATTACCTTATTTTCAGAGATTTGTGTATAGGTTTAGTCTCACTGGCTAGTTCTGAGAAATATTGGGTCACAGGTTGTGACTAAAATTAGATCAAAATTAGATAATTGGTTGTGACTAAAATTAGATCAAGAGGAGAGAGAATGCTAACATAGGAGGAATTCAAATTTTAAATAAAGAGCAATGAAAATATTTTTTCTGTTCCTTTTTTGAAGGAAGTAAAGAACATATACAAGAAAGCTGTGTTTGCATAAAGGAGAAAAAAAATATAAGAGAAGTAGGAAGGGAAGTAATGTTTATTGTAAACATACCTATTTTGGGCTAAGTTCTTTATAGATGCATACACTATTTAATTTTCATAATAGCCCTGTGAGGGGGAAATGATTATACCCATTATGTAGATGAGGAAATTAGAGTCTTGGAAATAACTTAACATTCATAACGTATAAATGGCACCTCTGATATTTGAATGCATACCTGTCTCAGTTTTAATTTTGTTTTCCATTATATAGCATGGTTAATGTGTCTAAAACTACTTTGCCCCTGGAGAATGAGAGATACGTATTCTGATAAAGTTTTCAAATAATATATATATTGTTTATCTTCAGCACTGAATCAAATTGATATATCTTGCCCTTCTGCAGAAAAAATACTGTGAATCTGTGTTAGGGGGTGGGTGGGAGGAATGGTGATAGGTGAGAGAAAACATGCATTTTGGAAGTAGAAATTAGTGCTTTAATACACATTTCCAAAAAACTCAATGCATTTAAGCTGTTATAAATTACATTGGTTTTGTTTCCATGCACAGAATTTTGGAAAAATATTTGGCCATAAGAGTCTTGTTCTCCTTTTATTTGCTCCAGTTTGTAGAATCATGGTGATTGAACAGAAAGAGTTTGAATCTAATTTGGCATAAAGTAGATAATTATGTCCCAGCTTTTGACATTTGGAGGCATGCATGGAGAGGCTGTTAATAATAGTAGTCAGAAAGTAATCCTAACAGCAGTTTGTTTGTTTGTTTGTTTTTAATGCTGTGGGCAGTTTTCCAAACAGTACCTAGATCAGAGATAGTTCTTATTTTCTCCAAAATGTGACAAAATCTGTAGATATAATTTTCTGATTTCAAGTGACTTGTTAAAACATACTGCTTAGAATTAGATTCACTACCTCAAAGAGCCTGATTCTATCACTTAAAGGCAGAAGTAATTTGATATTTTTAATGTGAAAATAAAATATCAGGATATCTTAGGAAGTCAAACTGTAGTGCACATAGCATAACACTTGGTGATTTTCTTTGTTCATCAGAAAAAGCACTCACTGAGCTCATTTGAAAAAAAATATGCAGCAACTCACTGTAAAGAAATATTTTCCAAAGTTAAATCCAACCAAAGAAAAGATTAAAAATCCATTACTATGATCACTAAATCGAAATTTTCATCTTCCAGCTTTGAGATTAATTTAATATAATGTAGGAAGCAAGCTATTTCTCAGTGAGAAAATGCTCTAACATTTCTAGGTTTAAATAAGATCTCTGTGACAGATATACTTTTACTTTCTATAAAATTATATAAAAGACATTTGTCCCTTGTAAAAAGTATCAGTTTTTTCCATCCAATCTGACAACCCGTTTTTAATTGGAATATTTATCACATTTACATTTAATGTGATTGTTGACATATTTGCATTTAACTATTATTGCTATTGGCTTATAATTTGTTTTATTTGTGATAGATTTTATCATTATATTTTTCCCTCTGTAACCCCAATAGTCATATATTTGTTTACTATTATCTTAGTGGAAATCCTAAAAATTTCTGTTTGTATATTTGACCTTAAACTTGATAAAGATTAGTATTTTCACCACCGCTTACACAATGCATTTGAACACTTTATTTACTGTTCTCACAAATTTTATAATAATTTGTCACATATTTTGAGTTTACATATATTTTAAGTGCAATAATAAATTATTAATATCCCTTCATTACATCAACATTCATTTATATTTAATTTCTTTCTGAATCTCCATACTTCCATTTAGGATTATTCTTCTTCTACCTAAAGAACTACCTTTAGTAATTAGTGGGTCTGCTGTAACGGCTTCTTACTTCTTTGGTTTGTTTGAAAATGATTTTGTTTAACTCTCTATTTTCTTTATTTTTATATAACTACTACACATATGAACATATTTGTGTGTATGTTGGACAGATGACAATTCCAACATTCCAGAATATTCCATCCTACCCTTCCCTACTCATCTCCTCTACCATGGAATAATCTTTCTTCAGACTTATGTAACCACAAAAGTTGCTTTGCTTTTTCTTAAATGTGTTGTAAATAGTACAAATTGTGATATTTTGTATCTTTCACTCAACATCATTTGTTTTATGCATCAATAGCTCATTTTTAATTATTTGTAGTATTTCAATATATGAACATACTTCATATTACTTTTTTCTTTTAAGTGTTGATTGATATTTGAGTTTTTTCCAGTTGGGGCTATTTTGACAAAGCTGTTATTATTTTCATACATATGTACTCATTTCTATTCAGTACATAACTAGGCAAACATCTGTAATTTTAGAGGATACATCTATGCAATTCTTTTCCTTTTAGAAAAGGTGATCAATTCACAGCTCCATAAGCAACATGTCAAGAGTTTCTGTTGCTCTACACCTTCAACAACATTTTGAGGTATAGTGAAGCTTTTAAAATTTTACCATCTGGTGTGTGTGCATGTGTGAGTAAATAATTGCAGTGTTAATTTCTATTTCACTGATGATTAATGATGGCAAGCACCCTTTTACAAATTATTAGCTATTTAGATTTTTTAATTTTTTTGGTGAGGTGTCTTTTCAAGTCTTTAGTCATTTTTTTTAAATTTTAAATTTTGCCCCTTTCTTACAGACATATAAAAGTTCTTCATATAATCTAGATATGAACAGTTTGTGTGATATATCTATTGTGAAACTTCATTTATTCTGTGGCTTGCCTTTTTTTCTCCTAATTCTACCTTTGGAAAAAAATCTTAATTTACATTAAAATAAATTTTCAATTTTTTTGTCTTTATTGTGTATTATTGACTATACCAAAGTATATAAGAAATCAAATAAAATATTCTATTGTAATTTATTTCAGATTTTATTTTTTGTTATTTAATAGTGAGGTTTATTACCCATCTTACATGTTCTTGTGTTTGGTATGAGGTAGAGGTCAAGGTTCATTTTCTTTCAATATGGAAGTGTAATTTTTAACATACTCTATTGAAAACACCTTTTCTAATGAATTTCTGTGGAGCTACACATATCATATATCAAGTGGCCACGTATCTGTGGAATTCTTTGTGATTTCTGTCAGATGTTCTATTGTCTAGACTTGCAGTAATGCAATTTTATTTTAATTACTGGCACATCATAATAATTCTTGATATCTAGCTGTATGAAGTCCTTAATTTTATTCTTATTCTTCAGGATTATCTTGCTTAATGGAGATTCTCACCATCTTCCATGTGAATTTTAGTATTAGCATGTTAAGTCCCATGGCCCAACAAAAACACTAGGACATTTACTGAAATTGCAATAAATCCGTACATTAATTTGGAGATAATTAACAATTTAAAAAGACATCATCTTTAAAATTATGAGAATTATATGTAGTGTTATTTATTTCAGAAATATTTTGTTTTCACTGTAGAGGACTTGCAAATATTTAGTTAGACTTCTTCTCAGGTAATTGGTGTTTTTGAATAAAACATTGTTGCCTGAGACATTATAGACCATAGATGCTTCTCTACTGATGTGCCAGAGTCTATGACCGCTTTTCCCTTAATGGTTAGCAGGAGACAACTGGCTAATTTCACTTGTAATGTTACAAACCAGCTCCTTTATTTTCTACTGGGGTAATGATTATAATACAAGCTATGAGGATTGACGCACTTTGTTTAGACATCCTAAAATTTTCTCCTTGCCTCTTCTCCTTTTTCTTCACTCTGGTACAGGTTTCTACTGAAAGCATTCCCTCAATAAAGAATTGCATAAAAATATCCATCTACAGTATTGATTCTAGAGGAACTACCTAAATTAATCCACTTAGTGATTGAGCTACATTGAGATTGGGTTGCAATTTCGGTAAGATTCAGTCAACCTCTTATCTATTTCTCTTCCTCAGCATTTGCCTTCCAAGGTTTCATTGTGTGCCTTGCAGAACACTGTGAAAGACTGACAGAGCATACATTTACACACCAGAGATTTTAAGTTTAACATTTTAACATCTCATTGTATGAAGGTTACAAGTGTCTAAGGAGGAAACTGGCTGTTGTGTGAACAGATACTTTTCCTATAGCAGGACTTTATTTTTTATGTACCATGATACCACAGAGAGATTACTACAGCTGTTCAAAGTTTCTAACTCACTTATTCCAGGTTTATACACAACCCTGAACCTCAACATAAGTTCTCTGGGAAACATTCCCATGTGCCTTACATTTTTCTAGTTTCTGATCTATCATGCCAGCCCCTGTGACTGTCAAAAACTTCATTGATTTCTTCTTCTAACAGTGGAGTCTCTTTTACTAGAATATTTTTATATACTCAGAATCATCAAATTCTCTCAGTTGAGAAAATAGCTAGTGACTGTTGGATCACCTAGAAAGGACTCATCCTTTCTACAATTGTAGTTTATGTATACCTTAATCATCAAATGTCTTTTAAAATATAATTTTTAAAAATCTTGTTTTCTAACTGCTGCAGTAGGAATATTGTCCTACCACAACCATCCTATACTTACCAAGAAGTGGACATTTCTTTCAAATTAATTATAAAGAATATCATCACTGAGTGGGTTTGAATGTATGTATCCACTCAAAATTCATGCATTGGGATTTAAGCCCCAAGATGATTGTATTAAGAAGTAAGATCTTTAGAAGATGATTAAGTCATGAGGGCTACACTCTCAAAGATGAATTAAACCCTTATAAAAGAGGCTTAAAAGAGATTTCTGGTCTTTTGTATCTCTTCTGACACATGAGGGCACAGCAAATGTCCCCCCAGCCCCTTCTACCACGTGAGGACACACAGCAGCTGCCTTCTAGGGGGAATAGGCCTTGGGAAGACAATGAATCTGCTGGCATCTTGATCTTGGACCATTAGCCTCCAAAAATGTGACAAATAAATTTCAGTTCTTTAAAAATTACCCAGTCTTAGGCATTTTATTATAGTAGTAGGAACAGACTAAATAATTGTGAACTAAGTCTCAGTCTCTGCTATGTTGCTATAAAGAAAACCTAAGGCTGGGTAATTAATAAAGAAAAAAAGTGTATTTGCCTCATAATTCTGATGGTTGGAAAGTTCAAAATTAGGCATCTGTATTTAGTAAGAGCAACAGACTACATCTTCTCATGGCAGAAGGCAAAATGGAGTTGGCGTGTGCAGATATCAAATGCCAACAGAGGAAGAAAAACAGAGAAAGAGGTGCCAGTCTTTATTTATTTATTTATTTATTTGTTTAGTTACTTTTCTATTTCCAAATATAAAGGGGGTAAAAATGTTTTTCGTTATATGGATTGCTTTTGAAAAGCTTGAGTCACGGCTATAAGGGTGCCCGTCACCCAAATAGCATTTGTTGTACCCATTAGGTAGGTTTTCACCCATCCTTTCCTCCCATTCCCCCCTGCTTTTTTTCCACTGAGCTTTACTTTCCACTGGGCAAATGTTTTCACTGCTTAATTCCAATTTAATAGCAAGTATACATGGTGTTTCTTTTTCCATTCTTTAGATCTTTCACTGAGGATAATTGTCTCCAGTTCCATCCAAATTGTTGAGAAAGGCCTTAATTCATCCTTCGTTGCGGTTGAATAGTACTCCATGATATACATATAATACATTTTGTTAATCCACTTATGAATTGATGGGCACTTGGGTTGATTCCACATCTTTGCAATTGTGAATTGTGCTGTAATAAACATTTGAGTGCAGGTGTCTTGTTGATAAAATGACATCCTTGCCTGTGGGGAGATACCCAGTAGTGGGATTGCTGGACCAAATGGTAGGGGCTACATTTTAGTTCTTTACGGAATCTCCATTCTGTTCACCACAGAGGTTGTACTAATTTGCACTCCCACCAACAATGTATAAGTGTTCCTTTCTCTCTGCATCTGTGTCAACACTTGTTGTTGTTCTAATAAAAGCCATTCTAACAGGGGTAAGATGATATCCCATTGTGGTTTTAATTTGCATTTCACTGATAATTAGTGACATTGAACATTTTTTCATATGTTTATTGGCCATTTGTCTATCTTCTCTTGAAAAGCTTTTTTTTTGATGTCTTTTGCCCACTTTTTAATGGAGTTGATTTTTTTTTTTTTTTTTTTTTTTTTTGCTGATTTGCTTAAGCTATTCACAGATTCTGGTTATGAGACATTTATCAGATGTATAACTTGTGAATATTGTGTCCCATTCTGTAGCTTGTCTATTTGCTCTGTTGATTATTTCCTTATATGTGCAGAAACATTTTAATTTAATAAAGTCCCATTTATTTATTTTTCTTGTTGGTGTGATTGACATCAGTGTCATTCTCAAAAATTCTTTGCCTAGGTGGATATGTAGAAGAATTTTTCCTGCATTTTCTTCTTGAATTTTCATGGTTTCATGTCTTACATTTAAGTCTTTTATTCATCTTGAATTAATTTTTGTGAGTGTTGAAAGACATAGATCCTGTTTCATTCTTCTGCCTGTGGCTACCCAATTCTCCCAGAACCATTTATCGAACAGGGCTTCTTTTCTCCAATGTATATTGTCTGCTTCGTCAAAGACCAGTTGGCTATATGTGGATGGTTTTATAGCTGGGTTCTCTGTTCTGTTCCATTGGTCTATACCTGTATTTTGGTGCCAATACCATGCTGTTTTGGTTACTACAGACTTGTAGTATAATTTGAAGTCTGTGAATATGATGCCTCCATATTTGTTTATTTTGCTTAAGATTTCTTAGGCTATTTGGGCTCTTTTCTGGTCCCAAACAAAGCATAAAATTATTTTTTCTAGATCTGTGAAATATAATGTTGCTATTTTGATGGGGATTGCATTAGATCTGTAATTCACTTTGGATCATCTGGACATTTTAACAAAGTTGATTTGAGTGATCCACAAGCATGATATGTTTTTCCATTTGTTTGTATCATCTGCAATTTCTTTCCTTAGTGTTTCATAGTTCTCTTTGTAGAGATCTTTCATCTCCTTGTTAAGTATATTCCTAGATATTTTATTTTCTTTGCAGCTATTATGAAATGTACTGAGTCTTTGATTTGACTCTCAGCTTGACTGTTATTGGTGTATAGAAAACAGCATATAATTGCCAGGGACTTTAACACCCCACTGACAGGGCTGGAAAGATCATCCAAGCAAAAAATAAATAAAGACACACTGGACTTAAATGGGTCTCTAGAACAAATGGGCCTAACAGACATTTACAGAATGGGTTACCCCAAAACTATTGAATACACATTCTTCTCATCAGCACATGGAACATTCTCCAAGACTGATCATATCTTACACCATTAAACATGTCTCAACAAATTCAAAAAAATAGAAATCATACCATGTATCTTCTCAGACCACAGTGTAATAAACTAGAAATCAGTTCTAAGAGAAACACTCAATTCTACACAAAGTCATGGAAATTAAACAACATGCTGCTGAACAATTATTGAGTCAATAATGAAATTAAGATGGAAATCAAAAGATTCCTTGAACTGAATGAAAAAAGAGACACACGCTATCAAAATCAATGGGAATCAGTAAAAGCAGTCCTAAGGGGAAAATTCATAGCCTTAAATGCCTATGCTAAAAAGACAGAAAGATTATAAATTAGCAATCTAATGACACATCTCAAGGAACTATAAAAGGAAGCGCAAACCTAACTTAAAGCCTGCAGATGTAAGGACATAACTAAGGTCAGAGCAGAACTAAACAAAATGTAAAACAAGCAAACAAACAAAAAAATACAAAGTATCAATGAAATAAAAAGTTGATTCTTTGAAAAGATAAACACAATTGATAGATCTCTTGCTAGATTAACCTGGAAAAGAATAGAAATGACCCACAAAAGCTCAATCAGAAATGAAAAAGGAGATACTACAATTGGTACCACAGAAATACAAAATATCATCTGTAAATACAATGAAAATCCCTACACACATAAACTAGAAAACATAGAGGAAATGAGAAAATTCCTGGAATCACACAACTTCCCAAGACTCATTCAGGAAGAAATAGAAATCCTAAACAGACCAATAATGAGCAGCAAGATTGAAGCAGTAATAAAAAATCTTCCAACAAGTAAAAGGCCCAGATCAGATGGCTTCACAGCCATATTTTACAGACCTACAAAGAAGACCTGGTATCCATACTGCAGAAATTGTTCCATAACACCAAGAAGGAATGAATCCTCCTAACTCTTTCTACAAAGCCAGTATTACCTTGATACCAAAGCCAGGAAAGGATGCAACAAAAAAAGAAAACTACAGACAAAGATCACTTATGAATGTAGATGCAAAGCTCTTCAATAAAATACTAGCCAACCTTTTCAATAGCACATCCAAAATATAATCCACCATGACCAAGTGAGCTTCATCCGAGGGATTCAAGGATGGTTCAACATACATAAATCAATAAATGTGATTCACCACATAAAGAGAAGCAAAAAAAAAAACAAAAAAAACAAAAAACTATACTATCATATTAGTAGATGCAGAAAAAGCATTTGACAAAATTCAGTACCCTTTCATGATGAAAACCCTCAACAAATTGGGCATAGAAGGAACATGTCTCAAGATTATAAAAACCATGCATGAGAATCACACAGCTAACATCATACTGAATGGGGAAATGTTGGAAGCATTCCCACTAAGAACGGGAACAAGACAAGTGTGACCACTGTCACCAATTCTATTCAATATAGTGTTAAATGTCCTAGCCAGAGCAATCAGGCAAGAGAAAGAAATAAAGTGTATTCAAATCAGGAAACAGGAGGTAAAACTATCGCTTTTTGCAGACAATATGATCTTATACCTAAAAGACCCCAAAGACTCCACAAAGAGACTCCTGGAATTGATAAATAAATTCAGCAAAGACTCAGGCTACAAAATCCTTATACATAAATCAGTAGCATTCCTATACACCGGTAACAGTCAACTGAGAGTCAGATCAAAGACTTAATACCATTCACAACAGCTACAAAGAAAATAAATTACCTAAGAATATACTTTACCAAGGAGGTAAAAGATCTCTACAAAGAGAACTATGAAACACTGAGGAAAGAAACCACAGACCACAGAAACAAATGGAAGAACATACCATGCTCATGGACCAGTAGAAACAACATTGTTATAGTGTCAATACTACCCAAAATGATTTACAGATTCAATGCAATCCCCATCAAAATAGCAATGTCAGTTTTCATAGATCTAGAAAAAACAATTTTACAATTTGTTTGGAACCAGAAAAGAGCCCTAATAGCCTAAGAAATGTTAAGCAAAATAAACAAATCTGGAAGCATCACATTCCCAGACTTCAAATTATACTACAAGGCTATAATAACCAAAACAGCATTGTATTAGCACAAAAAAGACAGACATAGACCAATGGAAGAGAACAGAGAATGCAGATACAAAACCATCCACATACAGCCAACTGGTCTTTGACAAAGCAGACAACAATATACATTGAAGAAAAGAAACCCTGTTCAATAAATGGTGCTGGGAGAATTGGGTAGCCACAGGCAGAAGAATGAAACAGGATCCATGTCTTTCAACACTCACAAAAATTAATTCAAGATGAATAAAAGACTTAAATCTGAGGGGTGAAACCATAAGAATTCTAGAAGAAAATGTTGGAAAAACTCTTCTAAATATTGGACTGGGGAAAGAATTTTTGAGGAAGACCCTACACAATTACAGCAACAATAAAAATAAATAAATGGGACTTGATAAAATTAAAAATCTTGTGCACATGTAAGGAAAATAATCAATAGAGCAAACAGACAACCTACAAAAAGGAAGACAATATTTGCAAGCTATACATCCAATAAGGGGCTAATAACTAGAATCTGCAAAGAATTCAAGCAAATCATCAAGAAATAATCAAACAACCCCATTGAAAAGTGGGCAACACACAGGAACAGAAACTTTTCAAAAGGAGATAGACAAATGACCAATAAACATCTGAAAAAATGCTCACCATAACTAATCATCAGTGAAATGCAAATCAAAACCAAAATGAGGTATCACTTTACCCCAGTTAGAATGGCTTTTATTAAAAAATTCAAAAGCAGTGGATGCAGAGAGAAAGGAACACTTATACACTGCTGATGGGACTTCAAATTAGTACAACCTCTATGGAGAGTATGATGGAAATTCCTCAAAGACCTAAAAGTCAACCTACCATTGGATCCAGCAATCCCACTACTGGGTACTTACCCAAAGGAAAAAAAGTCATTTTATAAAACAAACAAACAAACAAACAAAAACACCTGCATTCAAATGTTTTTGGCAGCAAAATTCACAATTGCAAAGACATGGAATCAACCCAAGTGCCCATCAATTCATGAATGGATTAGCAAAATGTGGTATATTTATACTAGGGAATGCCACTCAGCCATGAAGAAGGATGAATTAAGGCCTTTTGCAACAATTTGGATAGAAATGAAGATGATTATCCTAAGTGAAGGATCTAAAGAATGGAAAAAGAAATACCACATGTATTCCCTATTAAATTGGAACTAACTGATGAGCACACATGTGCACAAAGGGAAGTAAAACTCAGTGGAAATCAGGCAGGAGAGGAAGGGTGAGGAGGACATCAGTGAAAACCTACCTAACATATATAGTGAACACTGTCTGGGTGGTGGGCACACTCATAACCCTGAGTCAAGCATAACAAAATCAGTACATGTAACCAAAAACATTTGTACCCCCATAATATTTCAAAATAAAAAAAAAGAAATCTAAAGCAAAAAAAAAAAGTTAATCATTTTCCTATGTACCAGAAATGTACAAGTGAAATATTAATTAACAATTCCATTTACATTAGCACCCCCCAAAATAAAATGCTTAGGTATAAATTTTAAAAAATGTATAAGATCTATATGAAGAATACTACAAAACTGAAGATATATGCCAAGAAGAACCAAATAAATGGAGACATATCCCATATTTATGGATAGCAGGCATCAATATAGGTAACATAATAATTCTTCCCAATTTCTTTTAAAAATGCAATGCAATCCTAATCAAAATCACAGAAACTTATTTTATGGATATGGACAAACTGATTTTAAAGTTTATATGAAGATGGAAAAGAACCAGAAAATCCAACACAATATTGAAAAAGAACAAAGTTGGAGAACTGATATTATTTTACTTTGAGGTTTCCTAGTAAGCTACAGTGATCATGACAGTGTGATATTGGTGAATGAATTGGCAAACATATCAATGAAACAGAATAAAGAGCTCAGAAATAGACCCACAGAAATATAGTCAATTGATCTTTAATAAATGAGCCAAGACAATACAATGGACAAAAGATTGGTTTTTCAACAAAGTGTGGTAGAACAAGTGGACATCAACATGCCTAAAAATGAATCTAGACACAGACCTTACACCCTTCAGAAAAATTAACTCAAAATGAATCATAGACATAAACGTAAAATGCCATACACCTAGAAGATAACCTAAAAGAAAATCTAGATGAGCTTGAGTTTTGCAATGACTTCTTAGATATGACAACAAAGGTACTATAGAATTGATAAGCTAGACTTTATAAAAATTATAAAACTTGTACTCTGTTAAGGACACTGTGAAGAAAATGAGAAGACAAACCACAGACTGGAGAAAATATTTTCAAAAGACATATTTGATAAAACAGTTATTCCAAATATATAAAGAACTCTTAATACTCAACAGTAAGAAAACAAAGAGCCTGATTAAAAATGGGTCAAAGGCCTTACTAGACTCCTCAGCAAAGAACATATACAGGTGGCACATAAGCATAAGAAATTATATTCCACATTATATGTCATCAGTGAAATATGTACTCTGTTTTGTATCCCTATTACTTCTGATTTGATGCCAAATATTGAATATGAAAAAATATATAGAATTAATTTGAGGCTCTATACAATGCCCTATTCCTTTTAAATATTTTTTTTTAATTTCAGAATATTATGGCGGTACAAATGTTTTGGTACATGGATTGCTTTTGTAGTGGTTGAGTCAAAGTAGTAAGTGTGCCCATCACCTAGATAGTATACATTGTACCTGTTAGGTATGATTTCACCCATCCCCTGCTCCCCCCACTCACCTTCATGATTTCTGTTGATTTTTACTTCCATCTGAGTACATGAATGCTGATTGGTTAGTTCCAATTTAATAGTGAATACACGTAGTGTTTGTTTTTCCATTCTTGTGGTACATCACTTAGGAGAATGGTCTCCAATTCCATACACATTGTTGCAAAAGGTATTAATTCATTTTTTTAATGGCTGAGTAGTACTCCATGGTGTACAGAAATACTTCTAAAATGAAATTTGAAAAGGAGCAGAATAATTTACTCCAATTGGATTGACCATATTTAAACCAGACTGTAGTCAATGGGAGATCTGGTTTATTTGTGGTTTACCATAACGTCTGTGGTGGAGTCCAAAGTGAGATCTTGAAGTGCTTATTTAAGCTCCTGATGCTTCTGGGCCCTGAATTCAGTTTTAGTCATTCAGAATTATGATACTGCTAAAAGTCATACTGATGTTCTTAGCCTTTCAGCTACTGCTTTTTTGCTAAATATTTTCAGCCCCATGGCACAACATTTGAACAAGCATATGCCTTAGGAGAAAAAGCATTGCCAAATATCACACTCATTTCCTAAGTTTTCCTTCTTTCCAGGCTTTTAGCTCTGCAATTCTTTCTGAGTTGGTATAATTTTGACAGCTTCAAATAGATTTTTTAAAAATATATACTCCATTCAATTTTGTTACATGGTCTCATCAGATGGAGTGCCCCAAAACAAGGTAGTTCAAAATTTCTGGAAGTAAAATTCCTATTAAATAAATTTAAAAATAAGGTTATTAGTCATTTATATATATATATATATATATATAGAGAGAGAGAGAGAGAGAGAGACGAATTACAATGTAAAGTATTGTATCATATGAGGGCAACTCCACACATCAAATGTAAAACACTACATTTTGACTAAAGAAAAACTTAGATAAATGAACAAAATTGCTGGCCAGTGTGCATGATTATTTGACAAATAAATCATTGTAGCTGAAAATTCTCATATTGTAAGAAGTTATAGATGACCAAAGTTAAGAAGACATTATTTTTTAAATATTTAGAATAGTATTTTCTTAGATTTTTTGTTTTTATCTAACATATACATAATATTTTTATAAATATAAATGTTTGTTTCACATATTTATGTTCTAATGAACAAAACACTGATCAATCCATTAGCTCAGAATATATACCTATAAAAAAATAAATTTAATCAACCAGTGTTTGCTACTACCATCATATACAGACTTAAAATACAGAAAAAAGAAATTAAGACATTTTACTTTTCAATTACAAATGGGTTAACTGTCTATTGTCTCATAAAATACATTTTGTCCTTATTCTATAGTAGTATAGTTTTATCTGTTTAGATGATAGGAAAATTCCCAAGACTTCTTAACATCTAATTGCAGTCATAAGACTATGGTATTACAGGTATATATAGAGAGAAAGTCTTAGTCCTCTGAAAGATCTAATGGAGCTAAGACATACTACAGATCTGAACCATCTGCTCACCTCAAATAATTAAAAGAGAGAGAAAGAAAGTTCTACCTTATTTATGCTAATATACCTTGAGGCTTCTTGGCCTGTATTCTATGTATAACATTAACTTTAATGAAATACATACTAGGTTGTTTATATTATATTTGGATATTTGAGTCTAATTCTAATAGCTAAGTAGAGGCTTTTATGTTTCTTTAACTTTTGAGACAGAGATGAAAATCCAGCTTTTTTTATTAATATAAAGATTATATAGATAGTGTCCCATTCAGGTTATATTTTAATTTTCAAATTCCCATTGAAGTTAATGCATTTGGATAATGGTGATCATGATGATGGCATACTTTGCAAAGCTAGTATCATCTGTGCTCTGGAAAATTAATGCAAAATAGCACAGGTGAGAATATGGTGAGCCATTTATTCAGATATGATACTGGACTAGGGAAATGTCAGGATGAAAACAAAGTGAACTCAAGTGTGAAACTTTATGGTACCAGGGAAATCCCGAATCATTACTCTTTTTGGCTTCATATTTATGTCAGATCTCTCCTGTATGTTTATGTAATATGGATACCTTCTGGAAAATAAGTCATTATAATAATTAAATACAGTAAAGTATTTGATAGAATTAGGCAAAGAGGGCAGTGAATGATACCAAATTCACTTATTCCACAGCAAACTAATGAGGTAAATATGTATTTCAATAATAGTTGATACATAATCTTACAAAATTTAAATATGTTGAAGAGGAGTTGACAACTATTGGTTTAAAAAAGTTCTCCAAGCAATTGATTTTACTTAAATAATCAAGTCAATTTTAAACCTTGGAGCTAAGTATATGAGGTATTAGAATCAATATTTGACTTATAGTTGCCACCAAAAAACATAAATCATATATCCCAAATTTTTTCCTTATCATATTCAGTGTTTTCTGTTTAGAGATTGAGTTTTCTGTGTTCTAATATTAAAATAATGATAATTGTGTCTGTTATCTCTCATGTGGACTTTCCCAAACATTTTGTAAAACGTTATTATGGTCCTTTGTTGAGATTTATACAAAAATACAGAATAAAGAAACTTAAATGGATTAATTAATTTATACTCATAATTTTCTACAAGCATATTTCTCTTTTCTGCTTTTTGAATGCTGATAATGTTATGAGGCATTTGATGTACCTAAACTAGTCATTAAAAGCTTAAGCTCATCTTATTACCTCTATTAATTTCTTGATTGTATCTAGGCCAAATCAAGATAAAATTTAAATTTAATGGTTTTTATATGACCACTTTCTATTTAGCTTAATACATATAAAGGAATATCTAATATTTCAATGCCCTTTTTTCATTTCTGTGAAGAAATTAACATATTTCATTTTTATTACAAAATATTAAAATATTCCTTTATTTTTATTCAAAATAAAAAACCTTAATTTGGAATAAGTAATATTTTTTTTTTATTAAAAGATGCTCTTTGCCTCCCAATTTGTTCTTATTATGTAAGGTTGCATTGGCTATTTGGGGTCTTTTCTTGTTCCATATGAAGTGTATAACTATTTTTTCTAGATCTGTGAATAATGCTGTTTGTATTTTAATGGAGAGTGCATTGAATCTTTAAATCACTTTGGGTAGTATAGATATTTTAACAATGTTGATTCTGCCGATCCATGAGAATGATGTTTTTCCATCTTTTTACATCCTCTGCAATTTCTTTCCTCAGTGTTTGTTAGTTCTCCCTATAGAGGTCTTTCACCTCCTTAGTTAAAGTTATTCCTAAGTATTTTATTTTATTTGTTGCTATTGTGTAAGATATTGCATCTTTGATTTGATTCTCAGCTTGACTGTTGGCGTATATGAAAGCTACTGATTTGTATATATTGATTTTGTCACCTGAGACTTTGCTGAATTTTTTTATTAATGCCAGTAGTCTCTTGGTTGAATTTTTGGTGTTATCTAAGTATTAGATCATATTGTCAGCAAAGAGCAGTAGTTTGACTTCTTCTTTCCCCATTTGGATCCCCTTGATTTCCTTCTGTTGTCTGATTGCTTTGACTAGGACTTCCAGTGCTATGTTGAATAGAAGTGGTGATAGTGGGCAACATTGTCTAGTTAAAGTCCTAAGCAGGAATGCTTTCAATTTTTCCCCATTCAGTATGACATTTGCTGTGGGTTTGTCTTATATGATTTTTATCATTTTGAGGTATGTCCCATCTATGCCAATTTTTAAGCATTCTTATCATAAAAGGGTGCTGAATTTTGTCAAATGCTTTTTCTGCATCTATTGACAGGATCAGATGGTCTTTGTTTTTGCTTCTATTTATGTGGTGAATTACATTTATAGATTTGCATATGTTGAACCATCCTTGCATCTCTGGGATGAAGCCCACTTGGTCGTGATAAATTATTTTTTTAATGTACAGCTTAATTCGGTTTGCTAAGATTTTTTTGAGAATTTTTGCATCTATATTCATAACGGATATTGGCCTGCAGTTTTCTTTTGACTTCAAGCCAAACTACAAGGCTATGATAACCAAAATAGCATGGTACTGGCACAAAAACAGAGACATAGACCTATGGATTAGAACGGAGAACCCAGATATGAAACCATCTTCATATTGCCACCTGATTTTTGACAAAGCTGGAAAAACATTCACTGAGGAAAAGGATCCCTATTCAATAAATGGTGCCAGGAAAATTGGATAGCCACATGTAGAAGATTGAAACAGGATCTGCACCTTTCACCACTCACAAAAATTAATTCACAATGGATGACAGACTTAAACCTAAGACATGAAACTATAAGAATTCTAGAAGAAAATGTTGGAAAAACTCTTTTAGATGTGTGCCTAAGAAAATAATTATTGAAGAAGACCCCAAGGGCAATCCCAGGAACAGAAAAAATAAATAAATGGGACCTGATCAAATTAAAAAGCTTCTGCACAGCCAAGGACACAATCAATAGAGCAAATAGACAACGTGCAGAATGGGAGAAAATATTTGCATGCTAAACATCTGATAAAGGGCTGATAACCAGAATCTATAAAGAACTCAAGCAAATCATCAAGAAAAAATCAAACAACCTGATAAAAAAAGTGGGCTAAAGACATGGATAGAAGCTTTTCAAAAGAAGATAGACTAATGGCCAAAAAACATATGAAAAAATGCTTAACATCTCTAATCATCAGGGAAATGTAAGTCAAAATCACAATGAGATATCACCTAACTCCAGTGAAGATAGCTTTTATCAAAAAGTCCCAAAACAACAGATGCTGGTGTGCATGTGTAGAGAAAGGGACACTTACACTCTTTTGGTGGGGCTGCAAACTAGTGCAACCTCTATGAAAAGTAGTATGGAGATACCTCAAATAACTAAAAGTAGGCCCACCATTTGACCCAGCAATCCCAGTACTAGGTATTTATCCAAAGGAAAAAAAGACATTTTATAAAAAAGACGTTTGCACTCGAATATTTATAGCAACACAATTCACAATCATAAAGATGTGGAAACAACCCAAGTGCCCATCAATATATGAGTGGTTTAATAAATTGTGGTATATGTATACTATGGAGCACTACTCAGCCATAAAAGAAAAAAATGGTAATCTAGTATCTTTTGTAACAACCTGGGTGGAACTGGAGACCATTCTTCTAAGTGAAGTATGGTACGAATGGAAAGACAAACACCACATGTACTCAGTACTAAATTGAAAGTAATCAATCAACACTTACGTGCACATGTGAAAGTAAAACTCAATGGAAATCAAGAACATGGGAAGGGGTAGAAAGGGATGGGTAAATTCGCACCTAACATGTACAATGCACACTATCTGGTTGAAGGGCACACTTATGACCTTGACTCAAACTGTACAAAAGCAAATTATGCAACCAAAACATGCACCCCCATAATATTCTGAAATGACAATAAAAAAAGTCACTCTTTGTATGAGCTGATATACAGTACAGTGTAGACATAATTGGTGGCATGCTGGGGGTTTGTTTGAATAAAAATGTACAGAAAAATATCTTAAAGAGCAATCATTTTTGTATAAAATGTTTAGAGGAGGGCAGAAAAATAAAACTGTCAGCATTTTCTCATGAACAAAATTATCTAAAATTCAGTATACTACCTTAAGTGAAGAAAAGACACCTTCTCTATAGGCATTAATGTAGGAAAAAAATGGCCATTTCTCGGTGAATCTCATCTTAAAGAGGGGTATTTTTATTTAGTAGTTGAACACCATGATATCAAGACAAAGAACATTTTTTTTTAACCAGCAAAATGCATTTGTTATTTTATGGAAAGAAAACTGTGAAAAGAAAGAAATTGGATGGAAAACTATAATATGAATAAAGGTATGAAATAATAAAATGTATTAATTATTCCACCAGTAATAGAAGTAGAAAAGAAGGAACAAAAGATATGTATTGTGATGATAGTGCTGCATTTATGATTGATTAGAGGTGAAGGGGAGGAGAAAAATGAATAAAGGTTTTGAACCAGGAGGAATAATGTCTTACTCATCTCTGTGCATGAAGTAATTGAATATTCTCAAGAGAGAATCTGTGACTATCAGTAAGCAATTAATCTATTTTATTTTCAAAATGCCTTTTCAGAGACTCATATAAGAAAAAGTAAATGTGAAGTTAATTTTAGATAAATTATTTTTGTCTAATAGAATAGATCATTTTTATGAAATAAACATATAATTTTATAAAATATCTACCATAGGTCTGACCCACTAGAGGTTCATTTGCCTTAATGAAAATGGCCTACCTCATTATCATGAGGTTTTTAATTACATGCCAATTATTATTCAGTCATCTGCAAATATTTATTGATCAACTGGACTGCATCATTAACCAAAACGGGCAAAAAGCCTTGCCAACATTGAGTTTACATTCTAATTAGGAAAACAGATTAGGAATATTATAAAAAATTATATTATATTATATAGTATGTCAGAAAGTGACACAGGCTATAGGGAAATTACACCAGGCCAAGATAGGAGGAAATACTGAGATGGGAGATGATGAATGGGTACAAGTTTAAATGTCATATGGACATCATTTCATCTCTTTTTTACTCTGGCTAATCACATATAATGCATCTCTGTCTGAGTTGGAGTTATCTCTTTAACTTGAATGGATTATCGTCATCTACTCTTCCCATTCTGTGAATTATTTATCCTTACCCTTTAGTTCTTTTTCTATTGGTATGTTGCTCTTTATTTCTTATTATTTTCTAGGAACTCTTTATACATGTTATAGAGACCCTTGCGTATTATGCATGATGCTGGCATTTGGTGTGAGACAGATATATCCGATCATGTTAAGGACATAACCATCTATTTGTATTATTGTTGTTGTTATTGTTGTTGTCATCGAGGACAGGTATTTACTTTTTTCAAATATTTTCCTATATCTATGGGAATAATCATTACTTTTTCCCCAGGATATATAGTAAATGATGGCTTATATTGATAGTTTTTAATATAGAAACATGCATTCCTCAAATAAATCCTAATTGGTCCTGATGTCTAATTCTTTTAACATGTTGCTAATTTATGTTCATTAATATTTTATTGAGGATGTTTACTTCAGCATTTATGAAATAATCCAATTGTAGAATTCTTTTTTTGATTAATATATTTTCAAGTTCTTGTACTAATGTTTTCACTTTTTTGGAAGTCTTTAAAGATCACTGGTAACATCTATCTTAAAAAGCTTAGGTGGAATTACCTTGTAACACCTTGTAATACTATTGCTTTTTTGAAAGAGAAGTGGAGAAACTCCTTGACATTTTTCTTAATTCCAACTGAAGAAATTGCTCTGAATTTTCTCTCTTCTAATTTATTTCACTTTTGAGAATTTTATTTTTCAGAAAAGTACTCAATTAACCAAGCTTTCATATTAATTTGCATAGACTTGATCAAAACTTTGTTTTAAATTTCCTTTCTGTATATTATTTTTATGTCATTTGTTTTATATTTTTGAATGTTATCTTTTTAATAATACAAACAAGGGAATTAAACTAGTAGCATATATACCAACCAATGAAGCAGTGTTTATAGGGAGAAACTGATGTGTACAAAATCAGTGGCAAATTTCCAGATTCACTATTCATTGTAAGGCATCACACAAATATCATGGAGGGTTGGATTTCAGAGACAGATGAAGGAACCCGACTCTTGACTATAAAGTTTTGAATTTGCATTTGGTATATACCAGTCCCTCTGTGGCATGAATAGAGGCCACAATTCAATAACATTATAATATGACATAAGTTTTCCAAATATATTCTTTTAAATTTTGTTTTCCACATTAATATACACTGTCTAGGACACCCACTTCAATGCTTAAATGAAGGGATGAGAAAAGACATTGTTGTTCTATTCCCGACCCTTGGAGGTGAGCGTTTGGTTTTTTGCCCTTAAATATCACCTTATATTTTCATAAATATCTTTATCAGGTTGAAGAGGAGTACTTCTTTACCTAGTTTGCTGACAGGTTTTACGCTGAATTGATGTGGAATTTCTTGAAACATGTTTGCTGGCTTTCATTCCATTTTTTAATGTCCAGAGAACATTTGTTTTCTAATTTTGAGATTAAGGATTTTATTTTCTAAATAAAATTTTTGGTTTTTGTAAACATTTGGGAGAAGTGGGAATTTGTTTTCTCCTGTTTTGGAGCTTATACTTGCAGTCCTCTCCTTGTATTTTATTTGAATTCCACTTGATACTTTCACGATGTTGTTAAATGTTAAAAAAAAATTCTTTACTTTGCAAATGCATTCACCTGACTGGTACTTCTTCCAAACACTTTCACATTTTGTTCATTAAAATACACAGGTAAACATTTTAAATGAGAGTCATATTTCTTATACCTTAATTTATTCTTATTCGCACTTTTCTTAAAATCTTTCTTTATGTGTTCTTTGTTCTAATTACATAAAAAATACTTTTAAAGACTTCATAAAAGATAACAGTATCTAATTTAGTCCCTCTACTTCTTTGAAACTCATCTATCACCTAGTTAAGCAATTGACAATTTTAATTACCTTTCCATAGTCCTTAGCATTCTTTATCACTTTTTGGCATATTATATTACAGCACATTCCTCTTGTCTTAGTGTGTTCAGGTTGCTATAACAAAAATGCCCTGAACTGGGTGGCTAATGAACAAAAGAAATATATTTCTCACAGTTCTGGAAGCTGGTAAGCCCAAGATCAAGGTACCAGCAGATTCTTGTCTGGCAAGGGCCCAGTCACCATTCATGGTGACTTCTAGATCTGTCCTCACATGGTAGAAAAGACCAAGGACCTTCCTTCAACCTCTTTTATAAGGGCAGCACCCTCAAGACCTAATCACCTCTGAAAGACCCCATATCCTAATACTATCATCTTAGGGTGTAAGATTTCAACATATGAATTTTGAAGGGACATAAACATTTAAAGTATAGTGCCCTCTTTCTTTAAATTTCTTCTTTTTTTATTTCTATGTAATTTTATAATCTTATTTCTTACCCTACATTATTTACCTTCCCAAGGATTTTTCCTCCTCTTCATTTCCCACAATTTGTACAATAACTCTATAAATTATTCTATACCTTTCCATAGTTTTCAGTAATACCATTATGAGCTGAATTGTGTTCCCCCAAAATTCATATGTTGAAGCCCTAACCCCCACTACAGCTGTTTTTGGAGACAGGGCTTTTAAGGAGGTAATTAAAGATAAATGAGGTCATAAAGATAGGGTTGTAATTTGATAAGAATGGTGTCCTTATATGAAGGGAAAGAGAAGAAAGGAATCTCTCTCTGATGGAGCACAAAAGAAAGGCCATGTGAGGACACAGCACAAGGTCGCAATCTGGCAACCAGGAAGAGAGCCCTTGTCAGAAATGCAATCTGTCTGCACCTTGCTCTGGGACTTCTACCTTCCAGCATTGTGAGATAAGAAGCCGCCCAGTTTGTGGTTTTGTTACGGAAGCTCCGATAGCTCAAGCAAACTAATACCGATACTTGAACGTAGAATATTCCATTTCCACATCAAGGACTCTTCAAGAGTCTCAGTTACACGTAACCATCTTCTCATTAGACTTCTGAAAAATATATTTGTTTATTTCCAAACATTCTCTACTCCTTTAGAAAAATGTTTTCTTTTTCTCAGTTCTTGATTACTTTTTAATGATTATTACCAGTCATTAACATATTGCAATATTGACTTTAACCTCTCTGTTCAGTCCCTTATATTTAGTCATCAAATTTTTTTTCTTCTTGGGAAATATCTCTTTTGCCCATAATTTAACTTCCATTTTTATTATTGTCAACAGAGATGAAAGCTCTGTTAACTACCATTTATTTGCGTTTCTAAATAGCCTTGTAGTAATTCCCCTCAACTTCATTCATTCCTGCTCACTACTATGAGATGAATTATACTGATGCATTTCTTTGTTAAAAATGTTTTTTGGATTCTCATTAAATATAGAAAAAAATCTCAAACCTCTTAGCTTCACATTCAATGTTTTCCATGATCTCTGCACTGCTTAGCTTTCACCTTCTCTTCCACTCCAGCCTCTACACATACCCTATCTTCTAATGAACTAGACTTATTTTGCAAACATAACCTAGAATTTTTTCATATTCCTACATTTGCTTGTAATATTCCTAAGGTATGGTTTACATTTCCCCTTATTATCTTCTTCACATGTACTTCTTAACTTTATAAGCACAGCTCAAATTCGAACTTTTCTGTGAAAACTTTTCTATCACTTCAGTCAGAACCAGAGTCACTATTTTAAACATTTATATCTTTTAATAATACATATTATTTCTATTCCTTAGGACAAATACCGTGTCTAACATAGTTTCTGGGACAAAATCAGGACTCAATAAATATGATTTGGGTTGAATGATGCTTTATATTAGAATTATTTCTACACTTATTTAAATTCAACTCTAAATTCATATGTTTGAAATAGATGTTATCTAAGATACTTTGTAAAATTAAATAATTTTAATATTTAAATTAAAACACAGTATGCTAATTATTTTCTCACATATTTAAAAAATACTGCATATATCAGTTTTTTATTAAGGACTGGTCTATTTTATTTAAATACAGACACATACATCTAAAAAATCTTATTTTTGTTTTATAGGCTTAATGTTTTTATTATAAATCAATATGATTCAAATTATAAATAAATATATATATAAGCAATTTCAGTACATTACCTTAAGAATTACTGATTTTCTGAACATTTATATCCATGCAATGATAATTCAAGTACTTATTTTTGGATTCTCATTAAATACAGAAAAAATCTCAAACCTCTTAGCTTCACGTTCAATGTTTTCCATGATCTCTGCACTGCTCAGCTTTTACCTTCTCTTCCACACCCAGCCTTTAAACATACCCTATCTTCTAATTAACATATAACCCAAATGTTGCAAAAATTCACAAATCGATATTTAGCTTTCATTAATTTATTTTCAGTAATTATTAAGGTAAACCTATCTGAAACATTAAAATCATCATAGAATAAAAACTGCCCTTAATTCTGAAAGAAATTTCCCTCATAATGTGAAATTACTGGCAAAATCTCCTAATTAATCTCTAAATAACTATAGAAAAGCATACATTTTAAATCACCACTTTCAAGTTAACATTTGGATAAGCAGATGGTTTTTTGTGTCATATCATGAAGGTCAAAAAATTTAAGGCTCTAGAGGATTGATGAATTTTTAGAATTAAGAATCTCCTTCAATCATTGTCCTTCCTCTGTCTATCTAGAAGTTTTATTTTCAATTTATAATGAATTATGCTTTAACCAATGTACAGATTTCAATCAGTAAATTAGGGGTAGAGTTACTAGGCAAAATTCTTGGTAATTAGGCACCCAATGTATGAATATATAAAAATATTATAATTGTGTCATTGAGGAGTAAACAAGACTCTGGCCTGTTTATATGCCTACATAACTGATTTTTCAGTTTTATTAGATCATTCATTCTATATTGTTTTAATGATTAGTTTCTACTAATCAAATTTATAATCTTGCTGCTATACTTTTATTATTAAAAAAACCATAAAATTTTAAACATTTTGTATTTATACACTGTAAATATAATGTTAGCTGAAAATGATAAAAGTGTTATTTATAATCTGCCTAAAGTCTATAAATAATTTTACAAGTAAAAAGAGTATAATTTTAAAGCAGCTATTTTTATAAGTAGTGAAATATCTTTCCTTGATTCCCTAAATCTTGTTTATTTACTTTTTATTTCTGGTTATACTTGACTAAAACTTTGCAAACAAGACAACAACTCTTATTTGTTACATGCATACCTTCAGATTTCATACAGTAGCCTGAGATAAGACTAGATTCTTCATAAATTAGCTGATTTGTACCTTTGATTTCCGTTAAGTGCTTAGGTATTTTTAGGTTAATCCACTGTTTTTAACTGTTTTATTCCTCTAAACATTAGTAATAATAGAATTTAAAACTTTTGTTTTAAAATATATTCTTAAATTATTCGAGGTGAATGAAGTGTGCCTAGTAGAGACTAATATATGACAACCAATTAATCCAATGAATTTGTCAATATTTTAAAGGTAGATGAGAACAAAGATGTATGCTTAATGTCCACACTCAGTCCTTTTTAAATGAACAAATTAGAATATTTTTATTCCCCTGAAAAAGTTATGAATATTATATTTCTATAAAATAGCTACTATTATTTTTACCTTTAAATCACTACTTTAGTAGTTAATGTACTACTAAATGTAAGAGAATATGTGTTCTCTTTCACACACATATTGCTATCATAATTTCTTGAGTCATATCCAGTATTAATACAGTGAGCCTCTCAACAGTTCCCAAACTATGATAAAAGTTATTTAATAGTAAATATTTTAATACCTTAGATATAATGATTACAGCAAATGAGGTCCAATACTCTCAAGTTTTCTGATCCTATCTATAAACAATTATCATTTTGAAGCACTTTTGGAATCCTTGAAATAATTCATATTTTATAAATAATAGTTAATTTAATTTCTATAACACTACTATAAAGCAAGCACTTATTAATTCACAAATGAGATAATCTAATGCTAAAAAGAAGGAAAACACTAACATAAGGTGATACAGCAAGTAATTCACAAAGAACAACAAAATTTTCTGCATATGGAAAAACCTGCTGCTTTCAACCTCAATATGCATCTTAGAGATGGTCCGAAATAGATGTGCAGATGCTTACTGAGCAATTTAAGTCTCTATTGGAGGTCTGTATTTGAAAGAGCCCAGACTCCTCAAGTGGGTAGATTTAGTAAGTAAATACTAAAAATATTAGGACCTTTAACAAACTTAAATTTATAAATGTTCAGAGCAGTTGTAAATTCTTTTTTTAAATTTAGATGGTAAAAGTGTTGCATGGATATATTATTTTATAGTGGTGAAGTCTGGCCTTTAAGTGTATGCACCACTTGAATAATGTATATTGTACCCATTAAGTAATTTCTGCCAACTTGGTCTACCAATCCAATAGCTAGTTATTGTCTCACTGAAGTAGCCATACGTTGTAGATATAACAGATTTTGTAGGATAAGTACAGGGGATGAGAATGGCTAAAAAGCAGAGAAGTAGCAGAGTGTCCTTAACCCCCTGAACTCAGATTATTCCACAGCATTGGTTGGGCATAGATAGTCCCTATGCACCACGGCCATGGTCCTGGCTGAAAGGGAATGGAGGCAGAAAATACTTTAAGAACAAGAGTGAGTTTCACACAGATACTATAGTACATATTTAGAAATTAGTGGCCTGATAAGGGCTTAGGCAACGTGTAGTAGGAAGAAATTTAGCACAGGATATCTGACTCAAAAATAGCAATTTAGGAGTGTGTATACTTAGCATCAAGGACTTTATACCAAGGTCCTGGAAATAACCCTACCAGCCAAGAATGCTGACATTGTCACAGCTGAGCCAGCTTTCTGTTAAGTGACCAAAAGGAGAAAGCAATTCAGTCTCTGAGCCCATCCAGGTTTGTTTCCCATCATCTATCTTATTCTTGTAGTTGTATATTGCTCGTTCTCAGTGCTGTGTGTCCACTCTGGTATGAATATAAGACCATTCATTTATCGATTCCACCACTGATGGGCATTTTGGATATTTATGAATATTGATTTTTACAAATAGTGTTACAAACAACATTTTAGTGCATGTCTTTTGATTAACATCCATATGTGTGTATTATATTTGTAGTGGACTTTTTGAAGTGCAATTCATAGATCAAAAGGTATGCACAAATTCAACTTTTTAAAAATAATACCAGGGAATTTCTTCAAGTGGTTGTAGTAACATAGACTCTACCAGCAGTAAATAAAAATTTCAGTGGGTCCACGTCTTTGCCAACACTTAATATTTTGTGTTGTTTTCCTTGTATCCGTTGTGATGACTGTGTAGAGTCACTGAATCGTGATTACTAATGAAGTTGATCACCTTTGTGTAGGTTTATTGGCCATGTGGGTATTATTTTTTGTTAAATGTTAGATCAAGTATTTTTTTCTATTTTCTATTTTTTAAAATTTTTTAATTTAAATTTTATTTTTATAGGTCTATAATCTTTTTTATTTTATTTATTTTTTAAATTTCAGAATATTATGGGGGTGCGTATGTTTTGGCTACATGGATTGCTTTTGTACTGCTTGAGTCAAAGTTATAAGTGTACCCATCACTCAGGTAGTGTAGATTGTACCTGTTAGGTATGATTTCACCCAACCCCCCCTCCCACCTGCACGATTTCCATTGAGTGCTGATCGGTTAGTTCCAATTTAATAGTGATTACATGTGGTGTTTGTTTTTCCATTCTTGAGATACTTCACTTAGGAGAATGGTCTCCAGTGCCATCCAGATTGTTGCAAAAGGTATTAATTCATTTTTTTAATGGCTGAGTAGTACTCCAAGGTATACATATACTGCATTTTATTAATCCACTCATGAATTAATGGGCACTTGGGTTGATTCCACATCTTTTCAGTTGTGAATTGTGCTGCAATAAACATCCCAGTGCAGGTATCTTTTTGATAAAATGACTTTTTTTCCTTTGGGTAAATACCCAGTAGTGGCATTGCTGGGTCAAATGGTAGGTCTACTTTAAGTTCTTTGAGAAATCTCCATATAGTCTCCCATAGGGGTTGTATTAATACTAATTTGCAGTCCCACCAATGGTGTATAAGCATTCCTTTCTCTCTGTATCCCCCCCCAGCATCTATTGTTTTTGGACTTTTTAATAAAACTTGTTCTAACAGGAGTGAGGTGATAATCTCATTGTGGTTTTGATTTGCATTTCTCTGTTGATTAGTGACATGGAACGTTTTTTCATATGTTTATAGGCCATTAGTCTATCTTCTTTTGGAAAGCTTCTGTTCATGTCTTTTGCCCACCTTTTAATGGGGTCATTTGATTTTTTTCTTGCTGATTTTCTTGAGTTCTTTGTAGATTCTGATTATTAGCCCTTTATCAGATGTATAGCATGTGAATATTTTCTCCCATTATGTAGGCTGTCTGTTTGCTCTGTTGATTGTTTCTTTGGCTGTGCAGAAGATTTTTAATTTAATCAAGTCCCCTTTATTTATTTTTGTTGTTGCTGTGATTGCCCTTGGGTCTTTTTCATAAATTCTTTGCATAGGCCAATATCTAGAAGAGTTTTTCCACCGTTTTCTTCTAGAATTCTTATGGTTTCATTGTCTTAGATTTAAGTCTGTTATCCATCTTGAATTAATTTTCGTGAGTGGTGAGAGATATGGATCCCATTTCAATGTTCTGCACGTGGCTATCCAATTTTTCAAGCACCATTTATTGACTAGGGACTATTTTGCCCAGTGCATATTGCTGTCTACTTTGGCAAAGATCAGATGGCAACATGTGGATGGTTTTGTATCTGGGTTCTCTGTTCTGTTCCGTTGGTCTATGTCTCTATTTTTGTGCCAGTACCATGCTGTTTTGGTTACCATAGCTATCAATTTTATATTTTTGTATTAATTTTTAGAATTTTATAATAAAAATATATTCTGTATATGAGTCCTTTGTAGGATATCTATAGTAAATACCTTCTTCAAGTAAAAGGCTTTTCGATATATTCTCTTGATGGCTTACTTTTAATGACCGATCTTAATATATAATTTCATATGTTTTAAATATGTCTCTATGTGTAATTTAAATTACATGAAACTTATAAAATAAGTGTAGATCAACATATTATTTTATTGTTATTCTTATTTAAGAAATCTTTGTCAGTTCTAACTAATAAAGATATTCTGTTTTCTCCTAAAAGTGTCTTTTTCCTTGCATATTTAAATCTATAAAGTATCTGAAATTGTTTTCTTCTTTTTCCTCTTCCTCTTTTTCTTCTTCTGACTCAATTGTGTGTGTAACGTGTGAAATAAGCTTCAAATCCTTATTTTTTTATATAAAAAGCCAATTTATGGGGCATAAATCTAACTAAATATTTTGGAAACTGATCCTGAACTATATAATCTGTTCTTTTTGTCATCTTTGCTCCAACTTAAAACTTCCTCTTAACTGCTATACTGATAAAATATTAATATTTATTAGCATGATTTCTTTAGTTTTGTTCTTCAAAATTGCATTGGTTATTATGAATTATTTTCATTTTCATGTGATGCAAAATCAGCTTGTCAACCCCTCCAAAATTATGCTAAAATTTTTATTGAACTTCCATGGAATTTATAGGCTACTGAGGAAAAATGACATGTTTACAAACTTACGTATTCAGGTCCATGAACATGATATATTCTTTCATTTATTTAGGTCTTCTTTAATTACTTTCATTAGTATTTCATGATTTTCAAAGTAGACACTTTTCATATCTTCCTTTACATTTTTTAAGTATTGAATAAACCTGGTATTTTAATTTATTTTCTAATTTATGGTTGCTTGCATAGAGAAATATAATAGATTTTTAAACTTTTGATCTTGTAACCCTATAAAATTGACTTATAAATATAGTAATTTTCTGTACTTTTTTGGGATTATGTTATCTGAGTGATGATAATTTTCTTTCTTCTTCCTTTTTGTGTTCTTCTATTCAATGTTGAATATAAGTACTAGTAGTGGACATATGTTTTCTTTTAACCTCACACAATATTTCACTGTGAAGTATAATATCTGTAAGTTCTTTCTTGTAGCCTTTGTTAGATAGAGAAAATTTTCCTCTTTTTATAATTTTTTGAGAGTTCTTATTATAAAGGAATATTCATTTTTCAAACACTATTATTTTTTTCATCTATAAAAATGAATGCTGCTTCTTTATTCTGTTTGTATTTTGAATTAGATTTTTTGATTTTTAAATGTTAAATCAATCTTTCATTCTTCAATTGAATTTTATTTAATTATTTGGCCATGGTATATCCACTGATTTAATTTGCTAATATTTTGTTTAGGATTGTGCATACATATGTTCACAAAAAAATGGCCTATAATTTTTCTTTCATAGAATGCTATCAGATTTTTGAATCAAATTAATACTGGCTTCATATAAAAATTGAGAAGTGTTCACATTTCTCCTTTTCAGGAAAAATTTGTATAAGTTTGTTAGTACAGTTGACCCTTGAACAACACAGATTCAAATTGTACAGGTCCACTTATACCTAGATTTTTTTTCAATGAAATTTACACCAAGTGTTCCTGCTTCTCCTGCCCCCCCTTCCACCTCTTCCACCTCTGCCACCCTGAGGCAGTAAGACCAAACTCTCCTCCCCCTTCTCCCCCTCCTCCCCCTCAGCCTGCTCAACATGAAGATGATGAGGATAAAGACCTTGATGATAATCTACTTCCATGTAATGAATAGTAAATAT
Source organism: Daubentonia madagascariensis (assembly GCA_023783475.1). Classification (NCBI taxonomy): domain Eukaryota; kingdom Metazoa; phylum Chordata; class Mammalia; order Primates; family Daubentoniidae; genus Daubentonia; species Daubentonia madagascariensis. The sequence goes on from JAKFHU010000316.1 coordinate 2,410,736, forward strand.
ATTTTATCTTCCTTATAATTTTCTTAATAACATTTTATTTTCTCTAGCTTACTTTATTATACAAATACAGGATATAATACATATAATATGCAAAAATGTGCTTATCAACTGTTTATGTTATAGGTAAAGCTTTTGGTCAATGGTAGGCTATTAGTAGTTAAGTTTTTGGGGAATCAAAAGTTATATACAAATTTTCAACTGCATGAGGGGAGGTTGGTCCCCCAACCCCCACGTTATTCAAGGGTCAATAATATTTATTTTCATTAATATTGTGAAGAATTCACAGTAAAACCAGATAGAGTGAAGAACCGATTAGCTCTATTAATAAGGTGTTGTGCCAGGTCAAGGAAATTTTTCTGTATCATTAAGACTCAAACCATCTCTGGTTTTCCTAGTTTCTTGAATTTTGTTCCTGTGAACTTTTGAAAGAGCACCAGACAAGTATGTGTCTCCTCAGGTCTGAAAGACTTCTGGGGTTACAGACTTTAATTCCAGAGTTTCTTTGCTCTTCAACCTGCTACCTTGCTCACCTTTAGTCTCTGTTAAATACACTTGTTGGGAGGTCAGTGATCTTTTTGTTTGAGGCCCCCATCCCAGCAAGGTATTTCTTCCCTCAGCATTGTTATACTTGAGGGGATTTTGCTGTTCATTTCCAAAGCTGTCAGCCTAGCTCCTCATCCTACCTGCAATTCTTGATAAGTCATTGTTTTACTTAATGATTATTATGTTTCCTGAAACAAGAATGATATTTTAACATTTTTTAAATAAGAAAAGCACTTTATTTATAAATATAAATTCTATATAGTGTTCTTTTTTAATATATAAACCTTAAATTCTATAACAACTTATGGTAATAAAGATGATGAATTCTTTCATAGATATACTAGTAGATTGAACATAACTGAGCAAATAATTATTGGACTTGAAGACAGTAAAAATTATCCAAATTGGAAAAAGCTGAAAAAAACACAAAAATAAAAAAAAATTGGGAAAAAAATGACACACACATGCAAATAAACAGAGCACTGCATCCAACAAATGTGGAACAATTTTCAGTGAACTAATGCATGTGTAATTCAAATCCCAGAAAAAGACCAGAGAAAGAATGTGGTAGAAGAGTATTTCAAAAGATGATAGGTGAAGATTTCTCAAAAATGATGAACGACATAAAACCATAGATTTAAAAATCTCAAGAAACTCAAGAGTGGATGAATCATAGTAATAGCAACAACACAACTACAAAAAGCACAACTAAAATAATAATATACAAAGAAAGATAAAGAGAACATCTTGAGGACAACTAAGGGGGACACCTAGGTGGGGCCTGGCGGTAGGTGTTTGGGTCATACAGACAAACAAAAATAATAATTGAAGCAAACTTGCCATTAAGAAGTGCTGTTGAGAGGCAAGTCTCCACGGTTGTCTCAAAATTCTTCACTTCCTCTTATCAAAGATGTCAAAAGCTTCTATTCTGAATAATCTCTTCAAGGATGCTTGTATGGTAAATAGGTTTGAAAATAAGAGAGAATGTCTCTCTCAATAGCAGAAAGCAGATCTTTTTGCTTTCTAGGATAGTGAATATAACATGCTCCCTCTGGGCAAAAGTTGGGCAGGTTTGTTAACAATTCCCATATAGCCATATTATATTCTCAATACATCAGAGCTTTTATTGTGAATGATTGTTCTGGATTGTAGTGATGGTTGCTCAACTCTATAAGTTATGAAAATTCATTGAATGTGCACGTTAAAAATAAATCTCACATCTACGGTGTAGGTCTTTGGAGTCTCAGTCCCAAGCTTAATCCCATTTCTTTGGTGGGCCTTGGACTCTAATTTTGTTTTTCAACTCTGTTAGTTGGCTAAAAACTCTGCTTATTTCCTCCGTGTCTTAGCTGCCTTTTTTATAGCAGCAAATAGATCAAGAGGAAAAGTAGCACTACATGTTCCGCTCACTTCCCTGGATTTTCTTATTCCTCTGGTTATATCCCTGATTTTCTTCATTATTTTGACAAATCTCTAATTCTTTCTCACAATATGTTTTGTATTTATTGTTTTTTATTATTGTTTTCAGATTGTGTGGTAGTTGTCAGTACAATTTTTGCTTTCTACAACCAAGACAAACAGTACTAGATTGAAACCCATGTGCTCATCTTTTATTTCTCTAAACAACTGTCACTTGATAAACTATAGTTCCTTATCTTAGTGTATTACAAGTGATATTGTTTGGATATTTGTCTGTCCCAAATCTCATGTTGAAATTTGATCCCCAGTGTTAGAGGTGGGGCCTGGCAGTAGGTGTTTGAGTCATGGGGACGGAGCCTTCATGAATGGCCTTGTGCCCTTCTCTTGGTAATGATTGAGTTCTCGCTGTATGAGTGAGTTCTCACTCTTTTAGTTCCCTTGAGAACTGATTCTTGAAAAAGAGCCTGGCAGCTTCCTCTTCTCTCTCACTTTCTCTCTCTCCCTGTGATGCCTGTTCTCCTTCACCTTCTGCGGTGGATGGAAACTTCGTGAGGCCCTCAACACCAGCAGATGCTGGTGTCATGCTTCTTCTACAGCCTGCAGAACTAGGAGCCAAGTGAATCTCTTTATTTTATAAATTACCCAGCCCAGGGTTTCCTTTGTAGCAACACAAAGAGACTAAGACAACACTTTGTCAATTTTCTTTATTATGGTTAAGGCTTATTTTTGTCTTCCTTAATTAATTTTTTAAGTCTGTGAAAATATTCTCATGTTTTATTTTCTATAAGCTTTGTTGTTTTCTTATTTAAACTTAGATTTCAAATCCTCACAGATTTAATTTCATTATATTTTATGAGTAAGGTGTTAATTTTCATAAGTTTCTGTGTGATTATCTTATTAAAGCCATCTATTTAAAACTTTATTTCCCTATTTTTCACTGCTTTGCTTTTCTCTCTTGTGCTCAACATTTGCCATAAAACAAGTGCCCAAGTATTTTAAGCCTGAGTGTAGAACACATTCATGTCAATTAGTCTAAGAGTCTATCCTTTTACCAGTTCCACTCAGACTTAATTTCTGTACACATTAAAAGATAACTCCTAATATCCAGGAAAGTAAGTCCTTCCACCTTAAATTTATTTATTAAAAATTTCTTGGCTATACTGAACCCTTTTCATTTCTCTATAAATTGTAGAATCAGCCTCCTAATGTCCACAAAAGAAAAAGACACTTGAATTTTTATTGAGATTGTCTCTTAAAACAGAATAGATGGTGTTCAAGTAAGGACCTAACCCTTATTTAATTCTATATTTATAGAGTATTTAGGAGGGGATCAGTGTGCTCTCTATAGATTACATAACAGCAGGAGCTTTGAGCCAGTATAATAACCTTGCTAATTCTAGAATGTCAGTCTCCTAGGGAATAATTCCTGCATCAGTTCAATGTTGAAGTGTTCTCCTGAGCCAGCTCTTTACTAGGCTAGCTAAGGTGAAAAATTATTGGAGCCACTGGGCTCATACAGAGCCAAAGGGAATTCATTTTTCCAGTTTATTGGAACATCCTGTGGTTGTAAATTTAGCCTTCAAATATTTGAGAGAGCTAGCACATATTTACAACTTTTCTCCTTTTATACTGCTCATGACCAAGTCACCTCACAAACCAATTATGGGCCATGGATGAAAGGGTAGGATTTATTTCTGATTTACCCTTAGCCTGAAAGTATCATCACTAGGAGATCTAGCTGAATATGCAGATGATATCCTCTAAACTCCTCCATCTTGAATCAACCCCAAATTTTGATTCATATCTTTGTCTATTGAAAAGTTGTCAAAATTATGAGTTTTATCTGGATTTACAAATGTTGTCAGGAAAAAAAAAAAGGTGTCATTTTGTGCTTTGCTCTTCTCTCTGGGTTCTTTGTATTTGGTTTTCTTAATAATTAGTCAGAAATGTTTTCATATTTTTAACGATATTAAAATAGTTAAGAAATGTATCTTATAGTATTTTTATGCATTTTCAATGAGAGAGTTGGTCCAGCCTGTCACGTTCCAGAAACAGAAGTTAATCTTTATCCTCCTTTAAGCTGAATCACTCAAGGTACTTAGCATAATATCTTTCTACCTTAGGGCCTTGATAAACACTTTTTAAATGAATCAAAGAATATTTTTCACCTTCTTTTCTGGATTCTATTATGGAAAAATTCCTCTTTATTTTGTAATGTTGTAAATATATTTACTAAAGCAACTCATGATAAATCACAGCTGTGGATTAGTTGTTGGTACAAGAGATATGTTGCTACTTCAAGGTTAGTATTTAACTCATTTATATGAAAATATTATTTTTTTGCCACAAGAAAATTAAGAAAAGATATATGAAAATATTAATGACTAATAAACTAGCCAGGATTAATCAAAATTCAGCAGTGTGATATGAATTAACAGGAAAAAAATGAGTTATATTTTCCAGGTAGTTTCTCATTTCCCATAGGAAATAATTCTACATTACTACTGAAGATGTAATATATTAAACAGAGATATGAGAGGCTGGTTTCAGTAACATTTAAACAATTAAAAGGAAATGCTCTTATTGGTATGGAACACTGGAAATAAAATATTTCCAGCCTAATTTAGAAAAAAAAATTTTAAAAGGAAGAATTCGCTAAAACTATTCTGTAATTATGTCAAAAATTATTTTGAAAAGGGTTTCTTTAGTAATGTCTACCTCTGATAGAGATGAACAAAATAAACAAAGAGGAATTAGAAGGCACACCTGTATGTTTAGTATTTTCTTATCAACACCTGGTAGATCAAATGATTTAAGTAACAATTTCATTTTAATACCCAGTAAATGTCTATTAAATCTAGCATAGTTCTTATTTGCAGAGAAGAAGAAATGCATATCTTGGTATAAACTCCACTGTGGACATATAATTTGAAGTCAAACTTCAGGTCAGACATCCATTTATTCTCAACATTGAAGTGAAATAAATATATACTAAACATCTTAAATAGTGTAATATAGTTCCAATGTGTTTTGTACAATTTATTAATTTTCTTTGAAAAACGGTGAGGGTGAAAGATGGGCCATAAAAGGAAGAGAATGTATTATGTAGGTTTTAACATGGGTAAGTGACAAAATCCATAAGTAAAGCTTATATCAAAACTTTGCTTTGTATAATAATATGGAATCCAGCTAATCATTTTAGAAAAACAGAAAAAGTTGTCAAGTAGTAAACAAAATTTGCTTTTTTATTACTAAAATTACCTGCTATGTTAAGTTGTACCTTCTTTTATGATTAAATAAAAAAAATTCCATATTTGAGCCAAACTTCTGCAGGTTGTCAGTAAATAAACCAGGCCAGCTTTGTTTTATTGTAAATTTATATCTCTTTCAGTGTACAGAATGATAAACCAGATGAACATGCTAAAGCAGCATACAAAGTCAGGTCTAAACTGAAATATAAATTTATTCTCCCTTCTTACCTCAAGAACATTTTAAATGAGGGATTTCAAGTTAATACTAAAATAGTTCTTTACCTTCGCTAAGTTACAAAAGCAGAAGAACCACCTTATTATGTGTGTTTGTCATGGTCTGGTGTCCATGGCTGGACTTTGAATTTTTGGCCCACTTCTTGGGCTCCTGGCTTGGAAGAATCGCAAGCCGGGCCCGCACGACGGAGAGAGATGACAAACACTCAGCAAGTATGAGTGAAGGATTTATTGGAAATAGTGAAGTTATAAGATAGTATAGGGAAGAAAGCACAGATGTTTCCTAAGGGGAAACGGGTCTGTCTCAGTGTAGTGGAGAAGACGCTAATTAACTCTAAACTTCCTCCTTTTATATGTTAGCAATTTATGTTGATGTAAAGGTTAGTAACAAGGTTAGTCATAATCACCTATGACTATACATCACAAGGTTTGGGGACTGAATTATACGTGTGATGGAGAAAGTCACCGTTTAGGGTGTTTTTCTATTTTCTGATTGGTGGTCAGTGTTCCATGATTTAATTACCCCATTCGTTAAGACTGAAAGAACTGTTTCTCCTGGTTATTTTTCTGTAGCCATTTCCTCCTTATTGTTTTTCTATAAGTGCTTTCTCCTTTCTGTTTTTCTGATTTCCATTACCTCTCACTTGTTTTTCTGTGTCCCAACATGTTCACTCATTAAAAAGTGTTTATAGTAAAAGGCAGGAAAATCTTTCCAAGTTGCCTTTTAAAGAAAGCAATTATAGGAGTTAAGAAAAATTGCTGCAAAAACACACTTTGATATAGACTTTTGTCAACAAATTTGACATTGACATGTCTCCAGAACCTATTTAAATGTTCTGGTGGCATTCAAGAGGGGAAATTTTCAAGTGTTTGCTCCTTGTGACATATGATTGCCAACAGCATTTACCCTTTCAATTTAGGCTTATTCCCCAGAAACGGAAGACTAAGAACTCCTTCTCTCAAAATAGGGATGAATCTTCTAGCACCTGAAGAAAGAAAGAGTTTAAGTGAGGTGTGTTGTATCATAAACTGTCAAATTATTGTGAAAAATGTATTGTTTATTAAATACATAAGGCATGTATTACTATTATCCTCTACGTTTCAATTGTGCTCATTTACATTTCACATCTGAAAGTTATTTTTAGTTTAAAAAATCTACTAATTAGGAAATATGTACTATTAGATAACCCTGTCATAACACCTGAGCTGGTTGTTTTTTTAGCCCAATTTTAAACCTATGCATTTTTACACATGTACTTGCCAGGAGATTGACTATTTCATACTAATTTATTCTTTATTGAAAGATCAATATTGACTTATCATCTACTCTGTACTAAGATTTTCTTAGTACACTTTACCAGGAAGCTTAAACATATCATGCATATTACTTATCACTACAGGTATTTGCCAGTGTTTTCTAAAACATTTCTCAGATTTTGATAGTAGTAAAGTTTACATAGCAAGGAGTACAGCTCACCATCACTATGGTTTAAAATGACACCCCAACTATTTAGACCAAGGTGGACAATATACCACAGGTTTCAAGTCTCCCTATATATATACAACATAAATATAAAATATAATTATAAATTTTCCACTGTCAATAAACTGTTATTTTAATCATTATACTTGAATATGCTCTATTATGATAAACCTGCTTTTTAAATGTACATAGAAATTTCATGCACTAAATCAGACAGCAATGAACCATGCATCATATCTTCAAGGATTGTACAAATTCAGTCCTTTGAATCAATTTTTGAGGGGTAAAAATAAAAAAGGAAGCACTATAGAGAATTGAAGAGCCATATTCCCCCATAAAAATAGAAAAAATATGCCCTAAAGAGCAAAAGCAAAGAAACAAAGTGAAGAATTTGCTCCCCATTAATTGATTACAAATGCATACACCCCTTGGTAATTATTAGTTGCAGTCACGCTGTACATAATATTTTAAAGTTTATTTTGGTGTATCTTTTTCACCTGTCTGAAAGACTGAACTATAATATGTGGATACTTTTTTCGTGGTTTTGATGTATTACTATTGAGTTTAGGTATTTGGTAAAAAGTCTTCCTATTTGTTGTGTTTATATATATTTTACTGGCTTTTCTTTAGTACAGTATTTATAAAGTTTTATATTTTTTACACATTCTTGTAAATAAGTTTGCATTGGCATACATCAATAATCTTTGCATAGTCACATAAAATAAAATAATCAGTTTCTGTTTAGCCAATATTGTCTTGTCATCTAATCATAATACCTTACCAATTAGTACAAACCCAATGTCTCTGTAAAACTCCTCGTTTGAATTACTGACCCCTGGGTATTCCTTTTGGAGAGGCAAAGCAGGAATGGGGCAAGAGTTTTAAAATAAAACTGCTTCTTTGTAAACCAATTAAATAATGTATTTTAGTCGTGGGTGTCTGTGATATACCAAATGTTATAGGAACTTATATGCAGTGAGTTTTCCAGTAGATGGAGGTATTCAGCTCTTTGGTAAATTTAAATTTGCCTTAATCCTGAGAGCACTGTGAATTTGCTGATGTTCTTCCAACTCAGTTGAGTGATTTTAAGGTTTTCCAAATCTTATATGGTTAGTAGATCACATGTAGATGTACAATGTGTATATAAAGCTAAATTCTAACCAAATTTAATACTGAAATTAACCCATTCCAGAGCATTCACCTTTGATATTCTTCCTTTTCACATCTTAGAAATGACAATGCCTGTCTCACTCCTAAGAGCTCTAGTTTTCCAGATTTCCATTTCCAGATTGCTACCACAGCACTACAGTAACTCTTAACCAACCGTGACACTACATAACATATAGTGAACAAAAAAGCAGATATGACAAGCTCATGCCAGGAGACACAATTCAGTGTACCTATCATCATGGAAATACTGTGTTCACAGATTGGAATAGGAGATGCTAGGGCCATGTTTCTTCCTGGTGTCTGTCTTACTATATGAAGTTGCTGTGATTGAGATAGTTAAATATACACTAATTTCCAAATGCTGATATTTTGCGCTTGATCTCTAGCAAGAGTTAAAATGCTGAGAGATGACATTACAAAAGGTCTTTGGTGCTTGCTGAGTGGCATGTTGCATTCTAAACTTCTTGAGTCTTGTCTCAAAGGGAAAATCATTTGAGATTCCTACCACCACTTTACCTCAGTCCTTTTCTCTTCATCTGTTTCCAGGGCTCATCTGCAACAAAACTTTTTCACTAAAAAGTGGACAGAAATCTGTGTGCACCCATGAGACATCCCTTCAACAGCCTGACACTTTACATTTTTAAAACATTTTTGGCTGCATAGTCTTTGATCTCTTCTTCATATGATAACCACTTTGTGATATCTTCTATAAAGAGAATAGGATGATAATCAGTCTTTCTGCTAGTACGTTTCTTCACTGTCCACAAACTCCTGGTGCCAGGAATGATAGCTTGTGTTTGTATTTCACCTCAGCATCTTTGGATCTGGATGGCAAATAACTCTGCACAGCAGGTGGCAGAAGAATTTCTGAAAGCCATTCCTGTGCTAGGACAGTTATCAAATATTTACCTGTACAATGCAGTGACTACAAACTACAAATAGTATTTCATTAAACTTATGTTAAAATTCTCCCTAGCAGGAACCCCAAAATGCCTGTGATTACTCCTGGGCCACTTGATATATTAATATAAGGTGAAATGGGCTGGAGTGAAAGAGACAATAGTCGTAACCACATGTATTATAGATAAAATATCTTATTTTGCAGTTTTTACACAAAATATGACCATGTGAAAGAATATGTTGCTCAACTTCCTTCCAGGGCTTTGGAAATAACACACAAGCAAGGGGTCTGGAAGCTTAACCTTGATCAGATTCATGGTAAATTGGCCTCTGATTCCCTATTTGTGGTTTGTCTCTTCCGGAAATAAATTCTCTAAGAATAATTATACCAGAATACAAATTAGATCATGACACTCAATACATTAAATAGCTCAGGAATTTCCTTCCTTTCCCTTAATGTTTATTTTCCAAAAATTTAAACCTAAGACAATTGACAAAAATAGGACAATGAACCTAAGAATTTATAAACACATACACACTTTTTTGGTCTCAATCATTTTAGAGTAAACATTACAGAGTTTCTTCATTCCTGATTACTTCAGTATGTATCATCTAATAACAAAGCCATTCTACTATTAACCACAATACAATCATCACTCCAGAAATTTGGCACAGTACTATTATTAAAATTATAAACAATATTCACAGTTGGCCAATTGTTGAGGTAATGTGTTTTACAGCAGTTTTTTATTGTAGCAAAAACACACAAAATGAAATCTACCCTATTAACACATTTTAAGTGTATGTACTTTTAAGTGTACAGTATTATTAGCTGTATGTGCATTGTTGTACAGTAGATATCTATAACTTTTTCATCTTGTGTAACTGAAACTCTATACCTGTTGCACAACAACTCTCCCTTTCTCCTTTTCTGCAGCACTTGGCAACCACCATTCTAAGTGTTCAGGTAACTTGCTCATTTTTTCACTGGGTTCTTATCATCATTGTTATTGTTACTGAGTTATAGGAGTTCCTTATATGTTTTGGATATTAACAGTATATCAGATATATGATTTCTGCTTCTATGAGCTTGGCTCCTTTAGATATCTCATATAAGTACAATCATGCAGTATTTTTCTTCCTGTGACTGGCTTACTTTACTTAATATAATGTCCTAAAAGTGTATTCATGTTGTAGCAATGACAGGTTTTCCTTCCTTTTTAAGGCTCAATTGTAGATACAGTCATCCCTCAGTATCCGTGGAAAATCCCCCCACAGATACCCAAATCCACAGATGCTCAAGTCCCTTATATAAAATGGTATAACCTACATATCCTCTTGTATATTTTAAATCATCTCTAGATTACTTAAATTACCTAATACAGTGTAAGGGCTACAAATAGCTGTTTTAGGGAATAATGGCAAGAAAAATGTCTGTACATGTTTGGTAGAGATGCAACCGTACATTTTTTTTCTAATATTTTCTAGGCACAGTTGGTTGAATGCAGGGATGCAGAACCATGGATGTGGAGGGCTGACCACATTTTTTTGTCCATTTATCTGTCAGTGGATATTTAGGTTGTTTCCTCTTCTTGGCTATTGTGAATAATGCTGCAATGAACACAGGAGTGCAAATATCTTTACGAGATCTCATTTAAATTTTTTTAATAAGTGCTCAGAAGTGTGATTACTGGATCACATGGTAGCTCTATTTTAAATTTTTGAGGAACCTCCATACTGTCCACCTCCATGGTGGATACAACATTTTGCATTCCTACCAATAGTGCACAAACGTTCCAATTTCTCAAAAAGCTCACTATCATTTGTTATTTTCTGTATTTTTGTTTGGTTTTTTGTTTGTTTTGTATTGTTATATTTTGTTTTGATAACAGTCATCAAGAGGTGTAAGGTAAATTTCATTGTGTTTTTTTTTTTGTATTTTCATGATAATTGGTGACATTGAGAATCTTTTCAGATACCTGTTGACCATTTGTATATCTCTTTGGAGAAATAAGTGTTCAGGTAACTTGCTCATTTTTTCACTGGGTTGTTATCATCATTGTTATTGTTACTGAGTTATAGGAGTTCTTTATATGTTTTGGATATTAACAGTATATCAGATATATGATTTACAAATATTTTCTTCCATTCTATAGGTTGCATTTTCACTTTATTGATTGTTTTTCTTTGCTGCACAGAACTTCTTTTTGTTCATTGATTTCACACAGTACCACTTATCTATGTTTACTTTTGTTGACTGTACTTTTGGAATAATATCCAGGAAATCATTGCTAAGACCAATATTATGAAGTTTTATCCTGTTTTCTTTCAGAAGTTGTATAGTTTCAAATCTTACATTTAAGTCTTTAATCCATTTTGAGTGGATTTTTCTGTATGGTGTTTGAAAAGGATCCAATTATCTTCTTTTGCATATGGATGTCGAGTTTTACCAACACCATTTGTTTAAGAGATTATTCTTTCCCTATTGTGTAGTCATGGCACCTTTTCTGAGGATCATTTGACCCTATATGCATTAGTTTATTTCTGGGTTCTCGATTCTCTTCCATTGGCCTCTATGTCTGTCTTTATGCCAAAGCTATAATGTTTTGATAACTATAGTTTTATAATATGTTTTGAATTTTAAAAATGTGAAGCCTTCAGCTTTGTTTTTTCTCTAGATTATTTTGTCATTCAGGGTCCTTTGTGGTTCCATATAAATTTTAGGATTTTTTAATTCCTGTTTCTATAAAAAATACATGAGGATTTTAATAGGAATTACATTGAACCTGTAGATTGCTTTGGGCAGTATCGGACCTTTTGACAATATTAAGTTTTCTAATCCACAAACATGAATGCTTTTTCATTTTTGGGTCTTCTTTAATTTATTTGAGCAATATATTGTAGTTTCAGTGCAGAAGTCTTTTGCCTCCATGATTAAGTTTATTTCTAACTATTTTGTTCTTTTTGATACTCTTGTAAACGGGATTGTTTTCATAATTTCCTTTTTGGATTATTCATTGTTAGCATAGATAAATACAACTAATTTTGTCTGTTGGTTTTGTATCCTGCAAGTTTGCTGAATTTATTTATTAGTTTTAACTGTTTTTTTTTTGTGTGTGTGTATTTAATCTTTAGGGTTTTCTACATAAAAAATTATATTGCCTGCAAACTGAGATAATTTTACTACTTCCTTTCCAATGTGGATTTCTTTTCTTTCTTTTTTTTTTTCTTAATTGCTTTAGCTAGGATTTCCAGTATTATGTTAAATAGAAGTGGTGAGAGAGACATCCTTGCTTCGTGCCTTATCTTAGCAGAAAAGCTTGCAGTTTTTCATCAGTGAGTATGATATTAGCTGTGGGCATTCATATATAAACTTTATTATGTTGAGATAATTTCGTTCTATTCCTACTTTGCTGAGTGTTTTTTATTATAGAAAGGTGTTGAATTTTGTCAGGTGATTTTTCTGCCTCTATTCAGATGATGATATGATTTTTATCTTTTGTTCTGTTAGTGTGGTATATCACATTGATTGATTTTCTTATGTTGTACCATCCTTGTATCCCACGGACAAATTCCACTTGGTAATGGTGTATGAAGTTTTACTGTGCTGTTGAATTTGTTTGCTGGTATTTTGTTGACAATTTGCATCTATATTCATCAGAGATATTAGTCTTTAATTTTCTTTTCTTGTGGTGTCTTCATTTGGCTTTTGTATCAGAATAATGCTGGCCTCATAAAATGAGATCGGAAGTGTTCCCTCTTCTTCAATTTTTTAGATGAGTTATGGCCAGGTCCATAGATGGGGTAAGGGGTTTAAGGTAATCCAGGTTACCATGGTAAGAATTGGATGTGGTCAAGAGCTAGGGGGATGAGTGAATAATGTCCCCCTTGAGGTCAATTTCCTAGTCTGCTGCCACATAATCTTTCTGCAGGCTCAATGAGGACCTTAGGGGTAGGCTTCTTGCTTTCCCAGTAGCTATCATAAGTGTCCCCCAAACTTGAGGGCTGGACATGTGGGCCTTATAGTAGTTCTTAGCCACCTGCTTACTGGCTGAATTCTGAAAGGTGCTATAAAGCCACTGTATGTTTTTTTTTTCCTAAACCTTTACCCGTAATTTTTAACATCTTGTTAATTCTACAATTTCACAAGGCTTTTTACTAATATTATATACAGATTTATTTGTTTTTTTTTTTTTCTGTCAGTGGATGGATCCAATTACATAATCTGCTATCACCACAAAGAGATTTAGTAACGTTGAGTTTAAAATTTTTATTTGTGAGTACAAGTGGTGCTTGTTTTTCCATTCTGGTGATATTTTGCTTCGAAGAATGGGCTCTAGCTCCATCCAGGATAATACCAGGGGTATTAGTTCACCATTGTTTTTTTTGCTGAGTAGCATTCCATGGTATACATATACCACATTTTATTAATCCACTCATGTATTGATGGCATCAGATTGGTACTAACTGATCAATAGGTATGTGCACACATGGAAGTAACATTCATCAGGTGTCAGGCAGGTGTGGGGGATGGAGAGGATGGGTAAATTCACACCTAATGGGTGCAGGACGCACTATTTGGGGGATGGGCACGTTTGTAGCTCTGACTTTGGCGTTGCAAAGGCAATATATGTAACCAGAGTTTTTGTACCCCCATAATATGTTGAAATTTAAAAATTAAAAGAAAAGAAATGATAAAAAAATTTTAAAAATAAAAATTTTTATTTCTGACAAAATAAATTATAATATTATCATTTTCTCAGTCATAGCACAGAGTTGAAACCACTGACTTTAAGTCTCTTCCTTCTTATTCTGCCTGATACATCCCTAGTAAGCATATATTTACCCTGCAGCTGGCAATGAATGCAAGGGGAATGCAAGGTGAGGACGTGTGGTGAAATCAGAATGTTGTTTAACTGGTTTTTGGTCACTCTTTTCCTGGATTGCATTTAGTATTATTTGTATATTAGGTACGTATTAGTCCATACTGGTGCCACATTACTCTATTCTGTAGAGAACATACCATTCCCATATTTCTTACACGGCCTGGATAAATCATTATAAGCCTCTTAGGGGGTTGGAGAAAGGACATGGATCACAATGGAGATATTCACCAGGTCATTGAATAGCTGGTTCAAAACACAAGAAAACCTGAGGATCACAATAAGTGCTTCAAAATTATGAGCTCAAAAGTCATAATATAAACCATACTAGTGGATATGAACACCTATTCAGAAGGAAATAGAGGAAGGTGTTGAAGATAGAATATTAGGCTACACTAATATTTAAGACATTTTATGAGGAAAAAATAAGCCAATAAGGTGAGTGAATAAGAATAGTCCTAATGAGAAGAGGGCAAAATGAGGAGGATGATCTCTTAGAAAAAGGAGGCTGATAATGAACAGTTCAAGGGGAAATGAAGGATCTGTTTTATTAAATGTTCTAGGAATACGTACCAATGATTATGTACAACTGGACATCTTTGATTGGAAGGACTTGATGAAGTGAAATTGGTCAAATCATTGTACTAAAGGGCTTAACGTAGATGAGCTATATTGAGGACCAAGCGAATGAAAATGATCACAGAAATCTATATACTGATAGAAAAATCAGTTTTACCCAGAAAAAAATGGGTATATTACTGCAATCTCTTCTTAAATTAAATAAACCATAAAGATCACAAGTGTATGCTTTTTTACCTAGTTCAGCCTCTGGATAAAAAGCGTAAATAATTCAAATCATATGAATGATTTACCAATATAAGAAATTCATGTGTTCGGAGGATAGACAGTTCTCATTAAAAAAGTTCTTATACATTAAGAAATTGTAGAGTTCATTGATGATTTTAATATTCTCTTAAGTTAAAAGTAAACATATAAAGTAAAGACAAATCTTATTAATAAATAAAACTTCTGTACTTGGAATACTCCTTAGCCAGGGAATAGCTTATCGTAGCGTGAGATGTACTGATGTACTATAATGTATATTATGGAGTGTGATATTTTTAACACTAAAAAGTCATTTATTACAGATATATCCTCCTAGCATGGACAGGCATACATTTGTTAAAAAATTAGTGAATATAACATAAGCAAATAAAATTTTGTACGTATATATAACTCAGATTGATAGACAAATCAATATGATTAAATATATCCATTTCTACGTACATGTAAGTGGATCCTAAACAGAAGTGATATAAAATTATAATTTTTAAAGGGCAACTTTCAGAAAGACTTCTAAAACTGCCATGCATTTTAACATATCAAATTGAGGGGACACCACAATTTTTTGAATATGTTTAGAAAACAGACGAGAAGAGACAGATGACTTAAATCACAATTTAAAAACCAATATTTGGAATGTAAAGCGTGTTTTAAATTATTATTTGAATAAAGGCATGGCAAAATTATATGGAAAAAATGTTAGATTTTTGTTTCTTATCAGCATTACTGGAAATCTTAAAAACGGTGATTGATTGTGGATAGCCAACCATTTTCTTCATGTTTATTGCCATAGGTTAATTTTATCCCTTTCATCTCAAATATCAGGCAACCCAATTTCATTCCAGGGTCATTTGTGGTCAAACTTAGGCTTAGACAAATAGCATAAAATGACAGCAACCAAATATTTTCCAAAAAAGAACAACATTCATTTTTATACATGGAAATATTCCTATTATTTAATCATTATGACAATTTTAAAGGTTAAAAGTCAAATAAAAGTTGCAGATATAAGACATGAAAACTTGAAATATAAAGTGGTTCAATTACACATCGCTCATCATTGATTTGTTTTTCTTCATTGTGTCTTTCTTGCTTGTAAATCTGATTTATATCTTGTAATTGCATTTTACGTTCTTAACTATACCATTTTTTCCCTTTGGGTCAAGATAACATAGTGATACCCAAGGCCTCCAAAGTCCCACTATAATTATAGTAAGAAAGAATACTACCAAATTATGCATACAGGGAGATTCACTGAGGAAGAGAGCTCATGAGGCCTACAGATCCACACAGTGGCTTAGGACTTAGGAATCCCAGGTATTGAGTGACAGTGATACTGAATAGAGTGGCAAATAAGGATTAAATTAAAATATATCCATGAAATAATAGATCATCCCTGCCAATCCTTCTTCATTCACTCTCCTTTCCCCTCAGACACGCAGGCAACAGCAATCATAGCTTCCATACCTGTACTCTAGCAATAGCTACCCTCCACTATAGATGTTTCTTTCCCACTCTATTCATTTAAATTGGTTCTTCCAACAAGGCCGTGAAATACATACACGACTCATAAGCAGGTTTTTTTTTTTAAGGACTTAGACTTAAATTTGAACAATGAACAAGGATCACCTGTGTAGTGAATATTTTTCAGTCATTTTAATTCTCCAGGACATAAAACATTTTTATGGGAATCATATTCTCTCTCTCTCTCTCTCTCTTTCTCTCTCTCCACTTCCCTGAGAGTTAAGGTGATCAATGGTTCAATTTCCTGATAAAGAAGTGTTATAAATTATAACACCATCATGATATTGGAGCATCTCATTTTTGAAAGCACATATTTTTGGACTCTTATTATAGACCTTATGTCCTCAGCTCCCAACAATATTTTGAATTACTCATTGTCTGTTTAATAAGCTACTTGTTTTTTAATCACACAGAGTAGGTTTGGTTATTTACATCTAAGACCATTGAAAGATGCAAAAAATGATAACTGAATTAACATAGGCAAGAAAAAATCAGGCATACCATAGGAAGCTTGTGTTTATTAACTGGTCTGTTTGTGGCTGAAGGCAGAGAACATTCAGGTTGATTTAAGACATGAGATTCTGGCAGGCCATGACATTCAGTGACAAAACAGCTAATTAAATTATTGCCTGTGGTCACCTAGAATGACGTGTCTATTAACGACACGAATTTGACAGATTGAGTCATCTCTCAAAAACAACAAAATGAAGCACATAAGGAATTCACAGCTCTAGGATGGGCTGGTTGCTTTTAATTTTGATGGACAACTTAAAAAAAATGCATGATAAGCTCAAGGTCCTAAATTCTCATCTCAAAACTAAAACAGACAACCAAGGACTTTCAGTATCCCTCATTTCTTTTTGCCTGTAAGCTGAGATAGATGAAAATCAAACTAAAAGCTTCATCCTAAGGATTTACAATTTTTGTAGGTTGAATTAACAATCTAACAATGCATTAAATGTGATAAAGCTTTCATAAGGAACGAATAAAACACTGAGTGTAAGTATGAAGACATATTGATAGATTTGGATATTAAAGTATACCAAATATCTAGAATCCAAACCAACTGAGATATGTCTGATGTGACTGTTCCTGCCCTACTCAAAAATACCAAAATTATTTTACCACAGCAGTTTCTTGCAGAGAATTCAATACTTCCTGCTCTCTATACTTAGCTAGAACTTTCTTATTGTCTTCAGGCCTGTAAATAAAATCAGATTCCAACAAAAGCATGAAATTACATATTCAAACACAGGAGGAACAAAAAAGCTGATAATCAAAAAAGAATACAAAAACATTTATACCCACATATTTTGAAATTAAAAAAATACAGAATTTTGCCTAATACCTATATATGTGTGTATATATATAATAACATACATATATATATATATTTATATATATTTTATATATATATAGGCCTGTCTGGAAAGTATCCAGCCATTGTTAACATGATGAGAATGGTTCGCACAACATCGATGTAACCTGGCAGCCAAGGAGAGTGGACTGGGATGCACATGCGTGAGCAATGATGACATCACTTTATTGGTCAGTGGGGTGCTAGACGTCTTTGAGTGACCATGTGTACTGTGTGGCCATTGCATTCAAAATGACTGAGCTAGTAGAGCAACGAGTCTGCATCAAATTTTGCATTAAGCTTGAACATTTCTCCACGGAAACTATTCAGATGATTCAGAAACAGAAAGTTTTCGGGGATGATGCAATGAGTGCAGCACAAATAAAAGTGTGGCACAAATCATTCAAAGATGGTTGAGAATCTGTTGAAAGTGATGCACATTCTGGAAGGCCTGCGACAAGCAGAACACTTGAGAATGTTGAATGTGTACAGGTTAGGTTAAGAGACATTGGGAGAACTGTGTGATTTCCCAAGGTGCCTACTTTGAAAGGTACTGGAGTGTCATTGCCCTATGTACAGTGTTTCTTGTATTTTGTATCTTCTTCAATAAATGTCTCTATTTTTCATATTACATGGATGGATACTTTCTGGACAGACTATATACATATATATATATAAATGAAAATACATGAGAGATGTACTTCAAGTGCGCTGAACAAAGAAAAAAAGAATGACCATAATTTTAGGTGAAGTTTAACTTATAGTTATGGATACACAAACTAGAGATTCTGGGGTTATGTTATAGCTTGCATATATACAACCACATGCTTGGATGGTTACTGAAATTTTGATTTAAAGATCATTCACACTAATATAAGGGGAGAATCTAGAAATTCCTTTGAATATGTACAGGAAGAAAGCACAGGACTTAGGAAGGTATTTGTTATGTTTAATATCCTAAACTATTCCCCAAACTAAGAAAGCCCAGAAAAAATTTCCCTTCACCAAAACAGTGGGGACACCTTTAGTGAGGAGAGCAGAGGCATCTATGAAGAGGGCGAGTGACAATTCTGGGAATCAGCTTGTTGACAGGGGATGATGTCCCATTTGAAATTTATCTCAGATAAGAAGTAGACATTGCAGGAATGGGGCCAGAGAGATAATCACAATGATTTGATACAAAGGAATCTTTGAATGTGGCTAATTCATCATGGAAGTTCCTATGGGTAGGATTGAGATTTTGCAAAACAGATTCTTCCTTGTTGCTAATAACCAAAACTTATGCTAGATGTGGCAAGCACAGCACTGACATATTTTAAAATTGTTTCTATACCTTCTTTCATTCTCTAAAACCGAGTTACTTCATAGAATTAGAATGTCTAGAATTAAAATGATGGCAAGTAATATTGAGAAATAACATTCCATATATGTACTACAAATAATTCTGCTATTACTACCAAAATTCACCTATAAACATTAATCACAATCATTATACACTGCTGAAAGGGAAACAGTCAAACTTTGGGAAACTGGATTTGACACTGGCTCTAAGATATTATCATCAATTTCTGGGGCCCAGCAAAACACCGTTGTCCACTGGTGAGAAAAAGATTATAGATACCAGGTGACAAATGGAATTTTGACCTGTTGCTTAATGGACATGATGGGCTGTTAAATCTCCAGTTATTGAATTTATGGTTGAAATAGTTACTCACTATGAGCAGAATCTCCATTTTGGCTTCCTTACCCACAAATAATGGCATTTATGTTAGGGAGAGCCTAGTGAAGCACCCTGGAACTGCCCTCTTCTTCCAAAATAGAAAACCAAAAGTAGCAACATATTCCTGGGAGAATCATACATATTATTACTGTTAAGTTTTGGAAGATGAAACAAAGGTGGTGATTCCTGTCTCATCCTTATGTAACTCTTCTGCTTGGCTAAGCAGTATACAGATTAGAAAAGTTTTTTGAAATACAGGGGATTATTAGAAGCTTAACCAATTCAACTCAATTTCACATGTTACTTCAGATATCTATTTTTCCTGAGAAAATTAACATAACTTTTGATTTATGTATCTATTGATTTTAAATGTCATTTTGTACCTATCCTAATAAGCAGAGACTCTAGGGAGCTGTGTACTGTACTTTCACCTGCTGGGACAGAAGTTCATATTCAGCCCATTGGCTCAGAGCTCCCTGATTTGGGCCACAATTTGGTCCCCAGAGACCTGATCATCCTACCATTCCATAGGATGTCACACCGTCAGTTACATTGTGACATCATTCTGATATTACTTGACAAGTGAGAAGTAGTAAACATTCTACATGACATCAAAATATTCCAAGTTATGAATCAAATACAATGGAAAGAGATAAGCCACTCAAATCAGTGATGATCTTGATCCAGTGATCTTTGGATATATTGTAATAAATTTTCCAAGGTAAAGTATCAGTTACTGCACTCAGCATCTTTTATAATTGCAAAGGTACCTCACACCAATTGTATATTTTAGAAATCTGGAGACAACATAGATAACGTGTGAATGTGTTACCCAGTCCCATATGTTGGAAAACCTGGAAAGCTTCTACCTTTATGTAGAAACTTCTACCTTTATGTGGGATCTAGAGCAAGTGAAGGCTCTCAATTTCCTTCTGACTGTGGCATACTCATCTCTGCTACTTAACCATTTTGAGACATCAGATACGATGTGCAGGTTATATAGTTCTATTCATTGTGCAACTCCAGGAACACTATTCAAAGTTGATTAAGATGTGAATGGTACAACCTGAGTTAGGGATTTCCCAGACTTCAAAATTATATATGATGGTCCTGACAATATTACTCATGATAGCTCTCACAATTATATATCAGAGTAGGAATCCATTTAAGTATGTAAGAAATTCTTAAAGGAAATCAAAAGTGTATTCTCTAGGGTTTTGAAGCAAATTTATAGCCTCTTTGGATAAAAAAGCAAGTGGGCCTTTAAAAAAAGTCCTTTGCTTTTCTGGGCACTGATGGAATATAAATGCTTTACTTTGGGACTCTAGGTTGATCATACCATTTGGTTGTCCATCTTCTCTTTGGTATTTTCTGATCCATAAAGACAGGGTTACCCAGCAATATTTAATATTGAATGTTATAGCTCAGACCAGATTCAAGTAGCTCTTGAAGGTGCCAGCAGATTGCATGAACCTAATATACTTGCCCTACCACTCTTACCTCAACCTGCACTTATGGCTTTATTGGTATTACATATATACAGTTGACTCAGAAAAATAATATTAGGCTTAAAGGTAGAGCTACACAATTTTCTAGCACCAGCCAGTAATGCAGTGTTTGGTATTAAAGCTCAAGTGAAAAAGTAGTGGAGAAATGAAAGCCTCCTGGGTTGAAGATGTTAATGATATATCTCATTTCTAACTTTATCAGAAAGAAGAAATGGCTAGAGTTAAGGATCTCTACCAACTGGGGATAATAGTTTGACTATATTTTAAGTGAGTTGATAAGGAACATACTGGAGTTTTAATGATGATCTTTGGGAACAAGTTAAATAAATTGGTGTGCTTAAATGTTCCAAGAATATGATACCTGTGTCCCGTGTGAATGCTAAAGAAAGGCTTCAGCTGCAGGGAGGCCTATGGATATCAAGTATCCCTTTATCTTACCACACTCAATTGTACAAGGGGCTCATGAAACAAGTGACGGTGGTGGCAGGGGCTAAAGTCATACATGGGTCCAACAACATTGACTTCTTACCAAGAATGACCTGGTTAATACCACTAGTAGAAGTGCAATTTAATGGTGACTTGAGCCAATCTTATTTGGGACCATATCCTCAGGGAATCAGCTAGAATTGTGGGAATTTTCTTTCATTGAATATTTCTTATTTTGCAAAAGAGCCATTATTGGTTTGAAAATAATGTTACACGTATCACATTTTAGTTAGCATTACCTTAAGCAAATTTACTAGATGTGTTAATTTATATCTTATCTAACTCATAATATTGACTATGACTAAAAGATGATTTTTAAAGGCATAAGGTTGTATACTATAGTTTATGAGATTTATTGATTTTAATATGTACTCCATCTTTCAGAAGCAGCTCACCTTAGAGTATATTGAAATTGATATACAAATATTTAATATTCCAACAACTTGAAATCTTCATAATTTTATCCTCAACAATAGTAAATGAATAATACAAGATGTTATTTTTCCTTTCAGCTGGAATACATGGGTTCAGGAGGAAAAAAATGGAAGTGGAAGATACGCATTTCACCACTACATCCATGACCCACTTGAAAATATATGGTCTACTCCTTGTGATCCAAGACTCTGCTTGTTCACTAGTCATGTGCCAAAAGAAAGACTGTACACGTGCA
The DNA here is from genome assembly GCA_023783475.1 of Daubentonia madagascariensis. Classification (NCBI taxonomy): domain Eukaryota; kingdom Metazoa; phylum Chordata; class Mammalia; order Primates; family Daubentoniidae; genus Daubentonia; species Daubentonia madagascariensis. The sequence goes on from JAKFHU010000316.1 coordinate 2,432,727, forward strand.
GTAATACAACAGAATATCCTTTGTATTGGAAAAACATTTTAAATAAAACATGTCTTTGGATGAATAGGTTAAATGGATTACTGTTTAATAATTAATCCTTACTCTACAGATGAAAATATAGCTCCTGTTAAACAATACGAAAAGGAAGAAGTTTGGATGTCATAAGATTCCCCAGAACCATCTCTTTCTGCTATTTCCAATAGTTACATTTAATGGAATACCACACCCATCCCATGCAGGCAGGATCACCACTGGCTCAGAAAACTCAGATATGGACACCATGGAATGCTACTCAGCCATAAAGAAGGATGACTTAATGTCCTTTGCAACGACTTGGATAGAACTGGAGACCATTATCCTAAGTGAAGTATCTAAAGAATGGAAAAACATACACCACATGTACTCACTACTAAATTGGAACTAACTGATGAGCACACATACATAGAGGGAAGTAAAACTCAAGGGAAATCAAGCAGGGAGAAGGCGGGAGAGGGGGGCAGGTGGAAACCTAAGTAATGGATACAATGAACAATATCTGGGTGACGGGCACTCCTTTAATCATGACTCAAGCATTATAAAGGTGATTCATATAACCAAAATTATTTGTACCCCGTAATAGTTTGAAATAAAAAAAAGATAATAGCATAACTCTGTACTATAGCCATTTGTTCAAACTTAAGTTTTGAAATTACCAGTTTCAGTAGTAGCTGAACCTGTTCAAAATGTTAATAAAGACTTTGTTGCATGGTAGCATAAAAAGAAAAGAACTCCATATCAACTTGGGGCATTCTAAGTATAGTCCAAGAGTCTAGGACATCTTAATGGTGTCTAAGTATCTTACTGTATGATGGCAGAATACAATCATCAATAAGAGACACCAGGGACAGATTAATACATGGTGGTAGGTGTGCTTTGTTTAAGAAGTTAGGAATATATTTGGGCTATATTTTGCATTTTTAAAGGTGGTTAAAATATTTTAAAAATGTTTATGCTCAAAGGAAAAAAATTCTGTAAACTTGAAAAATTGTATGAGTTAAAACACACCTCAGAGATGAAATCTGAAAGAAAAAAAAAATATTGTACCTGATAAAGAATTCTGTGGTGCTGGCTGAAAGCACGGGTTCCATGGGCCAGTTGAAAATATCATCTATGGCCTTGTGGTCAGCTACAAGAATGAGGACATAGTGAAAATTTCTTTACCCTTCTTGCAACATTGGACACTACTTATTCAGTAACTTGAAATACCATTAAAATATTTTTTATTTCCAAATATATTTTCTAAATCAGAATATTACTATTTAGATATATAACAATAACAACCTTATGCTTAAGTACCCAAGCCCATAGTAAATGACAACTACATGCTTCCAGTTACTCAGGCCAAATATTTTGGGTACATAACTTGTCTTTCTCATGACTTAAAACAGATTTTTCAAAAAATCCTTTGAGATTCAGATTTGAATTAAACCCAGAATCATATCACTTTTAACTACCTCCTTTATTACCACCCAAATCCACTCCACCATCAACAATTGCTGAGATAATCACATGTCTCCAAATTGGTCTCTTAGATTAACAGTGTCTCATTAGAGACTCTATTCAAAATAGCAGCCTGTATGTCCTTTTCAAAAGGTAAGCCAGGTAAGTTACTCTGTTTAAGACCCTCCACAGGCTTACTATTATATATAGAATTAAACACAAGGTCATCTAGCTTTCTAGGTCAACACCTTCACAAAAAATTCTCTACAATCTGGCCTTCTTTTACCAATCTGATCTTTTTTCCTACCACTCTTATTCAGCTATAGGAATATTGGTCACTTTTTAGAATGAATATGTCTCCAAATTCATATTGTTTCCCAATGTCAGTTAGTTAGTTAGAAGGAAAAATATCAATGTCCACTTCAAATGTTTTTTAACCTACTGAAGGCCAGCAAGGAACAATTAATGTCATAGGATTAGATATTTTTCCATATCATCTGAATATAAAATGGATGTTAAACAGATGTCTCTACTCTGAGTTTTACAGAGCCTCTCACTAAGGGCAAGGTGAAAGGATATTTGAGAGATCTGAGTCAAAAGTCGATATTATAGAGAATATTATGCTGAAAAAGAATTGGACTTTAAGGGATGTGCAGAAATTAGGTAAAGGATGAGAATTTGGAGCGTTTTCCAGGAAACTTAAAAGTTTCAATACTGACCAGATAAAGATAGTTTATTCATTTATTTTTTAAATCTTAGATAAATCTCACAGTTGTTTCCCTCAACATGTTAGCAAAATAGTATATGAGAACTGTGGTGTGTTACACTAATGACCTCAGTATTTTACCCATCTGTGTATTCTCAGTCTTTGTTATTTGACTTTGTAGTTTGTGCCATTTAAAATGCTGATTGTATTTTTCTACCCCTTGGTTTTGGCTTTAGCTGATGACTGGCTGTAGACAATGGAATGTTAGTGAGTATAAGTTGAGCAATGGCTAGAAAAGTGCATGAAGGTTCTCTTTAAATTTCTATCCTATACTATAGCTAACACCATTAGAAGAATATTCCTGGGCTAGCCTACTGGTCCTTGAAGGAGGATGAAAGACACATGAAGCACAGCCGAGATTAGCCAAAGTCCCACAAAGAAATGCCTAGGATTACTTGTGTACCCAACAAAATGTAATAAATCTTTTTTTTTCACAAAGACAACTTAAAAGTTTTTATATGCAGATTCTGTGATTAAAGATAAGGAGTTAATATATTTTTTATCTCCTAGTTTTCATTTTTTAAAACAGAAAATGAAACAATGGAAATTTTAAAGGTCATGCTGTAGATTTCAGAAAACAAAAATTTAAGTGAATAGTCAGTGACTGTTGCATTAATTAAAGGCCCCTAAAATGGAACAGAGCCTAGCAATAACCAAGGAGGGTAGCAGAGGAAACTCTGATGCTCATTCTTTGGGAATGAGAATGGAAAGGAAGAGGAAGTGAGTGATTCTGGAGGCAGATGAAGAGGTATTTTCGGAAGGATGAAAGAGATCCATTTACAGTATCTGCTAACTTCTTCCTTTATTTATCTGCCCCGAATTCAGTCTGCTCCTAGATTCAGAGTCCTGGTGTCAATGGTTCATTTTCCTCCCCATAACTGCTGTGCCTGCCCTTGCTAATCAAGATCTAGCCTGAGCCATAGAGGTCAGCTGAAAGAACTTGCAGGGCATGTCAAGGGAAGAGCTGATGGGATCAGTGATTAGGAAGCCTAGAAGAGCTTTGAACTTATGACTACTCTTGCTGAATATGAATACATTTTTTCATATATATAAATTAATTGTGGTGGTTTATACTTTAAAACACTGAATATGTTTCCATAGCTCACGTTCATTCTTGAAGAAATGGACTTTGGTGGGCAAAACAAGAAAATTTCCACCTTGTATATAATACTGCTAATATGAGATAATGTGTTCTAGGCATTGTTGCAACCTCCACACAATTTAGTTGTTTTAGAACTCCAACTATTCTTAATTAGGAATGACCTAATGTACGTTAAATTAATAATTTTTAAAATCTCATCTTGCATAATAGGCTAAATGCATAAAATTGCTAATAGTCAAATTCTGTGGATGAAATGAAAAGAAATTTTTTTTCATAAAATTTTTCTATTATTTAGTTGTTTCTTCTGATTGTTTTAAAGTCTTATGAATTTGAAGAATCAACATACATAGATAAGTAAACCACAAAATTGATGAATTATACTCTGTTTTATATGTCACCATAAATTTAGAAATTGAGAAGTATGGAAAAGTAAATTATTATAATTACTAAACATTGAATTTCAGAGGCAAATACAAATTATGCATTTGCAGTGCCAACATAGAAGGTAGATGAGAAACTACTTACATTTAAATATCTTTATTCATTGGAAGTAATCACAATTTGATTCAAAAATTATTTGCATTTTTGTTTCTTACAAAAATATTCATATTTTTAAAAGTCATTTGGTAAGACATTACTGTAAGGGTTGCAATACCTATAATTTTAAGGCATGGATTTGAAAGAGGGAGAATTTGATTTTGATTATTTTACCATTTTTCAAAATGACAAACTTAAATGTATAAGGAAAGACTACTTGAAGTTGACTAGACAAAAGTTATTTTTTTATATAGGGAATCTGAAATAAGAAAAATCTCTAGAGGTTTTCAGAATTGAACATATGACTGTCAAAATCAGAATTTCAGAAATAAAAAAATATGGATATGGCAAGTCACAAATTTTATTCTTTGTCACACTACAAATTCATGCCATTTGAGTAATTTATTGAAATTTGTATAGGTCTTGTACAAGTCATAACTAGGCAATAAAAATTTCAAATAACTGTCCTGAGCCTATTTTCTCAAACTATATAATACAAGGGAAAAAATCTGCATTTATGGAGCATGCCAATATTTTTTTTGTCAAACCTTTCATAGGTTTTCATGTCAGATGTAACTCCTTCCATATCTTAAGAGCATAGCTAAGATTTAGTGGCAAACCCAAGTAAAATTGCTCCTTTGTTTTATTGATAGTTGATTAATTTTTTCAAGGATAATCTAGACATCTAAAATAAAATTCTATTAATCAAAACCATACAAAGATTTTATTATAATTCCACCTAACTGCACTGAAAGCCCCACAGCTTGCAGTATAAAGAATGTACTTATATGTAAAAAACTGTCCTCCCTTCAAAGATTTTGACATAATTGGAATGGCATAATTATATGTGACTAAACGTTTAAAAGAATCAAATAGAATATAAAAACAACAAATGAAGCAGGTTATGAATTTTTCCATGGATGAGAAAGGTAAGTATGATGTTTCTTGTCACCATATCTGTGGAACCTCTATAGAATCATCTCCTAATACTCATTAATACATTTTTTCCATTTACTCAGACACATCTACTGGCTTCACTTAAAATAATGCACATTCTGGTAACTGTTTAGTGAATCAGTCTTCACCTATCATTTATTGCATACTTCTAAAGTCTATTTAATGTCTTACCTCTTCTTCAGAGATTTTCCTGACCACTCTCCTTTTGCTCCATTATTGAATTTCTATAAAGCAATTTATTCATTCTTTCTTGAGAATAATAATATAATATCTTGTACTAGCTGTTTAATGAATATATGTTTTATTTTTTTCTACTACATATAGGACACTTGGAAACAAAAAACAAAATTTATGTTTTATTTGTATTCATCTCATTGCCCAAAATTGAAATAGGTCAAAAATTTTTCCTAAAATATATATGTTGAATATAAAAATAAGAAATACATAAATATGAATGCTGATTTTTACCCAGGATAAAATTGTATACACACAGGTATGCATCTGTGCTTTTATGCAAAATAATGGGTGATTTTATAATAGTTTTTACTTCAACCAAGACATTTTAGGTCTTTGATGTTATTAGATTTAGTCCTAAGTTTTAATTAATATCTTTTTTAACACTCATTAGAATCATATCCTTAGACATCAGTGCTTAAAGTACAAAATAAACAAAATTGCATTTAAATGTTTTAAATGAAGTTTATAATTACAATAAAAATTACAGTCAATGAACTATGACTACTTGCTAGTAACTATATCGAATGCTCCACTTGAATTTTGCATTTTGATTTCATTACTTTAAAAAACAAGTACAATAATTTTTCCTATTTGGGAAAGTGATATCTGAAATTTATGAACATAACAAGAATGTTACAAATCCAGGCTTGAGAATATCCATACACAATTTTCCTGTTTCTATCATTACAATATTTGACTTTTTATTGTGGTGATTATTTTCATATTTTAGCACTTATATTTTGGTTTTCTATGGGAAATGGCAAAATAGAAAAAGAAAAAAGTTGTATTACTTAACTTATGTTTCATTGGGCTATTTAACTTATATCTCAGCCATTCCTCACCAAAAGTAAAGTCATATCTGCTAAGTTTTGTGTCAAAACAAAGGACCATAATTAAATTGCTATGGTAACAAGGGGTAGGCACATAAGAACACTATAAAATATGTCCATCAGGGCAATATGGAGACACACACACAAAACTGGCCCAGCTGAAATGCTTTTCTCTCAAAGAACAACCTTGCAGATGACGTATGGTCGATGAAGCTGTTAACAGTTAATGTCTATCTGTCTCTACCACTAGATTGCAACAGCTCCTTGATAATAGGGATTATATCTTATTTGCCCTTGTATCACCAGCTGTCTCAGTGATGAGGTGAGCAATAAATATTATTTGTTGAATGAGTGAACACTCAATAAGATGGATTCATAATTGACTTGTCAGCATCAACAAGATCCAGGCTATGAGCTTGGATATAATGACAAGGTCTAGTCATGAAAGAGAATGATTATGATCACAGCAGAGATTTATTCTCTGCCACTGGTAAGGGGTTCAGGTTAGGTCTTTAAACTGTAAGGATTAACAAAAAGACTAGTCAAGGAGAAGGCACAAAAGCAGAAACTTAATTTTAGAAATATTGTGCCAAAATGTAAACAAGATGGATTGATAAAGTGAAATATGAATTTGTAACAGCATTGAATGAAAGATTTTTCCATGATTCACTAAATAATTAGTCTGATAATCTAAGGTGACTCAATGATATAGAAGCTCAGGAAGTCTGAATGGGTCAACATATCCCTGATGAATAGAGGCGTAGGGAAACTGAGGTTTTTGGAAATATTTTCTGCCTCTTTCTCTAGTGGTCTAGAAACTCAGGTAAGGATAATTTGAATTCAACAAGTTTAATTTACATATTTGTACAATTAACTATATTAGATTTCTGTTTATATAAGGAGACTTTAAGCCCAAGTCCTCATGTAAAGATGTTGACCTCTATAATTATTGATTGCATCACTTTTACTCTCTAAAATATCTCAGTTGGAATAACAAATTATATATTGGTTTTACCTAAGCTTTATTGTATTATAAGACTTTACTTGTCTTATTTCTACAGCAGAATCAAATTTCTGGACAAGGACCACATATCTTTCATGAAAACACATTATATTATAGTTGATTGCCTTGGACTTTCTGTTCAAATCCTGACTCCACTGGTATGTGAGTTTGAACAAATTATTTTTACTCTATACTTTAGTTCCTTCATCTATAATATGGAAATAATTATCTAATAATTATATCTAATATATAAGGTGAGAATTAAAAATATAAATATATGCAGAATGTTGAGCATAGTGCTTGGAATATGTTACTTAATATCTTACACATTTTACTTGTTATAACATAAATTAATATAACATACTATAGTAGGTTTTATGAGTTCAGGAGAAAAGCTATAACTTCAGAAAAAGGGATTAGGGTTGGATCAAATAAAAGTCCATGAATAAAGATGACATTTAAGAACGTAAATATGTAGAAATAGTAGAGGACAATCAAACTCATGCAAGTGAAGAAAACATTAGTGAAAACACAAAAGAAAAAGTGTATTTAATACAGAAAGTGATAGATGATTAATTTGATAGAATTTCAGAATAAATGAAAATGAGTAAAAAGCTATAAGGCTCAAAATGCCACACAATAAGGAGTTCTTACTTGCTTTTCAAGCTGTAAAGGGAACTCTTGCCCAAGTTTGAATTGTGTCTTTTTCATTAACAAGACGTATATCTTGACTAGATTACTTAGACTTTACATGTGTGTTAGTTTTTCGTTTTCATCCATAAAATGGGGACTAATACTTTCTACTTCATAAGGTTGTTTTGAGAATGAACTAAAGAAATAAAATATATATTCATATACATATACAGCATAGATGAGCATACATATATACATGTATATCAGTTAGAACATTTTTGATGTACAGGGTTTATTAAATGCTATTTTAATGGCAAAATATTAATAATATAATATGAGGTATTGTCGAGAAATTGAGAGAATGGGCTCATTAAAAACTGATGTCTTTAAGGCCAAAGGCAAGGTATGCCATCGCCTTAATTAAGAGACATGAGAGAAGGAAGACATTTAGGCTGAAAAGATGGAACTTTCAGTTTGGATAGTATTAAATGCAAGGTGCTTGCGGAACACTCAGTTACAGTCGTGCATGTGACAATTAAGGATTTTAGGGATAAATGCTTTCAGAAATGATCAGAGATATAACCAGGGAGTATGGCTTAGGAAAGGTTGGAATGCATAAAAGTTGGCAAGAGAAGGCACAGTTATGGATAAAACAACTCATCCAAGACCACTGGGCTAATAAGTAGTAAATTTGGGATTCAGACGTTAGTTTGATAAGTGTAGGTGACTTGATTTCTTTGTAACTCAGTTACTTATAAAATGATGGGAAAGTGTTGGATAATCTCCCTAATCCCCATCAAGAAGAGTCTTAGTTTTTACAGAATCTTTCAAACTAGTTTTAAGTAGGGACAATTGATTTGAGTTCAGTTCATGTGTTAACCCAGATGGAAAGAATAAAATATTTGATTTTGTGGGCCCTATATTATACTATTTTAAAACTGTTCTCATGGACAATGTTTTTTTTTTTTTTTTACAGTATTGTAAATTCTTCTACATGGATTCCCTTTTCCAAAAGTTGATTTATATTTTTCACCATGATTATTCAGGGAAAACAAAAAAGAAGAGGATGAGAGAACAAATATGTTCAATAATAAAGATTATATTGTATTTTGTGTAGCATTGTAGCTTTCTGTGATCTACTACCTATATAGTACGTACACACAAATGTATATATACAAACTATCTCTTTCATCGTGATTAAAATTTTCAAATATAAAAATTATTTTTCCTAGTATAAGATGTTTTCTTTTAGTTTTAATAAATGTCCATTCTTTAATATTCAGATATTAATACTAATAATTTTGTTTAACTTTACTATTGAAAAAGTAAAGAAAGTATCATATATTATGAAAAAGACTTAAATAGTACCTGTTCTTTTTTACACTTGAGTTATTTGAAAATTTGTATTCATTCAAGTGTCCTGGGTATGTACACACACACACACACACACACACACACTCATACATATATAGTAGCTTTCTTTAACTCTTTACTTTTTAAAATTTCTCTCCTTACTATTTTATTCTTTACTATCATAAACTTAGGATTTATGTGTAATTTATTTGCCAACATATTCTAAAATCTCCATATTTTCTTGGAAATGGATGGGATGCAATTATAATAAGATTTTTCCATTAAGAACTAGCTAATAAGAAGAAAATACAAAAAAAAATCCACTACAAATTTTTAAATAGTTTATAATTCACTCTTTTAACTTACTTTTTTCCAAGCTCTCAAGCTCCCCTGTGCTATTGCTCTCATTCTCCAGGAGTTCACAGCCGGTTTTCTTGAAAGAATATTATTCTATTCTTTGTATCTACTTTCTAACTGTCCATTTATAACTCAATACTCTTTCATTTGGTCTTTGCTCCTGCCTTCACCATTAAACTATGCATATTTGTTTACTATCAAATTATAATTGTTATATTCAACAAATAATCCATGCTTATATTCTCTGTATTAGTTAACAATTGCTTCATAATTAATTAGTACAAATCTTAGTGCTTAAACAAACAACATTTATTTTGTCATAGTTTTTGTGGGGTAGGAATCTGGGCATGATTTATTTGGAGCCTCTGAATCTGTGACTCTCACTAGGCTGTAGTCAAGGCATCAGCCAAAGCTTAAGGCTTCCTTGAAGGTGGATCTGTTTCCAGGATCACTCAAGTGGCTGTTGACTGAATTCAGTTTATTGAGGGCCATTACTATACTGAGTACAATGAAGATGAACATTATCTGTTATCAGATGTTCACTGCATGTCAGGAACTGTTAAGACACATAACATTAAATCTTTTGTTTAAATCAATTCCATTAGGTATTATATCTTGTTAATTTTACTAACAGTATAGATAAATACAGTATAAGACTGTGGAATAAAAATTAGTAAAAGCAGACAAGCAAAAGCAAGTAAGTAAAATAAAACACCATTATGTGAAAACAACCACTGTATGCATATTGATGTATGTATGAATCCTTTTAGATAGGCAACTGTGTTTAGTTGCTTTCTTACTACCACATGGGCCTGCCCCTGTTCTCTATGCTCTCTCAGTGTAGGTACAGTTGATTCTCACTATTCATGATAGTTGTGTTCCCTCAAGTTCCTGTGAACACTAAATTAACAAATACTGATGCATTTTTGTTAGAGAAAAATAAAGTTAGATTCCTGAGAAGCTCTGGTCACAGCATTGTCATCAATCAATCAATATATAACTCTGTTTTATATGTGCTTCTGCTTAGGGACACATTCATATACATTGTTAATTCATTAACATTGAACTCAAGGCCAACAGTATTATAACCCAGTTTATTCAGCATCCCTAAGGGAAAAAGAGACCCTCTCAGCCCTCCTTAACTGTGATATGTCTTTTCCCCACATGCCCAGATTCCCCCACAGAAGGAGGCCCACAAAAGGTAATAAAATGGTACATGTGCAGGCTGAATGCACCAACGACAGGTTCCCCACAATGCCCCACAAGGGGTCAAGACCAACGTGCATGTATTACTCACTGTGGCTTTTGTTTTGTTTTCTTTTTTGTTTTTTTTTAATTTTTCTTTTTTTTTTTTTTTTGCATATTCTCCTCTCTGTGGAATAAAGTTGTTGTTAAGAATGTCAAAAAGTTCTGCAGATACTCCTATGGGTAATAGTAGTAAGAAAAAGAGGAACCCTTTATGTTTATTTATAGCATGGGAAGCCAAGCTGTTGGACAAACTGGACTGCAGCATAAGTGTGAAATATCTTACAGAAGAGTATGATGTTGGCATGACCACCATATATGATCTGAAGAACAGGAGGATAAACTGTTGAAGTTCTATGCAGAAATGATGAGCAGAAGTTAATTAAAAATAGAAAAACATTGGATAAAGCTAAAAATGAAATCTAGATTGGGTGTTGAAAGAGTGGATCTGTCAGCATCACAGTGAACACATGATACTTAATGGTATACTGATTATGAGACAAACATGATGAACTGGAAATTGAAGGAAACTGTAAATATTCAACAGACTGGTTGCAGAAATTTAAGAAAAGACACAGCTTTAAATTTTTAAAGGTTTGTTGTGACAAAACATTTACTGATCATGAGGCAGTGAAGAAATTCATTGACAAATTTGCCAAGGTCACTGTTAATGAAAATCTGATGCCAGCACAAGTGAACACAGCTGATTAAACATCATTGTTTTTGTGTTATTGCCCCAGAAAGACATGGACTGCAGCTGATGAGACAACTCCTACAAATCAAGGATGTCAAGGACAGAAAAACTGTGCTGGGGTGTGCTAATGCAGCAGGCACACATAAGTGTAAACTTGCTGTGATAGGCATAAGTTTGTGTCCTCACTCTTTTTAAGAAGTGAATTTCTTACCACTTCATTATTAAGCTAGCAAAAAGGCATGAATCACCAAGGAAATCTTTTCTGATTTGTTTCACAGACATTCTGTACCAGGAGCTCATGCTCTCTGTAAGGAAGCTGGACTGCATGATAATTGCAAGATTTTGTTACTCTTTGAAAACTGTTCTGCTCATCCTCCAGACGAAATTGTTATCAAAAACAATGTTTGTGCCATGTACTTTATCCCACTTTGACTTTATTAATTCAGCCATGTGACATAGGCATCCTTAGATCAATGAAGAGTAAATATGAAAACACTTTCTTAAACACTATGCTAGAAGTAGTGAACAGAGTTGTGGGTGTGGAAGGTTTCCAAAAGGAATTTAGTGTGAAGGATGTCATATGTGGTGTTGCCAATGCTTGGAACACAGTGACTAAAAACACAGTTGTGCATTTCTGGAACAACCTGCAGCCTGCAACTATATTCAGTGATGATGCAAAAAGTGATGGCTGTGAAGGATTCAGCATGTCAAATGAGAAAAAAATGATGTCTGACCTCCTTACATATGCAAAAGATATACCTTCAGCATCCTTCAGTAAGCTGGAAGAAGTAGATGTTCAAGAAGCTTTTAACATCCACAATATGACTCCAGTTGCTCATTATCTGGTCAATGGTGAAATAACTGAAATAGTTCTGAATCAAAGTATATTATCAGCCATAAAAAAGAATAAAACCCTGTTATTTGCCACAACATGAATGGAACTGGAGGGCATTATGTTAAGTGAAATTAAGCAGACACAGAAAGACAAATACTGCATTTTCTCACTTATGTGTGGGAGGTAAAAAAAGTCAATCTCATAGAGGTAGTGAATGGAATGGTGGTTGCCAGAGGCTGGGAATTATAGAGGGGAAAGGAGAACGAAGAGAGGTTGTTTAGTGCATACAAAAATAGCGTTAGATAGAAGGAATAAGTTCTAGTGTTCAGTATCGCAGCAGGATGACTAGAGTTAACAAGAATGTATAGTTTATTTCTAAATGGCTCAAAGAGAATATTTGGAATGTTCCCAACATAAGCAAAAAAATGAAAAATGTTTGAGGTGATTCATATCCGAATTACCCCGATTTGATCATTACGTGTTGTGTGCATATATTAAAAAAATGTATTCCATAAATATGTATACCTATTATGTATCAATAAATAATTGAACATACCATTTTACCTAAAAACAATTAATTCAAACATATTATTTAAGTGTCTTAGTGCTTAGCATATAGTCATTGTTTTACAAATAATAATGGTTGTCATTGCCATAGTCATTATTGGAAAATCATCTAGGGACAGTATGTGTTATGAGAAACACAAAGCTGAAGGTGGGATCTTTATGGATGACAACTTATAAATTCAGAAAAAAATTATAAATGCATATACATATATAAACATATTTACATATATCTACTATACTAAGAAGACATTTATTTTCTTTATGAGCACTGTAATTATAAATATATTTACTAAGTATTTGATGTTCTTTGTAAGTAGTATTTTTACTAAAAAGAAAGTATTTAGCATACTATTGCTTTACAAAGACATTGCATTTAAGCAACAAATAGTATCTAAAATAATTCTATATGATCATATAGAATGTCCTTCAAAACATGCAGTGTGATTTATGCCTTTAGATATTATTCATAATACACTAAGCATGATGTGTGTCTTTGAATATATTTGCAATAACTCTTTTAATATGGTCTGGTAAAAGTATCCAACTTACATGTTTGGCATTTTTCTTCTACATCATGTGCAATCATATCTTTCATCAGTTTAGTAAAAGACAGTAAATGCAAAAAGATAGAGTCACACAGGCAGGAAATAAATTATGACTTCATTTCAATTGTGACTATTTGAACAGATGAAATTTGAGAGTTTTAATTTTAACTGCAGTAATTATTGATACTGAATTTTATTAGATATATCTATATTTTAGTGCTAAAAATAAGAATAAAATGTGGGCTCAAATTTTAATAGTCTATCAGGTATCCCACGGGAAATTAAAATTCTGTAAGGTGGATCTATGAGGAAAACCAAATCAACAATCTTTAGAAGGGAATGAACTGATAAAGTAATCAAAATGATTCAACAGATCAAGCCAAATTTAGATTATTCCAGCTAATGGAATGTAGTTTTAATTAAATATCTTGAAAATCAAGTAGCCTCTTTTAAACTAGAATGTTCTTGATTTAAGTCCTACTTAAATCTGATAAAGATACCATTTAATGTTCAGATATCTTGGCTTTTCTTCAGAAAATTCTAATGGAAGGGGGAAAATATCTGGCTGGAAATCAAGGTGCTAAATCATTAGAAACTGAAAACTTATTTGAAATTAGGTAAAAACAAAGATTTATTTTAGGTAATCACGGAATAATTTATGAAATATAAACCGTAGTTAGTTGCAGCATGCATGGCAAAAACAAAACAAAATACAGTATAGTAATAACTCTTTACTTTTACTAATAGCTTTTTACTATAAATTTAATTCCATAGGTATTCATTGGGAAACAGCTACTAAAATATTGCAATTAGATTTGTAGACCCTGAAAATACATGTTTATGTTAAAAAAAACAGCATTTTAGGTGCTATAATATCTTATAATAATATTGGCTTAATGTAAGATCTCACTCAATTTCCAATAAAATAATTTTTATGAAATGGCTACAGTTATTTTAATAGTATCAATGATAGGATTTTGAAACTCCTGTTTTTCAAAATGTATTTATTAAGTATTGATTTTTGTTTTTCTATATTTTAAAGGATAATATAAATATTGAAATACTTCTTTACTCCTACTTCCTGCCAAATTTTTATTTTTACAAATCTACTTGTGTATAGTGGACATATTTATGTCTGTTTTCCTGTGTACATATATTGATATCATAATGGGAGGATTTTGAGTAGAAATCCCTTTTAACTTCCCTCCTCCCTGTCTTACAAACAGAGCAATAAATTTGGATTTAGAGAACTATCATTATGGTCATATTAAGAAGATTAACAGTGAGAATACATGTATATAAGAATACATACACTTATGGTCAAAATATATATTCTAACACTGTGGAAACTGAAGTGATCATTACAAATACCAACATTCTCTAGACAATTATACTGCATAGCAAAGAATTATTTTCCTCTTATCTTCAAAAGAGAAAATGTGTATCTCATTAAAGAAATTATTATTCATTCAAAAAGAGAGCTCTTTAAAACTACTTCAAAATATGTGCTTTTCTTAGGACAAATCTGAAGTAGACACTGGGGACACAAATACAATTTGAAACATTTCCTTTCTGCATTACTTATGTATCTCTGTTATTAAAGCTTCTCTCATACTTAAAGAAGAAATGGAGTACTGAACTTTGTGTCAAGCAAAGGGAATAGAAAAACAACCCCCAAACTCAATACTGTTTAGTCTAATTGATGAAGTGATTTGAGGCAGGTAATGCAGATACTGGAAAAACTGTCATTCACTTAAGTACCAAAGAATCTAATTTAATGCAGTTGATATCTTCATTCTAGCCAGGAAAGCTGCTTCATCTTCATTTTAGTCTAGATTGCTACTACATGAAGTGACAGTGGGTTTACATGCTCCAGTTGTATATTTATTTTCTGAAAAGAGCTGAGATGCCATCATTTTTCAACTTTGTCATCCCATTGCTCATTCTAGGAAGACTCAAAGTGTGAAATGGACATGGCGATCTGATTATTTTAAATTAATTCAACTTCACAAACAGGAAATTGTGATGAGTTAAATAATTAGTGCATGTCTGAAAATTGAAGCTAATATATCTCATGCTATATTATTTAAGATATATCAAAAAGTATTTATTAAAACACATTATATGAAAGCCTTTGGATAAGAGCTATGAAGCCTTGAATGCCAAGTCTTTGATATGGTTTTTCTCTCTTCTGCTCTGTTACTGTCTATTTTTGTTTCTATCTTTATCTATCTATTAATCAATTTATCTATCTTCATCATATGCACTCTCATTTAAAAGTTAATTTATTATTATACTGAACCACAAGTAGTGAATAATATAATACAAACAAGAAACTTAACTTTAATATAAGTGATATAGATAAGCAATTTCTGTACACACATATCAGAATCAAAAACGAGACTTAACTGAACAAAGAGGTCAGACAACTCAAGTAAAAGGATGGTAGGAAAATGAGAAATGGATTTTGTGAATACAGAATGCATTGGTGAAACAATGATACAATTATACTCTGATCTACATTTCTATCTGTTGTAGTTCACCCACAGCTGGCTTATAAGATATTTACTAGCATGTTTTCTGAAATGTTTATTTTTAGTATATCCTGCATCTATTTCTTTCTTTCAGATATGGTTCCTGGAGCTCGGTGCCTAGTGGTTATACTAGATTCATCTCCTAACTTTTTTTGTCAATATTTCATTTACCCATAATTAACAGAATAGTTATATTTTCCTTTAAAATTACCCTTTTCAATATCCTATGACCAGCCCAAAGTTGCCACATAAAGTGTAAATATGCCTAGAATTCAAGTATTGTAATTTTCCAATTTAGCCAAACCAGCACTGATTGACATTTTCAAGAGTCATCAGTTCTTATTCTCAGATATTAGTTTCAGAAATGTGTATGTTAAGATATATGATGTGAAAACCCTGTATCTTTCAAAAAATGTCTCAGAAATTTAGGAGAATTCATCTGTGTAGTACTCAACTATCAAAACAAACAAGCAAATAAAAAAAACTGTAGCATCCAGGTCTTTTAATAGAACTCTCTCATGTTTACATCCTGTTATGTCATCTTTTCTGATTCATATTCATCATTATTAAGTTTTCTTCACCTATTGAGATAATGTGCTTCACTATTACCTATGTATTATTGCTAACAATTTTGTTGTACTGCTGGGCACAGGATTCTCATTGAATTGGACAACATTAGTTAGCCCATTACCTGGGAGTGTCAGACAAACTCCCAGCTTAATTTCTTCCAAGCTTGCCCAATCCTGTTTTAATGAATGATGTCTATGACCTCCAGATAATGAGATTGATCAGTGTCGCAGTCTGGTTAGTTGACAAAATATGCTATACATAACAGATATCAAAGGAAAATAGGTGGTACACCACAAATTTTTAAGGGTCAGTGAGATAAAGTGCAGCTTCATTTGAAAGGATTTGTTTCAGACTCAAAACAAAAAAAATAGAAATGAAGAACAAAGGCATTTGACATCAGCCTCTTAACAGTATGCAATACACCATATTGTGATTTATAGCATGAGCAGGCAGGTCCAGTGTGTGGAAAGAGATTACTACCAAAATAATTCCTCAGATAGAGATGTCATAGGATCCAGTTTTGAGAACTGTGGTATAAAGTGAAAATACTTTCAACTCAAATAAAATAAAAGGAAAAATAACTAGTATTGTTCTTTGCTGAGGGTTAGAGTATTGTGTAAGACCCTCTCAAATTCCTTCTGGTCAATATCTTCATTGGTCCTGGGCTCAAGATTCATAGTTGTCAATATCAAGGTTTTGGTGAAAACAAACATATGTAAATATTCCATGAAATATATATATACTCATAAATTAGAAATTTTTGGTTTTTTAAATCAATTTAAGTTGATCCACACAGCATTTTACTCTCTGAGGTACCAAACTCATAGATACTCAGACAGCTGCTCTGTCTCTTCTTAGCTCCACCAGCAATGTTTGCAGGTAATGTTTGCATGGATCTCTTTGCTAACAACTTTGAACGAGGTAATATAGTGTGACTTTTATTATAAATCTAATTAATTTGGATTATTTTTTGCTGGACAATGCATAAATATTAGGCCTGTTATTTGGTGTGCTTTTCATTGGGGGGTGTGATGGGTGATAAGCAGAGCTCAATACAGTGATCAAGCACAAGACTTCTGGAGTCAATCCCTTTACATTTAAATCCTAATTTCAACTATTCTGAACCTCTGGCCTTGAACAAGATCTCTAATTTCTTTTAACCTCAGAGTATTCATCTCGAAAACAATAGTACTCAAATATATTTCCTATAAAGATTAAATGTAAATTGTTTAACACAGTAGTTGTTCATGATGTGAGTTCTTTTGTTTTCTTGCTTTCTTCTTCCATTCTCATCCTTTTGTTACATGACACTTTTAATGGGCAATCTATATTAATATAGATTAAATTAAACTCTAGAAACTGAAAAATAAGATGTTATTTAATCCTCAGTTTTTAAGGGGAATCTTCCCCCCTTTTCATTTTTGTAAAAAGTAACTTTTTTCAAGCCTATATTGTGGAAGCATTAAGCTCATGAAATTAGGTACCAGAGAACTTGAGTTTCGTCCTAGTTCCACAAATTCTTAGGTGTATTAATCCCAGCAAGTCAGTTCGTCTCATCTAGATCAGTCTTTTTTCTACCTGTAAAATGTGTATAATAATTCTCTTTACAATCAAAGGTTCATGATGAAGGTTAGGTGAAGTAATTTATTTAAAACACATGGCATGGCAACTCATATATAGAAAAAATATTAATCTTGGCCTTTAATATCATTCTAATTTTAAAGATGGGGCAATATAAATTTTAAGCAAATACCTAGGTAGTTTGTGTAAAAGGCTCATAGTTGATCAGACTGGATACCAGATGTTCTGATTTCTAACACACTGCTCTTTCCGTTCTGCCATGCCATCTTAGTTGACGGGTCAACGCTTAATCAGATGCTGATGGTCAAAGCTGGGGAGCAACGTGATGTACTGCAGAGTGTATATGCTTTGAAATAAGATAGATCTTGATTTGACTTTCAGTTCTAAAGATTTTTAATTTGTACCTTAGAATTGGATTTTTATCTGCCTAAATCTCAATTTCTTTATAAGTAAAATAAGGCAATGAGGAGGAGAGTACAAAACTTCAGAGTTATTAAAGAAAAAAAAAAGGGCAAGTACAGAGAACAGTGTTTTACCCCATACATGTTAAGGATAGCGTAGATATTGTTGTTATTACTATCATGAATGATTATAGCATTTAAGAAATCAAAACATATATTCTGAGAATACTGAAATCTAACCAAAAGTATATTTGGTTTTCCAAACACTTTTGCATAAGCAATTCTTACTACACTAGGATATTTATTCATCAAATATAATGAGGAACTACGATTTTACGTTTAACAACTTGTGTGGGTAATGGAAATGGAGTTTCCATTGTTAATGCAGGGCAGTTTATGACCTTGGGTGCTTTGTAAAAGCAGTTGTTTATGCATATTTTAAAAAATTAAAGCATTAGGATTTGACATTAGGTACAACATCAACCTTCTCGAAGTTGACCCTACAGTAATGTGAAAACATACAAATCATCTCTGCAAATATTTTAGTATGCATCCTGCAAAACCTCAAGAATCTCAATCTTTTAAGAAAATCCACTAAGAGAGCTAGTTTTACCCGTGTAGTAGATAAGATTTATTTTAAAATAAAAAGATATAAATAAACATGATGAAATATTCTTAAATGATTCTACTTCTTCAAAATGAATATAAGAGACATGAATAAAGAATATGTGAGGTTTTTTGTGTGTATGTTAGCAAGTGTTCTCTGGTTAGTGTATGCCAGTTTTAATTTTAAATTTTGTGCTAGGCAGCACCATAATGTAGCCAATACTTAGCTTCTCTGAGGCCTTATGTTAGTCCTTATACAATGACCATTTCCATTTTAAAAGTAAAGAAACTAAGATTCAAATAAATAATAAATTAACACATCCTTGATCAACCTAGAAACCAATAAAAAAAACTTGAGTGCAAATCTGCATGTTTGACTTCAGAGTTGGTGCTTTTTCCAGAGTACATTACAGAGCTAATGACACCATTCTTGTGTATATTTAGCATAGAATACTAAAAGAAAGTACTTTGAATTACAACTTGATAAAAAATAATTTTGTGAATTAATGCTTAAAAAAGGAATGCTTGCCTAAAATATTATGCTTATAATAATTTCATTCATTAATCATGTTAAGCAGGTAAACATTGAATTGATTTTGATATTGAAAAAAAGATTTCTTCTTTAGTATACATTTTGATTTCCTAGTTAATATGTGGATGGATAAATATTACATGTTATAATGTACTTTTAATGAGAAGTATACTACTAACTTCAAATAAATTCAGAAGCTAGTATAAAAATTTTGGTCATTTTTTTCTACTTGCCTCTACTGACATATCCAAATGGAAAGTCTGTTATGAACTGAATGTTTGTGTCCCCAAAATTCATATGTCGTGGCCATATCTCCAAATGTCATAGTATTAGGGAGTAGAGCCTTTGGACGGTAATTATGTTTAGAAGAGGTCAGGAAGGTAGAGCCCCCATGATGAAATTAGTATCCTTATAAAAAAAGACATCAGAGCTTCCTTTTTCTGACTTGTGAGGATGAAGCAAGAAAGAGATCATCAAAAATCCAGGATTTGGGCATTTGCCAAAAACCGAATCTGCTAGCACTTTGATCTTTGACTTCCCAGACTCTAAAACTAAGAGAAATGTCTGTTTTCTAAGCCAACCAGCCTATGATATTTTGCTGTAACAGTCCCAAAAAACTAAGACATAAGTCTTCACTTTCAAAGTCATTTGTGGCAATGACTTCAAAAAGCTCATGGAAAAATGAAATTAAAAGATAAAAATTAAAAAAAATAATCAACATAAGCTTCATTAAGGTGAAGACACTTTTGTAAGTAATAATATCAAGCATTTAGTTTATCCCTAAAGAACTGAGGGTCCTGGAAATTAATCATGTCAATGCAGTACTTTCACATTATTAACTGAAGAAAAGTGGATATCTTTTAAAGATTTTGCTGTTTAATTAAGGGAAAAAAAGTCTAAAGAAGCCAAATTAACCCTGTATGGTGGATGCCTAATGATTTTCCATTGAAACTCTCTCATATTGGCCATTGTTTGATGAGAGGAATGAGCAGGAGCATTGTTGTGGTGGAGAAGGACTCTCCAGTGAAGCTTCCCTAGGTATTTTCCTCCTAAATCTTTGGCTAACTTTCTCAAAACACTTTCCTAATAAGCAGATGTTTTCATTCTTTGGCCCTCCAGAAGGTCAACAAGCAAAATGCCTTGAGCATCCCAAACAACTCTTGCCATGACCTTTGCTCTTGATTGGTTTGTTTTTGCCTTGCCTGGACCACTTCTACCTCTTGGTAGCCATTCCTTAGATTGTGCTTTTTCTTCAGGATCATACTAGTAAAGCCATGTTTCATCTTCTGTTACAATTCATGGAAGAATTCCTTCAGGATTTTGATCTCACTTGTTTAAAATTCCCACTGAAAGCTCTGCTCTTGTCTGCAGCTGATTTGGGAGCAATGGGTTTGGCACCCACTGAGTGGAAAGTTTTGCTCAATTTTAATTTTTCAGTTAAAATTTTTTAAGCTGAACCAATTGAGATGTCTGTGGTGTTGGCTATCATTTACGCTGTTAATTTTTGGTCCTCTTCAATTGCGGCATGAACCAGATGAATTTGCCTTTGTAAATTGATGTGGATGGTCTACTGTTACGGGCTTTGTCTTCTGAAAATGAGTTATCCATTTGTAAACTGTTGATTTCTTTGGGGCATTGTCCTCATAAACTTTTCATAAAGCATCAATAATTTCACCATTCTTCCACCCAAGCTTCACCATAAATTTGAAGTTTGTTCTTGCTTCAATTTTGGCAAAATTCATGTTGCTCTGATAGGGGTTCTTTTCAAATTGATGTCTTATCTTTCTCAGCATATCAAACTCAGACATATTATAAAAAGTTAGAGTGAGTTTATTTCGGTGCAAAAAAATTTTGAAATCTATGCATACTGTTTTAATAGTACACATTTTCCATGAACTTTTGGAAGAGTCCTTGTATATGCTGTGAATAATATGTATGAAAATGCTGACTTATTTGTGCTATACACAAAGCTCACAATCAGAAATATTGTGAGATCAAAGATCAAATTTTGAGCATTCTTATTAAACCAGTGGGCTTGAAGCATTGTTAAGACAACCAAGGCACATTTCATAAGCCCTTCAAACAACTTATTTATCCACCTATGAATAAAGATGTATTTCTATGTCATACTTTAGGATCACTTCACTTTCATAGATGTTTGATCTGTTTTTGTGGTGTTGATGGCTGCTTTACGACCAAAGTGTTTTGCCATTGATGGTCCATATGCACTTCAAATTTTGAAGTTAAAGAATTAGCACTATTCTGATATCCTTCAAGATCAAAGGAAGAGGAAATTTTTTAAAAAGTCATTTTCAAAATATTTTCACATTGATTTATAATTTTAGAATTGTGAATTTGACTCATCAGTTAACTAGATTTGTAAGAAAAAATCAAATATACAATCTTCTCTAATCTTTAGGATTGAGTCCAAGAGTAGTATCCTGGGTTCACATCCCAAATAATATTAAGAAGATTGTTGGATTTTCGATTGTGGAACTATTATCAACATGTGGATATTTGTTTACTTCCTCAAGGGAAGTACATCAAAATATTCTTATGTCATTATCATTGTCTTATGTTGGAGAGCACGTTCAATGATACTAAAAAGTCTAATCTTTCTATCTCTCTCTCTTTCTCTCTCTGTCTCTCTCTGTCTGTCTCTCTCTCTCTACATGTATATATATATATTTGGTTTGGCAAAAGAAAAAAATGCAAACATGATATTGTTAAATGTTGGGTTTGTTTACATGGGGCAATAAATAACTTGTTAATTCTGCAAAAGTAGTCAGCTTCTGTTTATCAGGAATGAGCTTCTCAATTCTTCTCTGTACCTCTGTTCTCATAACCTTACAAACACAGTGCTGAATGAATACATTAGACCTCCTGGTGTCTGAAGCTGTTATCTATTTACCCAGTGCTTTTTCTCAATCCAAAACTCACAGTGGATCCAGTAGTGTCACTAATGCTCAGTTGATTGACCAGACATCTGTCCAAATCAAACAAATAACTCCAATTATAAACAGCTCCAACAGGGTGTACTTCAGTAATGGGACAATCTGTCAATTGCTATGGAGGTAGTAGGTATGTGTCTGGATGTGGTGTCATTCTAAAAGGAAGTCATTGTTAAGGAGATGGTCTTTGGAATGATTCTTCAAAACAAAGACTTTATTAGCAGCAGAGAAAGATGTCACAGGCAGTCTAGTCGCATAATTATTCTATTATGATAGACTAATTTTGGGTGTTTTTAATGTAGGTAGAATGCAAGACAGGTAAAAATTAGGCAAGAAAACATCTTTGAACAACAAATTTTTTTGTAACTGCATAAGTAGTAAAAACATGATCTGCTTATTGAGGTATGCATAGACATGATTGTGATTGTATCCTTCCCAGGACATAGAATAAAAGAACAAAAGTTCAATATATTTATAATACCAGCTTATCTTTGATATGCAAATGAAAAAAATCCAGAGCCATATCTCCTCTATCTTCTGTATACCTTCTGTATACCCCAGAAGAAAATACTCCTCTGCCTTAATCACCCCAGGGCCAGGGACCAGGCAACTGAGGGCCACCCCTATAACCCAAAGCCCACTGAAATTATTTAATTATTTATTTAGCCAATTCCAAGCTGTTTACCCTGTCCTGCATTGCTTTTCTCTTGGAAACCCCAGTGAAGGTTCTAGCCTGGGCCTTTCTCCTTGTTCTTTGTCTTCTACCAACCGACCCAGACAGTGCTTCCACTGTGCCCTACATTGCATGTTGTGATCCCCTCTCTGGGACCTGTGATTGTAACAAATTTTGTGTTTTGTTTGCCTCTCCTGTGTCTCTTCTTGTGTTCACATCTGACTGACCATATATAAAAGAACACAGAAACAGAACAGTTATATATTCTAATTATTTCACGGGGTCTCTTGTTTCCATATTTAATTTTTGATTTTGACAGTGAGCGAATATTTATTTGACCTTTTCTTCTGGGAATTACTTAATGTCTAGATTGAAATTGTTTTCTTTCAGAAATAATTTTCACTTAGTCCCACCAGTCATTTGAGGCACTACTAAAACAGAAATCTTTTAAATTCAATTCTATCCATGAGATAGGCGGCAGTATGAATTTAGGCCACAATACTTTATGAGGACTAATTTGTGTTCATAAATTGTCCTGGGAGATGCTCTAGCATCATCCCAAACACAGAACCACTGAGATGAGAAAAGTTTTTTCTATCCTAGTATTGTGGATTTTCTTTTTATTTACCTTTTTACAATGGGTAGATCCCATTGAATCCTAAATTCTGATTAGTTTTCAGTTAGAGTCCCAAACTCCGTTGAGCCCTAGACTTTTTCTCCTGTCTTCTGCACCCTGTGCAGTCATGAAAAGAAAAGCTCAACATATCCAGGGTTCGGCATACAACATCAGAAGAAAATGTGGATTGGTTGCTTGGTTGTCTCCTTAATTTCACTTTGTTTTTAATTCCTTGTAATTTTACTTATCCTTCAGATTTTCAGATTTATAATTTTTTTCAGACAAGATAATAAAAAATACTGTTGTAAATTGAAGTAAGCCTTTCAAGTAATTTTGACTTTAAACATTTAACTGGTTTATCTACTGTATACTTGTTTATGACTTTTAATTACAAGGGAAGATTTAGCCTTTTATCAGCATATAATTTATCCTATTTAATCCTTAATGCTTTTAACAAAAATTTCTGTGTATGTAAATGCAATGTGCATTTCTGAGTTTTATTTGTTTGTTTTATCTTAATATTCCTTTATCATTTTTATGTCAACATTTCTTTAACATTTTACTTCTCACATATATTCTGTAACTGAGTTTTATTTTATTACTAGTCAGAAATAAATCAAATAATAGCAGTTTATTATTACAGTTTAATCATTTTTTTATCCAAGAAGTACGGAAATCCAGGACTGCTGTGATGTGCCATTTGGTCAAGTTCCAAGCTTATATAGCCATGTTGTTCTGCCATATTTGGCTTTCATCCCCAAGAACAGGATAGGTTCCTAAATTGCTATTGGAGCTCTAGCAATTACATTTATACTTACTTTTTTCTTAAAAAGTAAGAAAATAAGTTTTAATGCCCCTTCTATTTCAATTTAAGGCTAGTTTCCAGAAATAATACATAGATATAATTACATTCCTTTGACAAAATTTAGTGACATGGTCACACCAGACTGCAAGTAAATCAGAAATATTTAATCTTATTATCTGCTAAGTCTGCTGATTGACAACCACAGCTTATAACGGTATGGTTTGGGAAACGTCTTGGATTTTCAACATGTCAATAATCCAAATTGCATGATATTTAGCCACTGAATATTCTTCCTTTAGCAAAAATAAAGCTTCATTTCCTTCTATTGCCACTTGAAGACTGACTCTAAATCTAACTACTTCTCCCTTGAAGGAGAAGCACCAAGAAATGGACACCAAGCCAACTTTTTTAATTTTCAATTTTTCTCCCTAATTCTGGTTTTAACTCTATCCAAAAATGTAAGGATAGGACTTCCATTATAAAACAGACTTCATCAGATTGCCAGTCTGTAATATGTGAGTACTTGATTCTTTCTACCAAATGCTCATATTATTCCAAGATTAAAGATTTTTGGTTCTGTCGTGTACAGCACTCTACTTCTAGATTCCACATTTTTATTCTTTAGGATTAGAGTCACCTGAGACTTTCAAAACGTACAAAATAACTGGAGTTTAAATGAGATAGATGTTCATTTTTCTGTTACATTGAAAAAAGGCATTGAAAAAGGAAGTAGGCATGCTAGTAGTGATTTGTCACCCCAAATCTACACAGACACAGGCTTTTTAAGTCTTATTTCCCCACTCAGCAAAGTTTCCATTCAGAAGGTCATATCAGGGGCCAAAATGGCTGGTGGATCTCCAGGCACCACATCCACACTCTGATTGGAAGGAGAAAAGGAGCATATCCTTTAGTTGTAAATCTACTGCCTGGAATTTAGAAACATTGCCTCTGCTTGTATGTGTGAGAAAGAAAGGATTAAGAATCCAGTTTGCATTTAAGAAAGAAGGCAGACAACATGTTTTAATGCTCTTTTAGGCATACAAATCACAGAGTCTCTGGCAAACAAACTAATGATATTTGCTACCAGCAGAGTCTGTATGTATGGAACTCTTTCAGGAGGAGACACTTAGCAGACTATCTAGGATTGTTTGTAAGAAACAAACATAAAATCTATGGATGTATGGGTAATAGCTCCCTGGAAAACGACACTAAGGCTCTATCATTATCTGAGTATAAAATGGAAATGTTTCATAACTGAGATGACTCTCTTCTGTGTAAGTAATGCAGTTACACACAGCACGTAGATACCTTGCATGTGAGTCAGGACCAGAGCAGGTCTGGTGCAGTGAGAAAGAGACCAGGAAGCCACACTGGTGGTCCTGGACAACTCTTTTCATGATGTCTTGTGATTACTGGTGTATTTGAAATCACTTTTAAAGTTTAATATGGGGTAAGATCTGTGATTCATCTGGGACTAATTTGACAAGCCAGTGCTTTATGCTCTCTCATTCTCCTTGGCCAGTACTTAGTCACATAGTCACACAGGGATGCAAATTATTATGCTTATTCTGAAAAACCATGTATCTAGCTAGGTATCAGGGATTCTGATTTTACTTTTTAAGAAAAGGATATGGTTAACATTAGAGGAAAATTGGGAGTTTGTAATTCACTTCTAAGTATGTATCCTATACAAACTCTTACAAATATGCATCAAAAGACATATATGAAAATGTTCACTCATTGGGACTGATAAATATTTTGGTAATCTTAAGCAGAGGTGAAACGGTTGTGTTTATTCTTTTGTCTCCTCACACACAAAGTCCCATTGACAGCAACCACAAGGGTAGAGGGAGCAAAACCTGGTTTGTAGTCCTGAAATCACCGGAATCAGACATGTCAGTAGGTCTTTTTAGAAATATTTTCTCAGGCCTGAGCAGTTCTTTTTTAGTTATCATGAAGCACCAAAGTATCTTAAAAAAATGCTGTCTTACTCTTGTTTCAGGGCTTCCCACAGCTGGGCCCTAGGTTGGATATCCTGGGGCCAACTGTCTCCACCCAGTCTATAGCAGAACCCTTAACTTTGCTCACATCATGATGGTATATCTGAACTGACACTGGGACTAAGGACTTGCAGTAGGCAGGTAAAGGCAGCAAGCATGCATTTATAATACTGAGGCTGTCCTCCAAGAAACATTCCCTATATCTATCATCTTTAAAAGATAAATTTAGCATACATAATATCTTTCTGTTTTTATAAAAGTGTTTCTGTTAGTCTATCTGAGTAAATGTATAAAATATATCTCATTGACTTCATGTCATCCATTGTTATTTCTAAGTGTTAGAATTAGGACCAATTTTTAAAATGCATTCTGTAACTTTCCAACATCACATTAATTATTTAAATAGTCATATAATTCAAAATTTAACATATTTTTCCAAATCTTTCCAAAAATAAAAGTGTGTTTCCTCTGAAAACACAGATTTAAAACAATTCCCCTGCAGGTAATGACCTTAAACCCACACGCACAAGACATTCCGAAGACACTATGGTGCTTCACTTCATAATTTGTTAGAAATTTTCCAAAATTAACACTATTTTTTAAAAGTTTTATGTTAAAACACTCTATCTTACTAATCGATCAACACCTATGTGCGCATATGGAAATAACATTCATCAGAAATCAAGCAGGTGGGAGGGGCCAGGAGAGGATGGGTAAATTCACACCTAACAGGTACAATGCAAACTATCTGGGGCATGAGCACACTTACAGCTCTGACTTGAATGGTACAAAAGCAATTTATGAAACCAAAACGTTTGTACCCCGTAATATTCTGAAATAATGAATTTTAAAAAAACACTCTATCTTATATCCATTATATATTTCTATGCAAATAGCTTATCAGGAAAAAGAACTGCACTTCAAATTAAGCATAGCATGTTACATTGACCCTCTCTTGTAAAAAATAAGCAGTTATATATCAAGACAATATAATGTTAAAATCTAATGCTACTAAAATAAGTTTCTGTTTAACTCACAATGTTTCTAAACTTAAAACAATCCATATTATCTAATAAATCAGTTTTCCATTCACCATGCACCTTTATAATCACTTTATAAAATATACTTTTGGAAGTAGGTACATTTTTTGTCAATTAACTACATATTCTGTATGCCTTAAAGATCTAAGGCTTATCTGAATTTGCACCTAGATAGAGTACAACAGTTGAAATTTTATATTCTCTTTCCAAGCTTAATCAGTGCACATGCATAGCAGTGTGAAGTGTCCAATTCTCTGCACACAATTTCAGTACCTATGGTAGAGTGGCCCTCTTGGATTTTTTGGCTCAAATTAATAACTAAGAGAGTTCTTCAAAATACAATATGATTAGTCATCTTTAATCAAATGAATAAATTGACTAATAAGAAGCTGCCCAGTGATCACTCTCTGGAGAAGTACATTAATTCATGTATACACTTGAGCCTTTCACCCAGAGAAAGGTCATTTATACTGCCTGTACTGACTGCCATGTTAAGTGCATTTCAGGCAGAGTAAACATTCACCTTGTTTCATGAAATGATAGTTCAAATCCCTGGATAACTTTAAAGATTGCAAGCCCCAAATGTGTATGTGAAAGACTTTCTATCTTCAAGCAAAATAAGCAAGCTATCAAATGCTTAGCATTTCTTCCTAGTTCAGGATGCAGGCTTATTGACATGAAGATTCCTTTACAAAAGCAACAGACAAAACATATAAAAAATTAAATACATTTTTATTATATTCCTTTTGATTTAAGTATTTTATATAGAACAATATTCATAATACAATCTAAACAGACAAAGAGTTTTAGACAGGCAATCATGTAATGTGTCAGAGTCAGACTACAGAAAATTCTTCATAAAAGAGAAAAAAGATGTTTTAGTTTTTTGATTATTTGTCATAATACAGCAATTTTACAAATGTGGTGCATTCAAATGTAGAAGCTGTAAGATTCATATCAGTTGAAATTAAAAGAAGAGAAAGGAACATAAATCTTGAAAGAGATACCCAGAAATGTATTAAAAATACAACACCAGTGGCACACTCCATATGAAAGACACAATGCTGTACTTCTTAGTGCCACACCTCAAGTCATAGTCATAGCCTACATGTAGATAAGTTTTGTACTCATCCTGCAATATACCTAACAGTCCAGCCCCTAGTCCTTGCATTTTCTAAACAGTAAATTCCACAGGATCAAGGAAAAGTGAAAGCCATATATTTCCAACTTCCAAGTGGACTGTGAGGTAGGCTTCAGGTGCATATTTTGCATTTTTGAAGTTGGTGAGGGGGGAAAGGAAATTAGTATTTTTATGGTGCTTACAATTTTACTTGTAGCCTGACTTTCAGGAATTTGTGAATCCCACTCTAAGATGTTACTGATAACGCATACTTACCACATATACACCAATGCACTCTACTGGGTATTATTTTCTCCATTTTCACAAATAGGAAAAATGAGATTTAGTTGAGGAACCTAACTTACTTAGGACCATTCAGGCGGTAAATGGCACAAAAATGTTTGGCTTTAAAGCTCATGAACTTATAACTACTACAAGTGGAATTGACCAAAATACGAGTACAACTGATATGCCATGGTGACATATGTCCATAGTGGGATAAACTATTCACCCCATCCGTGTATCTGATAGAGCTTTTTATTTCATATGAACACAAGATATGAGTTTTTTTATTTTAGAAATTGAAGTGTGAGCCAAATTTTATATTATTCACATTGAGGCAATATTCTAAAAACAGTTGAGAGGATCAAGAGGCAGCATGCAAGTGCAGAAAAGAAAGAAGCATAAAGTATAACCTTAGTATATGTCCAAATATTGAAGATAGTGGAGGGAGAAGTGTAAACATCTAAGTTAGAAGGAAAATCAAGGGAGAAAACCAGGTGCCACAGAACCAAATCAAGGGAAATTGAAGTATTAAAGATGCATTAAAGATGAAAGAGAGAGCTCAAAGATTGAAGACACCATTGGAGTTGATGCCAAGTAGAATATGAATTCCTCAAGCTGGAGACATACAGCAAGTATGGAGGCAAGCAGAGATTCTTTTGGACAACAGAGAAGCAAGGGAAAATGATAAATTTACTAATATTTACTATTTGTGTAAAATATCTCAGGTAGCAAATGTGACGAAAATATTGGTGAAAAGACACTTGGTATAGACCTATCTTATAGGAAATGATACCAATCATTAAGATGAGAAATGAGGAAGATCCAAATAAAACAATGAGTATAAAATAGAGAAGCTTGATTTTATGAAATGTTTCAGATTACTGGATGGCAGATTTAGTTTTGACTTTTACTAAATAGTATCCCACAATTCAATATTAGGAGACATGGCTCTTTCCTCCCACCTTAGCCTCAAAAATTGATGTAAACACTGACACAGCAATGGTTATTCATATTAGTAGTATCATAACATGGGAGATTTACAAATTAACTTATGTGGACAGGACAATAAAGGTTATAAAATAAACATATGAGGACAGATATACAAAAACAGGTAACCAAAACAGCATGATATTAGCATAAAAATAGACATATAGATCAAGGGCACATAACAGAAAATGCAGAAATAAAGCCACACAGCTACATCCAACTGATCTTTGACAAAGGTAGCAAAAACATGTGCTAGGGAAAGGATACCTCTTACAATAAATAATGGTGGAAAAATTAGATCACCATATGCAGAAGAATGAAACTGGATGCCTATCTCTCACCATATAAAAAAATCAACTCAAGTAGGATTAAAGACTTAAATGTAATACCCAAAAGTATGAAACTACCAGAAGAAAATCTAGGAAAAACTTAGCCAAAGCCATCCTGAGAAAAAGAGTGAAACTGGAGGAATCATATTACCTGACTTCAAATTATACTACAGAGTTGTAGTAATCAAAACAGCATGGTACTGGTGTAAAAACAGACCAGACAAATTCCCAACCAGAAAAAGACACAAAAAAAGAAGAAAACTATAGGACAACATCTCTGATAAACATAGATGTAAGAATTCTCAACAAAATACTAGCAAATTGAATTCAAGAACATATTAAAAAGATTATTCATCATGACCAAGTGGAATTCATCCCAGGGACGCATAGACCCACAGAACAGAATAGAGAACTGAGAAATAAACCCACACATCCATAATGAACTCATTTTTAACAAAGATGCCAATAACATACAGTGTGGAAAGAACAGTCTCTTCAATAAATGGTGCCAGAAAAACTGAATATCCATATGTAGAAAATGACGCCAGACACATCTCTCACCATGTACAAAAATAAAAATGGATTAAAGACTTAAATCTAATACCTGAAACTATGAAACTACTAAAAGAAAACATTGGGGAAATATTTCAGGACATTGGTCTGGGCCAGAAATTCTTGAGTAACACCCCCAAACACAGGCAACCAAAGCAAAATTAGACAAATGGGATTACATCAAGTTAAAAAGCTTCTGCATAGCAAAGGAAACAATCAACAAAGAAAAGAGACAACCCAAATAATGGGAGAAAATGTTTGCAAACTATCCAACTGACAAGAGATTAATAACTAGAATATATAGGGAGCTCCAACAACTCAATAGGTAAAAATCAAATAATCTGATTTAAAAATAGGCAAAGGATCTGAATAGACATTTCTCAAAAGAAGACATATTGATACAAATGACCAACAGGTATATGAAAAAATGCTCAACATCACTAGTCATCAGAGAAATGCAAATCAAAACTACAATGAGATCACATCTCATCCCAGTTAAAATGGCTTTTATCAAAAAGACAGGCAATAAGGAATGTTGGTGTGGATAAGGAGAAAGAGGAACATTCGGACACTGTTGGTGGGAGTGTAAATTAGTGTAATCACTATGGAAAACAGTATGGAGTTTTTTTTCTCTCAAAAAACTAAAATTAGAACTACCACAGGACGCAGCAATCCCACTGCTGGTTATATATCCAATGGAGGGGAATTCGGTATGCCAAAAAGATATCTACACTCCCATGTTTATTGCAATGCTGTTCACTATAGACAAGGTATGGAATCAACCTAAGTGTCCATCAACAGATGAATAGATAAAGAAACTGTCGTACATATACACAATGGAATAT
Organism: Daubentonia madagascariensis; assembly: GCA_023783475.1. NCBI lineage: Eukaryota > Metazoa > Chordata > Mammalia > Primates > Daubentoniidae > Daubentonia > Daubentonia madagascariensis. The sequence continues at coordinate 2,464,294 of JAKFHU010000316.1, forward strand.
TATATAGCTACAAAAATAATGAAATCCTGCCATTTGAAACAACATGGCTGGAACTGGAAAACATTATATAATTTTGAGTGAAATAAGCCAAGCACTGAAAGACAAATTTCACATGTTCTCAATCATGTGGGAGCTAAATACTAAAAACAGTTGATCTCAAGGAGACAGAGAGTAAAATGATGGTTACCAGAGGATGGGAAGTGTACTGAGGAGGGAAGGATAAAGTGTGAATGCTTAATGGGTGCAAAAATATAGTTAGATAGTTAGATAGAATGAACAATATTTGATAGCACAACAAAGTGACTATAATCAACAATAGGTTAGGGTATACTTCAAAATAACTAAAGGGTGTAATTGGAATGTTCCTAATACAAAGAAATGTTAAATGCCTGAGGCAATGGATACCCCAGTTACCCTGATTTGATTAATTCACATTGTATACAGGGATCAAGACATCTCATATACCCTATAAACATATACATCTATTGTGTACCCATAATAACTAAAAATTAAAAAATTAAAAATCACCCAGACATTGCATAAAATGGAAATCTAAATAAAATATGGGCTTTAATTACTAAGAGAAAGAAAATGCATCAAGCAATGTTTATAACTTATGCACTTTTCTATATGTGTATGTTATACAATAATTGTATTATTATGTTAGAGTTGCCAAAAACACACCACAGACTGGGAGGTTAAAACAACAGAAATTTATTTTCTCATAGTTCTGGAGGCTGGATGTCCCAGATCAAGGTACCAGAAGATTGATTTCTTTTGAAGACGCTACCCTTGGCTTGCAGATGGCCACCCTCTCACTCTGTCCTCAAACAGCCTTTTCTCTATGTATGCTCATCCTTGGTGCGTCTTTTTCTTGAAAGGACTGTCATCATAGTGGATCAGGACCCCACCCTTATAACTTCATTTAACCTTAACTATCTCATTAAAATTGTTTACTTATTTCCAAATATTGTCACATTGGGGATTAAGGTTTCAGCAAATCAGTTTTGAGGGAACATAATTAAGTCCATAATACCAATGAAAAGGTCACAAAAAACAAAGAAAAATAAAGAAATAGCATCTACAATCTGAAAGGTAGCATACAAAGCAATCATCTTCCCTCTCTCCTTCCTTTGCTCCCCTTATGTTTCCCCTTCAGAACTTGGCATAAGACTTTCGTAGTCTCCTTCCTTCTCCACTTCCGTGTCTACGTCAACAGTATTGTGCCTCTGCCATTAACCACCATTGCTCATGTTTTCCATGAAAAGAGTTGAGGGTATTTATCCCCAAAACTTTAGTTGAAACATTGAAAATATAATCATCACTGGCTTTTTTTGAGGGTTAGAAGTTTCCCTTTAGAAAATAAAATAGCATTAAGAAATGTTTCAAATCTCATCTTTTCAAATGTAAATCATATTGGAAACTCAATTAATAATGTATCATCATGGTAATTAATAAATACTTGCTATGAAAGTAATCAGTAAGAAATTTAGGTGTCATAAATTTTATTTAGCATAAAAAATTTAAGTTCAAATTAGAAAAGAATTATTAACGCTGAAGGTTGCCTTTAAAAAGTAAATGTGTTATAAATTTGTATTGTATTTAAACATGTTTACTGTTAGTTAAATTACTGGTATTCCACACTATCCAAATTTGTGGTTGAAAAATACACAGGGGGCAGTGTCTAATCTGGAATTATACAGCTTCTTTTTTAGAAGTTGGAAAACAATTTTAGAAAATTTAGATACCCCAGATGACAATTTTGAAGTTGAATGGAGTGTAATCCTTGAATAAAATCAATGTAAGACCCAAGATTTTCAATACAAATCATATACAATACAATTCAAAAGTATACCCCAAGTAAAGGACCAAAATACACAATAACTAATCCATAGCCCCAGGGGTATATGAACACATGGCTTATTTTTCACTGCTCATAAGCCTTTGAATTTAGCTGTATGGTTTTCTGCATTTAAAAATGTGGTACATATAACATCCTTAATAATCAAAACTAGTGAGCTTTCATAAATATGCATCCCTAGTTACATTATATTAAACACATAAATAATCATATTAAAGACACTCAGCTATTCAAAAGTATAGAATGTTTTGCAAATGATATCATATACTCAAAAATATTTAGAATATCCATCAATTTTCAAGTACAAGCAAATTCTACATCTATTTTTCTACTTGGTTGTTAAAATTAGAACAAAGGTGTATCCTGAACAAAACATATGTAAAAATGTGTTACATTTACTCTAAGCTATGAATAAAGTGGAAGAAACTCATTTTATGTCGTTAACATATCAGTTTGGCTTTTTGAGTTATAGAAAATAGGACAAATTACAAATTCTTCTGTAGGCCTAATGCACATGCTTATGTATACTGAAATAAATTTAAAGTGCTATAAACTAAGTTTTAACCAGCTAATATTATATATAGAAGTGTTTATTATATATATATATATATAAATAACTCTTGAATATAATTCTTCAGAAGACTGAAGTAAATATTTGTTGCATTTACTGACTTCCTTATTCATTTAATAAAAAATGTAATTGTAGAATGCTTTCTAAAAATATCCTAATTCCTTCCAAGTTTTTTAAAACAGCTTTATTGAAATATAATTCACATATAACACAATTCACCCATTTAAAATATACAGTCCAATGGTCTTTAGTATGTTCATGAAGTTGTGAACACACAACCATCACCACAATTAATTTTAATAAATTTTCATCAACCAAGAACAAAACTCATCAACTATTAGCAGTCACACCCATGTTCTACCCCTCCAACCTATCCTCTGTCCTTCACCCACTGGCTCTAGGCAGTCACTTATCTACTTTCTGTCTTTATATATTTGCCTATTCTGGACTTTTTTTCCCTCCTATCTAGTTGTAATTATGTGTCTTTTGACCAACATTTCCCCTTCTCCACTCCCAAACCACTCCAATGTCTGGTAACCACCATTATACTGTATCTTTCTATGAGATCAGCATTTTTAGATTCCACATATACATGAGATCATGCGGTATTTGTCTTAATGTTCTCCAGATTCTTCTGTCTAAAATGTCAGGATTATGTTCTTTTCATGACTGAATAGTATTCCATCATATATATACATATTGATATCACATGTTCTTTAACCATTCATCCATTAATGGACAACTAAGCTGATTCCGCATCTTGGCTATTGTGAACTGTGCTGCAATAGACATGGGAGTGCAGACATACCTTCTACATATTGTTACCATTTCTTTTGAATGCATACCTAGTAATGGGATTGTGGATCATATGGTAGTCTCATTTTTTTTTAGTTTACAATATTATGGGGGTACAAATACTCTTCGTTACATGGGTCGCTTTTGTAATGCTTTGAGTCAGGGTGAAAGTGTGCCGATCACCCAGATGGTGTTCATTGTAGCTGTTAGGTAGGTTTTCACTTCATCCCCTCCTTCTCCCACCCTCCTGCTTGATTCCCACTGAGCTTTACTTCCCTCTGTGCACATGTGTGCTCACCAGTTTCAATTTAATAGTGATACATGCGGTGTTTGTTTTTCCATTGTTTAGATACAATGGATCTAATGGTATCCATTAGATACAATGATACTAATGGTATCACTTAGGATACCGTGGAATACTACTCAGCCATGAAGTAGTTTCATTTTTAATATTTTGAGGAAACCACACAGTTTTCTGTTATGGCTGTACTAAGTTACATTGCCGCCAGCAGTGTACAAGCATTCCGTTTTTTCCATATCCTCAGCAGCACTCATCTTTTGTCTTTTTCCCTAACAGCCATTCTGAAAGATGTGAGGTGATATGTCATTGTGGTTTCTATTTGCATTTCCCTGATGATTAATAATGTCCAGCATTCTTTTGTATACTTGTTGGCTATTTGTGTGCCTTCTTTTGAAAAATATCTATTCAGGTCTTTTGCCCATTTTTAATATGGTTAATTGTTTTATTGCTATTAATTTCCTTGTATATTTTGGATATTAACCAGTTATTATATTTATAGTTAGCAAATATTTTCTTGGTTGTATCATCATTCTGTTTATAATTTCCTTTAATGTGAAAAAGTTGTTTTAGCTTTATATAATCCAATTTGTCTATTTTTGCCTGTGCTTTTGAGGTCCAATTCAAAATGTCATTGCCCAGACCAATGCCATGGAGCTTTTTAATCTCTGTGTTTTCTTGTTGTAGTTTCATAGTTTCAGGTCTTACATTTACGTCTTTAATCCATTTGAATAGATTTTTGTATATGGTGAGAGTCAAGGGTCTAATTTCATTCTTCTGCATGTGGCTATCCAGTTTTTTCAACTCTGTTTATTGAAGAGACTGTCCTGTCCCCACTGTGTTTTTGGCACCTTTGTCAAAGATTGTTTGTCTGTAAATGTGTGTATTTATATCTGGGCTATGAGTTCTGTCCACTGGTCCATGTGTCTGTTTTTATGCTAATACTATACCATGCTGTTTTGCTTACTACTACTTTGTATTATACTTGAAAGTCGAATAGTGTGATACCTTCAGCTTTATTCTTTTTATTCAAAATTTCATTGTCTATTTGAGTTTTTGTGATTCCACATGAATTTTAGATTTTTTTTCTATTTCTGTGAAGGATGTCATTGGTAGTTTGATAGGGATTGAGTTGAATATGTAGATAGTTTTGGGTAGCATGGATATTTTAATAATATTTTTTATTCCAATCCATGATATTTTCCCATCTATTTTTATCTTCTTCAATTTCTTTCATTGATATTTTATAGTTTTCAGTGCTGAGATCTTTCACCTACTTGGTTAAATTTATTCCTAAGTATTTTAAATTTTTGGTAGCTATTGAAAACAGGACTATTTTCTTTCTGTCTTTTGCAGGTAGTTCACTATTGGTGTATAGAAACACTACTGATATTGCATCCTGAAGCCTTACTGAGTTTGTTTATTAGATCTAACAGATTTTTTGTGGTGGTATTTTAAAGTCTTTTATATCTAAGATCATATTGCCTGAAAATAGGGCCAATTTAACTTTTTCCTTTCTAATTTGGCTGTCTTTTTTTGCTCTGGTTGGACTTCCAGTTATATGTTGAATAGAAATGGCAAAAATGGGTACCCTTGTCTTTTTCTGTCTTGTAGGAAAACCTTTTAACTTTGCCCCATTCTGTATGATGTTAGATGTAGATTTGTCATATATGGTCTTTATTATGTTGAGGTACATTTTTCATATACAATATTTGTTAATGGTTTTTATTATGAGGGGATGTTGAATTTTGTCAAATTTTTCTGTATATATTAAAATGATCATATAATTTTTGTCTTTCATTCAGCCAGTGTGATGAGTCACCTTTATTGATTTGCATATGTTGGACCATCCTTGCATCCCTGGGATGAGTCTCATTTTATCACAGTGAATGATCTTTTTAATGTGCTGTTAAATTTAGTTTGCTACCATTTTGTTAAGGATTTTTACATACATGTGTATGAGAAATATTGACCTGTAGTTTTCTTTTTTGTTGTCTGCTTGTCTGGTTTTGGTATCAGGGGAATGTTGGCTTTGTAGAATGAGTTTGGAAGTATTCCTTTCTATCAAATTTTCTGGAATAGTTTGAGAAAAAATGGTGTTAGTTCTTTAAATATTTGATAGAATTCAGCAGTAAAGACATCAATTCCTGAACTTTTCTTTGATGAGAGACTTTATTACTGATTCAATTTTCTTACTAGTTATTTATTGGTTCAGCTTTTCTATTTCTTCATAGTTCAGTCTTGATAAGTTGCATGTGTCCAGGAATTTATCCATTTCTTCGAGGATATCCAACTTGTTGGCACACTATTGTTCATACTAGCCTCTGATGACCTTTTGTAAGTCTGTCCTATCAGTTGCAATATCTTGTTTTTCATCTTTGATTTTACTTGAGTTTTTTCTGTCTTTTATTATTTTTTTAGTCTAGCTAAAAGTTTGTAAATTGTGTTTATCTTCAAAAAGCTAATTCTTCAGTTTATTAGATCTTTTATATTGCTTTTATATTCTCTATTGCATTTATCTCATCTCTGATCTTTACCATTTCCTTCCATTAATTAATACTTTGGGTTGAATTTTTTCTTGTCATTCTAGTTCCTTGAGGTGAAATGTTAGGTTGTTTATTTCATATATTTCTTCTTTTTTATGTAGACATTTATTGCTATAAATTTCCCTCTTAGAACTGCTTTTACTGTTCCCATAGTTGATATGTTGTTTTTCTATTTTCATTTGTCTCAAGAAATTTTTGAGTTTTCCTTTTAGTTCTTCTTTGACTCAGTGTTTATTCAGGAGCATGCTGTTTTATTTCCATGTATTTGTAAAGTTTCCAAAGTTCTTCGTGTTATTGATTTCTACTTTTATACCATTGTGGTCAGAAAAGATACTTGACATGATTTTAATCTTTGTATATTTGTTAAGATTTGTTTTGTGGCCTATTATATGATCTATCCTGGAGAATATTCCAGAAGAATATGTATTCTTCAGATGCTGGATGCAACATTTTTTAAATGTCTGTTAGGACCACTTGGTCTAGAGCACAGTTTAAATCTGACATATTTGAAATCGTTATATCTTCTTGCCAAATTGATCCCTTTATCATTTTATAATAATTTTCTTTGTCTCTTTTTGCAATTTTTTTACTTAAAGTTTCTTTTATCTGGTATAAGAATAGCTACTCCTGCTCTCATTTGGTTTCCATGTTCATGGAATATCTTTTCTCATCCCTTCACTTTCAGTCTGTGTGTTTTGTTGTAGGTGAATTGAGTCTCTGGTAGGCATCATATCGTTGGCTCTTTTTTTTTTTTTTTTAACCATTCATCCACTTTATATCTTTAAAGTGAAGTATTAAATCCATTTACATTCAAGGTTATTGTTAATAGGTCAGGTCTAATTCTAGACATTGTCTTGGTTATTTTTGTTTGTTTCTTCCTCTTGTTGTTTATCATTTTTGTTTGATAGTTTTCTGTAGGGGTAAACTTTGATTCCTCTCTCATTTATGTCTGTGTATTTGTTGTAATTTTTTCTTTGTAATTACCACGGGAATTAACATTTAAAAAATCTTATAGTTATAATAGACCATTTTAATTGTATAACAACTTTGGTCACATACTCTAGACTTTTACCCTCCACCCCATAATTTATAATTTTGTTACCTTAATTTACATCTTCTTATATTGTGTGGTACTTAGCAGCTTATTGTTGCTATAGTTATTTATGACCATTTTGACTTTTAACCTTCATACTGGAGATTTGAAAGATTTACATATCACTATTATGGTAATGGAGCATTCTGAATTTGATTATGAGTTTACATCTACCAGTGAGTTTTATACTTTCATGTTTTTAAGATAGTAATTATCATCCTTTCATTTGCAGTGGAAGCATTTACTCCTTTAAGCACTTTATAAGGCTAGTCTAGTGGTGATGAATTCCCTGAAAGATTTTTTTCCATCTCTTTGAATACAACATCCCATTATCTCCTGGCCTGCAAAGTTTCTGCTGAGAAATTAGCTTTTGTCTGAGATTCCCTTATTCGTGACTTGACAATTTTCTCTTGCTTATTTAGAATTGTCTCTTTGCCTTTGCCTTTTGTTTCTTTGATTATAATGTCTCAGAGAAACTTCTTTGAGTTTCATTTGTTTGAAGATTTTTGAGCTTCATGGATCTGGATATTAATATCTCCCCAAGACTTGGGAATTTTTCAGCTATTATTTTGTTAAATAAACTTTCTGTGCCATTCTCCATCTCTTCTCCCTTAAAATCACATAATGCAAAATTTTGTTCTCTTAATTATATCCTGTAAGTCCTGTAGTCTTTCTTCATTCTCTGCATTTTTTTCTACCTCTGACTGGGTTATTTCAAAAGGCCTGCCTTCAAGTTGAGAAATTCTTTCTTCTACGTTATCTACTTTTTGAAGCTGTCATTTTTTAAAATTTTATTCATTGAATTCTTTAGCTCCAAAATTTGTTTGGTTCTTCTTCATGATATCTATTTCTTTGTTTAATTTTTCTTTCATGTCATAAGTTATTTTCCTGATTTCATTGAATTATTTATCTTCATTCTCTCGTATCTTATTGAGTTTCCTTAGGATTATCATTTTGATTTATTGTCAGTCAAGTTGTAAATTGCCATTTGTTTGGGATGAGTTACTGGAGAAGTATTGTGCTCTTGTGGTATTTTCATGTTTTCTCGGGTTTTTTTTATGTTTTCTGTGTCCCAGAATTGATATTTATGCTTCTGGTGGAACAGTCATCTCTTCAAATTTCAAAGAGCAGGTTTTCATAGGGAAACACTTTCACTTGCAGGTGGGTTGTAGGGTGTCAGTTAGTTGGGATGTGTTGGCTTTGGTCCCAGGTGGGTGCAGTAGTGTAGTTTCCTCAGTTGTAATCGATTTCACTAGTGCCTGTGAGGCCTTCTGTAGCTGAGGCTGCAGAAGTTTGTGGTGACAGTGGGGAGACTTAACTGAGAGGATCATTCTCGATGTTGGGTCTGAGACAGACCACAGGCACCCACAGCAGTTGTATGGGGCTCAGATGCTCAAAATGGTTATTTATCTTGGGTCCTCAGCTCAGTGTCTTGTTGAACTACTATGGCACCTGTGATGTGGATGTAGGTTCATTCTATTAGGCATAGATGAACACAGCTCTCCCATCAAGTCAAGGACTGTGACTCTGAGGTACTTCCCACTAGCTCAAGCACAGGGAACAGGGATGTCTTGTGACTCTGATCTTTGGGGTCAGGGTGCAGAATTGACACAGTTCCAGGTATGAAGGGGTATTACAGAGGCTCATGTGCTGGGGAGCAGGGCACAATTGCAATTTAAGTTCTAGCACCAACAGGGCAGAGTGTCAATTCAGGCACCAGGAGAGAGGGTACCATGTAGTGGTGACTTGGGACCCTGGAATTGTAGAGTACGTCAGTGGCCCAAGGTCTGTGAGGCTGGGTGCAGTGGCAACAAAACCACCAGAATGATGGGGCACAGATGGGGCGCAGATGGGGCTTGATCTCCAAGTGGCTAGAAGCAGTGTAATGTTGGCTTCACTCCAAAGGGAAATGGTATGCCTCAGCAGCTCAGACTCTGGAGGGCTGGTCCAGATCCAGGGAGTCAGGGCACTGCTGCTGTTTGGCCCAGAGGTCAAAGTTATACAGTTCAGCCAAAGCTGTGTTTCTGTGGGGAAGGGCATCACTTTGGTTTGGGCACCAGGGTTGCAGCTGCTTCCAGAGCCAAAACTCTATATTCTTGGGAATAAAGTACCAGGTTGGTTTAGGCATTAAGTGGACATGGCTGGTCCTTCAGCTTGGGCACAGCTTGTCTGGGCCAGGGTGCCAGGCTGGTTCACGTGCTGAGGGGGCATGTAGCTACTCTTCTGGCTCAGGCTCAGTTTCCTTGCTGGGGGTGCCTGGTTGTTCCTTTGGGGGCAAGGCACTGCATGATCTCAAGCACAGGGATCACAGCTGTTCTGCTAGGACTACTCTTTAAGTTGCTGGGGTTTGAGAGTTGCAGCCACTAAAATGGGAAAAATAGAATGACTCCTTGGCAGCTTGTTTCTAGTGGATGAGAAGCTTTAAGAGCTTGGCTAGGGAATGGTGTGTGACCATGTGTGTGAGCATGGTACCATGACGGCACAGACTCAGGAATGGAGAGATGCAGTGGAAACTGGCCCCCAGAACACACACTCTGTCAGTGGCTCTGGTTTCAAGATGGCATCATGTGGAAACAGTTTGCGTCACAGTGGATAGTACAATGTGGGCATCTTCTCTGGAGTAATGCAACTGTGTGAACTCTAGGAAGATCTTTAAAGTGGGCTCAGGGCCAGTGAGGACTGAAGGATTCTCCTGTAGCAGAGACTTCAGGTATCTGTGGCAGTAATGGGGGCTATGGTGGCCCTCCTGCTTACCTTTTCTTTGCAGGAAAAGTCCCAGTTGGCTTTGAGCTGATCCCATGTAGGGATATGGGGTGACAGAGGAGGGTGTTTTCTTCCCTTCTCTGTGCAGCTGTCCTGAGTTTTTGTGCTCCACAGGGATTCTACCCTCCCCCCTTGCCGTACTCCAGCACTCTGCTTTAGACACTGTAGTCAAAATATACTTGTTTGTTCATTTTTTGGTCCTTTTTTTTGGGAGGGGTTGAGTGTTAGATACCTCTACACAGCCATCTTACTAATGTCATTTCCCCAAGTTTCTAAAACGATATGGGTTCACTAAACTAATGTAAATATTAATTCAATAAAATTTTCCTGGACACTCCACACAATTGGAATTGTCATAGCCTTTGTGGTATGGAACAGGGTCAGCCAACTATGATTCATGAGCCAAATCTTTCCTGTCACATGTTTTTATAGGTAAAGTTTTCTTGGAACACAACCCCACCCATTCATTTGCATGTATTTCCTAAGAGCGTTTTCTTTCTACAATGTCAGAGTTGTGTAGATTCTGCAGATATTGCATGGTCAGCAAAAGTAAAAGTATTTACTATCTATCTCTTTATCAGAAAAGTTTGCCAAACTTTCATATAGAGAATTATGTGCACATGCAGAAAGGTAGGGTACTAGCTACAGTTCTTAAGATATCCAAATACTCTCAATATAAAACAATGCCAATGTAACAGGTTCTCTTTGGCTATCTCAGTATCTTTATGTGAAATAAAGTGTAAATAGCATTGGCAACTCTCAGGGGTTTTGTGAGAATGTGAAGAGGCATCATGTATAAGCATCCTAGTGTCAATATTAGTTCATGTTTTAATATTTAATAAATGTTTATCAAGAAATTGAGCTAAAATGTACTACTAATATGATATGCGCTGAGCACATAGCATGTGCAAGTCATTCAGATACAAATATAAAGATGAACAGGATTGCTTTACAAGTCATCTATCATCTTACTTAATGTATAACAATAAAAAACATAAGAAATTTTAGTACTGATTCAGCTTTTTATTGTCTAAGTAGTCTTAAAAATTAGACTTCACTTTTACATCGTGCTCTGGTCAGATCTCTTGTTTTTAAATGCACAGCTCCACTACTTCCTAACTATAAGATTTTGCTCAGATAGTATTTTTAGCATGCTAATGGAATTGTACTGATGAATACATGTGATAATGTATAAACTGGTTGGATTCTGGTTATACAGTTGGCCCTCCATACTCACAGGTTCTACACCCACTGACTCAACTAACTTTAAATTGAAAATATTTGAAAAAAATTCATAAAATATTATTTTGTTGCTGATGTGTACTACGTAGTTAGGCCTACAATTGTTACATCTGTACCAAACAAGTATAGACATTTTTTTTTCTTGTCATTACTCCCTAAACGATACAGAATAAAAACTATTACATAGTATTTACATTAGATAAAATATTATGAATAATCTAGAGATGATTTAAAGTGTAAGGAAGGATGTACATAGGTTATAGGCAAATATTATGCCATTTTACTTAAGGGACTTAAATGCCCATGTATTTCGCTATCCACAGGGGGTCTGAAAACCAATACTCTGTGAATACTGAAGGATGACTGTATTTTGAAGGTAAAGTGAATACGATTTACTGACTAATAGTATGTGGAGTGTGAAAGGAAGAGAGACAACAAGGATGATTTCTATATATTTAATATATATTTTTTCTTCCTGAAAACCTGGAAAGATAGAGCTGACATTGGCTGACACGGTAAAGACTGTGTGGGGTGTATTTTAAAGGAAAGTATGAGGAAGTCATTTTCAAATATGTTAACTACAACTGCTTAAACTATATGTAGGTGATTTTATATCCTAGCTACTTAAGCTCATTAAAGCACACATGCAAATGACAACTAGACTTTTCTCAAATAGATGTTTGCGTAAGTGTGTTTAAATAGAAGAGGATAAGGTAGGATGACAGAAGTTACTTATTTTCCTGCACATTAAAAGAAAAAAAGACCATGGAAGTAATGTAAGAAGCAAAATTAAACTCAAGGGATAATCTCAAGATGCCTCAGTTTCCCATATTAGAACATCAACTAAATTTGAATATTTCGTTAAGTATATCAGAATGACAGCAAAATGATTTATATTGGAATAAATTGCTTTTATTATATGTATATAGAGAGGAGATGAATATTTCTGGAAATGCATACATAAATTTAAATATATTTTCAAAACAGTAAGTATGTAGCATTTTCCACTATTTCACTGTGGTTTTATGAAGTCAACTTGATTTCCCAACTGAATGAACATTCTCACACTCTTTTACTCACGCAATGATGAAGTGAAAGGATTGTAATTTATGGTTACAGTGTGTAGTTGTCACCGGGGGAAGGAATGGAGCTATATATAAATGTATATATTTTTTATTCCCTTAAAACTCCATCACAGTCACCTTCAATGAATATTAGATTATTTCCATATTACTATTCCTTGGGCTAAATTAAGAGACTGTAAAACTTTATTAGTTTTGTTTTTTCAAGAATGGCAAAACAAAACTTCCTTTAGAATAAAATTAAAAGGCAATCAAAAAACCTCAATTCAAGGAAAGGAATAGTAAAGATGTGTCTATATTTAAATGGTAAACTGAGACACCTTAAAGAATAAAATCAAAGTATTCCAATGCATACCACTTGAAATGAAAGTTTACAAGCTACCCATTTTTTGTACCTTAAATATAATCTGGCAAGATGAAATTACTAAAAATATTGTTCATTTATTCCCATGGTGCTAAAAACAGGAAAGACTATCTCTCCTGAAAAATTTCTCAGAAGAGCATCATAAACCCTAATTCCCATCTAGTAGATGATTACTTAATATATTTGAATTTTAGGTTATCATTTCAAAAAACAAAACTTGTTCCCTAGTGAGGTATAAGAAAAGGAATGCATACAACACACCATAAAATTCGTACTGTTTTACCTAGGCATGAACTTTAGTCTAGAATTATGAGCATTTTCTCTTGGCCATTGGGCAAAATTACGTGGATTATTAATACATTTCTTCCACATTTAAAGTATTGTAGCCCAGAAAATATTCAATTTCTAATAGGATAATACCATAATAGAGATAAGGTCATAGGAGCAACAACTTGTGGGTCTATTGTAATATTACTACTACTTCAAATTCACAGTTCTTATATTCGTATGACTGATTCTCAGCATTGCCAGCTGCAAACCAATGTTTACAAAATAGATACCTAATTCAACATGAAAATTTATGAATATTACATCATATGGTAATTTAAAAATCATAATAAAATGAATGAAACATTATTAAAATTATATTATATTGTATAATTTTTGCATGTTGTTATATAAAAAATAACATATTTATTATGTTAATGGTAGTCCAATAATTGTTCATTTGCCTTAAATAGTTCACTTATGTTCCTTTAGTTTTTAATTTGCATGCTTAAACAGCTGTTCAAGATTTTAGACTTTAGCTTTATTAAATATTTTAAAGTTTTAAATTATACTCTTAGAAATATTTAACTTTTAAAAAATGTAATAAATATATTGAATGATGGGTAGAAAATTAATTTAAAAATAAGTTTTAAGCTAACTAGAAGTTTAAGATACTTTCTTCACTGTTGCATAAGTTTTGTTTATTTTTAGTTTTTCTGAGGAAAACAAAATTATTAATCTGCTTTTTTCCCTCAATGATGAGTCGATATTTATATACCACGTTCATTTTACTCAACTTAAAATGATACTATTTATGCTGTGATTTTATAGTCAATGTACTTTCCATTCTGTTAATTTTATATAAATGAACCACTTATTTATCTGTAATAACAGTAGAATATAATAACAGTAAAGTATAATAGCATTTTATTATACAATAGTCCATATACTTAAAATCTTCATGTCATAAAGTTAAAAATCCTGATGACTAGTATTGAGAAGGCTTAAAGTTCTCTAATACAGTAAACGTAATTTTGCTTGTTTGCTTTTTGCTTTTGCTTTTCTTTGTTTTGTTTTTGCATAGCTAACCTCAAATTATTTTGTAACTTGAAGACATTTTGTTACTAGAAGTATTATATACAATATATGATCCATAAGTATCAAAATAATTAATTCTTTTAAAATTCTTGCCCTACCCAATCTGATTCATGTATCATAAGTAACAAGATAACAATTGCTTTTGCTGTTATTGTTTGTTTTTGGTGGAGATGTGAATATTTTTTTCTACCTGAGAGACTTTCTAAGAACTGAATAGTTGAAAAGTGTACAATAAATAAACTATAAACATTCTCAACAATGTATTGAATAATTGAAAGTAAAAATTTTCCCCCAATACAAGGTAAATAAGTAGCTATTTTTTATACACACACATACACACACACATAACAACATAATCCTATATGTATTGAGAAAAATATGTTTTTTCTTTCACATGTTGTGATTCTTGGTTTTATGTGTCAACTTGGCTGGACTATAGTACCCAGTTATTCAATTAAACACTAATATAGGTGTTGCTCTGATGGTATTTTGTAGATGTGGGTAACATCTACAATTAGTCTAGTTTAAGTGAAGGAGATCATCTTCAATAATCTGGGTGGGCCTCATTCAATCAGTTGACAGACCTTAAGAGTGAAAACTGAGGTTTCCCTGAGGAAGAAGGAATTCTGTCTGTTCACTGCATCTTTCCTACCCTAGTTTCCAGTGTGCCACTGGCCTGGTCTGCAGATTTGCCCAGATAGACCCCACAATTGGGGTCTAAGCCAATTTCTTAGTGGGGGAGGAATCTCTCTCCTCCTTCCCCCTTTGTACCTCTTGAGATAGATAGATATATATATATATAGATATAGATATAGATATCTCTTATTGGTTCAGTAAAACCCAGACTACTGATACACACATTTTGTATCCTTAGTAGGAAATAATAAGAAAAATGTAATCTGTCATTCATCATTCATTTATGATCTGGATGGCTGGAAAAATGATTTCAATAGGCATGGACAGGAGCAAAGAAGATACGAGTCACAGCTGAACTTACGCAAACTCATTCATAAATGTTTGAGTGTATTGGGAACTAGTGAGATATGTCTTCAAATAACCAAAACAAAGAAGTTGATTATTCATATGAAGAATTATTCCTATAATTACCAAATCTAATTTAAAATTTCATTTCAGTGATTTTGAAATCAAACACTCAAATACTTAACAGAGCACGAGGATATTAAATAGTTTGACTACAAATATTAAAAAAGATTTTTCTTATCTATTTGTGAGACTGTAACAACATATATTATTTTAAAGAATTACAGATTAAAACTGTGTCTGTCATTTACAGCCTCTATTTATTATTATAGTGTGTGTTAGTAGTGTATAATACCTAACATCTTAATTATGTTTAATGATTAGACAACAAAGTGGGAAGTAGAATTATCGATTTTTGGTCATATAATTCTTCAAAATAACTCTATGTAAGACCTCTACTAACTATGCAGTTATATAATCAGAAAATATAGATATTCCACCACACAATAAAGTTAAGTATGTTGCTATATAATGTAGTACTTTTTTCCATATATTATATCACAATATTGCTTCTTGGTTGTCTGGTCATTATAGACATTCACAGAAGGCCAAATCATTATAAGTTGTGTGGGATAACATAGAATTATTTTTCTTTTGCCAAGTGTTTTAACGTAAGAACAAACTAAGAAAATATTTATTCTCAGACATTACCTTTTGCTTCTTTTATATAGCTCTATATCTTTTTTACAGACATTTTTATTGACTCTAAAGAGACAACTTGACATATGAAAGTATTCAAGAAAACTAAGATATATAATTTGAAATATGTAAGAAAGAAAGGAAGCAATAAAAGATTTTAATAACCTCATTTGATTGTTCAGGGAAAAAATCAGATATAACCAAATATTTAGTCATTTCAGGTACTTTAGTTTAGGAAGATGACTCTTTAAATGGAATAGTTTCCTAGGTCCATTCTGTGGTTAAACAAACAAACAAACAAACAAATAAAAAAACTCTCATTCTCATTCATAAAGTTTTTTTTCCATTTTAATGAAAATATAGAGGAAAATACTTTTAATGATATTTAATAGTCATAAATACAGCTAATATAACATGCATATATCATAGTTATAGGATAATGCAGATATATCTAATACAGTAGTAGAGTAGTATTACTATATATGTAATTTCATTTATAGTAATATATATAAAATTCCATATTGCTAATAATGAAAATATTTTGAAGAGTGAATTTTTAAAAAGTCTAGAGAGGATTCTAAATTATGAATTTGAAGCTTTTAAGGAATAGAAATTTTTATCCTTACATTTTCTTCCACATTAAGTAAATATGTTGAAAAACCTTAAATCTTCTAATTTACATGCCAAAATTCTATTCTACCTTAGTGAACTTTTTTCCTTAAATTGTTTTAATAATATTTTACTTTCTGGGGGTTCATATGAGTTTTTACCAATCATTGCAACTTGTGCAACAACACCAAGCATTAGGTAAAAGTTAGCCATATATATATATATATTTATGGCTAAATATATAATATATTGCAGTTTATGTTTATTCAACAAATATTCCTTAAAGGACTACCATATCTGAGGAACTACTTCTGGTACAGCAGTGATGAAAAATGCAAACAAAGTCCTTATTCCTAGGGAGCTTACTTTTTTATGGTGATTGATAAGAACTATTGATAAACTAACTAATAATCTAAAATAGTCACCAGTGCATCATGATCAAATTATAAGAGAGGGTAGTTACTAAGAAAGGGGAGCCATTGTTACTCTAGAAAGGGAGATTTATGAAAATCTTCACTGAAAAAGAGGTATGCTATATGTAAGATCTGACACAATATAAATCTCCTATTCAAACCAGGGGAAGAATATTCTGAATAGAAGAAACATCATGTGTTTTGCACATTCATTTTGTTATTTCTGTTGCCAATGTTTTTATTTCTTCTTCACTCTTTATTTTAATGAATATTAATAGGTTCACAATTAATACAGTTTTTAAAGTAATGAAAATGAAACTATTATACAATAATCTCACATTGTTGTACATTATTTATAATACTATGACACTAAGTATATCAACTTTTTTTTTCAAAATATTAAGGGAGTACAAATGTTTTAGGTTATATGAATCACTTTTGTAATGCTTGAGTCCTGGCTAACGGTATGCCTATATCCATAATACCTGTTAGGTAGGTTTTGCCCCACCCCCTCCTTCCCCCTTCCCCCTGGTTGATTGCCACTGAGTTTACTTCCCTCTGTGCACATGTGTGCTCATGGATTAGTTACCATTTAATAGTGAGTACATGTGGTGTTAGTTTTTCTGTTCTTGAGATATTTTGCTTAAGAGAATGGTCCCCAGTTCCATCCAGATTGTTGCAAAAGGTATCAATTCATCTCTTTTATGGCTGAGTAGTACTCCATGGTATATATATACCACATTATATTAATCCACTCATGTATTGATGGACAATTGGGTTGTTTCCACATCTTTGCAATTGTGAATTGTGCTACTATAAACATTCGAGTGCATATGTCTTTAGTTAAGGAATGTCTTTTTTTTCCTTTGGGTAAATACCCAGTAGTAGGAATGCTGGATCAAATGGTAGTTCTACTTTTAGTTCTTTGAGGTGTCTCCATATTACTTTCCATAGAGGTTGTACTAATTTGCAGTCTCACCAGCAATGTATGAGTCTTCCTGTCTCTCCACATCCACACCAACATTTGTTGTTTTGGGACTTTGTGATATAAGCCAATCTCACTGGAGTTTAGTGATATCTCATTGTGGTTTTGATTTGCATTTCCCTGATGACTAGAGAAGTTGAGCAAATTTTAATAAGTTTGTAAGCCATTATTCTGTCTTTTTTTGAAAAGTTTCTGTTCATGTCATTGCCCACTTTTTATTGGAGTTGTTTGATTTTTTCTTGTTGATTTTCCTAAGTTCTCTATAGATTCTGGTTATCAGCCCTTTATCAGAGGTGTAGCATGCAAATATTTTCTCCCATTCTGTAGGTTGTCTGTTCACTCTAGTGATAGTTTCCTTGGCTGTGCAGAAGCTTTTTAATTTGATCAAGTCCCATTTATTTATTTTTGTTGCTGCTGTGATTGCTTTGGGGGTCTTCTTCATAAATTCTTTGCCTAAGGCAATGTCTATAACAGTTTTTCCGACATTTTCTTCTAGAATTCTTATGGTTTCACGTCTTAAGTTTAAGTCTATTATCTATTGTGAGTTGATTTTTGTGAGAGGTGAGAGGTGTGGATCTGTTTCAGTCTTCTCCATGTGGCTATCCAATTTTCCCAGCACCATTTACTGAATAGAGATTCTTTTCTCTGGTATATGTTTTCTTCTACTTTGTCAAAGATCAGATGACAGCATGAGGATGGTTTATATCTGGGTTCTCAGTCCTGTTCCATTGGTCTGTGTCTCTGTTCTTGTGTCAGTACCATGCTGTTTTGGTTACTATAGCCTTGTAGTATAGTTTGAAGTCTGGTAGATTGATGCCTCCCAATTCGTTCTTTTTGCTTAAGATTGCTTTGGCTAGACAGGGTCTTCTCTGGTTCCACATGAAGCATGGAATTATTTTTTCTAGATCTGAAAAACATGATGTTGGTATTTTGATATGGATTGCATTGATTCTGTAAATAACTTTAGGTAGCAAAGAGACATCTGCACTCGAATGTGTATAGGAGCACAATTCACAATTGCAAAGATGTCGAAACAACCCAGGTGCCCATCAATACACGAGTGGATTAATAAAATGTGGTATAGGTGTACCATGGAGTATTACTCAGCAATAAAAAAATGGGGAATTAATACATCTGGTATTATCCTGTATGGAGCTAGAACCCATTCTTCGAAGCAATGTATCACAAGAATGGAAAAACAAGCACCACTGGTACTCCCCAACAAATTGGTACTAACTGATCAATACTTATGTCATACATGGCAATAATATTCATCAGGGGGTGGGAAGTGGGAGGGGGGTGGAGGGGATGGGAAAACTCTCACTGAATGGGTGCTGGGTGCACAGTTTGGGGGATGTCCAAGATTGTAGCTCTGACTTAGGCAGTGCATAGGCAATATATATATAACCAAAGTGGTGTACCCCCATAATATTCTGAAATAAAAGAAAACAAAAAAAAGAATGTCTATTATTAAATGAATAAATATTATTTTGGAGTTTGAACAATAAATATACAAACTTCCATACCATTGACTGAATATCACCACTTTGAGTAGTTTTGTACAACAAAAGCAAGAGTACCTGTTTACCTCCTCTACAATTTCTTTTCTCAAGGTTTCATAGTTCTCCCTATATAGGTCTCTCACCTCCTTAGTTAAATATGTTCCTGAATATTTAATTTTCTTTGATGATATTGTGAAAGGTATTGCATCTTTGATTTGATTCTTGGCTTGACTGTTATTGGCTATATGAAGGCTATGATTTGTATGCATTGATTTTTTATCCTGAGAATTTGCTGAATTCATTTATCAATTCCAGGAGTCTCTCGGTTGAATCTTTGGGGTTTTCTAGATATAATATCATATCGTCAACACAGAGTGTAAGTTTGATCTCTTCTGCCCCTATTTGGATACCCCTAATCCCTCTCTTTTGTCTGATTGCTCTGGCAAAGACTTCCAGCACTATGTTGAATAGAAGTGGAGATAGTGGGCAACCTTGTCTTGTTCCAGTTCTAAACAGAAGTGCTTCTCATTTTTCCCCATTCAGTATGGTATTGGCTGTGGGTTTATCATATATGGCTTTAATAATTTTGAGGTATGAGCCATCTATGCCTATATTGTTAAGCATTCTTATCATAAAAGGGTGCTGAATTTTGTCAAAAGCTTTTTCTGCATCTATTGAGAGGATCATATAATCTTTGTTCTTGCTTTTATTTATATGGTGAATTACATTTATAGATTTATGTATGTTTAACCATCCCTGCATCTTAGGGATAAAGCCCACCTGGTTATGATGAATTATTTTTTTGATGTGCATTTGAATTCGGTTTACTAGGGTTTTATTGAGAATTTTTGCATCTATATTCATACTATAGCTCTTGAATCAGGAGAATCAACATTGTTAAAATGTTTACATTACCTAAAGTGATTTACAGAATCAGTGCAATCCCTTTCAAAATACCAATATCATTTTTCGCAGATCTAGAAAAATAATTCCGTGCTTTGTGTGGAACCAGAGATGACCCCAGCTAGCCAAAACAATCTTAAGCAAAAAGAACAAATTGGGAGGCATCAATCTACCAGACTTCAAACTATACTACAAGACTACAGTAACCAAAACAGCATGGTACTGGCACAAGAACAGAGACACAGACCAATGGAACAGGACTGAGAACCCAGATATAAAACCATCCTCATGCTGTCATCTGATCTTTGACAAGTGGACAAAAACATACAATGGGGAAAAGAATCTCTATTTAATAAATGGTGCTGGGAAAACTGGATAGCCACATGTAGAAGACTGAAACTAGATCCACACCTCTCACCTCTCACAAAAATCAACTCACCATGGTAACAGACTTAAACCTAAGACATGAAACCATAAGAATTCTAGAAGAAAACATTGGAAAAACTGTTGTAGACATTAGTCTAGGCAAAGAATTTATGAGGAAGGCCCCCAAAGCAATCACAGCAGCAACAAAAATAAATAAATGGGACTTCATCAAATTAAAAAGCTTCTGCACAGCCAAGGAAACTGTCACTAGAGCAAACAGACAACCTACAGAATGGGAGAAAATATTTGCATGCTACACCTCTGATAAAGGGCTGATAACCAGAATCTATACAGAACTTAGGAAAATAACCAAGAAAAATAAAACAACCCTGTAAAAAATGGGCAAAGAACGTGAACAGGAACTTTTCAAAAGAAGACAGAATAATGGCCAGCAAACATACAAAAAAATGCCTCTTATTGCATGATTTAATTATAGAGTTTGATTACTAGTTCAGAAACTTTAGGTGCTATGCAAACAAATATTTACACTACAATTTAGACTACAATTCATTTTAAGACTTCATTATTTTCAGTAATCATCTACTTTTTCACATTTTATCTTGCTTTACGTGGACTCATTGTGATTGAATCTACAGTGATCACACATACATGGTATTAATTAGACTAGACTTACATCCTATCTTTATGTGCTTTTATTTGTAAAATGTCCATCAACATTTACACAATATTTTCTTTTTTGACTACTTTTAATGTAATATAATTTATCAAATTAAATATATATGTATTGTGTGTATGTATATATAAACACTTATATAAATACACATGCATATATCTCTATATATGACATATATAAAAGTTATACCTATCTCAAATCTTTTTTAGCTATAAGTGATATATTTTCATTTTATAAATAGGTATTTGTCTAGTTTTAATTGGGTAAAATTCAAATATCTGAGTAAAATATTTATACTACCAAATGTAAATAAGTATACTCTAATTCAGTGTACTTGCTAAATGAACTTGTTAGGGAGGTAATTTGCTCAATCCACATAAATTTACTGGGGGCCTCTTATGTTCTTGGCACTGTGTTAGGCATAGATGACGTGCACAGGAAGAAGAAAAATTTGATACTAGCCTTGATGTTATTTTTCATCTAGAAAGTTTCCTGTAATCTCACGACCTCCATTCAACTCAATTATTCAACAATTATTTAGTAAGGGCTATGCTAGATGCAAGGGATAGAGCAGAGAACAAAGCAAATCAATATGCTTAACCTCATGAACACTGGAGTGTGAGAGGAGAAAGAAAATAAAGTAAATACATAACTTAGGTAGTATATTTAAAAGGTTATATGTGTTATGGGGGAAAATGTAACAGAGTAGGCGGGATGGGTTATACTAAGAGACTTACAATTTTCAAAGTAGGTCAGGTGAAGTATCAGTGATCAGGTGAAAGATGAGCAAAAATTGAAGAAAATGAAGGAACTAACGAATCAGGAATATTTGGAGAAAGAGCCAATAGCTATTTCAAAGGCCCAGAGCCAATGGAAACTCTGGGGTATTGGAAAATCAGCAGGCCAGAACTAATAAAATGAATAATCAAAGAAGAGAGCAATATCAAATTATGTCATAGACATAAAGTTGGCCTACATACACAGGCTGTACAGACTATTGTATAGACTTTTATTTTACTCTAAGTAAAATGGGAGCCATGAAACGGTAACATGGACTGACATGTATCATAAGTGATAACTCTGGCAACTGTGCTGAGAATTGAATATAAGGGAAAAATAGCTTAATTAGGTAAACCAGTTAACAGATCATTTCAACTCTTCAGAAGAAAGATGATAGTTTTTTCCTAGGATGGAAACAGTGGTGGAATTGGGAGGTAGATTTTATGTTTTAGGCAGACAGATCTGTTGACATACTGGATATAAGATGTGAGAGAGGGAGACTAAAGGCAATTTGAAGATGTGTAATCACAGCTGGAATGATGGAGTTACCACACTCTCAGATGGAGAAGACGGGGGATGAAATAGGTTGGCCTGGCTTATTGGAAATTTAGATTTGGACAACCTAATTGTGAGATAACCAAATGAACTTGGGTAAACAAGTTGAATTTTAAGGAAGAATTGTGAGCGTAAGATATTTATTTGAGAGTCAGATAAATTTTCAGAGGGAAGAAGTGTAACTAGAGAAGCTCAAGGATTGAGATGGGACCTTCCTTTTATGTCAAGGTGCGAGGGAGTTAGGGAGGCCCAGAGGAACTAGAAAGGAATAGCTACTAAGAAAAAGGAAAATCAGAAGAGTGTGGATTTCTGAAAGCATGGCCAAGAAAGTGTTTTTGAGAGAGGGATAAAATATTAAATAATGTTTAGAAGGCAGGTGAGATGAGGATTAAGAACCGAACACTGGATTTAGCGTGAGAAATCAGCTCAGACATTGACAAGAGCAGTGAACACGGAGTAGGACAGGTACAAGGGAATGCAGTGGTTTAGTAGAGAATGAGAGGAGAGAAATTAGGGAAAGAACGAGAAAGGTGGCAATTCTCTTAAGGACTTGAAAAATGACACTCTTTTTTCCAATTCTGTATC
Source organism: Daubentonia madagascariensis (assembly GCA_023783475.1). Classification (NCBI taxonomy): domain Eukaryota; kingdom Metazoa; phylum Chordata; class Mammalia; order Primates; family Daubentoniidae; genus Daubentonia; species Daubentonia madagascariensis. The sequence continues at coordinate 2,487,346 of JAKFHU010000316.1, forward strand.
TTAATAATACATAAACTAAAGATGTCTAACATATCCAGAAACAGGAAACATATATAAACATTAATGTGTGTAAAGAATTTTTAGAGCTACTGAGAATTTTGTATGTAAATAGTCAACAAAATCATTTTACCTCAACTTCCACCACTTATATACTAAAATATTTTGTGTTCTCACCTACAGCTTTGCCTACATTTTATAACCACAAAACTTTTCTCAGCCAATACTGCATGTGATCACTTCTGTCCACTTGTATACATGCTTACTTCTCAGGATACACCCTTTCACTGAGTTCTAGAAAGACTCAGGGCAAATGTTCATAGATTTCCTTTGTTGTTCTAATCTTTTTTCTGAGTTCCAGTTACACATTGGAATCATCTTCTTTGAAGACTACGTACCTAATCAGCAGGAGGAGCTGCCTTTTTATTGGCTTGTGAATAAGTCTGTGAAAAGTCCATGAGTGGACATCAAAATTGTGTGAGTTGTGGTTCTGTGTTTTCCTGGTTTTCTGAATTTTCTCTTTGTTTACATGTTTTAAAACAAAAGATACACGTATGCCCAGGGAAAAAGTGGAGGACTTAGAAACGTACTGAAAATGCACGTACTTACTTAAGAAGCAAGTAGAGGAAGAGGAGAAAGAAAAAAGCACAGAGTAGTGTTGAAGAATAAAAGAAGAACGGATTAAAACCATTCTCAGAAAACACAAGAGGGTTTCCACAATATCAAATTTGTAGTCATCAAATACTATGAGGACATAAATATATTTCACACATTTTAGTAAGTAAGGGGTTATTAGTAAATATAATGAGATCAATTGTTTCTGACTGGAGGAGAGAGAAAAATGCAATATGAAAAAGGTAATTAAAGAATAAACAGGGTTTAATTAGAAGAGTCAAAGAAGTAGTTTTGAGGAACTTTATGTGAGCAGGAACTGTGTATATTTTATTCAATATATATAGCCAGTGCATATCACAAAGACTGATAAAGTAGGAAGATATTAAATATTTGTTGATTAAAGGACCCAGGGAAAGAAGACTTTCTCAGGAATCCCTTTGTGTTCATTATCATTTTTATTTAATGACCTGAGAAATTGTGAGACACTTAAGTCCCTGTCTTTTAGAAATGGATGACTCTTCTTTTAAGCCCACCACTGACTGTGTGTTTGAGAGATCAAATGTCATCTCATGTTTTATATCAGAAAGTCATATTTAATATTATAACTATTTAACACATAGTAGGCCAGACTATAAAGAGAAATGAAAATAATTAATTAAAATATTTATCATTAATTTTAATATAATTTAGCTTTAAATATTTTAATTTATAAATTTTATTTTCATTTTTATGACTAAAATGCATAGAGCAACACAATTACTCTAAAGAATTCTCAATATATTTGTACTCGTGTTCTAGTAGAGAAAATGTGTATGAGTGGCAAAATTCTTTAAAATAATAATAATGTGAATATTATAAAATATATTTAGGGGGCAAAAATACCTTTGCATAAACTCTCCTGAGCCATTTTAGTAACAAGTTTCAGTCTCTTGTGGATTTATCAGGGTTGTTTCTAAATTTTGTAGTTGCTAAAAATAACTGAGCATGATTATTTTTGAATAAGATGAAAATGCTCTCATTTGGGTGATTTAGATGCTCTTTGGAAAAAAGTTATGTTCATTTCCATTGGTAGGCTAGTATGTTTTTAAATTTAGGTTTTGTAGCAATGACTAACTCATCTTCCAACCAGGCCCTATATTTTAATTCTAAATTTTTGAAAACCTACTCATTCATTACAAACTATAAAAGTAAACCTAAAAAAGTAGGTCCTATCATTTAAAATAGACATATTTACTTGGATTATTTTGTGGAGAAATTTTTAGATAATATTGTGATCACTTTATTGTATTTCCACAGAAGGTATAATACGGGCAAAAGAATTTTCCACAGGTGAGACTTTTTTCCCAGTCACAAAGAGCAGGTAGAAGAATGGAAGTTTTCTGGCCATCCACAGGTAATGCTGCTACTTCTCTCAACTCTTTCAGAGTCACAGTTTACACTAAATACAATGACTCTCAGATCTTTGGACACTGATTCTAAAATAATACTAATTCCTAGATACCAGAGTGTACCTGTGGTCCATGAGTCAGAGTTAGCTTAATGGAATTAGGTGATAAATGATCTTTTGATCAAAGTATACCACATGGGGGGCTAGATCGTGTCTATCACCCATAGTATATTTCTCCACACCGTGGGGGTACTATTATATTTTTACTAACTGGAAGAACACTCACAATGTCATCATCCTGACACAGAGATAATGGTTATGATCGTAGAAAAAGTAAAGTAAAAAGATTTGGAACTGCTACTACTTACCAAAAGAAGAAACATTAAATAAATTCCAATGATATAACTTCAAGGGAATTGCAAAAATTAGCGTCATATTGAAAGATTGTAAGGTTCAAGAATATTGATTCTTATCAGATCCACATTTCCACTCTCCGGTGTAAGTGATAGAGTGTCTTTGAGAATGGCAGTGGACTGTTTTAAGATTAATCACTTGAAAATGCAATTACAGCTATTATTTGTGAGGTGAACTTATTGCTTGAGCAAATCAAACAGTCCCTGGTAATCAGCATACAGTTATTAGGATGGAAAATACTGTTATCTTTCATCCATGAACCAGAGGATATTATAACCATCCAGCTTTTATCTGGAATAGATATTAATACACATTTCCTACCTTGCCTCAAAGTTCACCTGGCTCTGTGCTATTATAAACTCAAGGTACCTTTGTCATATCAAGGTTACACAAAACATTACTATAATTGGTTATTTATGTTAAATAAGTTTATTTGAACTTGTCGGTCAGTTCTTAATTGCTTTTACAAAATATATACATGATCGAGGTCTGTGATAAAAACTTAAGACCTGCCACCTTGATGAATTTTCTGATTATTGGCCTAAGAAATGCTGTATATCCCCTACAAAGTAAAGAACAGTTTTGTACCTTGAATCCTCTGCCACTACAACATTGAAATATAGTAGGTGACTTTCCTTGGATTTTTGGAAGCAAGGTATTTCTGGTGTTCTCACTTATTCTCTAAATGGCTGAAAAGATTGGCCACTTTCAGTGGGCTTTGGAGCAAGACAAGGCTTTACATCTGGTTTGGTCAATACTGCAAGAACCATTGCCACTCAGTACTTATGGTTCAGAATACCAAAATATCTATAATGGAAAGAAATGTTATAAGGAGGCTGTAAAAATTCCTGAAAACAGAATTACAATGAAGTCCACTGGGTTTTGGAGCTAAGCCATTTAGAAAATAACTTTTCTTCTTTTAAAAAATGTCTTGTTCTAATCATAGAATTTAAAGACTGAGTGAATAACTATGGAACACTAGGGGATATGACATCTGACCTACTTGGGTGTTATACGATATATCTAATATGCTTTGGATGTTCCTACCTGCATTCTAACATCAGGTTGATGCACATTCAATCACATAAGCTGATCCTTACTCTCCCCCATATGATTTCAAGTGTAAACACTTATGATGAGTTGATTGGGTTTTTTAAAAATAATTGTTTTACATTAAAAAATTTAAAAAAATAAAGCTATAATCTTGTTTACAGATTATTCTTCATGACATCCCAGAACTGGTTGGAAGAAGATTATGTTTAGGGTTCATTTCAATTCGAAGGTGACCTAGAAATGGCATAAATTTGAGCAAAATATATTACTGATATTTTTCTGGAATAAAGAGAGATTAAGATAAGCATCTACACTAATGTATCAGAAGTAACTAAGTGTTGTGAACAGGGACTTGGAATAAATAAGAGTAGAGGGCTTGTGAGTGAGAAAGACACTTGTGGAATATTTTGAGGGACAAGTACTCAGAGCAGGTTTGATTTTTAAGAATATTTTTGTCCCACGTGAATTCTCTTCATAGAGCTCCACTATGGAAATCGATCAAGTGTAAAGGTGATGTCAATCTCCTTTAGCTCCCAGCTTGTTTGATAGGCCCATGAACATAGTAGTTAGAATGGTAATAATTCAGACTGTGAATGGAATAAAAAATAGGGATTCTTCATACCAGGGCCAATCTAGTTACCAATTACTTTTCAGTGCTCAAGTTGCCAGTGGCAGGGAACAATTTGAGCACCTCATATGGTACCACCAAGCAGACTGGGCAAGCCAATGATTCAGTAGCAAGTTGATTATATTGGACCTTTCCTTCAGTAAAGGGCCAGTTCTCATAGGAAGATATACTATATTTGGATTGTATTATTTTATTTACCATTATTCCAGTTATCTATATAACAAATTCCCACCAAACTGGGCAGTTCATTTGTAAGTCATGTGGTGTCAGCTTGAGTGGGCTTGACTAAAGTACCCACTTCCAAGTTGGCTTCTTCATTCACATATCTGGTTCCTCTGTGTTTTTTTAGTGTATCCCCCTCTCTCTATATGTCCCACTCCATTTCCATATTGTTTCTGCTGCCCAGATCCTTTCTACATGCCTTGAGCTTTTCATATACTAACAGTTTCTGAGTATTTGATCTTAAAAGTTAGCTGATTTCCTAGATTAATTATTCCAGTGTTCCAAAAACATGCACTCCAAGAAGTCTAAACAGAAAGCACAGGCTTATGGTTGACAAGTCTCAGGAGTCCAAGATATTGCTTCAGCTGATTCTATTGAACCACCAAGTCACTATGGATAGACTGATTCAAGTGGAAGGAAGGAACAGACACCACCTGTCAAGAGAAAAATGTCATCAACATACTGGAAGGGAAGCAATTATTCGTGGCCCTCTTAAAGATGAGTTACCACAGCCAGTTTTATTCTGCCACATGTTATTTACCATAATGGTATCTCACCCAATTCATTGCTAGAAAAGACATTATTTTTATTATGTATAAAATATGCAGAAGATAACCTTATTGAAATGTGGATTGGCTTATTAAAGACACAGCTATGGTTTTGGATGGATAAAATTCTTTCCAAAATTGAGATTATGCCCCTCAAGAAGAGATACAGCACCCAAACTATTTATCAATAGATGGTGAACTCCCATACATAATTAGAATGTACGTATACATACATCAAGGGATAGAATTTAGAAGAGCACCTGTCACTATTATACCCACTGAGCCCCTCCTGAACACTTTGTTTCCTTTTCCTGAAACTCTGAGTTTTTCATTTTTCGAGATGTTATACTCAAAGGTGAAATGCTTCCATCCAGAGATATGTAATGATTTCTTTTAATGGAAATTGAGACTGCCTCCCAAACTTTTGGTTTTTTCCTACCTCTGAATAAGAAGAAATCAACAGAGGTTAGAGATGTTGACTGGGGTGATTGATCTTGACTATCTAAGGCAAATAATGTTGATTCTACACAACAGAGTCAGGGAAGAAAAGAATAGAATATAAGTATTTTTCTAAGATCCTCTATGTACTGCCATGTCCAGAGGAAAATATTAATGAAATTTGACTTGAAATCTATATAAGTTCAACCACTGAAGGTTTATAATTGCTGAAAAATCAAAGCTTAGATATTTAAAATAAGTTATCTTTCCTTCCGTTCTCTTAACATTTTTTGTTTATAAACTGAAGAATATCATTATGGTACCAGGACTAAAACCAAAGACAAAATAAATATCACCTAGAAATTCTGAACTTGGACCTGAATGCAGTGGGATACGCATTTATATAATGTTTGCTTATTTGCTTGCCTGTCTTCCTTCCTTCCTCTGTTTCTTCCTTCTTCCTTCCTTCATTCCTTCGTTCCTTCCTCCCTTCCTTCTTTTCTTGTCTTTGGAGAGGGAATTAATTCTTAATCAGTTACATGAGGAATCATTGTAAAAAGATCATTGCCTTTTTATTATTTTTTCTTTTATTTCTTTTTTCTTATAAATTGACAAATTAGTTGTACATACTTATGGGGCACAAAGTGATGTTAAGACTTATGAATAAAATGTAAAATAATTAAATCAAGCTAATTAACACATCCAGCATCTCAAAACTTATCATTTTTTATGGTGAGAATATGTGAAATATATTCTTTTAGTGATTCTGAAATGTACAATACACTATTATTTACTATATTTACCACGCTGTGGAATAGACCTTAAAAAAAATCTTATTCCTCCTAATTAAGATACAAAACCTAACTGAGGCTTTTTATCCTTTGACCATCAACTCCTCGTTCCTTTCACTCTCCCCTTCCATCCTCTGGCAACTACCATTCTACTCTTGGCTTCTATGAGTTCCATTGTTTGACATTCCACATATAAGTAAGGACATGCAGTGTTTGTCTTTCTGTGCCTGGCTTATTTCACTTAGTATAATGTTCTCCATTTCCCTCCACATTGTTGCAAATGGCAGAATCTCTTTCTTGTTTAAGGCTGAATAGTATTCCATTGTGTATATATACCACATTTTCTACATCCATTCATCTATTGATGGACACAGGTTGATTCCAAAACATGGCTATTGTTAATAGTGCTTCATTTTATTAGACATACATTTTGTCTGCTTTTATCATTGGAATTGCAATCTGGAAAGAATGGTGTAAATTGGCTGTGGCATCCTATAATATGGAACATGTGGATATTTCTCTTTGTTTTGGTGCCAAGCAATTGAACTCTCTTCTTATGTGTGGGGAATCCTCCCACTGTATGAGTTCTTATCAGTCATATATGCCTACTTGGAGCTTTGAATCTGGCCTAGTTATTAAAATCAGCAGGGACCATGAAGAAATTCAATCCAACAGTGGCAGTGAAGGCAGCCATATCAGTTTTGAGGGACATCAGTATAGGCATCTTTGGTGACATTTGTGGTGGTGGTGCAAGCTGGGACAATCTATTACACTTATCAAAAGGTGGTACTCATAGATTATTTCTGTGGTATGATTTGGATAGCAGCCCCTGTCCTTCTGATTCTCTTTTTCCTTCCCCATTTCCTAAGCTTTGTCCTCCTGTTTTACTGGAGATTTTATTAGCTGCCCAGTAATCAATCAGTATATTCTCCTAATGTTTAGATTAGTCAGAATCAATTTCTGTTACACATCTCAGAATCCTCTCTTGTAAACATATAGTCACAAAGGCTTATACCTTTTACATACATTCATGTCTAAGATCAATAAAGTAAATGTGCATTAAAAATTTTTGGTGTCTTTAAAAATTTTCTACATCAATGTGATTGCTATTTATCTCATGCAAGATATGCAATCCATCATATGCATACCTTGTCAAAAAAAAGAATTACAAGTTTGATGGAGATAATGAAATTATACCAATTTTTATGAAATGTAACTGAGCACTCACTTCTGTATTGTGAAAAAATAGAGATTCATCAGCATTTTCTGTGAAAGAAATGTAGGCATTTTATAGAATAGTGAGCCAGTATTGATCTCTACAAGTATTATAAAGAGTACAAGAATTGGTATTATATCAGTGTTGCTTTACTGTACAGTATTGACATTATATTTATCCATAAAAAATTAGATAGCCCTGAGGTGTCATTTTCCTGTTGTTTAAGAAGAACAATATCTACTGAACCTTCATACCCACAAATTGATAAAGATGTGCCTTCAGATGATAGAGTAGTTAAAATGTTTCACAGGTACTTGGTTTAAATATGATCTTTATACTGGTAATTTCACTTCTACAGCTCAGAGGAAGGTCAGTATGTTTTTTGGGTTATGTTGACTGGAAAGAATTATTTTTTTAAAAATCTTACTTAAACTAGAAAAAATCTGTATTTATTATAATATGAAAACCAAATAAATATAAATTAAGAGTTGACAATAAAAATAGCTGAACTCTTAAGTGTATTACTTTTTAAATTTCAAACTTTTTCCGTAGGTAAGAACTTTATGTATTTTTGTATGTGTAGTCTACAATATCTAAGATAATGCTTTGTACATTGTAGCATTCAAAATTTAGCTTGATTTAGCTATTGCACAATGTATATATATTTCAAAACAACATATCATATGTGACATATATATAATTTTTATTTTTCAATTGAGAAAATAAAAAATAAAGTTAAAATTTCAAAAGATATTACTATAGTAAATAATTGAACTTCATGAATTTAACATAAAATAAGTTAATAAGGAAATAATCTATGAAGAAAGTATGGTATTTTACAGCAAGGTTTATAAAGAAACTTTGTAATAGTAGATGATGCACACTCAGTATAATCACTGAAGTGTTAATAAGGGTAAAACCCTGACCGTTTCCACAGGGTCATGGATATCAATTGCCACCAATGACAATTTTGTTACTTGTGGTTTATGTTTGTTTTTACATAAAACATGTCATATGACAGTGTCTGCCTTGAAGACAATTTGTAGTCACTGAAAATACACATATATCAATATCTCTATCACTATCTCTGTGTCAATCTATATCTATTCAGGTTTCATATTTATATCAAGAACCATGTTAAGCAAAACAATGCACATGTGATCACAAAAATTTATTAACAGGAAAAGACTTTTTAAAAAAATCAGGAAATAAAATGATTAGTAGAATCTCAAATTATCTAACATGACCGTAATTTGTTAATTAAATGCTAATTCTTCTTCAGCTACCCTATGTTCTTTGCTCCAGCAAAGCATTGAGATAAGAGTCCGAAATACTTTCTAGTATTTTTATTCTACTGGAGTTAGTTATTATTCATGGTGACATTGAACTTTCAATAATGTAGTAGTCATCTTATTGACAGAGGTGACATATAACATTCTTTATTCTTTTGAAAGTTTACAAGCTTCAAAGAGACAGTCATATGTTATTATAACATTTATTGAATAATATCCATATGCCAGATATTGAGTATTCTGTGGGTAATAACCCATGTAACTAATAAAGCAATGCTATTGCTCAGGATTATTATTCTCTTTGTTTAAATATTAGGAAACTAGGACACAGAGTATAAATAACTTGCTAAAGATCACAGTTAGTGTTAAATGTAGAAATTACAAGGCAGTCTGACTGTGGAGTTAATATTTATAATTGCTAACCTAAAAGAATGAAAGAGTATGGCTTCCTTTGGTAGATCAAGAAAATTGAGTTTTCATGATTTTGCCTTAGTTGTTCCTGATATAAATTCTCTTTAAAAATTAAAATTATGATGCTTTCCCATAATCTCCAATTCTCCTTTGTCTTTGCCCTATTTCCTTCTCCTCTCCACCAGATATATAGATTATTAGTGTCACCACAGAACAAGCATCTTATGTAGGTAAATCCAGTAGCTTGTTATAGACAAAGTCTGTGCTTATTTAGTAGAGAGTAGTGTTTTTCCCAGCTAGAGGTGTTTTATTCATCTTGGAAGAATGATACCTAAGAACTCTCCTTCTTTCCAAAAAATAAAATAAAATAAAAGTTCTCTTCTGGTACTGAGTACTGAAACAACACTCAAAAACCTGGGCAAGAAGGATAATAGGACCTGAAACACTCAAACTCAACCCAAAAACTGGGACAAGTACAAACAATTACGTAGCTACCTATCTCTAATGGGTTGAACTTAGCTTCAGCTGCTACAGTATTTTATGAGTCATTTAGCTATATTTTTACAAATATCTTCAAAAACATTATCATTAGAAACCTTTCAAGGGCAAATAAAAGATATGTTTAATCAAATGAAACAGATTTTTGAGTGTACTTCAACACTTGACTGAAGGAAAACTGGAGGAAAATTTTTGTTGTACTGATAAACAAACAACTAACAGAGTTCAAAGCTAAAAGTTATATCTATCTATTTATCTATCTGTCTATCTAGATACTGAACCTATTGAACCTTAAGAAATAAAAAGCAAAATATTATGTAAACTGTGCAAAGGTAAACTAATACTTCATTTTTCTATGAGTTAAATATATTATTATTTTACATATTACAATGTAAAATGCCCTCCAAAGAAGAAAAAATAATATTTCACACCTTGAAGGAATTAAATATTTCTTATTTTTCTTAATGAAGTAAATATTCATATCTAAATGCACTGAGAATACTGTTGTTTTTCTTTAGATATCCATGGTTCATACACAGTATGGAAATTAGGATGACAATAAAATACATATTATAATGTGCACCATAATAACATTATGTACCAAAATTTAACTATATATTTGGATTGTTATAGGTAATAGACAAATATATAAAATAATAATATAAAATTCAGAGAGTGAATGTTTCCATTATCAAAGCATTGAAATATTTTCTGACATACTTTGCTCATGTAAACAGTTTCAAAATAAGTAAAAAAAAAGTTATTATTCAGCTTCTTAGTTAGACTTTTATTATTTGCTGCTTTGCTAAATGTTCCAGCTATTTATGATTTTATAATGCTTTCAATAGCCTCGTAATAACGATTGTATTCACTACAGACGTGTTCATACACCTTTGCTGAATGTCAGAAATTTGCCTAGATATGTCTAGCCACTGAGAGAAAACTCTCTTTATGTCATTTATCAGAAGCACAGGAAGTATAAGCAAGAAATAATTTGCAGTTCATTTAACAATAGATCTTCAAAATGGAATATCCAGGGCTTATAAGACAGTATTTTATTTCTTCACCTAACACAACGCATTTTGATATGGATTTTGTGTCTTTGGAGAGCTAATGAGCAAATCTGCATCTACGTTTGGAGATAAATGTAATGAACAATGAATATCAGTGTTCCAATATTATGGCTTAGCAACAGTGACCTGAATTGGTTTGTAAAGGTGTTTGTTATTCATATGCTTCATAATTTTACACATACATGTTAATATATGCATGGATGTATGTGTGTATTTATGTGTGTGCATTTGTGTGTGTATATATATCTAGATATAGATATGGATATATTCAAACCTGTAAAGAGGTGTGGAGGTATGAATAATAGTAAAATAATGTATACAGTATGTACAGAAATTCCACTTGCAGATTCCCTTATTTTATTGGTATTGGACTGCTTATTTATCATTACTGGTGATTTTCAACAAGAATGCTTTTTGTAGAACCTGCTACATGTCTTTTCACCTGAAAAATTGAAATATGGGAAGAGAAATAAAGATATACAGCCTTAGAAGTTAAGCATTAACTGAAATAAAAAAATAAAATATTGAAAACTCACCTTGCAATTAGAGAAGAGAAAGTTTGCATAGTGAATATACATTAACTATAATATAGACTAACTGTTAAGAGTAGATAAAATACACTTAAGTTATATTAAGTTAATTATATTTCAGTAGCAACTGCTTATAAGAATGCAAACAAACACAAAAAGAAAAGGATAAAAAATGACCAAATATCTGGCTATATGACAGACTAAGAAATATGAATTAAACTAAATAAGTAGAATTTTTATGAAAAATAAATATCACTATGCTAACACATCCAGATAATGCGGAATAATTTGGTGCTAATATTTCAACATGAAAATGTCCTTTGCACCTCCACCTTCTATAATATGGTTGCAAATATCAAGAAACTTGAATTATCTGTTTGTAGTTTTGTTTAAGGGGAAGAGATATTTTGTGACCAGCTGGAATTTTTATCAGTGCTGGGATAGAAATGGTGACCTAGTTGTACAGGCTTCCACTTCCTAAGCTGAGTCCTAAGTGATATTTCACTTGAAAGCCAGCAGCTTTTATGCCACATTGGACAATGTTTTTATATTCTTAGAAAAAAATTATATTCCTCTATTTCAGGAGCTAAATATAATTACAGTTGAAGAGACAACTAAATTGTTGCTAGAATTCTTGATGACTTTTGAGTTTTCCCCTCTATGGCATCTGTTTCCTTAAGTTTTTGCAAAAGACTGGTGAATTAATTTATATAAATTAAAAAAAAATCTTAAAGTATGACTTATATCTAAAGCTTTCCATTATTGTTGATATGAAGTTCTAAGCTTTAGGCCTCAGTTGAAAGAAGAGCAAAATATCTTTAATATTATGAGCCATTTCTTGGGACCTCAGAAAGTATCTCAAAGCAGCTGGGTACATCAAATCCTGAAGAAGTTCTGTAACATGAGACAAAAGGCCACCATTAGGTGAAGTTTGCATAATATGAGATTTGTTCAAAATCTAAGACAAGAATGCAGGAAATTGGATAGGAAAATTAATTTATTCTACATGCTCAGGGATGAAATTATATCAAAAAATTATCCTTGCAAAAATGAGATAATTAGACACCATAAAGTAGGCTCAATAATTTAGAACCCTTAATTGTTTGTTCACACATTCATTTATGGAGTATATTCTTTTCTTTTTTTCCTGTCTAGTGATGGGATCTCGCTCTGTTGCCCAAGCTGGACTGCAATGGCAATCATAGCTCACTGCAGCCTTAAACTCCTGGGCTCAGCTCCCTGAGTGGCTGGGACTACAGGTGCATGCCACCATACCTGGCTATTTTTTAAAAATGTTTTTAGAAATGGGAGTCTTGCTGTGTTGCCTAGGCTGATCTCAAACTCCTGGCCTCAAGCGAGCCTCTGGCCCGAGCCTCTTGAGTAACGGGGATTGCAGGGACTAGCCATCATGCCCGGCTCTATTGACCATATTCTTAACAAAGCATCTACTATGATTTAGCCATTCTGCTATTACCTAGAGAAACAAATATGAATACATTATAACAAGTTCCTGCCCCATAGAGATTTCATATTTTAGTATAG